>CAOKZL010001076.1:0-1200000 GCA_948472985.1 Iguana delicatissima
GATTACCATTAGGAGAAAGATGTACAATAGATGTGAATGTTAAAAAAATGCAGTTGAATAGATTAGAGTATAATGTATTGCTGTAAAGTGTAAGTGATAGTATTTAATGGAGCAGGATGAGTAAGAATTATTCGTAATAACCCCGTGGTGATAAAGGAAGAAGTCATTGTGTAAATATGAATAGCATAAGGCAGTGAAGAGAAGAAGTAAGAAGGAATAAAGATGAAACAGGAATAAGGTAAAATAGGTATGTAAAGGGATATAAATTAGAAAAATTAGTAAAATCACAATACAATGTACATCTATCGTAAAGGTATTTATAAGAGTGAATGTATGGATAAGAATGAGTAAGTAATTAATTTACAGACAGAAAAGATCACAGAAGGTGAAATGAGAAGGTGTAAGTGGTTGCTGGTATATATGCTAATAGTTTATAAAATATTAAGTCTGTAATATAATAAATAGTAATTGAAATTGTGATAATTTAGAAGGTATGTATGTATGTATATATGTTAATTTTTTTTCTTTTTTCATTTTTTTTGTTTTTTGTTTTCAGTTTCTTCTTTTTATGTCATCTATGTCATGTTTTTGTTTTATTTTGTTTTGTTTTGTTGTTGTTGTTGTTTTTGAATGTCTAGTTGTTTTTAATGTAAAGTTGTGGCTATAGTGTTTGTCATTTTGTTTTTATTTGAAATAAATAAAGCTATTTTAATAATAAAAAATTAAAAAAAAAGAAAATCTGGGACTATAGTATGAAAATGTATCTCTTCCAGACTTTGAAATGGATACATAGAGTGTATCTGCACTATACAATTATATCAGTTTCATATCAGTTTCATACCACTTTAACTGTTATAGCTCCATCCTACGGATTTCTGGGATTTTTAGTTTGGTGAGAAGTACTTCGAATTCTCTGCTTGAGAGTTCTAGTGCTTGTCTACAGAGAAGTCTGTTTTTCACCAAATATAAATTCCAGGATTCCATGACAGTTAAAGTGGTATCAAATTGATACAGTTATGTAGTCCCATGGAGATAGAAATGGACCTGTGTCTGATGAAACGGCTCAAACCCTAGTTCACACAGCAGGTGTAAGTTATAAAAAGATGAACAGGCCCATGAGCAATTGCATTCTTTGTCTGCTGACAGGAAATACAAGTGTTCCCCTACTTATTTGATGGCTTCATTTTAAAAGACACATCCACATATATGTCAGCTCCATGTATTTATGTAAAAAGGGAAGTCCATACCTGTCTTCCACAAAAGGATTCACAGTCCAAGTAAAAGTAGGACGTGGGCCTCAAACATGGCATAATTTTCACACTTGTTTTAATGGTGTAAGTGTACCCTTTTAATGCTTTGAGTGCATTTAAGTTCACATTAGTTTTCAAATTTCTCACCTAGCTTCCTACCCAGATTGGATTTGTTAGAGCCAGATAATTTCAGCCATGTTTTCACCCCCAAATTCTATTGCACTGTTGGTTGTATGCCACATGTGACATTGAATAAATCTGATCTGATTTTCTATTTCATGCAATAATACTCTCTTTCCTAGGTGGTGCAGTGATGCTCCTGGTTTATGAGTATGCTTATGGATGGCTTCAGGAAAACTGGTGATCAAAAATACGACTTTTAAGCAAGCATCCATAACTGTGTCCTCCAGATGTTTCTTGGATTGCAACTTTGATCAGTCCTAGCTGCCAAAGCCTGTGGCAAAGGCTCATGAGAGTAGATGTCCCAAAAACATCTGGAAAGTGACAGTTGCTCACCTCAGACTTCAAACAATGCATATTAAGTTATGTTTCAGTATTAAAATGAAAGGAAAGATAACATAGCCTGTCCATAGTTATAGATGTGTGGTGCAAAATGGTTTCTTCTTCTCCTATCATAACAGTTAATAAAAGGTCATGTCACAGAACTCTTTGCTAAAATGAATCCTAAGAGTATATTGCAACCATAGGCCATTTCCACCCTATTGCAGTCATAGGCCATTTCCACTGTTATAGTGCTATTATTCCACTTTCAACATCCTGTGGAATTTTAGGGTTTATACTTTACTGAGGCCAAAGAGCTCTCTGGCTGAGAATTCTAAATGCCCCTCCCTAAACTACAAACTCCAGGATTCCATAGGATGTTGAAAGTGGAATAATAGCACTTTAACAGTGCAGTGCAGAAATGGCCATAGACACAAATACTCAAGCCATTTCACCAAACAAAGGCTACAGATGGGAACATATAGGTCAAGATCCTGCATCGGAAATTGCAATGCATAACTTTAAGTTATGGAGCTGTATCACTGACACAGTATGCAACTATGCTAGTAAATTGTGATGGTACACAACAGGGCACCATGCAAAATGTCCCATTAGATAGCAAGAACTCTGAGTGTGCAATTGAATTAATTGTACTTTGGGGCACGTTGCATCTCATGTGTTTCACAAAGGGAGATGTTGCACATTGGGGCATGCTCTGCATTTGGACACGGTGTGCATCAGCATACATTGCCCAATGGGACAGATTGGAATATATTGTGCGTTGGGATCACTGCATAACAGCCATGTTGCTAGGTCCACTTGCACAGTGGTCCCAATGATGTAGCTGAATCTCTACTCCTTTCCTGAAAACTTGAAATTGTGCACCAGCACAATTCAACTTTAAATTTAAGTCAGTTAGGAAGATATAACTTCCCAACAAGATGCCAGCCATGTTTGACAGCATAATTGTTTGACTGTTGAAGGAAATTATAAATTGCAGAATCCAATATCTTTCAGTAACTGATCAACTGACTAACCACTGATATTAGAATAATCTGTGCAGTGCTGAAGAAGTACTTAAGTACTGAAGAAAATGTAGGATAATGTATAATGCCACTAGTTATTGCTATAGTGGATCCATTATTTAATGGTGAGTCCACAGGGAAGTAAATCCAAGGATGTAGATATGGAGTGAGGGAGGGAACAAAATAAGATCATAAGGCCAAAATAAGAATTCTGCCGCTCCCATGAATTTTTCCATTAGTCTTCCAATTTCTAGCATTACCGAGAGTGAGACATTTAAAATCATTCCCACCTAGATCTCTTATGTTTGCTGTGTTGGCATTCCCTCGGTAACTTTGCCTGAGCTTTTTCTTTAGATGCCTAAACTCTGTCTCTAAATGCTCAGATGAAATTTCAAATAATGAAATGCTAGAAATTTGGGAACTGAAGAAAAATTACATTGAGGGGCCAGAATTCTTATGGGGGGGCAATGCCCTAATTGTCACATAACCCCATAACTATACTCCTGGGTAAATCCCATTGATCTACGCTACTGGTAACAAACAGAATTTGAATAGAATTTCAGCAGCCCCTTGAAGCCAACCATTTCCTGGTCAGCAGAGAACAGGAGGAAGAGAAAACAAGTAGTCTGGCTGTGTTCTCATAGTGGACACAGAGCAATGATATCAACTATAGGAACCTCCAGAGAACACATGGAGGTGCCTTCAGATGCCAGTCACTGTGTGTGCAGCTATAAGAATGCAGCTGGAAGAATGTCTGCTGTCTACCCTGTTCTCCACCAACCAGAAAATGGCCAGGTCCTGGGTGGGGGAACAGCCACTGAGAAAAGAGCTATATGAGGGGGGTTGGATGAGAGGCATTTTGTAGCCACATCTTCCAGTGCAGGATCTTGGCCAGGATGTGAGAAATCCCTGATCAGATTTCTCAATACTTAAAAAAGACATTAAGCAGCGTGGAAGATCCAGGAGGCTCTTATTTTGAACGGAAGTGAGGCTTGACGGTATCCTCCCTTGGTATCATCTCCCCAATCTAAATCCTATGTCTTCCTCAGCTGCTGTTAGCTAAGTGGGATAAAATACACACACACACACACACACACCCCAACAACCTGTCCCTGGCATCTAATTTTCTGTAAGCAGAAAGGTTTTGCTTTTTTGGGAGAAGCATTCACTCATGCCACCTGCAGTCTAAACCTGTCCAACTTGCGAACAGTTTTGAAAACCAGGCCTCAAAGCCTTAATTGCCTGCTCCTTCTACATCTGCAACAAGCAGTTGTTAAGAGAGGCAATGTACATAGTTTGACCCCTTGCTGGCACTCAGGAGCAATTGCTAACATAAGGAGCACTGTTTACCATTTTCACCTTAAAAGCTGGATACAAATTTAGTCACACGTAAAGATGGCTTGCTGAAATCTCTGAGACTTAGGCAGTATATTTAGTTTGGATTCAACCTGAAAACTGTTTTGAAGATGTTTTCTTCACAAAAATGCACCTTTAAAAAAAAAGTATCATGGAAGCAGTATAATAGTATGATGACCAGCATGAAAAAATAATGATCATAAGCGTTTCTAACATGTTTGGATTGTGTAAATAGTAACTGAAGTCACACTTCATAAAACTGCACATGATTTTAAAGACATGTTTGAATTCTGCACATGAGAGTTTCCACATATTTCTTTTTATAAAATGCAGCTGCACAATGAGAGAGAAGAAATGCTAAACCCTTTTCCCTCTCTGTTTTACTGAAGACAATGCCCCACAAGAAGCTGTTGTTTGCTGCCGTTTTATTTTGCACGTGTGGGGAGGCAATTTTTCAGCAGGGAAAAAGTTAATACCCACTCCTTGTGTCGTGATCACCTTTAAGACTGGGTGCTGTGTTTTTATATAATAAAAGGGTATTTCTGCCCTACACTGTTATAGTGTTACTATTCCACTTTCAACATCCTGTGAAATCCTGGAGCTTGTAGTTTAGGGAGGAGTGTTTAGAATTCTCAGCCAGAGAGCAATTTGGCCTCAGTAAACTATAAACCCCAGAATTCCACAGAATGCTGAAAGTGGAATAATAGGACTGTAACAGTGTAGTGCAGAAAGGCCCAAAGACACAGAATCCCATACAACCATGCAATTCAAGAATACTTTCAATATAATTATAGTCTGAATTAACAATACAATTCTATTCATGTCTACTCATTGGTAAACCTCATTAAATTCCATGGGTGTGGATAGTGAACTAATTTTCTTAATCATCATGTTGCTTAAATCATTTTCCATTTAGCACCATGTTTTCTAATATGTATGTGAGGCAGGGCATATGAGACACTGTCTAATTTTATACACTGTACCTTTTCATGGTAGACCAACTTTTTTCTCCAATAAACTTATATTTGGTTCTTTTTTTCTCCCTTTTGTGTACATGTCCTAAAGCTGCTGAAAATATTAGGAAAATTAGGTAATTGTCAAAAGATAAAAGCTAAGATTCTGTGTCAGACTCTGTGATGCCTAATTTTATGATGATGGAGCTCTATTGCTCACACAGTATGCAACCATGCCACTGAATTACGACAATGCACAGTGGGTACCATGCAAGGTGACTGCTGTGCGACAGGATCTCCCATTACACAATGGGACACATTGTTCATCAGGACACTTTGTGCGTAGGACACATTGCACATCAGGGCATGTTGCCTTAAATGTCTTAAATGTCCTGATTACCCACCAAGTGAATGGCTATATGAGAGCTGTTATATTGAGGGGGTAGGTAGACAACTTCAGTGCCTTCAGTGTTGAACTCATGGGTCTGGATGTCTAGGGCATTGTCCAGTAGTAATAGGACCTGAAAAGCCTTTTTCTGGTATTTTCTGACCTCTGGCATTAAACACTGATGAAACCAGTCTAGGGAAAGTGTTCTTGTAGTCCAAGCCTTCTTATGATGCATCCAGAAAATGGCAGCTGGAACTTATCCTTTCCCTTTAAGGCTTGGATGTTAGTGGTTTTATAACTTAGGGTAGACTTTATCATATGCCTGACTGTGCTTCCACAAAACAGCATGGTTGGTCTGTCACTTGCTGTCTTAAAGCCTAGTGCTTGCTTCTCTTCTGCTCTGGTTCATATCCCTTTGATTCAATAAGTTCCTTTAAGGTGCCAGGAAACTTACTAGCTGCCTCATGGTCAACAGAGGCCTGTTGTCCTGTAGTTTTCACATAATGTAAGCCAAACCTTTTCCTAAAATTATCAAACCAGCCCTCACTGGCATGAAACTCCATGGAGGTAGATCCTTTGCCTTCCCTTTCCTTTATAAAAACATATAAGGACTTTGCGTTCCCTCTCACTATACTGGATTCTATAGGAACGTTTTTATAGCAATCCTGCACCCATATAAAAGTAGCACTTTCAACATGAGAGACATAAAAATCTCACCCTTGATGGAGGCCATTTCTGCAATAGCCTGTTATAGCGCTATGATTCCACTTCCAACATCCTATGGAATCCTGGGGTTTGCAGTTTAGGGAGGGGCCTCAGAGGCAAACCCCAGGATTCCATAGGATGTTGGAAGTGGAGTCATAACGCTATAACAGGCTAGTGCAGAAGAGTCTTTGTACCCAATGGTGTAGCTGCAGCAACCACACACAAATTTCCCTTTTTTCTTAGTGTACCTTACTGTCGATTTGTACATGTTATAATTGTGAGCAACTGTAGAAGCTGACTTTCCCATATGCAGCATCTCTCATAATTTGTTCTTTTCTTGTAAAGTCTTCACTTTATTTGTACATTTTTATTGGTGTACATCTTTTGCCTCTGAGAAGCACTAGAAGAACCACGTGTTGGACCCATGATTACCTGTACAATACAGGTACTGTATCATACAGGTGGTGTTTGTGGTTGCCAGAAACTCAAGATACTGCACACAGCACACTGAGAGGTTGTCTTGCTGCTAGGCAGCCTCACTCACATGTTATGTTGGCAGGAAGGAGAAGGAGAGGAGGTGGAGCGTGGTACTGCTAGTGCTTCTGCCAGCTGCTTCTAAAATAGGCTTGAGTTTGCTCGAAGTGATAGACGCTCTTAAATTCTGGGTGGGGCATGTGGGTGTGAATATGTCAAAAGAAGATATGAGTTGTGGCTGGTGGTATGGGGGGAGATGGGGGAGGAGGGCAAGGAGAAAGGGGTTGAGAACATGGCCACTGGTAACTGGTGCTTGCAAAATCAGATTGAGTTGGGCGTATGTTAAATTCTGGATGAAGTGTGTGAGTATGAAGGTGTCAAAAGAAAGTATGAGGTGGGACTATTGGGACGATAGGAGATGGAAAGAGGGAGAAGAGGAGAAGGGGGTGAGACATGGCTGGTGGCGGTGGCAACAGTTGCCTATAAAATCAGCTTCAGTAGTCCTTGGAAGTGGTTGCACTTTAAAAATCTTATTTGCATTTTTTCCACTTTTGCAAGAGTCTTTGCACCCCTAACCCTCATGAAAGTGAAGAGCCAACTGTACTAGCATTGTGTAATGTCCCAATTCAAGTTTACACAATCATAAGTCAGTTTACAATGATATAACTTCCTAACAGGATGCCAGTCAAAGTAAATAGATGGTAACCCATATGGGCAGTAGCACCTACTAGCCTGCACTGAACCTACTTACTGTTCAAGTGTAGCTCTTCTGAAAAGAAATTGATTTAAGATTGTTTTATGGACTAGAGAACTCACGCCACACACAACCTGTATTTATTACATTTGAATCTTAGCCTTTCTCTAAGGATCTCAGAGAATTATTTCAGCCAGACAGTTGTCCTGGGAGGTAGATTAGGCTGATGGAAAGTGCATTTCCAGACAGCTAAATTAGGCATTAAGCTAAACAAGCAACTACTGCCAAACTGAGCTGAAGGGTTCCAAGTTCAGTCCCTGCTGCTTCTAAAGGAAGGGATCATGAAGTAGACTATTGGTTACAGTTACTGAAGTGGACACTGTTGGGACCAATGAACAAAAGAGTATGCACAGTATGTTCAGAATATCATAATGTTCTTCATTTATTATTTTTATTCAAATATATATATCCCACCCTATACCTTGCAATCTTGAGACAGTATACACGAAAAGGCAATTTAAACAGTTTAAAATAATTTAAAATTTAAAACAGTAAAAATAATTTAAACAGATTAAAAGCATATTAAACCAAGTTAGCAAAATAGCTTAGAAGGCTAAATCCATTTAAAAGCATGTAAATATACATGTTGGAAGTAATCAGTTAGGCCCCAAACGTTTTAATAAAAAGCCATGCCCAGCATCCTGTTAGTGATTTATGATGGTGTACATCCAACATATGCCATCACAAGTCACTATTCTGGCTGTTGCATAGGTCAGAATTCTGTTCTGGCCATGCAATGACCAAAAAGTCTCTCCAAAAGCCACCTGGTGAGTAACATAGCTTCTCTAACACAGCCATTTCCAAGTTGTCAGTGAGCGAGGGAGTCAGCAGTGATTATTGATAACTGACATCAAGTTGACTTTGACTTATTGTGACCCTGTGAATCAGAGACTTCCAAATCACCCTGTCATCAACAGCCACATTCAAATCCTGGGCTGTGGCTTCCTTGATTGAATCTATCCATTTGTAACGCAGTCTTCCTCTTTTCCTACTGCCTTCTACTTCACCAACTGCCTTTCTACACTAGACTGTTATAGTGCTATTATTTCACTTTCAACATCCTATGGAATTCAAAACTGCAAACCCCAGAATTCCATAGGATGTTGAAAATGGAATAATAGCACTAAACAGTCTAGTGCGGAAATAGCCATTATTGTCTTTTCTAATGAGTCAAGTCTTCTCATGATATGTAAAGTACAAAAGCCTCAGTTTAGTCATCTTAGTTTCTAGGGAGAGTTCAGTCTTGATTTACTGTGTTGTAGTAGTTGTGTGCCTCCAAGTTCTTCCTGACTTAAGGACATCCTAAGGCAAACCTATCATGAGGTTTTTTGGGGGATGAGAATGTGTGACATGCCCAAAGCCACCCAGTGGGTTTTCATAGCAAGCGGGGAAATGAACCCTGGTCTCCAGGGTCATAGCCCAATGCTCAAAACACTACACCTTGCTGGATCTCTAGGATTTACTCTAGCACACATTTATTTATCATTTTAGGAGTCCACAGTATCCATAGAACACTCCTCCAGCACCATGTTTCAAATGAGTTGATGTTCTTCTGCTCAGCTTTCTTCACTGTCCAGCTTTCACAACCATACATAGAAATTGGAAATACAATTGCACACACAAACCTAACTTTAATATTCAATGATTTATTTTTATACTGCAAGATTTTGTCTACTTCCTTCACATCTGCCCTTCCAAATCCATAGCTGGCCTTCCAAGTCCTGATTTTCTGACTAGTCTCCATTCTGATTAATGACTGAGCCAAGATATGGAAAATTTTGAACTATTTCAATGTCTTTATCATCTGCTTTAAAGTTATTTAAATCATCCGTAGTCGTTATTTTTGTTTTCTTAATGTTCAACTGTAAACCTGCCTTTGCACTTTCTGCCCTGACTTTCTTTAGTAATTGTTCCAAGTCTTTGCTGTTTTCTACTAGTAGTATGGTGTCATCTACTGTTGATGTTCCTTCCTCCAAGTTTAATCCTGTTTTACGTATCTTCAGTTTACAAGTTAAACAGATAGAGTGATATAATGCACACTTGCCTGACCCCCTTGCCCATTGGAAACCATTCCATTGCTCCATATTCTGTTCTGGCAGTAGCTTCTTGTCCTGAGTACAAATTACACATCAAGATAATCAGATGCTGTAGCATACCCATTTCTCTAAGACCAATCCATAATTTCCTAGGATCTACACAATCAAAGATTTTTGCCATAATCTATATAGCACAGGCTGATATTCTTCTGAAATTCTTTGGTATGCTATCCAGTACATATTTGCAATATGATCTCTATGCCTCTTCATTTCCTGAACCCAGCTTGGACACCTGGCATTTCTTGCTCCATATATGGTAAAGGTCTTTATTATAGATTCGTGAGCATCACTGAATGAAATTAATGCATTGGTCCTATGGTTTCTGCAACCCCTGCTGTTCCCTTTCTTGTGGATCTGAATATATGTTGAGCATGTTCAATCTCATAGAATCATAAAGGCCATTGAGTCTATTGGCCATTGTTTTATTTTCCATATTTAGTGAGAGATTTTTAGTTAGAACTAAAGTAGGTTCTGTCTCTGTAGCTTAAAGCACCTCTATTAGTATGGCATCTGTCCCTAGTGATTTATTTCTCCCAAGTGCACTGAGTGCAGCTTTCAGTTCACTTTCTAAAACTAGAGGTTCAGCTTCAAATAGTTCTTCTTTGAATCTGTCATCCTTTCGTCTCTTTTCTATAGATCTTCAGTGTATGGTTTCCATCACTGTTTTATTTCTACTTGGTCATGTAATGTGTTCCCTTGCTGTTCCTATAGCATCCCCTTTCTTGGTTTAAATTTCCCTTTGATTTCTTGTTTCTTGTGGAAGAGGTTCTTCCTTTTTTGTTGTTGTCACCTTCTGTTTCTCTGCCTTCATTATTATAGTACTTCTCTTTCTCCCTGCACACAAGTTGCTGAACTGTTGCATTCAGGATTCTAACTCTTATTTTTTCATGTTTTACTTTTGCTTCCTGTCTGTCCTTAACTGCTTCAAGAGTTTTATCTGTTATCCACTAAGGCTTTCATTTCTTTTTAGCTTCTGATAGGGTTTTTTTTGCATTCCTTCATGACAATGCCCCTGGCTTCAGTCCAAAGTTCTTCTAGGTTTTGGTCAATTAGTTCTAATAGTGCAAATCTAGTTTTTACCTTCTCTTTAAATTTTACAGGGATGTTCTTCAGGTTGTATTTCAGCATGATGATTGGTTTAGTGTTCTTTTGTTTAGCTTTATTCTAATTTTTGATACTAGTTCTTAGTCTGCTCCGAGTCTTGTTTTTGCAGAGAGAATGTGTTTGTGACGAACAAACTGTTGGCCTTGCAAAATTCAATCAGTTGGTCTCCTGTTTCATTTCTTGCTCCTTGGCCACATTTTACTACAATCTTTGATTCTGCTCTGCTTCCTGTATTTGCATTGCAATCACCTATTGGAGTCATACACCCGTTTTGGTGTGTGATCAAGTTCTTCCTGGACTCCAGCACAGGACCTTTAAATTTCTTCTTTTTCTGCCTCTGTAGTTGGAGTTTAAACATGGATTATGGCTATATTGATGGCTTTTCGCTGAAGTCTTAGTCATATGACTTGATCAGACTTTGCATTATATTCTTTGACTGCTTTTGCTACATCAGTCCTCACTATTAGTGTCATCTCCTTTCATCTTAGATTTTCATTTCCTGGGTAAAACATTGTGTAATTATCTGACTCAAAATGTCCTGTTCCTGCCCACTTTAGCTCGCTCATCCTAAGTATTGCAATGTATATATGTTCCATTTCTGATTTCATTATGTCTAACTTCCCTTGATTCATGCCTCTAACATTCCATGTTCCTCTAGTATGTGTTATGCAGGGTCAGACTTTCACCTCTGAGCAGGTCAACAGCTGAATGTCCTTTTGACTTGAGTCCAGCTGAGTCATTAGCAACAGTGCTACTTGCACTTGTCCTCTCTTTTGTCCCAGTAGCCTTAGTCTCATCTTCTGGCACTATCTCTTGTTTCATTTTGGATTGCCTCATCATAAGATTTTCATGGTAAAAGTCATTAAAAAGTGGTAAAAGACATGCCTCCTTCTGTAGAACACTAACAAGTATTAGATATGGTGCCACTGCTTTTGTCTTGGAGAGATCCTCTGTCAGTGTCATTCCCCCACACTGCTGCTGCCCAGTAGCTTGGCACATCTAGTCTGGCTTCTCAGCAAAGCTTGTCTGACATGGGAGACCCTACAGCAGCATTGGTACCATCAGCATAGCCTCTTGCCTTACAGAAGCATGCAGTCCCACCATCAGAGAAAGGTAGACCTGTGGTAGGATCAGCAGCAATACATTTATCTATTTTCCTTTAGCTGGATGTGCTAGAAGGACCTCATCTACCGAGGCACCCCAAGGATCACTGAAAATCTCTACAGGTGTCTGTTGCAGTGTGTCCAGTGGGGCTAACTGCTGTTCACCGCACTACACATTGTCCAATAACCCAGAAATTGCCATGTTGTGGTGGCTACACAGCTTATAGCAACAGAACTTACATTTCTATACTGCTTATCAGTGCACAGTTTACAATCTATTTTTAGCTGCGTACTCATTTTACTGACCTACAGAAGGATGGAAGGCTGAGTCAACCTGAAGCCCTGCAGGATCAAACTCACAATGTTGTGGCTGTAGTACTGACATTTAACCACTGTGCCACCACACTGAGTTTGAGGGATACATAACAAAGCATAGTTACATTGAGACACACACATCTCCCAATGCACCAGAATGAAGCCAATGTCAGTGCCATTGCTGGGCTTCTGAGGGGAACACAGTCCACAGATGGGACACCATGGTAAGAAAGACTTTCCCTAACATCCTGTATTGTTCCTAATGATGGGAGATGAAGACCTCTCCCATCAAATTTCAGTCCTTGGACTGTCATACAGTTATATGACTGCACTGCATAGCATTCACTACAGCTGGTAGAAAGGCATGACAATGCAAGAGATGTTCCACTCAACATTATAAACAGTGGGAATGGGGGTGGAGAGGTGGCACTAAGTACATAGCTGCCATTTCTAGCATTAAACCTACATATGAGCAGAGCGTCCTTAGTAAAGGTGATCTACTTGAATGGCAGGGCACTGGAAGCAGCAAAATTGGTACTTCTGGAGTATCCTACCCTGGCAGAGGCCCTGCCTTGGAAAACACTACTGCTGCTCTGCAGCTGGGAACTACTGCTACCTTCTCTTTCCTTTGTGTAACAATCATCAGTTGGGTTGCCCATTGATGGCATTGGTGCCACAGCTGCAGCATCCTCTGTAGTGGAGGTAGGAACAGGTAATCCCTCTGCTCCCACCTGGTCTTCTTCTTCCTTCTCCAACACCATTGCTTTCTTTTTCCACTGGGGGCATCATAGGCAGTAGCAGGAGAGCTTTAGCAGGCCCTGTATAAGGCATGATATTGAATACAGTCCTCTAGACTACCTTGAACACATATATTAAAATGTGACCCCCATCCCTCCAAAAAAGGGAAAGACAGCTTTGAGAAAGGACATATAATAAAGAGCTGTGATTTTTCTTTCTGGAGAAAGAATTTTGTATTTTTTTTTTAAATTACCCCTAAAATATAGAAGTTTAGGGGTAAAAAAAATGCAGTTCTGTTTTGCAAAGCAATTGTATGTCTTTAAAGGCTGGGTTCAGAACAATTAATCATCTGTTTGTGTTGATGCCCTGCTTCTGAGAAGATCTGGATTGGAGCCAGACTTTAGTCATACTTTAAAGAAGTAGGCAAATAGTGGAGCAATAGTTACAATTAAGCCACACTGAGTTCAGTGGACCTTTCTAGGCGTGGTCTAATTCTAAATCTAATCTAGTCCTTACATTTTGAGCAAAACCTATGGTATTAATTTCAGTATTTACATTCCTTTTTTTTTAAGGATTACATGGCACATACTGCACAATAAAAACACAGGTGCCTTCTCAGCATTTTTTGAGATACCTGTGCAAACATGAAAATGTAAATGTCACTTTTGTCTGAATTTGACCGCACTTACTTTTTCAAGACATACTTCATTCAACAAAATATGCAGTTGACCTATTTTGATTCATACATAAAACAAGTCTTTTGGAAGGGTTATTTTGTCGTCAGCTACATACTAGATACCTCCAGTATAGGAGTGATTTTTTTAAAAAAAGGAAAACAGATCCATCTCCATTATTGTTTTCTTTTTTAATTTAGAGCTTTCAAAATATAAAAATAAAGAGCTTTTCACATACTGTATATACATACGTAACTTCCTCTTGCACAATGCTTCTACTATTATTCTTAATCATATTTTCAACTTTATGTTTCAATCAAATGGAACCATTTGATAGGACAGACCTCCAAATATGTTTTTGTTTTTCACAAGGAGCATTCTGATGTTCTATTTCAACCCCAAATCTGCATTGGTTATGATCCTCAGTTTTCATTTCTATTGATAGGTTTCTTTTACCACATTATAAAAATGAAAAACTTTGATCTCAATAGTGTTTTTCAGAAGAAGAAAGTCCCACTGGTTTACATAGGATTTCTGCTTAAACATTTCTATCCCAAGAATGTTTTCTCATACAAAGAAGCACCATACACAAGATATTGGTCATGCTGACAAGAAATGCTGACAGTTACAGTCAAGCACATCTGGGAGGTAACAAAGAAACTGCTCTAACCTATAGCCATTAGCATCAATGCTATAAATACAGCACCTTGCTATAAACAGAAACATCAACATTATAAATATGCACAAATCAAGCACTGCAGAAGAAGGACCACATTGTACTGACTGATAATGCCTGTTGCATACACATCCACTCACAGAACTGGTAGCCTGTGCTGCTGCTGTTGTTCTGTTCCTTTAAGTCAGATCCAATTTAAGGAAACCCTATTACAGAGTCTCTTGTCAAGATCTCTACAGAGGAGGTTAGCCACTGCCTTCCTCTTAGCTCGAGAGAATGTGACTTGCCCATAGGCTTCCATGGCTGAGCAAGGATTTGAACCCTAGTCTCTCAGAGTCCTATTTTAACACTCAAACTGTTACACTGCACTGGTTTTGTCCTGTCTGGAACCTGAAATAAAATTATGTCTTAGGGACCACAATGTTCAGAAACCCCCATCTCCCAGCATGGGCAGTGGCTGGGGATTCTGTGGGCTACCATCCTCAGAAGTGGCATTTCCGTGCTCTGTTCCAGTGGTGGAAATTGTGCAGTCCTCCCCACCATTAACTAGGCTGAATGGGACTGCTAAATGTTGCCATCACACAATATCTGGGAAGTTACACAGTTCCCATCCTGCTCTTCACAGTCAACAAGATGGCAGTGTAGGAAGGAGGAGCACTAGGGCTCAGCCATGGGGCCCCTCTCTTCCCATTTCCACCCTGGTCAGTGCTGTAATGCATTCAGTTCTTCCTTAGTGCAGCCCCAGGTTTAGAGACAGATAATTCTGTCCTCAACATGGAAGGCTGAATGCAAGAAGCATCACTGTAGCTTCTCACTGTCCTCGATTTAGCATAACTGGCTGCAGATAACTAGCAATAGTGTGCAGCCCCTGCTTGTAAAAAATGCATCCTCCTCTGTGTCTGGTGTCCTGTGATGCTCCCAGCCCTTTCAACAAGGCTTAGCTGTTCATCCAGATGGTTATTTTCCTCAGTAACCTATGCTGGTCTGTTTTGCTAAATCAGACCAGTTTACTGCTTTTTGGGGGTTTCGTGGTGCTTGAGAAGGAAGGAATGTGTATACACCAAGCAATAGTGCCCTCTCACAGGGTGGAGAACTTGCAGGTCCTCATCTGTCCCACCAGCTATCATGGCACCTTCAATTCCCTTTGAAATGTCCCTCTGTCTTCCACCCAGTTTTTTGAATGGAAGTGGAAGTGTTTTGAAGTGACTGTGAAACTAAGCCATTCATTTGGAAGTACATTCCACTGGAACTGATGGGTTTTAGGATCAGATGATAGTTTTAAAAGTACTCATGCCCATGTCTCAGAAGCATCACCTATCCTTTCAACCATGCAAAATATTTGTTAAAAAGAAGGACCATAATAAAGCAATCTAATTGCTGGTTTGGTTCAGCAGAAACACTTGATAAGATGTAACAGCATGATGTCCATGAAATCAAGCTTGGACTCTGGACTCATTATCCCTTTAGTAAATAGGATTATTTCTTTTTCCTTCCCTCTTTGATGGACTAATGTTCAAAGCAATATTCGGCTGTTGTTGGACTACAACCCCCATCATCCCTGATTACTTGCTGGGTGGTGGAGAATGACAGAAGGTGGACTCCAAGTGACAGATTCCCCACTCCAATGGTTTTGGCTGTGTCTAATAAGGGTGTAAAGGCCAGTTCAGCTACTCTAACTTCAACTTGCAGCTTGTCTCCAGTGTGTGTCATATCATGTTCTCAGGCAAAGATAAAGTCTTCAAAATAATATGAAGTTCAAATCCAGGTTAAAACAACTAGAAGAAACCAATTAGAAGTAGTCTAATGGAGTGCATTGACTGGTGATTACATCTCCTTGAAAAGGACCAAATTTTCAACATCTGTTCCATTCATGTTTACCTAGTTACCAACTGGTAGGCAAAAAGTTATCAAGATCTGACCTTCACTAAAAGAAGGCAGGCAATGTTTAGGGGGAAAAAAGCTAACACAATTAATTTGTATTTCCACAAGACACATAATTGCTTTAAATATTACTTTCTAGGTATTCATTCCTTGTGGGACTCACAGGTTAGGTATTTATTCCAAGTATGAAAAGTATTTAAGAAAGTCTTGGAAAAGAACCAAAATATGTAGTCATTAAATCATTTCCTCTCATTTCTCATCTCTTTCTTTTGTTGTGTTCATATACTATATAATGTCATATACCATATAACATGCCATTTATTAAACACTTGGCTTCCATCTAAACAAAACCAAATGATCTTTGATGTTTCAAAAAGAACAGGAGCTTCATATAGACCTCAAAATATTACAATCAAATCCTACACATGTATACTCAGGAGTAAGCCCCAGATCAGTGTTCAGGTTGCCTCTCATAGTGATAATCTGAGCCAACTCTTCACATGTAGGCTGCAACTCCATACACAATTTCCTGGGAATAAGTCCCATTGAATACACTGGGACTTATTTCTGAGAAGACATGCATGGGATTGCACTGTTGTTTACTATAACCACTATAATAAACTAGATAATTTCAATACATACTTCCCTCCTATATGGATCAGATCCTCAGATGTATCTGAATATGTGAACCAGCTTTCTGATTGTTTTCAATTATAATGGAGAAAATGCAGCTTGGAGCACATGTTTTTCACAGAGAAGGTCCCAGCTTCCTTCCCAGCTTCTATACTTCAAGACACATTTGGTTAATATGAAAGAAAAAAAGAAACCTCTGTTTGAGACCCATGGAGAACTGCTGACAATCAGAGTAAACAATACTGGCCTAAATGGGCATATAATCTGACTTGAATTAACCTGTTTCCTATGTTCAAAAACACTGGGAAGCCATTGTGGCCACTAGGTATATAACAATCCCATAAGGGCATTTCAATCCTCTACCAGTTGAAAGTGTTTTTAACACCCATTGGCTCATTGACACATGGAACATTTGAAAGTTCATAGTTGAGCAGATGCTTCAAAGCTGTATTCAACAGGAACAATATGATGTCCAGTTTTAGTGATAGTAAAATGGTTTGCTTTTAAATTCAGCATGATAGTACTTCCACACATCCCAGTTTTGTTCAAATAAATGCAATGGGACCCTTTGTAAACAAAAGTTTTTGAGTGTGGGGAAATAATGACATAATTCTTAGGGGCCATATGTTTTTTGGAGGGAATCATAACACAGCTCATTCCTTCACCAGTTTTGTCTCCATGTTTAGGAGGGGAAATAGAGGTGATTTTTAATGCTTGTGAAAGACCTGCATTACTACTATCAAGTTTGAAAGGGCTCTTTGTGTTATCATCATCTGAATTTTTGTTGAGTTGAAAGATAATTCTTTTATATTTTAGATTTGAGCACTGTAGCTTTATACAGATAGATATATCCAGAGGCTGGTCCCATTAAATTCAATGAGACTCATTCCCAAGCAGAGACTGGAAATTTCACTTTTGAACTACAACTTCCAGAATCCATGCTGTCTGGAGAATTTGGGGGGCTAAACTCTTTTCCAAGCTCTACTCCCATGGAAGTGTACATAAGATTACAACCTGGGTCAGTTATTCCAGGCAGAAGTCAAAAGAGCTCTTCTGTTGTATGTACTAAGATTCCAGCCACTAAGACAACATGGCAATTACTAGCACTTTGGTTTAATGATTGATGCCATGATCAGGTACCATATATATCTGAGTACCTGAAGCCCTACAATTGCACATCCTTAATTCATTTTAAGGCTCAGTGGTTCTCAACCTGTGGGTCCCCAGATGTTTTTGGACTCCAGCTCCCAGAAGCCCCAGCCACTATGGTCAATGCTCAGGGCTTCTGGGAGCTGAAGTCCAAAAACATCTGGGGACGCACAGGTTGAGAACCACTGTTTTAAGCAGACCTGTACTTGGTTCCTGCTCAATTGGTTCACATGGTGCTCTGTGACAAAAGAAAATTGTAACCCAGAAACACCGTCTGTCCATACTGATTGCATCTCACAAATATTCTCGATTCAACATATGACATGATTAAATGATTGCAATGGGAAAAAATGTTTTGGAAATTTTCCCAGGAAGTATCGGCATGACATCACACATTATTTTCGTTGCATGGCTGTAGAAATCTACCTTTGTTGGCATTGTAAAATAAAAGCATGAAATTCTCATAAAAGAGACAGGATCTTATCTTGCTGTTCCAGCAGTATGTGTAATATGGCTAGGAAGAAACAGAGATAATTTTATTAAATCAGTCTTTCAAAATCTGTAATGAATTGTATATTTTTACATTATTGCACTAGACTTACAAAAATACATAATATATTAATATCTCATAATGCTAGGAAATATGTCATTTTTCAAATCTTTCCTTTTCATGGTTAATCTTCAGCACACATCTGTAAGCTTGAGGAGGCTTTCTGAAATGATATTCACAACTTTATTATTGTCCAAGGGAAGCAGGCCATCTTGAAAAGATTATACTGTTAATGGAAAAGAGTAAAGGAGAGCAGTTGGAAACCAAATGACCATGAAATGATGCTTGATAAAGGATATAGAAATTTTTTAAAAAGTTGAATTCTTAAACATAAATAATATCTGTAGTACCGTCACCAATATGCTTAGGAGTGAAACATGTTTATGTACAATAATGTAAACTTTACCAAAAGCTTTTTTTTTTACATTCAATAAAGCAGGAATTACAGACAATTTCTTTCTTTTTTGTTTTGTTTTGTTTTGTTTTTAAATGGCAACATAATTTTTTGGGCTGGAGTTACTGTACACAGGTAAACCAAAAAAAAAAAATACAGTACAATTTTCTTTCACAGTGGTTTGGTTAACTTGGGGCAAAATTCACACATCTCTTGCACAAGCACCCACTAAAATGAATCTGAAGTGCACAAGAACTCTGTCGTGCTTGAGTTTGAGAACTGCCTGGTGGATGCTGCCCTTGGATGATTAAAAATCTCTGTACAACATTTCACATTAAATGTAAGCTTCCACTTTATTCGGATCCTTTCTATCTCTGTTTCTTTCATATTAATGTGATGCTATCATGATTTTAGGAGACTGAGATAACCTATAAAAGATTGACTCAACCAGAATCTAAAGAATGAGTCATGCTGAAGTGCCATTGAAATTAGTGAGTTGGATCCAAAATCCCAATGACTGGAATTTCATTTACAAGACACTCCCCAAGGGAGGAAGGGATTTTCACCCATTCTTTTTTTCCTCTGCTGCAGCCATTGCTCCTGAAAAGCTGTTCCAAAGGGTTGGGAGACCCTCCAGCACAGTGTAAGAAGTGGCGGGGGAGGGTTACAGGGACAAGGAGAAACCAGTGAGAAGTCACCTCCCCTCTCCCTTTGGCAGGACTTTCCAGTAGATCCCAGTTCCTTCAATGAAAATAAGGAGACCTTCCATTTGCAGATTCCACCCACTAGGATTTAAAGTTGGTCACTTTCAATTCTCTGCCAGTGAACCCAAATTCTCTTTGATGCAGGTGCCTCCACCCAACGCGCAAAACATTCTGTACTAAACTTGAGCCATTTAAAGCAAATGTCACCATCTAGAAAAGAAACAGCAAATGGCTAGGATGTTATTCTTTAACAAAAAAACAACAACCAGACAACAGTTGAGTAGTGGAAAGACAAATCTTGACCCAGATCCATATTTACATAAAGAAAATAAAAGTATTATTGCCTTTGTAATCACAATAAGATACAGGATAAATGACAGAGTTGTGTATTTATTTTGTTCTACAATTTGTTACTATGAAAAGTAATCTGTTAACCAAAACAACTGCTCACTTGTCCATACATTTCAAGATAAGAACTACTGGGTGATCCAGAAAAGAACTTCTGTTTGGTTGTAGTTTTCAGTTAGAACTGTAGAGTTATGTACCAGTTTTGCTTGACTTTTTTTCCTCAAAAATCTGAAACAATTGCACGTTTGAGAAGGTCCTGTTGATTTAGAATAAATATGTGTGGTTTTACCAAACAGTCACACAACAAGCCCTCTGAGGGTTGTAAGATCTTCTTTATGCAAAACAGTGCAACAAAATTTTTATCACTTCCTTAACGTTATTTACACTTATGGAACCTCCATGATCTTTCTTTGTCTCCCTGCCCCTCCTTTTTTTGGGAGCAAATTGCCATGGAGAAAAATGGTTGAGCTATTACCACCCCACAATGTCATCCTGTAAGTGGAAATGATAGGGAAAGTGAGAAAACTAGAGGCTGGGCTGGGCTGAGACTGTTCTGCCATGCTTCTGATATCAGAGTGCAGAGGCTGCGACAGAGTGACTACCTTCTCTGGCTGTTGGCATGCCCTTGAAAGCCAGTGATGCTGGGATATCACAGTTGTGGGGGGAAAGAGGAGTGCCTCCAGTATGCTGCCAGCCGTGACTAGCTACGTAACCAGAAGGAGCAGCGCTGTAGGCCATATAAGGAGAAACCTGTGCTGTGGTGGGGTATGGCGCCATGGTTGGTGCGGAGACAAAACTTCCGACAGTTGGAAGGCCACTCGGTGCCTGGAAGAGAAAAAGGGAAAAATGGTTGCAGTTTTCAGTCACTTCACTTTTGTTAGCCTGTTGCAACAAAATAATGAAGAGTAAGGAGGCGTTTTTAAGAACGGATTTATTCTAGCATGAGCTTTTAAAGACACCCAACCCGATTCTCAGTGTAGTCTTGGAAGTTTGAATATATAAACAATGCATATCAGGGTTGGGCAATGCATGGGTGACAAGGGACAATTTTTTCCATACCTTCCAACTGTTCCAGTTTGGCAGAGGCAGGCCTGATTACTCTTTGGTCATCCCACTTTTTCATCTGCTTTTCAAATGTCCCAATTTCTCTCTTCTCTCATTTCTCTCCTTTGTTGTCAGTTTACTTCAATTGCTTCAAACTGAGTTCTAAGTGCAAAAGTAATTTGCACTCAATTAACTCAGCAGGGAGGAGAAGAGGAACCAAAATCTTGCCCTTTCCTGTAGGCTCAGGCAAAGGCAAACTGCTGCAGCTTTTTCTTGTTTGTGTGTTGTTCTTCAGTAATAACTGGCCATCTTGACCTCTTTTTTATGTTGTTTGGCCATATACGTCCTGGTTTTCATCTGTGAAATGCTGGAGGAAATGTTTTCCCCTCCCAACATCCCCCACTGGCTTCAGCCTCCCACCCCCCACAACAAGCCCAAATACCTCAGTTTTCCTCAGCAGTCCCTGTCAAAATGGTGACAGGAAATCATTTTGCACATCACTTCTTGTTGCTATTTTGACAGGGACTGCTGAGGGAACTGGAAGTATTGGGGTGTAGTATGGGGTTCTAGGGTACTTGTGTGGAGTGGGCAAAGGTTTATGTTCACATGTTTCCATGAATTGGCAAGGCTTTCTGTGCAATGTTGGGGCAAAAACTCACACTGACTTTGTTTTTTAAATGTGATGTTGGGTGCTTTAGGGGACTGGTGGCTTCAGGGGCCACAGAAGTGGGGTCTAGGAGGTGCAGTTTGCCCACCTCTAATGCACATGACAGCAGGTGTAGACAATGACAAATATTAATTATTAATTATTATATTAATTATGAGAAACAACTACACAACACAAACACAGACTGGCATTAGAAAGGTATTAGAAACATAGTCAATTAACATATACTTTGACTTTCCAGGACTTGTGAAGGAGCAGGCAAAATTCAACATGTTAACAGGTCCAGTGACTTTTGCATACATTGGGATGGTCTCAGAGTTTTATGATGTCAAGAATGTTCTCCAAGTAGTGTTCCACTCAGAACATTCTCAATGGCAGAACGATTTGGCAGGAAGCTCTTTGTCTGATCCCTCCTCCTTCTGCAACGTCCCCCCCACCACTGCCTCTTCCACTGCTCCAGAAAGTTCCCCTCAACCAGAGTTTTGAAAGTTAGTTTTGAAAGACTACAGCTTCCCAAATCCCCCAACCAACATACAGTGGCCATGTGGGTTCGAGGATTCTGCAAGGTAAATTTAGAGAGAGAGAGACAGAGAGAGACAGAGAGAGAGAGTCATGTTTCAAGCAAATTTTTGGAGACCAAGGAGCATGGCAGGGGAAAGCAGAGGAAATAAATGAAAGTCACTTCCTTCTTTACTCACCTAGTGGTGGACCAAAAATTTCCCACTCATGGTAGGAAGCTTCTGCCCATGACAAGAGTTTGCTGGATCTGACCCACATCTCAAAAAGGTAGTATTGGCATTTTTGAAGTTACCATGTTCCTTTTTCTCTTTCTTTCACTTTGTAACTAGAACAAAGTTCTTAATCTTAAAAAACAAAAATCTAAATGACATTCTCTACTGGTTGCTTGGACATGCTGGGTTCTTGTGTTTCTCAACTGGATATGTTGTTTTACTATTCCTTCACTGCTGGGTTGGTTTGTTTTTCATTATTTCAGAGAGTGGTTTTAATGATCTTTTGTAGTTTTTATGTCTGTTTTGTTTTGATTTTAATCTTGCATACCACTGGGAGTGCTGTATGTTGAGGAGGATGTGGCTAATAAGAACCATAAATTTAATTTTTAAGATTAAAATATGTTCAAATGTATCACAGGGTGGTCATGGTGATGAAGAAAGGGGGCAAGTGATGTATGCCACCTTGAACTCATTGGAGAAAAGGCAGGCCACAAATGTAACTAATAAATAAATAAATAAATTGAATTAACTGTATTATTAGCACTGTGGCAAAACAGAATATAGTTGGGTTTCATTAAAGTTTACCAGATGAGGCTGGAAAGAAATTTCCTTAGAGAAAGGGGGGGGAGTGAGAGATATGTTGGTTGTTGTAAAAGAGGAAGTGAAACAAATAGATTATCTGGATTGGCAGTTGTGATCATTTATTTTATTATTTATTTGTTTATTGTATTTATAAGCCATCTTTCTCCCCGGATGTGACCTAAGGCAGCTTCCAGAAAAGTTAAAAACATATACAAGATAGTTTAAAACAATTAGAATCACTATATAAAAATAATATAAAATCACTGTAAAACAATCAAAGTTTAAAAAATAAAGAAAACATCCCAGTAAAGTAAAAAGTTCACCTCTTCACAAATTAAAAGTCTGCTTGAGTAGGAATGTTTTTGCTTCCCAGCAAAAGGAAAGCACAGAGGGGCCAGCCTTGTCTTCTGAGGAACACTGGAGGCTCTCTGTCAGTAGAGGCTAGTGGTTTCGATGTCAGCAGGGTGACAAATGTATTCACGAGTTTAGTCTGAATTTAAAAGAACTATCCAAGGTATTGAACCCTACCTCACAGTTACATCAGCACCTTGGTTAGTTCCCTTTAAGTTCAGACCAAAACCCAGCAGGGACTTACCTCCCCATTGACATAGAGGCTGTCAGCTGCTACTTCAGATGCATTGATTTCTTAGAGGGCAATAGTAGTAATGACAGGGAGGGCTGGGCTGGCTCACTTCCTCTCCTCAGCCTTTGAGTACCCATACAAACATTTTTACATCTGGACAGGGAACTGCACACAAGCATTTCTATGGAATTTGTGTTGGAGACTTTATGGTAGATTTGCCCTTCCTTTTAGCATAAAACCTAGCCCACATATTTGAGGTGTGCTACCTTGGAAAAAAAATGAAAATGCTAAAAGATACAAACAAACAAAAAAGAGCAGAACACTTGAGCAGGGACAAAAATGATCCTGTTTTGAATGTATTCCAGTGAGGACAGAAGGCATTTTGCGGTGGTTTAAAAAACAGGCCTGCTTTATTTAAATAAAATGTCATTCACGGTGAATTCCTACTGAGCCTCTCCCTTCTTTATACAAACAGACACCTGGACCACCAGCTTACACAAACACTCAGAGAACAGCAATAACGCTGGGCCCAATCCTGCTGTCATTCTGTCAGAGGAAAATATTGGAAGACAATAAAGTTTTCAAAGCCAATACTAAAACGTGTTATGTTTAAATTTAGCTTCAAAGTGCTGTGTTCAAGCTTAGTCATACTTAAAGCAAAACTATTGAAACAAGGTCTGAAGGTTTTAGCCAGAGGTGGCAACTTCAAGTAGACATTCACTCAGAAAGCTAGCCAAAGTCTGGAAAAATTACTATTTTGGCTACAGCTCCCAGGATCCAGTGGTCATGCTTATCAGGGGACTCTGAGAGTTGTCGTCCAAAAGGTAACTTTTCCAAGCTCTGGCTCCAGTGAGTAGAAAGAAGGAAGAGGATTTTTAAGATGTCTAACTCCCTTTATCAGTTCCCACCATTCAGCTGGTAGAGAAGCTCTGGACTGAAAGTGTCCTAATGGTGGGATCATCCTTGTGAAAGGTTTTTGGAGGTTTGCACCTGAATTGTGACTGGCTGAAGCCCCATTGATTTCAGTGATTGTAGCTCACTGCTTTGGTCATTTCAGATGCATGAATTCTGTATTGACCATGCAGTGACCAAAATCACCCCCAAACCCAATTTTCTTTGATGCAGACACTGCCCCCCAAACAAAGCCATTTCCTGGCTGGCAGAGAGCCAAAGGGAGCAGCAGGGAAGCATTTGGCTATCTACAGCTGGATGCACAGCAACAGGCATCTTCTAGAACCCTCCAAGGGTTCCAAAATATGAAGTCATTGCTCTGAGTCCAACTATAGGAACTTAGCTGGCCATTTCTCTGCCCCCCCCCCCGCCCTGCTGTCCACCAGCCAGAGAATTCTGTGTTTTGGATCTGCAGCCAGACATGAGACATATCATAATTACACATTGCAATACGTCTCCTGATCCAGGATCCTGGTCTTCATTTTTAAGAAGAAGTAGGCAATTTATAGTTGCCGGGCATTCAACACTGCTCTTTTGTCAATCCTTTATTATTTAGTATGTAAATGTTTGCTTTATCACATTTATACTCTCTCCTTTCCTCCAGGATTTCAATGTGGATTATTCAAAGTTATCTCATTTTCTCCTCAGAGAGGTGTCTGTTGATAAAACTAACTTCACTTATTCTCTTAGGCAGGCACATCAGTGAGACACTGCTTTTCTTCAGATGTTCCAGGCATTGTAGACCCCACACAGAAGTATGCAAGGGACATCGTGGCTCAGTTTGGATCAGGCAGAGGTAGATGTTGTCTCACGGCTCTGTGCAACATTGCCAAGGGGGAAGTAGTAGGGAAATTGCAGTTCCAAAATATCTGGTAGGCCAGAATTGCCCAGCCCTGCTCCAACCACTACAGTGAAGCCTTCAGTCCAGAGGGAGTGTCTTTTGACACATAAGAAGGCTTTAAAAAAGCCAATGGGCCTCATTCCACATACCCTTCAAAATGTCCTAGAGTGTTATTTCCTAATATGATATACACTGATACTTTCGGAAACACAAATATCCATAGACATAGCTACCAGGAAAGGCAAAATGAGAGCACTGACCCCCAAATAAGAATTTTGCCCCTCCCATAAAGTTTTCCTTCAGAACTTAGATTTCTAGAGCTGCAGAGAGTGAGACACTGAAAATTACTCACATCAAGAACTTTTATGTCTGCTGTGTTCACATTCCCTTGTTTACATTACCTGCCCCTTTTCTTCAGATGTCTAAATTTCATTTCTAAACGTTCAACTAAAGTTTTAAGTTAGTGCAACGCTAGAAATGTGTGACTGAAGGGAAGGCTTGTTGGAGGCAGAATTCTTATTTGAGGAGCATTTCTCTCCTCTCTCCTATAGCTACACTGCTTCTATCCCATCTTACTCTGCCCCATTTAAATAATTTGAGATCCCTCAGTGATCAAAACTTTTCTACTATCTGATACACAAAATATTCATGGATGTTACTCTAGCACACATCTCTTGTTACCTAAGGATAGAAAGTGGAAGAGATCTTTGTTTTAAAAAGTATATGTATAAATGCCCAAAGTCGATCATCCTGGTTAAAAATTGGATTCAAAAACTGATTCAAATCTCATGTTTGAAAGCAGCCATACACGACAGTCCTTTGTGTGCTCACTTAGGCTAAATGCCATTGTTACTACCAACTAGAGTAGGCACATTTAGAGATCTAACATTTCTGAAAGTTTTTCCTATTTTTTCAAGAATAAATAAGACATTTTGGGAAAATGTAATATTGACATCCTTTACAGGCTGAAAGCCACTCTTTTTTAGGAACACAAAATATATTGTGTAGAATTTTGACTGGGATAAAATTGACATATTTGGTGTACAAAATCATAGAATCATAGAAATGTAGAGTTGGAAGAGACCACAAGGGCCATCCAGTCCAACCCCCTGCCATGCAGGAAAACCCTCAAAGCACTCCCGACAAGTGGCCATCCAGCCTCCGCTTAAAAACCTCCAAAGAAGGAGACTCCACCACACTCTGTGGCAGCACATTCCACTGCCGGACAGCCCTGACTGTCAGGAAATTCGCCTGAGGTTCAGGCGGAATCTCCCCTCCTGCAGCTTCCATCCATTGCTCCTTGTCCTGGTCTCAAGAGCAGGAGAAAACAAGCCCACTCCCTCCTCGACATGACATCCCTTCAAATATTTAAATATGGCTATCATGTCCCCTCTCAACCTTCTCTTCTGCAGACTAAACATACCCAGCTCTCTAAGTCTGTCCTCATAGGGCATGGCTTCCAGACCCCTCACCATTTTGGTTGTCCTCCTCTGGACCTGCTCCAGCTTATCCATATCCTTCTTGAATTGGGGTGCCCAGAACTGGACACAGTATTCAAGATGAGGTCTAACCAATGCAGAATAGAGTGGTACCAATACCTCCCTCGATCTAGACACCATACTCCTATTGATGCAACCAAGAATTGCGTTGGCCTTCTTGGCTGCCGCATCACACTGCTGACTCATGTTCAGCTTGTGGTCTATGAAGACTCCTAGATCCCTTTCACACATACTGTTAGCCAGTTGATTCAGCTAATCAATGGTACATAAGATTTTCTTTTTAAAAAATTGAAATTTTGTTATACATTGAGACGCAAGCTTCTGAACCATAAGGAACCACTTCTGGTTTTGCCAGTTTGTTAAGGAACAGAAAAAAAACAACAATAAAAGGAAACTGTCAACACTTGTAAAACAGAAAAATTATTTTGTTTTCTCTAATCCTCTATAGTGTCAAGCAGGCATAAAGCATTCTCTTCCATGAAAAAAAAAATAAGAAAAGGAAACTAAGATCAAGCACTACAATATATATCATCTTACATAAACGTCTTCTTATTACACAGGTTTTATAAATAATTTTGGAACAGTAAATAGAATAATAGAATAACAGAGTTGGAAGGAACTACATGGGCCAGCCAGCCCAACCCCTTGCCATGCAGGAACAAACAACAAAGCATTCCTAACAGATGGCTATCCAGCCTCTGTTTAAAAACCTCCAAAGGAGACTCCACCACACTCTGAGGCAGCATATTCGACTGCCGGACAGCTCTGACCATCAGGAAGGTTTGGGTGGAATCTGTTTTCCTGTACTTTGAATCTATTGCTCCTTGCCCTGCTCTCTGGAGCAGTGGAAAAGAAGCCTGTTCCCTCTTCAATATGACATTCTTTCAAATATTTAAACATAGCTATCTTGTCCCCTCTTAACTATCTCTTCTGCAGTCTAAATATACCCAGTTCCCTAAGCTGCTCCTCATAGGGCATGCCTTCCAGACCCTTAACCATTTTGGTCACCCTTGTCTGGACACGTTCCAGCTTGTCAATATCCTTCTTGAAATGAGGTGCTCAGAACTGGACACAATACGTATTCCAGAATAGACAGACACTTGGTCTTAAACATTTTGTTCATCATTCTAAAATAATATACTCTATATTCCATTTTCCCCTGTGCTATTTTTTTTCAAGGATAAAAAGAGTTTGAAAAAAACTGAGGGGGCAGGGATTATCTCCCCATTTCTTTCTGCTCCCCCCAGGCATTCATATCTCTAGGCCCTTAAATCAATAGATTACATTAATGTATGTAAATTCAGCAATTGATCCAGTGTGTCTACTCTTGTTGGCACTAACAATTGGATTTACACTTCAGAAGCAAGTTCCACTGGTTTAGCAGCCTTTGCTGCCATGTATGTAAAAGCAGAATTGCAGCCGCACAGTACCGAAGGCAAGGAGAGGGAATTGCTTGGAACTCAGGGTATACGAGTTAACAAATGAGAACTGAGTTCCATTTGTTAATCTGGCACTTCTTACAAGAACTACATTCACTTATGGATGAAATGGAGGGAATTAAATTCCAGGACCCTTTATATATTGAGCCAATAATTCATCCAGTGTATTTCAGTCAAAGGAAATGAATACCAAAATGCAAAATCAGGAGTTGGGAGAACCCTGTGGTGTTTATGGGTTTGCAAGGTACTTAGAAGTCTTTTCTTAAGTGCTGGGTTTTGAGAAACATTTTTTTTAAAGTTCTGTAAATATTACTACCATAATTGAAGCCATTGTTTATGAAAGGAAATTTAATTATTTTAGGAGTGCTTGAAGCTGAATATAACCTATGTTCATTTTTTTGCTCAATATCTAAGAGGCAAAAGCCACAGGGGAGACATTTTGAATTGTTTCAATGGCTCAGAATTAATGTTTTGCAAGAGTCAAAGGGGAACTGGAACCTGAGAAGAGCTAAGCCTAACCCCCTATGTCTTTTCCACGGTGTGTATGTTTAGCAAAATGCATTTTTACACTTCTGTTGCAACTGACACAAAATTTACAGGGCAAAAAAACTGCCTTGGAAGTTACCCTTCAGTTACACCTATTTAATCAAAATGGGATGAAATACGGCAATCAAACAGGTAATAGAATTAAAATGGGTTAAGATCTCCACTCATAAGTGCAGTGTTGGAGATGGAGGAGGAATTGCTACATACCTGCTGGAGAGCTGACATAGCAGCCTTGTTTTGACATCAGGGTGTGTAGATTTAATGTCCCTTTTTGGGTGGCTTGGATCAAGATCACTGCACTGGCCCTGCCTCCCCCCCCCCCGCATTTATGCACCTTCAGCCTACTGTCAAACCAAGAGACCCCTTTTATTGTTACAACACTGTGGCCATTTTTGCAGTGGCCTGTTACAGTGCTATTATTCCACTTTTAACATCCTGTCGAACCCAGGGGTTTGCAGTTTAGGGAAACTGCAAACCCCAGGATTCCATAGGATGTTGAAAGTGGAATAATAGCACTGTAACAGTCTACTGCAGAAATGGCCTGTCTTTGTACTTGGCACTCTACAAAGAGGAGGGAGAACAGGTCACTACCCTAAGGGCTTACTGCCTAAAATAGACCCAGGGAAACAAGTGTGGAAGGAGGAACTGGAGGAAGAGTGAAGAAAGAATATGAATGTATGTCAACTGTGGTTCAAATCCTTTTCAGGTAGATCTGTTGGGATTTGCCTCAACACAAAAGGGAAGCCACACCACCACATACGCCAGCTCCCCAAATATTGCTCATGGGTTGGCAAACCTTCACCCAGCATTACTGTCAACAGTGCAAATACTTAGAATGATGGGTACTATGTGCAGACTGCCAGAGGTCAGAGAGTTAACTTTTGAAAGTGATTTTTCTCATTATTTATTATAGTGCTTAGGAAGTAAAGTAATGTATTTCTGTTGCTTGTTACAATGTGTAAGAACTGATTGTTGTGTTATTCATTACTTTTATGTATGTTTGTCTTTAATTCCGTTTGTAGAGTGAGAGAATTTAGGCTCGTTACGACAAATGCATAATACTTGAAAAAACCAATCTTGTCAAAATGCCTTTAAAATGCTCTTGTTAAAAACATGTAAAGAATATTATTTGTTACATCAATAAAGTCCTGCCATGCCTGCTTGGACTGCTTTATGAATGCAACTTCACTGTGTTCCCATTACCAACAAATTTTTTTTAAAAAGTAACTCATTGCCAGTACTGACATTACTTGTAATGTGTTACTTCCAAGATATGTGTACAGCCAATACTCGTAGGTCTTCACAAGAACCAAAAGCCCCTGTTGTTGAGTTGCTGGCCTATATAGAGATATACCTGTGTGTACCTGTATGCACATAGCTCTCTTCCCTTCAGACATCCATACTATACATGCAGACACTGTGGTGATTCCTTGTCATTCAACAAGGCTATGCAGCATAATGCATCTCTCCTCACGCTATGCAGCTTTCCCCATACTGAGGTAAGTCATCATTTGCATGCCTACACAGTTTGCAGAGGACTACCTAGATTCTGCTTATGACACAGCTAGAAGATAGTTTGGTTTAAAAATGGAAGTCTTAAGAAAAGCTTATCTCAGTTTGCTGAACCTGCCATACGCACTTTTGACTTTTCAGTTAGTGATGCAAGATACATAGAAAGCTGTCCTATGCCAGATCAAACTATTTGTGTCAGTCTACTTGGACTGGCATCAGCTCTTTACTGTCTCAGGTGCAGGCTTTTCCCATCACCTACTACCTGAACCTTTTTATCAGAAACAGGACTGAAACTCTACCACATATTCTCTACTGCTGAGCTACGTTCCCTCCTGAATCTGAGCATGTCTGTCTTCATATCAACAAGGCAAGTCCCCAGGGAAATGTATTTCAATATTTAATACTTTTTATAATAAGTTACAGACAATACTTCAGCACTTCATTAGACTGTGAGTTGCATGTAGGTCTTGGCAAAAGGTAAGAGAAAGACAATATGCAGGAAGATGGCTTTCTTGAAAATAGACAGTGTCCTGGAAACTCCTGCTCTACAAGACTGAGCACAGCCATGTGATACTGTAGGTATTTATAACATGTAGGCAACAAGGAAGACAGAAAGTCAATCTCCTATAAACGGGGAACAAAATCCAAGCCATGATTATATTTCTGGAAAATCCCAATAATGTATTCATTGTCATTTTACTCAGATGACTCTACTACCTGCATGGGCTTGCTGTTCTTCAGGAAAGCTTTTTTTATGAAAATTGCACTAGTCTTGAAACCTTTATATCCAGGTCAAATTACCATTTCGTTGGTTACTGCAGTCATTTGTTAATGTTAAGATGTTAAGCTGGCAACAAAGTTCATCTTAGGCATAAGATCATCTGTTAGTCTTAAATGGGCCACCTTTACCCCCACCCACCCCCACACACACTGGTGAGAAAAAAAATACTTAATCTACAAGATTATTTGGTGGCACAAAATACACGTTTGATTACTTTTGATTATGTTTCTGTTGTGTTATACTTTTATGCCTGAAGTAAGCAAATTCTGAGGGTCATCCACAGGATATTTTAATTCTGTCCTCTGTCTTTGTGACCCACATCCCCCACACCACTATCCCCAAATAAAAGTAAATCCCAGAAAAGAAAAATCAAAATTGTCTAAGTAGTGAGATTTGCCCTTTAAACGCAATTCTCCTCAAGGCTTCTTTGGCCAAAATAGGCTCTTTTTTAAGAAACAGGAGGTGACCATTCCAGGAAGAGTTGCAGCTAAAGAAGCTTCCAAGGGGGTAGTTTGTAATTTGGGGGACAAACTAAGGAGTCAGAAGAAGTCTATGGGACCCTCATGGCCACATGTGGTGCATTGGTCACATTTTACCCACCCTTGGTAGGTACTCTGCCTTAATCTGCTATTACGGATCAGGCTTGGGGAAATCTGCAAAAAAAGTATTATTATTATTATTATTATTATTATTATTATTATTATTATTATTATTTTGTTACCCGCCTCTCCACAAAGCTTGAGGCGGGGTACAACAAAGGTTAAAATACAATTAAAACCAGCATATGTTCTTCTTATGTTCTTCTTACATTCTAATTATTCTACCTTCAAATTCTTTCCCTTCTGAAAGTGAACAAATTTATGAATAGCGGTAAGTTCATTAAAAATAAAATAAACAAATGTATTTTTACCACTCATACTCAATGGGTACAATTATTCTCATACATGCTATGTTAAAGCTAAAGACCTATTAAGAGAAAAAAAGAAGCGGCAACTCCAGTTCAGCACAGTTCTGCTCAAATACATGGGAACTGACCAATTACGCTTTTCTGGATCTCTTAGTTTCAGTTTTCCCCACTTTATTTAACACAGCCTTTTTCCATTCCAAATACGTAGTGATGCATAAATTCTGATATTAAAAATAAACTGAAATACACTCTTCACATGTCCCTACATGTAATTCAGAAAGGTCCTTCTCGTATCTGATTTGAGAATGGCGAATCCCCTGAGTTCATCCAATCCAACTTCTTTCCACCAACTGTAGCCTCAATGTCACCTCCGACAATATGAGGCAGGTTCACTAGTCCTTACAAGCACAATGAGTTTGTTCAATCAATAATTTCATTAAAGAGTATCAGAATCATCCATGCCATGGTATTTTCGATTTCTATGTATGATTGTGAAAGAAGATTGCTTAAAGGAAGATAACCAACTCACACCGGCAGAGCTTGGAGTACATGGAGGGGGACAGGAGGGGGCAGGGTTACGGTATGGGGTGTGGGCACAGTGCATGGGGGCGTGGCTGCAGCACACACGGGCATGGCTGCAGTGTGCGGAGGTGTGGTCGCAGTGCACAAGAACATGGCTACCAGCTGGGACACCCCAAAAACATTGCCACCAGGGGTGAACCACCCCTACCGTACCCCCGTCTCTACATGACTGTCAACTCATTTGAAATGTGGTGCTGTAGGAGAGTTCTGTGGACGCTATGGACTGCTAAAAAGACGAATGAATGGGTCCTAGAGCAAATCAGGGCTGAACTCTCACTAGAAGCCAAGATAAGTCATTAAACTGTGGCTGTCATCCTTCGGACACACCATGAGAGGATTAATGATAAGGCTAGAGAAAGGGGAAAGCAGTAGGAAAAGAGAGAGGCCACACCACAGATGGATTGATTAAGGCCATTTCCTCACGATGAAGCTCTTCCACGTTGTCTCGCTGCAGTTCCGGGTCCAGAAGGGAGTGCGTCAGCAACGCTCCCCTCTGCACCTGCTCGGTCCATGTGGAAGAGAATGCAATGGTGCCACATATTCCTTGCAGCACAGCTGGGCTTTTCCCATTGTTGCACTACAGAAGGAAGCGTCGCTAATACGCTTCCACATCTTCTGCATGGCCAGAAGTGATGGGAGTGCCGCGCGATCACAGGCGCGAAATGGATTTTTTCTGTTTTGCAAAAACTGCACAAGTGTGACGCTCCACAACAGGATGGCAGCGGGACAGCGACAACATAATGCAGAAGCATGACCTGCTGATCGCTGCCATCCTGTGGCAAAAACGCAACAGTGATGTCATGTGGAAAGGGCCTCAGTCAAGAAAGCCACAACCCTGAGTTTGCAAGACCTGAGCAGGCCAGGTGGTAATCTGGGCTCTTGGAGGTCTCCCATTCATAGGGCTGGCAGAAGTTGAAGTTAACTTAATTGTAAATAACTACAATAAATCATAATCATAATCTCATAATCCAGTACATCTCCTGGAAACAATGAGATATTAATTGTTTACCTATGGTTTGATTGTGTCCATTGGGAATTGATGCTGCAGTGGACAGAGAAATCCAAACTAGGAGGTGGGAAAAAATGATGGCGCCACTGTTCATTCAAATACCTATGGTAGCAATTGAAAAAAATCAACTTTTTCTTCTGTTTTCTTTTCTGTTTTATTTCAGTTCTCCTCCTCTCTTATTCCAACTGGAGGAAAAAGACTTACATCAATAGTGGACATGATCTTATGACTACAGAGGGGAAGACACTGACTTTGGATCAAGTGGACCCAAAAATGCCTGTTTTCCAAGACTGTCTGCCCTTGGAATGCCCTGGAGAGTTCCACACGCTAAACTGGGCCTCCAAAATAGATATTACCTTGTACTCATGAAGTTCCTCCCTTTTGACAGAGTGACATCTTCACCCAGGCCCCTTCTGGACTTTACCTTATCCCAGCAGCATCTCATGTGAATCCCGGCAGAGCCTCTCCCAGGAGGGGAGTGCAACAGGAGTACTCCCCTCCGTACTGGCTGCCTGGGAGAATGGAGGAGGTGCAAGGGCCATTTCTTTTCCTTCCACAGCACAGCCAGGCACTGTCCCAGGCTGTGCTGGGGCAGGAAGTGTGGCCATCGCATTTCCTGACCCTCCACAGCTCAGGTTAGTGCAGGAAGGCAGCAGGATGGCTGTGCAATTGCTGGTCATTGACAGGTAAAACCCGCCTGGGGATGGGAGAACACCGGGACACGGACGATATCACATATAAGTGTTGTCCAGGTTTTGTCCTTCTCCCATTCCCAATGTGGAATGATGGCGTCCTGTGGAAAGGGCCCTGATCCTAACTCACACTATAGGTAGCAACTCTGGGGGTCAAGATTGCAATCCAGTTCTGTAAGTCCAAATGATTTGCATGAGACCACATAGGTGCCAAAATTGACACCTTCTTCTATACTGGCCTGTGGTTCTGCTCTCTTGTTCTGCTCTTGAGGCTGTTCTCTTAGAATCACAGAACTGGGCTATGCAGTCCAACCCCCTGCAATGTAGGAATACATAATCAAAGCACTCTCAATAGATGGCCATCCAGCCTCTGTTTAAAGGAGACCCTGCCACACTCGGAGGCAGTGTATTCCACTGCTGAATTGCTCTAACCATCAGGAGGTTCTTCCTAATATTTAGGTGGAATATCTTTTCCTGTAGTTTGAATCCATTGCTAGTTCCTGTTATCTTCAGAAGTTCTGACAGTGACTAGGAAAGGGGGAAAAAATCTGCAGGGGCACCCCAGATGTGGAATGTTCTCCACGGGTACCCTCATTATTATCTTTAAGAAACCAGGCTGAGGTTGACTTTGTTTGCCTAAGCGTTTAGCACCAATTAATAATTCTTTGCTGAAACTGGAACCATTGAGATGAACTGCTGCTGTTTATGTTCACTGCACAATTGCTTTTAATGTTGTTTGTTTTTTCTTGTTATTAATGCGGAGAGGCACAGTGCTTTCAGGATTTTTATGGTGGAAAGGCAGAATATATTTTGTAAAATAAATTAACCAGCACTCATGCTGCTACTGGCCCACACTCCTGCCTTTCCACCAGCACTCATATGACCAGACTGTAAGATGTAATGGACTTTGTGGCTTCCAAAGCACAGTTATTCTCTGAACAAGAGCTGCACACAGCAAACTGTGGGAAGCGTCGCTTTTTCAGTAGGAAAGCATTCAGCATTGAAAAGCCATTCTGTCCTCCACCTAAGCTGTCAGGACTTCATTTATTTATTTTATTTTATTTATTTTACCATTCCTCCACAAACAGATAATTCCCCAACTGGTCATTTGAAACCTACAGCTCAGCAGAATTCAAACATGTGTATCCAACAGGCTTGACGTCACATTTGCAAAATAGACATTAAAACTATATGTTTGCATAATCGAGGAACATGGCAGCATTCCTGCATATTTGTATTTTTGACAGAAAATGCAGAAATTATCGTAAAACCTTTTAACTTGTTTCTTGGAAGTAAAGTCTCATGGGATCTCAAGAAAATGTATTTCTGAATGAGGGCTGAAATGCTGGTGATATATAAGTAATAGAGAGGTAATGTAATGGGAAGTTTATGTAGGACAAGTGTAAATACACAGGATGTAAGCATGCTACATCACTTCTCTTTATTGCATAGTAAATATGATTTGTATAATCAAACCAATGTTTGCAGTCTCAAGGGAAGATTTAACACATTGCTCAAGTTTAACTTCATGAGCACAAACATGATGGAAACCTTATTCACAAATGGGATGTTTAGTAAAGATGCAATTAACACAGCTGTGTTTTTTAAAGCTGTGATTCTATGCACACTCATCTGGAACTAGGTCCCATTAAATTCAGTGAGACTTGTTTTTGAGTAGACATACGTAAGATCACACTCTTTCATTACCCGGCAGTCAGATCTTTACACATTTCCACAGGAGTAAGTCCTACTACTGAACTTTAAAAAAAAGGGGGGGCACGTTTGCATCAGCATGTTAGACAGAATTCTACAGTTTTCTCCCACTATTGGTTTTGGACATGGTGGCAGAGAACACAAACATTCATGCAGCCAAATGGGCAATTAAAAGATACTGAGCTCTTTTCCAAGCAAATTTATTATATTTGCCCAAGAGCATACATGCACACATGTAAAGAGTAATGAGAATACAATCTTCAACCCCACTTATTAGGATCATCTAGAATAAGTGGTATGAAAACTGTAATATTAGGAAGTGAAGGGACTTTGATATGACTTTATATGCTAAAATTGTTCATGAATGCATGTTTGAATGTTGCAAAAAGTCTCATTAGGATATCCAGAAAGAATTAATGGCATCAGAATGGGACTTGGGGGCAAAAGAATAAAGTTCCTCTTAGTAGAATGAATAGGCAGCTCCCAAACACAGTAGAGCTTAACCACGTTCTGAAATAAGTGAAAAAGAGTCCCCCTGCCATCATTAGTTAAGTCCAGAGTCTAAAATTACTGCACAGTAAAAAGGAAAGGGTGGGAAATCTAGCAGCACCTTTAAGACTAACTGATTCATATCAAACATAAGCTTTTATGAATTTCAGTCTATTTCCTTAGATGCACTAATGGAATGATATTAAAGTCCCAGTTATTTAAACACAGATAAACAGTACCTTCACTGTGCCACCTACAGTTATACAAGACAAAGAGTTTTGGTCTGAGCATCCAGTTACAACTAAAGAACACTATTGGTGATGTGCCACAGACCTATTTTTTGGCCTGTTAAGATATGAGTCTGCAGATAAGGCAAGTCTATAGGTGACATACTAGTTACTGTCTCCCAACAGACAAGAAGTGTACCCAGGAGAAAATCATATGGTGAATCTAAAGCTGGTAAGAAGAAAATTGATATTTCAAGAGAGCAGAAGACATCAGTTCTGGGCTAGTAGATTTTGCAGGTTTTTGAACAATGTCTAGCTAATGTGAAAGCCTGCTACCATTAAAAAAAAATGCAAATATCTCATCTTGGGAAAAAAAAAATTTTTGGACTATCACTCTCAGAGCTCTATTCTGGCCCAATTACCATGTTTGCTGAAGGATCTTGGGAGGTGTAGTCCAAAATAAGTAATATTTCCAACGCAAAGCTTTTTTTAAAAAAACCACTGAAGTTAAGAAAGGGATGAATGTACAGACTGTGAGGAGCACTCCTTCAAACCAACAGCAGTTCTAAGAAAAACTATATTGTGTGTCTTCAGTCCAGGTGAGAACATATCTTCAGGAGTGAGAAGAATATGGAGATCAGTATAGCAAGTAACATGGCAAGTTCTCCATGATTTGAGCACCACATATGCTAACAGTACAGGATTTGATTATCCAAGAAACTGCCTTCTTTTGCATAGGCAGTTTTGGTCTTTCCATCCTGAGGTGAGGAACACTTCACCTACCATACCATGGTTTGCTGCATACTGTCTTACTATTCCAAGACAGTGCTGGTTAATCTTCTGTTGTCCCACATAAGCCATTTCCGCATGATGAAGCTCTTCCGCATTGTCTCGCTGCAGTCCCGGGTCCAGAAGGGAGCACATCAGCAACACTCCCCTCTTCACCCGCTCGGTCCATGTGGAAGAGAACACAATGGCATGGCGTCTTCCTTCCGCAGCACAGCCGGGCTTTTTCCATTGCTGCACTATGGAAGGAAGCATCGTCAATGCACTTCCGCATGGCCAGAAGTGACGGGAGCACTGCACGATCGCAGGCGTGAAATGGATTTTTTCTGTTTTGCAAAAACTGCGCAAGTGCAACGCTCTGCAACAGGATGGGAGGCAGGATGGCGACAACATCATGCGGAAGCACGACCTGCTGACCGCTGCCATCCTGTGGCAAAAACGCAACAGTGCTGTCGTGCGGAAAGGGCCTTTCTCACATGCTTTTAAAATGTCCTAGTTTCTCTCTCCTTCTCTTCCATTTTCCTCCTTTGCCCTCAGCTTACTTCAGTTACTATGAGCTGACTTCAAAGTGGGAAAAAGTAGTTTCATCTCGGTTAACTCAAATGGAACAAGAGAAGAGGATGGAGTTTTGGCCTTCCCAGTAGGTTCATTTGGTTTTTTCTTCTTCTTCTTTTCCTTCTTCTTCAGGGTTTCTCTGCTTAAAATAGTAGTTTTGTATGATTTTCTCATTAATAATTTTTGTTCTCTTGCTGGCTTGCCACATCTTTTTGACCACACTCTGATGTTGCTCAGCCACATGCCCTAGTTTCATCTATGGCCATTTCCGCACTACACTCTTATAGGACAATTATTCCACTTTCAACCTCCTATAGAATCCTGGGGTTTGCAGTTTGGGGGGGCGTCTGGCCGGCCCCTCCCAAAACTGCAAACCCCAGGATTCCATAGGATGTTGAAAGTGGAATAATCGTGCTATAAGAGTGTAGTGCGGAAATGGCCTATGAAATGTTGCAGGGTAACTTATTGATGCTTCCTTGGTCACAGTGCAGAGAGGAGTGTTCTTCTCTGTTGCACCAGCCATGCGGAATGATTTCTGCACTGATATTGGATGAGCTCTTCATATGGAGTATTTCCATCACCAACAGGAGACATATTTGCTTGCCTGGGCATCGTTAACTCCCTCTGATTATTTTACCATAAAACAATTTTTAAATTGGTTTAGACTGGTTTATTATTACATTAGTTGGTTTAATTAGATTTGTTCTGATGATGTTTCATAAACAATCTGTTTTGTTTTGTTTTGTTTTTTTGCAACTGACTGGTGTTTTGTTTGGGGTGATTTATTAATTTATTTATTTATTCGTTCATTGGAGCCATACTGGGCTTGCTGGGCTGACCATGAATCAGAAAATTCCCCCAGTATCTGAAGGACTTTCATTTCCAAAACCAGTCTGTTCACTGACATAAGTTATTGTCAAGAAGAGTTTTGCTTCTTCTGCAGCAACCCAAGGGAGTCTGGCCTCACTTTCAGAAAGAATTTCTAAAGGCTGGTGAGCACTTTCCTTTTTGAGTAGGTATTTAGTATACAGTTTTTATTTACTGATTTTAAATGTTTCAGGGGGTTTTTCTCTAAAAATGTTAGAAACATTTGGATGGCTCTTGTGTTGTAGCGTCTGCTGATGATCCTTTTTTATTTTTAGTGAAAAATAAAAAAGTAAAAAATGTATATTATAAAATGAAAAGATTTCTGGTGTTGAATTGAAATTGTTGTAAATGTTAATCTGTTTGTGTATTTATTTTGGTGCTGCTGGAATTAAAAGTGGGGCATACATGTTTTAAAATAAGTAAAATAAAGTATCTGCTCTTCAGAGCATACAAATACATTTCTGTCTCAACACTGCACAGTTCAAAGACTAAAATGCAAGCTAATTCTTCAACTATATCAGAGATTTTGGATTTGATCATTACTACTGCTACACACAGATCAACAGAGATAAGAAAAGACATAGAAAAGCTCACTGAGATTGATCAGTTAATACAGTTTTCAAAAACCAACAGAAACATTAGCAAATAGTTACAGCTGGCATTTCCTTGACATTCTGAAATTTTTATCTCTAAGTTGCCATTTAAACCAATAATAAATCCTTATCTTATAATAATAAATCCGTATCTTTATTTACAGTGGAACGTAGTTTCCAGTAAGGGTGCTTCAAGACCAGTATACCATCATTAAAGATAATTTCTATGCCATAAGATTTACTACATCTATAGGTCTGGCCTTATCATGAGACAGACTGAGGCAACCACCTCAGGTGACAAATGTGAGAGACAGCAACAATGGCAGCCTTCTAGCTGTTCTCCCTAAATTCTCTAGCTATCGGAGGGCTGTGGTGGACTCCCTAAACCAACCTGCTGTCTTAGGTGCAGTTGGGAATACTTTCCCATTGCCAGTACTGAAGCTCCAGTAGACTGGAAAGGGTGTGTGCCATCTTTGCTTCAGCAGAAAGTGTTAGGTTGGCCACGTATGTAAATACTTTGGTTCAGCTGTACTGGCAACCACAAGATATGAAAATGTTATACTGGCACTGCCAAAAGATGACAGCAGCACTCCAAGAGGCTATGGCAGCTTTTTCAGGTTTGGTGTGAAATACAAAGTGGGAGTGACATTGAAAAAAGTCAACAAATGTTGTCAGCATGACTGCTTCATTTACAATGCATTGCATGATTATTTGCTTATCACGTTTCAAATAAATCTGCCATTAAGAAGCAGCAATCATAAATGTAATTGACCCACTGACAATTACCCACTTTGAAAAAAAAAGTACAAACAGTAGGATACAACTGCAACACTGCACAATCAAGAGTGGGAAGTGCTCCTTTCAAGAGTCAGTCAATGAAAACCAAACCACAGTCTCTATTAGAAACAGCTTAAGAGAAGAAAGAGCTACAGAAGAAAGGGGATAATAAATTTGGAACCCTCCTGGGAAACAGGGGCTAAATATTTTCAGATACTCTGTGCTGAAAGAAGAATGCAGAAGGATTTCATAGTGGAGACAGTCTCACAATTAGGAGCTTGCAACATTGTAGGAAGGAGGCAAAAATGTTCAGAGGTCTGAGAGAGATCAAGTAAAGGTTTGCAAGCGTAGCCAAAGGAAACGCTTCTCAAAAGGTGCAAACGCTAGGATGTTTTTCTTTCCCTTCCTCTCCTCTCTTAAAGACAATTCAATCATGTACTAATTTAGGATCCACCAGCAATCAAAGGGATAGGTGGTAGCACAGTGTATCTATGTGGTGATGCAAATTCGACAGGACAGCAAAATGTTCAACTTGTGGCTTTTACTGATATTGTGACAATGAGAAAGTAATGAATTTAATGGATAGATTTACTTTATTTTGAAATGAATGATGATCATGAGTGTGTCGACCAAGCTGCAGAACACCTTGGAATCAATTACACCTTGGAATTAGCTAGTCTTAAGCCTCATGTTTAACCAGAACCAGTTTGACCAACAAGCTTGTAAGTCAATAGTCATCCTAATTCATGGCCTGCCAATAAATAAATGTGAATGCAGACATTAGTCTCTTTCATACTGTACAATTACAGAGTTATGATTCACCTTAAATTCCATGATTCCATCTTATGCAATCTTGCAATTTGTAATTTCCAGAAGTATTTAGAATTCCCTGCCAGATTCTTCCTCAAACTACAAATCCCAGGATTCTATGGGATATAGCCATGCCAGTTAAAGTGAGACCAAAGTGGAGCCCCAATGGGAGTGTACTTAACCACTTAACAATCTGGAATCCACCACGGTGTACATGAAACTTCTTACTAACTTACTCACATAGCTAGTCACATACCCCTAAAAATGATTCTGCTCAGAACTTTCTAATCCCCATGTAACTCTATTTCCTCTGTATGAGTTTGTTAGAGATAAAGAGAATTTTTAGCACAAGTTGGGTACAGATGGATGTGGCAAAATATTGGGTTTTGTGGTTCTTCATACCCTCTATTGTCTTGCTACCAATAATATTTATCTCCTCCAAGTACTTGCCAAGTGGAACAGAGAATCCTAGCATTTTTTTCTGATTAGAAGTCTTTCCAAATAGTGTCTCTTCACCAGTTTTATGATATACAAAAAAACTTCCAACCCATTACATGCATACCTTGCAATTTATCATTTTGCAAACTATTACTTACAATGAGGTAGGTTAAGTGTGGTGCTCCAGGTGTTGCCAGCCTGCAACTTTTTTCCCTAGTATGTATGCTGATGGGAGCTGAAGTCCAATGGCATCCAGAGGATTTCAATGTCTTACTTCTGCTCTGTGTTCATTACTCTCATGCCAGCCATAAACATAACAGTGAGGTTTCAGCTATCACCTTCCTAGGTCCCAAAGTTGGTAAAGGAAAAATTGTGTCTAGTGGAATGCTTCCTAGTCCAGGAAGAAATCTCATAATATTTAAGTTTCTTGCCTCCACAACTACATTCCTAGTCAGTGAGGTGCAGGCTATGAGCAGATGGTGCTCAGTACAAAACAGAGCTGGTACCATCTACTCACCTCTTGGGCTTTCTTTCTTAGGTTCATCCAGACGGTGTACCCTGAAGTTGGGTGACTCGTTGGGCACGGCAATGTGTTTTGGGCATAGAAGCTGGTGGTCAGTAAGAAGAAGGTCTCACAACTAGGATTCAAATGGGGTTCAGTGCAGCTCACCTGGGAAGGAATCAGGTGCATGTGGTGGGATCAGCTAATACCCCTTCATCCGCAGCATACAATGACATGTGTGCCTTTACCTTATTAACTGTTGGTTTTGGTGGCAGTTCCTTTCTTTACAAAAAGGCCAGTTTGATCAAGATATCTAGTAGACAGCTTGGAAGAAATATACAACCCGGAAAGTTCCTCACTATGAACCATCAGATAGATGCCCATATTTCATTAATTATATTACACTTGCCATAATCCATTCCAGAAATCCAGCAGAGAGCCAGCAAGTTTCTGAAGGAGAACCTCTTCCTCTATATTGTAAGGTTATGTGACTCTAGTTCCACCTATTTGTTGTATATACGTATTAAGATGGTATGTTTCTAGTCCTACTCATTTGTTAACTCTCACAGATAATAAATGTAAGTGCTGCTCTTCATATATCTCTTTGGCCCTGTTATTGTCAGAACTCAGACTGGAAGATCATTGGGTGAGAGTGTTTCCTGTTTTGCATATATTACTCTGTAGAGTCCCTTTGCCATACAAATAAAAAAAGTAATGATGATTCATGTACTTAGGATGAGGACTTTAGTAGAAATACCTGGAATGAATAACCTGCAATATTCTTCCACCAAGTGTAGTGAGATTGACATGCTGGAGATTACAAGACTTGAAGTGCAGAAAAAGAAAAAAACTTTTTCATGCTCTGCATGTGATCCTTTCATTTCTGAAAGCATCACACAAGGGACCTGAAGCATTTTTAGGCTGAAACATTATGGTTCAGACCTGCACGCCTTGTGCTCCACTAGTCCAAATACAGCCCACCAGCCCTATATTGTGGCCTGGATGATGCTTGATAACCCCTTGTTTTATGGTGCCAGACAAAGAGCAAAACAAGAGATTTCTAGATGGGCTTTTCTTTTATAAATTCTGCAAGCTTCTTTGTAATTCAAATGTAAAACATAGATGTACACTGGAATTGAATTATGGATGGTGGGCCATGTTCATAGGGTTCAAATACTACCAAGAAGCTCCAGAGTGTCACCTGAGGGCAGGGGACATCTGTCTTGCTTATGAAAAGCCCTTTGATGGTATTCAGCAAAGAGAATCAAAAAAGATAACTGAAACTGAACACACTTGTTGCTTTATTGACTGTCATGTATTTGAAAACAAAGGCTTCACTGAAGTGTAACAGGCTGTTCCATGGTGGCCTTACCCTGCTGTTATTGTATGAGCAAAATTACAACTGAGTATGTAGCGTAGTGATGGAGAAACTGGAAAATCAGCTCACCAAATTATAAATTGATTGCTTTAGGTTCAGGTAAAAAAATTTAGTCATTTGTTAGTACTAAAACTTGCAGTGATATGGGTGAGTCCAAAGGATTTAAAGCCATTTTCTTTAATTTATTTAAAGTTAAAATCCTCTCCAGGAGCCCATATGCCCTTGAATGTTATCTGAATTTTTCTTCCATCATATGTTCACAAGATGTTAAAAAACACCTCAGCCTTTGTTCAAATGTTTTAATTTATCCAGGAAATGGTTTTGGAGTTCCTAGCTCAGAAAAGTTTTGATTCTACGGCCATTTCCGCACTAGACTGTTATAACGCTATTATTCCACTTTCAACATCCTATGGAATCCTGGGGTTTGCAGTGTAGGGAGGGGCCTTTATCCATCACCTAATTATGAATCTGTATAGATACAGCATTATAGAGCGAGTGTGATGTAATGATTTGAACACTGGACTCCAGGAGACCAGTATCTGAATCCCTGCTCAGCCATAGAAACATACTGAGTGACTCTGGGCAAGTCACATTCTCTCAGTCTAAGAGGAAAGTAATGACAAATCTCCCATCAACAAATCTTGCCAAGGAAACTATATGATAGGATCACCATTAAGTCAGAACTCGAAAGCACATAACATCAACAAATGTACCAGCTGTACACTAGCTATGCACCAGCTAAAGCAGAGAATGAACTCAGGCTTGCAAGAGACATTAAAAACAATAAAAGGGCTTTTTAGATATGTCTGCAGCAAAAGGAAAAACAAGGAAATGATAGGGTCGCTGCGTGGAGAAGATGGCCAATTAATAATGGAGGGAAGAGAGAAGGCAGAACTACTCAAAACCTTCTTTGCCTCAGTTTTCTCCCAAAAGGATAGAAGTACTCAACCTGGGGGATGGGGAGCAGGTGAGGAAGGGGGTGAAATGCAGCACAGAATAAGTAGAGAAGTAGTACAGGAATATTTGGTTAAACAAGATGAATTCAAGTCTCCAGGGCCAGATGAATTTCATCCAAGGATATTAAAAGAACTGGCAATAGTCATTTCTGAACCACTTGCAATAATCTTTGAGAACTCTTGGAGAACAGGAGAAGTTCCAGCAGACTGAAAGGGATCTAGAAGGCTTGGTAGATCACAAGCTGAACATGAGTCAGCAGTGTGATGAGGCAGCCAAGAAAGCCAAAGCGATTCTTGGTTGTATCAGTAGGGATATGGTGTCTAGATTGAGGGAGGTAATGGTACCACTCTCTTCTGCATTGGTTAGGTGTCATTTGGAATACTATGTCTGGTTCTGGGCACCTCAATTCAAGAAGGATATTGACAAGCTAGAGCGTGTCCAAAGGAGGGCGACCAAAATGATGAAGGGTCTGGAAGCCATGCCCTATTAAGAATGCCTTAGGGAGCTGCGTATGTTTAGCCTGCAGAAGAGAAGGTTAAGAGGGGACATGATAGCCATGTTTAAATAATTGAAGGGATGTCATGTCGAGGAAGGAGCGGGCTTGTTTTCTGGTGCTCCAGAGACTAGGACAAGGAGCAATGAATTCAAGCTACAGGAAAAGAGATTCCACTTGAACCTCAGGAAGAAATTCCTGATGGTCAGCGCTGTCCGGCAGTAGAATATACTGCCTCAGAGTGTGGTAGAGTCTCCTTCTTTGGAGGGTTTTTAGGCAGAGGCTGGATGGGCATCTGTTGGGAATGCTTTGATGGGTGTTCCTGCATAGCAGGGAGTCGGACTTAATGGCCCATGGGGTCTCTTCGGCTCTATGATTCTATGACTACAATAATGATCTTATGAAACGTGATGTGTGAAATCATTCCCTGTATGATTTTAAATAGCCCCTGAAGAAGATCTTAAGAGCACTCTTAGAAAAAAAGGTTTTTAAGCTAATTAACAGACCACCTTTGGAGCATCCCAACGTCTGTTCTACGTTTCTCTCCTGGAACACCTCTGCAAGTCAGAATTGACAATACTTGATAGGACAAGTAGTATGATCTGGTACAAAGCAGTTTCCAGTGTTTCTTAGGCTATACTGTAAGTGCTTCCAAACAAAATGGATTAATAGGATATAAGTATCCCAGACTTTCCATAAGGAAAAATAACAAAGAGTTTTAGCAGTGGCAGAGCTAGGAATGTGGGGAGGAGGCAGGGCTATGGCGTGAGGGGCATGACCACTGTGCATAGGGGCATGGCCATGGTGCGTGGGGGTGTGGCCAGGGTGTGTGGCCAGGGTGTGCGGCGGCATGGCTACAGGCCGGGATGCCCCCAAAAACATCGCCATCCGGGGTGAACTGTCCCCTCGCCCCCCTGTCACTATGTGACTGAATGTTATGGCCCCTTAAATACCAATATGTTTTATGTCGTGTAAGTTTACGTGGACTGCAGCCCACTTCATCAGATGCAAGGAGTGGAGCTTCAGTATAGATATTTATACACTTAGCATTAGAGTGGAGAGTTAGGAATGGAAATGCAAAAGTTATCAATACCAGAAATGATCAGGATTGCCTGAAAGTCATTGGGAGGTAACAAGGGCACATCTTCATTAGATAAGCAGATGGATGTACTTCTGACAATGGCAAGTCTTTGTTCAGTCCAAGTATTCAGCAGATAGAGTTTAACCTCTAGACTGGAGGTGACCAACATGTGGGCCACAGGCTGCATTCAGCCCCCAAGACTATTTCTGTGGCCCTCAGTGCCCCTCCAAGCTGAAATATTTGGGAGGATGGGGAAAAAGTGTTTTCTTTTCTTGAATTCCTCCAGTTCACCTCTCCAATGCTTTGAGCCCCAAAAAACAAAATAATAAAGGGAAAGTGGAATTCTGACTATTTTTGAGGTAATGTCTGTATATTTTCAGGCTGATGCAGTCTGTAGTGAGTTCTGGGAAGAATAATTTCCCACCTACAATCTGCCAAAATTGCCCAACTCTGCTCTAGGTGAACTTGAGCATGTGGGCAGGGTGGTGGTGGTTGAAATATAGGGACCAGAGGTAGCAGAAATGCAAGAACTACAGGCAGAAGAAAGTGTCCATAACAAAGATTTGATAGTACTATAAGAAACATAGGTGAGATAGGGAAACCTGGTAGAGAAAGCCTGTGTTGATAGGGGATTTCTGGGAACTGCAGTCCAAAATGTAACTTTTCCAAACTCTGGAAAATACTATGTTCTTATGTTGATGGCAGATTTATTAGTGGCTGTTAGGCATGCTAGCTAAATGGAACTTCCACTGTCAGAAAACCAGATTACAGACACCAACAAGTGGGAGTGGAATTGCTTTTATTCCCTGATACAGACTCTCTCCAGATTTGGCTGAGCCCCACCATTAGGAAGAACAAGGGATGCGGTCATTTCCTCTTAGGTCCCCAGCTACTCAATTATTTTGGAAAACAGATCTGAGTCCACACCACCTATCCAGTCTTCATTGGGTTCACCTGCTAGTCCAGTATGGGCTACTACACACAGAACGGAGAAGGAACAATATTGTCCTTTGTCTTAGCAGAATTATAAGACAATGCCTTGGAGCAGACCTGCCTGATCCCTATTCAGTGTGGCATTAAATGGATCTTTGATCCAGTTTTTAAAGCATGACCTATCTAAAGATTGTGAGTAAAGTGGACAAACAGATTCACAGTGCTGAAGCTGCAGAAAGAGCCAACAGAGAAGTATTATTTTCAGATAAACCTGGTACACATAAACTCAGTAGCAACTGTTTAGGGGGTAAAGTTTAGCACCTTGGATAGCTCATTTGAAGTTCAGAGGAAAACTTGGAGTGGATTCAGTGCCCCACAGGTACAGAAGCCACCAGCCACCTTTGGACAAATCCAGTTGCAAATCGATGTCTTCAAGAAGCAAAGGCCTAAATTGAATTTCTAGCCCCAACCAGAGTAGACTCATTCAGTTGATTGGGTATACGTAAGTGTAGATTTAACATTCAGCTGTTGATTCTAGTCTAGCTTTGAGTCTAGTTTAGTTGGGACTAGGAACCAAATTCAAGTCAAAAACTTGAATCAGCTATCTGACCCAGAGTAACTATTCATAACTCACACAAGACCCTTTCTGATTATTCCCACTAAATGCAGGGTTGCATTTTCTGTCTTTTACATTGGTGACAACTTCATTGACCCATGGTAGACTCAGACTGGTATAAATATAAAAAGCATTCAAGTGGTGAATCTGTCCTACTGACTTCAGGTCAGCCGATATTCTATGGATGCAATTACAAAACCACCACTTCCTGAACAGAATTTAAGTCATCAAGTTTCATTCAGGAAACTCTGGAGATTAGGAAAACAGCATTCAGCCCTTAACCCACAGGCAAAACACATATTTGACTATAGGAAGGCAGGAAAAATGTCTATAACGTCTCTAGATCTCATTATCTGCTCTGTTCGTTGAAAGGAAAGGATATAAACTAATTAAATAAATAATCAATCAGGCCTAGTTTGACATGTATAAAGGCAATATGCAACCAAATATCACTGGTAAGCAGAGAATAGTACAAATACTGTATTTTTCTGCTCAGGCAAGCAAACACATATGCGCAGCTTACGTTTTCATGGAGAATAATGATCAAGGCTGTGAACTGATTCAAGGTTTTTCATTGAGTAACTTTTCCCTTTTAATTGACCAATCAGTTAATTAATTAATTTGACAGGCCGTTGTGTATCACCAGTCTAATAGGCAGACTAATTGGGCTAGGATCTCTTCCCTGAGAAACTGAAGTGCAAAAGGACTTTCAACCAGAGTTCAGAGAAGTTACTTCGGGGCTCAGACCCCAAGCTAGCATGTTATGACAATGCTAGCTAGGATATTCTGGGGGTAGTAGTTCCAAAAGGTAATTTTTCTGAATTGTACTAGTGAAAGCCACCAATTATTATTATTAACAACAAAAAGAAATTATCTTGTGTATTGCTTACTTTTTAAATGCATGCATAACAGATTGTACAGTAAGTTACAGTGACCTCAAAAGCAGACAAGTTCAACTTTAACTTTCATTCCTCCCAATTCACACTAGTTTTCCAAAGTTTAAAATGGCAGTTGTCAAACAGCAATTTTTAGTTGGCTTTAGTTAGATATCTTTCACACACACTTTCTTGGGAGCAAGTAGAACTTACTTCTGGAGAGTTGCATTTTAGTACATTAGCTGCCCACATTTCAGCTGATTAAAGCTTCCAGTCCTACAACAGAGCTACCCAGAAATTGGAGGAGTTACCACCATTCAGGATGATAAATGAGCCAGTGTTTTTCATTTTCAGGATGTCTCCTACTAGTATGCTCTTATCAGGATCTTAATCTTATCCTCTTCTCCTCCTGAGGAGAGAGGGGGATGATGAATAGCCAGCCTTTCAGGCATCTCAACCATTAATCTAACATTTGTTGCATTATGAAATCTTTCCTAAAAGTGGTTAATATTATTCATGGTATACCAACAGAAATTATAATTTTAGTTAGTTATAAATGATACTGTAAATGAAAACTGACACTAAATACCATCATCTTGATCCAGCAAAAACGGAAAGATTTGTAGAAACGGATTTATGTATGTGTATTTCTTCCACCTTACCTAAATGCAGATCTCCCTTCCCTACCCAATCCCTACCATAATATGTTGAAAGTTGTACTGGTTGGTGTTGGGGGAAGAGAAGACCTAGATTCAGCAGTCTAGATTGTACTAATAATTTATACTGAGCATTTCTATTGCAGCTTTGGTAACTCCTCCACAGAATGGTTAGAAAAAACAGCAACAACAAAAGAGTCTTTGTCGCTTTCACCACATTAAACAAACTCAGCTACTAGCCTTCTGGAAACACTTATATCCATCATTCTTACCACAACATCATGAGATAAGTCAGTATAACGATCCACATAATATAATCAGGATGGGGAAAAAGATGTTGTCCTGCCTAAGTAAGACCTGTGAGCAGGGCTAAATTGAAATCTGAATAGAAAGTGCCTTGGCTCATGGTTCATGTGTTCACAGACTCAGTACAGCATACCAGGGCGTTCATGCACTCTGCAGTACGTACTGAAAACAAAGACAAGAGAGCAGAAGTGAAAGTTAGTAGAAACTTCATATTCTTTGTATTCTGAAACACCAGGTTTCTGCTACTGTAGAAAGGATGAAAAAGGATGTTTTTCACTTAGGCTACACTAATTTATCCACTTACCTAGAAATATGCCTCATCGAACTCAGTGGAACTTACTTCTGAGCAGACATGTAAAACATTGCACTAGAACAGAAGTGGGAATCATGCCTCCAGATGTTATTAGGAAAATGAGGCGTTGCAGTCTAGCAATATCTGGAGGGCCATATCCTTCCTTCCCCTGCAGTAGAGCAACACAATAAGGGTGCATATCTTCTCAGGAGTAAATCCCATTATCTTCAAAGGTGGTTGCTCCATAGATAAGTATATTTAGGATTACTTAGGCCAATTCTCTCCAATGGGAAGCTGTCATGTTAATGTAGGCAAAGGGAATCTCTGGCCCACAGAGAGGTTATGGATTTCAGGGCTTCCCCATCTGGCTTATCAGCTTTTCCTAGTTCAGAACTCCACATCCTAACCTCTGTTGCCTTTCCTGGTGTCTTGCTGTGCAGCAGACTGATTTTGTCCTCAGGTAGCAGATGGAATAGCTGGTACCTCTGATAAACAACCTAATGAGATTCAGTGAATTTTCACAAGTCCTGGTTGCACATGTTTGCATTTCAGTCAGTGGCTCAAGTTGCCTTGTTCTCATCAGTTTCTTATTCAACTCATGTGAAGTTCACCGATCCCCAAAATACACACATCTCTGAACCACCACAAATCTTATTCCACTATCACAGCCTGAAGACTGGGAATTCAGAATGAAGTACTATACATATTGCATTGGACTACAACAATTCTACTTGTTGGAAGGAATTATGTATACACCAAGAATTACTACAACTTCTTTCAAAAATATTTATTAGGTTCCATCAAAACTAACTGAGAACATGAGCTACAATGCTGATGACTAAAAGGGTTTGCTTTTCCACCAAGGGAGGGCCTTCACCACGACAGAAGACCCATCTGTGTCTGGGAAAGTGAAAGATGCCATCAAAAGCCCTCCTACTATCTATAGCAAGTAGCCAGTCTTAAAATGGAATGTTCCAATGAGAGGGAGGAGATGGCTTTGGAACTGCTGCATCCAAAATTTTTTGGGGTTTGCCGCATCCAAAGACACTTCATTCCGCAAAGCAGGCTACGTAACCTTGGTATAGAATAGATAAACCCACTTTGTTGTCAACTGGGGAGATTTAAATACAAGGACTAACAGGGCAGAATAAACAGGCAAACCCAGCATACCTTGCTCTGATCAGCGTGAGCCCACAGGTCTGGGAATGAATTACGGATCTACACTATCACTTCCCGTTGGCCTTACTTAGAATAGCTCTGCTTGTTGCGTTCTGTTCCCATCAAAACCAACTGAACTTATTGACATGTAACCTATTTTCCTAACCTATACTGACTACCTTAGTCTGACTCCAACCTATTGATTTTACCAGCAGACAGTTTCTAAACTGCTGAGGCTATTTTGCAATAAATGAACAAGACCTGGTTAAGAGCAAAACTTGGAATTCATGTACTGTAGTTTAGTTGGCCTCTGTGGGGTGCATGGTGGATTTCAAACTATGTTCCTAGAATTCCAGGTATTTATCCGAAAAATTGTGGTGTCAGATGAGTAGGATCAGACCAATGAGCAGAAGGTGATGGCAGATGAGCAGTGTACATAACCCAGCGTATATTACAACACGACTCACTTTTCAGAGTACATTACCCATGTTGCTCTGCAACAGAGTTGCAAGAGAACACTTGGCAAATGCTAGGGTGCCTAGGACTGATGTGGCAATTGTCAGTTACTTGTGTGTGGATTGGGACTGTTCCCCAAAGAATTCTTTGTAATATAGAGGAACTCTGTGGCAAACATATGGATGACGTTGAAGTTGGTTCCTTATTGTTAGTTCTCTCTTTGCACAAAAATTTCAAAATACAGTCAGATAATTCCAGTGAATAAGGGCTTGCCATATAGTTGAAAGAAAACTTGAAACCTACTTGGTTGAAGTCATTTTTAAAAATCATTATTGAACAGCGAAACTAAGTCTTACACAGGATTTTTAGATATATGCTCTCCTTTTAACTGTTAACATTCTGATCCTAAAATGTAGATTGTCTGTTAAAGGCAGGGCTGGATTGTCTCTGTAGACCAGCCTTCCCCAATGAGATTCCTTCCAGATGTGTAAAACTGGAACTCCTGTCCTCACAGAGGATGATGGGAGTTTTTTTTATAGATACTGTATTTATAAAATATTTAGATCTGAAAATTTCAAAGGTATGTGCACCATAATAATAAAACAAGCAAAAGTCACAAAAAAAGAAATTAAAATACTGGCCACTGTGGTGTAGTGTTGGACCAGGAGTCTGAGAGTGCAAGTTTCAAACCCCCACTCAGCCATGGAAACCCACTGGGTGAGTCACACTCTCTGGGCTTCAAAGGAACAACCCCCTTATGAACATAGGCAAGGACAACCCCCTTCTGAACAAATTCTGCCAAGAAAGCCCTGCAATAAGGTCTCTTCAAGGCGCCATAAGTTAGCAATGACTTAGGCATACAACAACAATAACAAATTTACATTGTCCAGGAAACAGGTGGCAGGGAAGACTTCTTTAAAAAAATACGTGCATTTTTCAAAATGTTTCTAAAATTAAAAACATTTGTACCATGTCCAGTTTCAGATTTGTAAACCAACACATTTGAAACACACCTAATTAGAAAAGCTGCTATAAAAATATTTTGGGCAATGGGGAACTGTAGATCATGATGGCTGGTCCAATGTAAGATCACCCCATAAATTAAGTTATATTAATGCAGAATGAACATATAAACAAATCAAACTTTCTTTTTTTATATAAAATGCAAAGTTGATTTGTAAGCAAGAAGAAAGAGGATTTACCACCAAATTATGATCTAGTAAAGCCACAGCATGATATAACCAGTGTTGTGTAGTGGTTTGAGAATTGGATTGGAACTGAGACCACAGCTGGAATCCCTGCTGAGCCATGAAGACCCAGCTGTTGACCATGGGCAAGTCACATTCTCTCAGCCTCAGAGAAAGGCAGTGGTAAACTCCCTCTAAATAAATCTTACCAAGAAAACCCTAGCATAGGGTTACTGTAAGTCAGAGTTTACTTGAAGACGCACAAAACAAAGACACAGTACTTGATTTAAATGTGTATTGTTTGTGAACAGAACATATGAATGCTACATGTTTGAAAAAAATTAAAATGAAACATTTGAAGCCATTTTAAGTATTTTCAGTTACACACACACACACACACATACACAAATAGCACTGGATAACATATTTTGACAGCTTTTCTTAAATAAATAAATGGTTGTTTTACTAATAAAAATACTTTGGTGTACATAAAACAGGGAGCTCCAAACTGTGTAAAAGCATTAAACTCATGAAAGCAGAACAGCAGTACCATCTTTTTAATAGGATGACTGGCAATCAATTCAATGCAGATATGAATTTATTGTTCCCTTAGATTATGAACAACAGCAACATTTGAATTCCTTCTTCCCTTCAAAGAGCTCCAGGTGATATGTAGAAGACACCCACTTTAAACAAAACTGTTTAGAAAGGAAGCCTATTACCAACCAGTTTAATTACCTCCCCCACATGTGGTCAATGTGCCCAACAAAACATATGTGGGAGAACTGTGTAGTTTATGCTTTTAAAGTATATATGAACCCCACATTTGACTAACATGCAAAAAAAAAAAAAAAGGAAGCTTTTGCACAAATAATCTCCCTAGATATAAAATTATGTGTGCAGCTTCATAGGGAAAATGAGGGACCACCCCACCTGGGTAAGTGTGGGCGGTGTGCTTGTATCTTTCTTCTACAGAAATGGATCCCTAGAGAAGCAGTATCAAGTTGAGCATTTCAGGGACTGAGGTTTACAAAATAATCAAGACATCTATCTAGCACCATAGTTCTAAAAGTGTCCATAGGTTCAGGCAGTGGGATATAAATGCAGAAGCAAACATCTGAAAACAAACAGTCAAGGTTATATGATAGCCTCAAGGACCCTCTAGGGCCCATTCATCTGACCAATGAATGCACTCCTTATGTGACTGTCTCCACAAGTCCCCATTCAAAGGGCCAGATCATGCACACTGAAATCCCATTGGCTTCAAGCTGAAAAGCTAAATTGGTGCACAGGGCCCTTCAGCATGCTTATTCAGAAGTAATTCTGACAGAGCTCAATGGAATTGACTGCCTAAGGTTGATAGAGATGTTTATTGATTGCCAGTTTTAATGGCGTTATTGTTTAATTTGGTTTTACTGATGACGTTACCAGCCTTGAGCACTTCTTTTAAATGCAAAGAGAACTAGAAATGCAACAAATAATAAAAACGCATAGGAATTCTACTCACTCAGCCTCATTGAAGATGATGAAATTTACCGCTGACTAAATACGCTCCGAATGGAGCTGTATGTCTCTCTCATTTAAATCAACACTAATTCAGAATGCTCTACAAAGACAACCATAACATCCCAATGTGCACACGATGGACTGAAGGGGGGGGTCTTTCTTCAAAGAGATAAGCTACTACGGTTTGCAAACCTCCCGTTCTTAACAAAAAAAGCAGCTAAATCTTGAATGGTGGAGAGAGGAAGCAAAGGAAGGCATCAAAGAACAAAGAAGGAAACAACAGAAAAGCCAAGCTCTTGATGCAAGGCTCCATTTCCGCAGGAGGAGCGGCGGCCTTGCCTATTAACAGTCTGCCTGCCAACTGGGAAGCTAACCTGAGGACCCCCCCCCCGGAAGAAACTCTGAAGCAGAACAGAGTCCCACTGAAGGCAACACACACACACACACACACACACAGAGTCATTCAGAGGCCAAGTTACCCATACAGTCCGATCCTCACAGTCACGTTTACTCGGAAAGTAAAGTGTTCCTCTTGAGAACTGGGCCTCCTACAGCAAATCCGGGGGAAAAAAATTAAGAGCCTTGAGAAATTATTACTTTGGACTGCAGCTCCCACCACAAACGCCGTGGGATTCCATATCTGTAGTCCCAAACGTAACTTTCCCAAGCTTGGCGGTGGTAGGGAAACACTTCCAGTTCCGCTGCCCAAACTTAGCGATTTGTCAGCATAATTCCCTCGCAAATTCGAGCTTTGCTGACGTCTAGACAGTTTCTCTGGAAGCCCACTTTCTGCAGTCGCCCACATTTCTCCAAACCCAAGGCGGCTGGGCAGAAGGAAGTCCATCTCCACGTCTTGGGGGGGGGCAAACGGCCTCGGACGGGGAGATGGGAGGGAAGGGGGCCTGGCTGGGCCGGGGACAAACAACGGCCAGCTGCCCGAAAGGGACGGCGGTGCCGATGTGGGGGGGGGCTCCACTCTCAAGAAGATGAGGGAATGAAAAGGCCGAAGCGTAGCCACGCAAAGCTCTAGCAACCCCTTCCCGAAAGAAGCTCACGTGGGCCCTCGAACAAAAGATCTATAACCCATCTATAACCTTTCTTTTGCTTTCTCCCATAACATAACATATCCCATGTGACTAGTCCTTAGCTCTTCCCCTTCCCATCACCGGCGCACTCCACTTCTTCATCTTCATTGAGAAGGCATGGAAATGAACTGGATTGCGACCTGAAGTCACACAGTACTCAGAGATCCTAAGGCGTTGCCTCTAGAATCAGGCAACTAGAGGGCTCTCGCCCCCTCCGTGGCGGCTCCTCGGAGGTTCCAACTTAGGTCCTCTATCTTTAACCAGGGAGAAAGGACCTCGAGCTTGTCCTCTACCGCGGTTGACCAAGATGGGACGGCGAGGGAGGCGGCAGATCCTCTCCATTCCAGACACTCTGGCCGCGTTATTTGACACGAGGCGCTCCAGATGTTGGACTCCACGTTCCAGCAGCCTTAGCCAATAGTGAGGAGCTTTGGGAGCTGCAGTCCAACAGCATCTGGAAATCGTTTCGGGGCCACCCTTGTTTAAAGACGACCCAGCCTAGCATGTAGTAAGCCAAACCAAACTCATCCCGAACCAAGAAAGCAAATCTCCAAACCAAGTTAAGTCCTACTCACTTCAACGGCGCTTATTTTCAAAGGATTAGAAGCCGGAAGCACAAACCTCTGCCTATTTCTTCAAAAGCATCAATGGGATTTCAAACGCGGTCCTATTCATATCTAGTCAAACGGAGCCCTCTTAACTCGGATGAGACTTACTCCTTAGATGTGGGCACGTAAGGCTGCAAGCTCCTGCTGCTATTTGACACACGTTTACCTGGGAGTAAATCGTAACGAACACAGCAGGACTTGATTCTGAAAAACCACGTATGGTGCAAATAACACCTGAGCCAGTGCCGAAGAATCCCATTGTTCCAGAGTTCAAAGCTCTACGTTTAACAAGCGTTACTCTTTGAATATAACATTTAAAACGAAACCTGAAGCATCTTGAAATTCAGTGGAGCTTCTGAGGGGACCTGCGAGACCACGAGGAACTTTTTTATTGTTGTAAGAGGGAGGCAGCAGACACCCTCAAAATATTCCACAAAAAAGACAGGTGGGAAAGTCTTTCTTTGGAACCCATTCTTTGAATCTTTTTAAAATTTTACTCTTTGGTTTGGAGGACGACTTTTGACGTTGACCAGGGTGCTCCAGTCTAGACCAGTCCAGATCATCTAAATAAAACTGGGTGTCTGAGAGGACACCGCGAGTGGGTCAGCGTTTTTGAACTTTTGTTGAGAGAGCTGCGTTACAGAGAATGAAAAACAGACGGAAGTAGTTCCTCCCTAACCAGAAAAGGGGCAATTAGAGGCCTAAATCTGATTGTTGGCCTCAACTAGAGCGGATTGGTTGAATCCTAAGAACTATAATATTTATTTTCCCTAGGTGTTCACTTACTTGGGGCCCTTTCACATGGCACAGTTATAGCTCTGATTCCGGGGTAACTGCATTGGTTGAATCCTATGCACTCAGTAATCTGGTGAGGCACTAGAATTTTCTGACTGAGAATTCTAAATGCCCGTCCTTAAAATTGCAAATCTCAGCATTCCACAGGATGGGATTATGACAATCAAAGTGGAACCATAGCGCTGTAGCTGTATTATGTAGAAGGGCCCTAGCCTCGATCCCAGCTAGATCCCGCTGAATCAACTCTAGTTGGGACTAGCAAGGGGACTCAGGCAGGGGTTCCTACCGGCCCTGTGCTCAGCTCCTCCTTTCCGTTCCACCAGAACCCCCTTCTTTCCCCCAGCCCGTTCTCTTTCCCAGCTAGTAGCGGCCCTTACCTGGCTGAACTTGGCTTCTTGCTCCAGGGAGCTTTTGTCCAGCCCGTTCACCGCCACGTGCTGGGCCGTAGCCGCGAAGCCGCTTCGGCTGAGGCTGCTGCTCCATTCCTCGACCTTGGGGCTGTGATAGGACGAGCTGTCGCTCACTGCAGGCAAACGGAGGAGAAGAAGAACGGGGGTGAGGAACAGGCAAGGTCGCTTTCGCGAGTAGGCAAGCCGATCTTCTCAGACGTAAAGCTCCCGGGGGAAACGAGACTCGGGTAGATAAAAGACCGAGTGCTCGGTTCCCAAACAGAGACGCAGCAGCACCGATTTAAGGCGGCGATCCTTCACGCTCTATCCCTTTGGAAAGTAATTTGGAGTGAAAAATCGGCACTGCGTGCGCTTGCCTCCTAAATCCCACACTGCCCAAGGTCTCCTGCGCAAAGACGACCGCGGGCCTTGGGTCTAGGCTTCTTGAAGGAATCTGTCTCCCTGTACAAGCCTGTTCCAGCGCTTCAGGGGAGGCCCTCCTGCGGCTCATATGCTAGGAATAAGGGAAAAGACCTTTTTGGTGGCTGCTCCCAGAATTTGGACCGCCCTCCTTCCATCGGGCTTTCAAGAGTTTACTGCCCTGGACTTTAAATGATGTGCTGTTTTGTTAATTTTTTAAAAAAGTATTCTGTCCTTGAATAAAGTCAGAATGGTTTTATACGTAGCGATTAACTGCTTTTAAAATAGCATATGGATAGTTACAGATACATATGTTTGTACTGCAAAATGCTTTTAATCCACACTGGTTTTAATGATTTGTAAGCTGCCTTGTATCCCACTATTGGGAAAAGGTGGCATATAAGTGAATAAAATAATGCTGGTGATAGTATTTGTCATTTACTTGGTAAGGAAGTCTTTTGCCTTTCAATTGAACGACTTTTCTAGGCTGGCAGTTTGTATGCCTGGCAATTAAATCCTATTGAGCTTTATGGGACCGTCGTTTCAAGGAAACTGGTTTAAGAACCAGCTGATAAACGGGACGGGGGTGGGGGTTTAGTCTGAGGTACCCAGGGAACTCAATGAATCCAACCTGAAATTCTTTCTTCTTGGGAGGGAAGGCTGTGAAACTCATTAAGTTTCCTCGACCCTGACAAAAATAACGGGCATTTATGCCTAAAAGTCGCGTCTAGCACAAAGGCTTCGACTTCGCCCATCCGACGGTCACATGCACACTTGCAGCCGAGCCTACCCTAGGCAGTTACACTGAAGTAAATCTCACCGTATTAAATTAAGATTTTTCCCAGATACGCCTAAAACCATTTCCGCACTAGCCTGTTATAGCGCTATGATTCCACTTTCAACATCCTATGGAATCCTGGGGTTTGCAGTTTAGGGAGGGGCCGGCGGGAGCCTCCCTAAGCTGCAAACTCCAGGATTCCATAGGATGTTGAAAGTGGAATCATAGCGCAATAACAGGCTAGTGCGGAAATGGCTTAAGACCTCAGTCTTGTAGCAGATTCCTGAGCGTGTTTACTCAGAGGAGTCCTGCTGATTTCAGTGAGGGTTGTCCTGTGCCTTCAAATCATTTCCGACTTAGGGGACCCTAAAGCGAACCTATCACTGGGTTTTCTGGGGCTGAGAGTTTGTGACGCTCCCAAAATCACCTATGGGGAGTGGAGAATCAAAACCTCTTCTTCAGGGTCATAGTCCAACGCTCAAATCACTACACCACGGAGGATTACTCTGGAGTAAGAATATGGCGTGGGACTGAGTGGGAGCACATTCGCAGTTGAATGTCTTTGAATGCAGTAAGAATTACTTCTATGTAATATGTATGTCGGATCATTGGCATAAAAGCTGCATAGGTCTCAACCTAACCTCAAATACACTTTGAGTTCTCTTTCGAGTTCGAGTCGAGGCTCCTTTCCAACAGACGGGATTGACTTCCAGGGAGACTTGCTTAAAACTTTGACGTTAGTTCCGCTGAAGCTACAGGCCTGGGACTGCAATCCCGCTGACACCGAAGAGTAAAGGGCGCTAAACACAGCCTGACTTGGTGCTGAGCATTCTGCTTTGTAAACCTAACAAACCCCACTAAGCCAGATTTGGGCTATGGATAGACTCTTTTCTTCTCACCGTTCAATATACTCACTTTTTTGTTACTTAAGTAAAGGAATTTCAAATTTAAGTGCCTTAGTATTTATCTCCCTATTACTGCTGCCCTAATATTCTCGTGCTGTATGGCTCCGACCCCAAGCATGCTTCCTTGGGAGTAGGTCCCACTGGACTCGATGGGGCTTACTTCTGCATAGACACACCCACGCTAGTTCTCTGAGCGGCCTTCCCAAAGCACAAATTCTGCCGAAGTCAAGAGATAACCTTAGCCCTGGCTTTTACAATAGGTCATAATTTTTTTTTTTTTAAATGAGGAAAGTCGGGCAGCCTGAGATCCGACCAGGATGGAAAGGAGTGGGGCGCCTGATGCGGATAGCGATCCATTTCATCTCCCTAACCCTCCTTCTATCGCAAAGTAGTGCTCTTGGATACTTCGGATTCTGGTCTGACCTTCCAAACAATCCTCAGGTTCTGAAGCAAGAATGCGCTTGCCTGGGATCCCTTGATCACCGACTATTGAACATATCTGAATATGGCCATACCCTTGGTTTGTAAGCGTAGAAAACTAATAATAAATTTCAAACTGATGGCGAAACAAAGAAACTAGAATAAAATAAAAGTTAAGTAACAGTTGTTTTTGCTGTTTGCCTTCAAGTCCTTTCCGGCTTCTGGAGCCCATAGGGTGAATCTATCAAGGGGGTTTCTTGGCAACGTTGTCGCGGGGCTTGTTATGCTATTATCTGACACTGAGAAAGTGTGACTTGCCCGAGATCACCCATTGGGCTTCCATGGTGGAGCGAGGATTCGAACCCTGGCCTCCGTAGTCGTAGGCCAGCGCTCCAATCACTACACCACGCTGGCTGGCTAAAATAACAGTGTCCCACGCAAAACTAAGGCCAGCCCATCCCTTGGCCTACAGGGGGTTGAACAGTGTGTAGTATGCAACCTCCTGGAAAATCTTTTGCGTGATTGCAAGCCGAGCCGTCCGGGATTTCGGACTCCCACTATTTTCAGCTATCCGAACTACAGAGAAAGGGGCCAGGAGTGAATTTTTAGGTGAAAGAGCAGTAAATTCAGTTCAGCTCAGATGTGCAGCCAGAAAGAAACTCCCAGGCTCAGCATTCTTTCTCTCTGGATTCGCTGCCCGTTTGCACTTGGCTCTGGTGGGGTGGATCTCGAGGTTCTCCTGGTTATAGCACACACTCGTTGCAGATTCCACAAGCTTTAAATCTGCCCACCCGTGGGGTACCGCACTTTTCCTCGTTCTCACACACCTAAAGCAGCAAACCTTCGCCCGCTCGTTGGAAGTAATGGATACTGTAAGCATGGATGGATATCTACGGCTTCCAGTGAATAACTATCGATACCTTTGAGCATATATCCCTTCACAAACGGGCGGTGGCCTAGTCCTGCAGACCATACAGTAGGATTCCCTGCCCCATAAAACGGTAAGGAAAACTACCAGATTTCAGAAACAGAGAGATCCAACATTGAAAAAGGAGCAGCTTCCACTGACACTCACGGAATAATCTTCAAACGAAAGCATTTCAACGTACGTCTTTGAGGGGAAACATTCCTTTTTCACTCTCGAGTCATTTCCGCGCTAGATTGTCATAGCGCTATTATTCCACTTTCAACATCCTATGGAATCCTGGGGTTTGCAGTTTCGGGAGGGGCCGGACGGATTCCACAGGATGTTGAAAGTGGAATAATAGCGCTATGACAATCTAGAGTGGAAATGGCCTCAGTTGGAAACCAAAGAGGTTTTAATACGATGTTAATATTCTTGGTTAACAATCGGTTTATAGGCCGCCAGTATCAAATCTGTACTTGCTTATATCTCTGTCTGCCCACCGGTAGGTCTGCCTGTCTATCTATTTATCTGAAATTAAGTACTGTGTCTCCAGTTTACCGTCAATATTCAAGAAAGGTGGAATTGCTACGTGAGCGCCAGAATCGGAGCGCTGAGCTCTGCCTCTAGAGACCAGGACCGAGTCCGCGCTTCGCCATGGAAACCTACTGGGTAACGCTGGGAAAGTTCCACTCTCTCAGCCTCAGAGGGAGGTAAAGGCAAAACTCCTTCTGAACAAATCTTGTCAAGAAAACCCCGTGATAGGTTCGCCTCAAGGTCGTCATAAGTGGGAAACAACTTGAAGCAAGGCACAGGGCAACAACAAATACAAAACGTAATTATTCTCACCCAGTTAAATCTCAAAGTACAAGTTCCCTGAGCGTGAAGACGTGCAGGACCTATGTTTAATTCCCATTTCTCCCAACAGAAGTTATTTTCTCATAACATTTTCGCCTAACTGCTGAGGATCGGGTTCCATGGCCATCAGACACGTTTGGACTTTTCAAGCTCCAAAAGGCTCACTGGAATTGGCCACCCAGCCTTTCACTTGCCAGAATGTTCTGCATTTAATAACACAATAACACATTCTGTATTTAATACAGTGTAATACCATTTGGGGAAAACGTCACAGGGAAATATCTAACATCTAGGACGATTGTTCTTTCACTCTGGAATGCCTCTTACTCCAGAGTAGTCCAACTTTTTTTTTAATTAGGTCCACCTGGTATGGCTGGAGTGGAGTCTTAGTTCAGAGCACGGTTGGGTTGAATTTATAAGGTCCACAGGAAAAAAATGGGAAGGCACTGGGGATGAAAAAAACCCCCTGAAAGAACTTGATCACCTAATCAAGTTATGCGCGGAAATTAAGTTTATGTAGGACAAATGTGAATGGAAAGATCTGGCATTCCGTCTTCCGTACAGTTTTCAACATCCCTCCCTCCTCCTCTTCGCGAGTTATTTCATCCTAACACGAAGGAAGGAAATTATAGGGCCTAACTGGATTAAGAACAACCCTAGAGCTGTTGAAATTTGCCCATCATCCCCTCTCGCTGACAGCCACTGCGGAGCGATAACTACCTCTGGCATAATTATTTCCTAGGTCGCTTTGGTGGAATGGTGTTAAGTTCTTGCCTTTTTTTTTCCTTGAAAGGATGGCACGACATCCACCCTGGCCAAAAAAAAAAAAAAGGCTCGGAAATGACTGGGAGGCTTTTGTTTGAAATACGAGAGAAGCATCGCTTCTGAAGACTACAGTACTCGATTGTTAACAGCCGCTGGAAAGGGGCACTGTAACAAAGCCCTTCCTCTCCATTCAATCACACTGATAGCAAAATAGTCTCCTTCCAAAGCTGAGATCCACAGGTCTTTTACAGAGAAGCAAAGCCCACCGAAATCAATGGGAACCGTGGCTACCTTTGGAGTAAATGCATGGAATAGAATCTAAAAACCCTACTCTACTTTTGGGAAGAAAACTCTGGATTTCAGAGGGATGCAACATCCACATTTATCTGCTTTGCGATGGGAGGAGTGGATCAGCGGGATCCACAAACCAGTTAAGTTGAAAGGCTCGCCGTTAAGAATCACGCAAAGGCAAACGTGCAGGTTTAATGAGCGGGGGGGGGTGAAGCTGTTTGGCTGGGGGGTCTTGACAAATCCGCTGGGGGCGACCTGCTGGGCAAAGGAAATGCTACGGGTGCTCTTCAGGGTCAGAAAGCCCTCGCGTTGCACCAACACAAGGAGCCCCGCGAGATTTAAAGGACCACCACCGCAAAAGGAGTGCTGGCTGCGAGCGAGGCACAAGACGGAGGAAGGCTTCCCGCCGCAGCCTCTCTCTCTCTCGCAAGGGGGGGGTCCCGACCGCCCTTATTTCCTTCTCCTTGGGCCGGCGACCACCCCAGCTCGGCCGGCACATGTCTTAGGAAAAGCCTTAGGAAACCGAGCTGTCTCTGGTGAGCTGCCTGTTCTGCTGATCTCTCACTTTCCCATGAATAGGGGCTTCCTTTTCGTGTCAGCAAGGTCAGCTTCTCCTATAAATCAAGGGCAAACAGCCCGCACATGCGAGCAGCTTCGACAACCGGGGTGAGGAACGGCTGGGATGGGAGGCTCCCTTCTCACCCAAGCCTTCTCCCGCAGGAGTCCTGCTCTATCGGAGGCCTTCGCCACGCTGACGATAATGAACGGAGAGATCACGCTAAATCTCTCGGTCTCTCGGCTAGATCACTCTCTCCCTGCGGGAGATCGGCTACGCAGTTATGTAGCCCGCCATCACCACCACGGCACAAAGCACCGAATACAATATATGACTTTTTCAGGACTGGCAAAATTCATTTCTAGGAAGGGTCCCAGTTGGAATCTGCGAGAAAAGAAACAACGTCCCATATTTTGTTTTAAGGGTTTGTAATTTTTATATATTTTTTTACCCACCGGAATTAAAAGGAATTTTAAAATGGAAGGGTCTTTTCTCTGTCGTAGATATTGGCCGGCTCATATAGTTATTTATGGTATTGGACAAACAGGAATTTATGAAAGGGGAAAGCAGATAGAGTTTAAAAGTGGACGCGGAGGGGAGAAACTGCGGATATTTTTGGCTAGATTTCACGCACACTTTTTCTGAGATTAAATCCCACAATAATCTATACAGCACAACAACTAACACACTTTTTTTTAAAAAAAAACTGAATCGGCGGAGACAGTCAGCTTTAGGCAAATATTCGATGCAATTGTTTAATTCGAGGTTACTCTCAGGGACAATCACATCTATCTTTTAAAAAATGTGAAGCTTTGAATTGTGGAGTTAAGTGAGTAAAAGCGAACCCAGCAGCAAGCTTGCGGAAGGGGCTAAATGCTAGTTAAACATCAGTAGTTTCAGCTTTCTGGACCACCGCTTTGGAGGAAAACAAAGTGAAGCAGAAGAACGAAAGCAATTAGGTGACATTTGAACTTCCTGTCTGAGCAAATTTGGCCTGATTGCGAGAACTCGAGGTGGATTTGCCTGCAATTTCAAGGAGATGCCTTTCCTGCGGAATCCCTGGCTTAAAAGCAAACAACAGGCACAAAGGCCTGGCAGAAAAAGTAAACATACCTGCTCGCATTTTGGGAGGGCGAGGTGGTGGGTGTAAATATGCCACATGCATTTAGTATTATACTATATCTATCTAGTACTATAACAGAAAACACACACACACACACATATATATATAATGGCCTAAGAGCAATTACTAGCCCCAAACAGAGAGCCACTGAACCAACAGGAACTTGGTTAGTAAATTCCATTGGGCCCATGGGTCTACTCGAAAAGAGACTAGCAAGCAGATTTAGGCAAGTGTGTGTGTGTGTCCCAATCCGGGTTTCATTTCAGCATCTCTCAAAATCAGTTCTAGTCTTAATCTTAAATACAATAAAATCACTGAAGATTACATACAATTCTTTATAGTTTTAACACTCTACTATGGAAAAGGGATTAATACAATGAATTATTATCAGGCAATATGATTATGTACTTGAGACATATTATTTTATACAACTGTAATTGGTAAGGCAGAAGTTACACCAATTACGTGTGTGTGTCTGTGGAAAACTTTCCACACCATTCAATATAAGATTAGCAACTACATTTACAATTACTGTATACTAATAGGCCTCAGTGCCTATCACTTGCATATAGGTTGCAGGCAAGCCAATCCAAAAGAGCTAAGGGAATGATTTATTCGGTTTACCTAGGATTAAATCTATCCACAGCCCAGTCCTGTGCCTGTTCACTCAGTAACCAGCATAAGATCAACAGAATTTACTTCCTATTAAAAGTGCAGTGTGCTGGGCCTTAGATCTTAGTGGATTGGTTTCAGTCTAAATTTGGATCTAAGTTTGCAATCCTAACACGCACGCAAGAGGAAACCCTATCAAACATAGTTGAATTCGCTTTTCCAGCAAGCATACATATATGCTGTACCTTGGTTTAAATAAATTGAGATATATATTTTAGAAACCTAAAATAAGTTCATGCATACATAGTTTGTTACATAGATTTCATGTATTTAATGTTAGCTAACTCCTTAATCTGAGATTTTTTAAAAATGACAACTGTACATTTTTAGTTAGATGGGTATAAAATGTATGTATGCATCTCTTCCAATATAGTAAAATCCCACACAATAACATTAAATAGTTCAAAATAACAGACTGTTATTTCTTTGAAAAATCTAGGACTATAAGCCACTCCCCAGGAAAACATTTTTAGTGTTTTAATTTTCTTTTTCTTTGAATCGCTACTGGCTTCAGAGAGAATCCTGTTTAGGAGACAAAATGCAGTACAGCCCTCATAGTCCAAGGCAAAAATCTTCCAGAACTGAGGGTCAGAAAATACTTTTCCTAGGGCCATAAAAATATATGAGAAACTGTGGGCAATTCAGATCTCTCCATCAGACAAGATATTGACCCTAAAAGAAAACTTATGCCAGAGATTTACTTGGAAGGCTCCAGATCTCCTCTGATTTTGGAAGCTAAGCAAGGTCAGGCCTGGCTAGTAGTGGGATGGGAGAGGGCCAATGAATACCAGGTGCTCTAGGCTATATTTCAGAGGGAAAGGGGGATGCCATGACTAGATAGGTGACTTAAAGGCACATATACAGACATAGAAGAGAGCAATGGATGGCCAGCACCTGGTAGTGGTTTGGGCCTTCCACTAGGACTCTGGACAACATGGCTAGAATCCTCACTAGGCTATCAAAGCCTACTGAGACCTTTGGCCACCCACACTCTGTCTCAGCCTCAGATAAAGGCAAGGGCAAACCTCCTCTGAACAATTCTTGCCACCAAAACCCAGTGATAGGTTTGCTTTAGGGTCACCAGAAGTCATAAAGGACTTGAAAGCACACAAAGTCTGAATGATTGTTTCCTGGATTATCTGTAGTACTTATGGGGCAAAGTAATACAGGAATTCTGTTTAAGTTTACACCTTGGACCAGGTAAATTTCATGGGCCAGATAAATTGCAACAAATGGAAGGCTTCTGAAGAGATCAAGGGCAACCCCCAGCCCTGACTTCTTTGGACAGGAACTGTAGTTACTTCAGTTTGGCCTACCAAGTCCTCTCTAGGGTCTCTCAAGCTCTTACCTTGGTCCGTAATGGACCGGATTCCTAAGATGTCCGTGACCGAATGGGAGGAGGGCCAGGTCCGAGGCATATGGACGGCGCTGTGGATGGTCGGCACGCCCGGTGGGGTGGGCACCTTGGCTCCCGTGGCAGCGATGGGACTGGGATAGGAGTAAATGTGGTTGTAGGGCAGGGCGGGCTGCGGGCCTGGCTGATGCTGCTTGTAGGATTCGTAGGGACTTTGCTGTGAGAGGTTCCCGATCTTGTTGCGCAGGATCCGGCTGATGGAACTGACCGAGGGCACGTTGTATTTGTCGCACACGCCGTCGGCCAGGAGCCGGTCTCGGATCTCCCAGGCGAAGATGCCCGGGTCCCTTTGTTTGTAGGTCCGGATATGTTTCACCACCGTCGGTGTGGTGACCCGGGGCTTGCTGCCCCCGATGGCTCCCGGCAAGATGGAGCCCGTCTCGTTGTAGCGCGCCAGGATCTTGCTGACGCAGCCGTGGGAGACGCGGAGCTGGCGACTGATGTCGCAGGGTCGGATGCCCAGCTGGGCTAGTTCCACAATCCGGAGCCGGATGGCGTTGGGCAAGGGGCGCCCGTTGACGAAGACGCCGCCCAGCTGGTTCACTTCCCCGAAGGCAGGCTCTGCAAGGCAAAGAGAGGCACGTAGGACTCGCGGAGGAAGAGGAAAGGCGCCGGGCGCCTCCAAGGCCTCAGGTCGCGGAGGCAGCGTTCGGGGAGGCTGCTTCTCTCCACTACAACTCCCAGAATCCACCAGCATCCGAGTGGCTATTGGGGAAAATGGGGGAAAATTGTTTTCGTGGACTGCAGCTCCCAGAATCCCCCAGAGTCCGCGTGGCCATTCGGAAAAGCCGGGGAAAATTCCTTTCATGGACTGCGACTCTTACCATTTCCCAGCCGGACTGGGGGTTTCTGAAAGTTATAGTTCACAAAACTAACTTTCCCAACCCGTGACTGCGGGAATTCTGGGGGTCGTATTCTACAAAAGCAATTTGCCCAACCCGCATACTGTAGTCATAAACGCAACTTTCCTAACCCATGATCTTGGGTCAGAGTCATCCTCATTTCATGCGGGGGAAACTTCTTCCCAAGTGAAACGTGTTATCGGACAAGACCTGGGACATACTTCTGAGTCTAAGCACAGCTACGGCGATCCCTTGGTTCTGGAAGCCGCCCAAGCCCCGGCCTGAGGGCTGTGAGCGTCCACGGAGGCTGCTGTGGCTCTCCCTCGCCCATCACACGCAAGATGTTGAACTTAACATGACCGAGCCACTTCTGGCTACGGACCCCGCTTCGGAATGAAAAGCGAGAGAGGCCTTTCCCCTCAGGGTCGCTCAACGCCCGCCCGGCCGATGCCTTTTAGAGGGCACGTAGAAACTGCCAAAAAAGCTCTAGGAAGGGGGCTCTTAGTATGATTGCCCTTTCAATGAAAGCAAAAACAAGCCGGCTCTGTGTGGTTTCAGGCCGCGATCCTAAATCACACGAACTCTTCCTTCCCTTGCGAGGAAGCAACTTCCCTGGAAACCGACTCGCAGCGTATGCGCGGAGGGAAAGGGAAAGTGAGGCTAGGAAGCGCTACTGGGGCGCAAGTCTTGATGCCCCGGCTGGCGCTCCCTCCCTCCCAATCCGTGTGCTTAGGATCGCAGGCGAGATGGCCCCCCTTCATATGAGGATAAACAAAAGGGAGGGGGAGGGTCTCCTACTGCTTCCTCCCACCCTCGCCCTTCCCACCTCCTCTTCTAATTTTTTTTTAAAAACCCTTCGGAAAATGGTCCGCTTCCGGGGGTTTTTGGCTCAATAGGAAACGCCTGGGTGAAACTGGAAGTGGCCCGCGGCAGGCGAGTACTCTGGGCCGGGCTTCTTTTCGGCTCCTCGCCTCTTTGCCAGCAGCGCTTATGAAATTCCACTCCGGGAATGGGCGGGGGGAGAGAAAACTTTGAAAGAGGGGAAGGAGAACGCGCGGGATCCGGGACGAGGGGGGCAAGTGGCCCAGCTCCAGCGCCACCTGCCTCCCTCCGGGGCCAGCCCGGAGGCCCCGAGTGGCCCACCGCGACCTCTGAATGCCGCCGCGGACCCCGGCCGCTGCGTCCCGAGCCGCGAGTGGCAGAAGAGGAGCCGAAGGCGAGACGGAGGCGCTAGCGGCGGGTCGGTCGGCCCACGATCTCGCTCGGTCGCTCGCTCGCTCGCTCGCTCGCTCCCGCTGGACAAGCCCTCGCCCTCCCGCCGCGGCGCTTCTCCCAGCGCGACTCACCCATGGTTCGAGTCAGGACGCAGAGCGGGCGGCGGCGGCGGCGGTGGCGGCTTCCCGGAGATCCCCCGAAGCGAAGCGGAGCGCTCGGAGCGGCGAAAGCCTCGCTCTCGCCCGGCCCGCCGCGGTCCGCGCTCGGGGGAAGGCGGCGGCGGCGGCGGCGGCGGCGGCGGCGGAGGCCCCGGGCTGCCTCCGATTCCCGGCGCGGGTGTCAGGGCGACGGACCCCAAGGCAGTCGCTTTCCCGAGGCAGGAGGCTGAAGAAGTTCTGCATTTCAATCTCGCAGCAACGTGGGCTGGGCTGGGCTGGCCGGGGCGTCCCGGGCTATCACTCACCCGAGGCACGCCCCCGCGGAGGGCGGGCCCAAGGGGAAAGGGGCCTCCGGATTGGGAGGGAAGCTTGACGGACGTTCGCGCCCTGGAAGGTTCTTCCGTTCGCTTTTGCGGGCGGGCTGGACGGGTCGGCACCCGGACCCCCTCCGCGGTCCCGCTTGCAACTGCAGTGCCCTTGGGCGGGATCGGTGCACCGGCGGTATGTGGCCCCTTTGGGGAAAACTGAGACACCTTCCTACGCCAGATTGTTTCTCAAGCCTCGGGGGGTCCTCAGAGAAACCGTTCATGTTTAGCTGTCCTCTGAGCTGTGGTTCCAAGATCTATAGACACCCCCCCCCGCAGACTTGCAGGTGTCATCAATTATATCTTTCAATGTGTGTGTTTTTCCTTCTAATCCTTTCAAAGTTTTTTCGAATTGCAGAAGATGTCCCCCTAGGAAATGTACAGGGTTTCCCCACCCCTTCTGTGGTTTTGTTTCTGTGTCACAGGACAATTTAAAGGTACTTTTCCAAATAAATGAATGAACAAATGAAAAGGTAGAGACCCCGTGTTTATATATATGTATATAAGTGTGTGTTAGGAATGTTGTGAAAGGGCAATGAAAATTCGTGAGGGAGAATTCAGTGGGGGCCCTCTGAGCTGTACACTAAAAACAACTCTTTAGGTGTTATTTTCAGTAGATGACTCTACGATGCATTTTATCACAAAGACGTGCTTGTATGTCTGTTTAAACTATACATGCTAATATCCGGTCTGTGTATGTGAACAAACACCACACACCTTTCCTTCGCTGTTGAAGTCCAGGGCAATGAATTAAGTAGTATTTATCGGAATCGCTTTCCTGCAAGAGTCCTTCGGACTGCAGAGGAAGAAAAAGTTTAGCAGCCGCCGAAAAGGTACCCAGATAACGCGGGGTGGCCGGCAGCTGTGCTTTCCCCCAGGCGCCCCTGGTCCGAAGGTGGGTTTTTTTTCTTTTTCTTTTTTTCTTTTTTTGGTCTGTGATTCTTCCAGGGTCCTAAAAGGAGAAGTCCGTCAGCTCACGAATGCCCTCTTTGCTTTAAACATCGGACTGTATAAAAGCACCCACTCTCCCGACGTGGCTTTTTTGCACACTATTATAAGAATCAAAAAGGGAAAAAAGAGAGAGAGAGAAAGCTCTGCGAGGGGAATAAAGTTTTGGTTGAGTTTGTGATGAGCTCGGAACTGTAATATTCCTGGGGAATGTGAAAATGTGTGTTTTGGCTGGCACCGTTGTGCTTCTGAGTCGGGCGGAATCACATCCAGGATATGGACTGGGCCAAGCACAGCCGCTGAGAAACCTCAGCCACGATTTTTGGACCCTTCCTTCTTCCCTCCCCCCATTGTTAACGAGGAGAAACATTCCCTCCAAACCTCCTCCGACCCACAAGCGCGTCCTCTCCGAAAGAGCTCTCGCCGCTTCTCAGGGGCCCTCCTGCCAAGAGACGCCTTTTAGGCTCCGGGCGGTACAGGAGAACTCATCCAAGACACACTCCCGGACCCATTAACGGCAGCGGGTGAAAACTGCCCGAGAGGAAAGTGAAAAGCTGGCTGACGTTGCTCGCGGACCTCCCTTTTCCTTCGGCCTGTGGAAGAGGGATCGTTTCGGAGGAAGAAGACAACGAAGCCTGCAGTGGATTGAATTTAGGCCGCCTGAGCTGGAACAGAGGGCCCGCTTTGAAACCCAAGACTGATCAGCTTGGCCAGAAGTGGTTGGTGGTACCGATGAGAAACCCAAGGCGAAAGAAGCCACGCCGGTACCCCTCCGACACTAGCTAAAAACGGAGAAAACTTTTGTCGTTCGCGGGGAGAAGTTATCTCCGAAGTTCGAAGGGCGCAAAGCAAACTTTGTTTCCTGCACAAAGGAATGACTGCTGCTACTACCCGCAACACGGGGTCAAGGATCCGATTATACGGCAATCCAGGCATGTTAGACACAGAGTTTCTTTCCATGCTTAGTCTCTCAGAGCTTGAGATGCGAGACAAGCCCACATCAAGGACGTGCGGAAGCACCCTGACCACCCAACCGTTTCCAGAAATCAGTGATGTGGATCAGAATCTAGCCGTCCCATTGCCCCTTTTCTGTCAAAAAATAAAAGGCTGTTTTCCAGTCTTTCCCGTCTCTGATCTTAACCAGTACTTAGGATCAAAGTTAACTTTGCGATCCGGATTTTTTTTTTAAAGGAAAGTATTAATTCATTGGTTTGGGACTTTAAATAAGCCCAAAGAGCGGGGAAGAGTTCTGTGTAACTCAGAGGTTTGCATATAATCTCACCTACTGAATGCTGCTGTCTGTACATCAACAAAGGAGGCCCCTCTGTGCAATTAATCCTACTTCGAAGCCTGGTGCATAAAGCGAAAGAACTAGAATTTTTTCTTCTTCTTTCCCCGCATCTTCCTTTCCTATACTGCTAAATCCGTCAGGAGAAAGAAAGAAGGAAGACAATGATGAGGATGATGTAAAAATAAAAAGACTCTTACAAGTAATAGATTTAGAGTTAGGTTGGCAACTGTCGTTTGTCAAAGGCACTGGCCCCTCAAGCCTGAATCGTTTTTTGTCGTTTCTTTTTTGTTTGTTTTTTAAGAATGTTGTCCGTCAGTAGTTGGAGGTGGACTTGAGATCACGCCGAGTTCCCTCTAATCCTAAAGGTTCGCTTCAGCCGGTCTGCGCAGGACTGCTAATGTTCCAAAACCCCGACAGATTTCACTGGGGCGCGAAGTTCTCTGACCCAAGACCCCGTGAAGTCCAGCTCACTCGATTTTGCCGAGCTTTCTCTATCCTCGTGACCTTTACACGGACAAAACAAATACCTATGGATTTGAAAAAAACCTCTTCCCAAGAACCACGATCTCAGTCTGCCTGAAACCCTTCAACAAGAGTAAACCCACATCCTCCAGATTTTGGCGGGTGGGAGGCCTTATCGGGAATCGGGGTCTGGATTGCCAGCAGCCGCTGCTTACTGAAGTGCTCACTCCCCACCCCGGATTTCAGTGGAGGTTATTTGCAGTTATGCACACTGATTTAGGAATAAGCCCCACTGAACCTCGGTGGATTTCACTTTCAAATGAGCTGCACAGGATCGGGTTGAACGCATCAATAGGATCTCATGTTTAATATAGACCTAGATTGTGGGGGCGGGAAGCACACAAACTGTCTTTTTAAATAGTTTGGGTAAACTCGAAATAGAGGCCTAGGATTCTAGGCATAGTTCTTTCAGAGTAAATCTCATTGACTTACGAACTTACTTCCCACTAAAGATATTAGCTGGCCACGCTGTCGTCCTCTCCTCCTAGGCCATTCCTGACTACACTGTTATAATGCTATTATTCCACTTTCAACATCCTATGGAATCCTGGGGTTTGCAGTTTAGGAAAGGGCATTTAGAATTCTCAGCCAGAGAGCTCTTTGGCCTCAGTAAACTACAAACCCCAGAATTCCACAGAAGACTGAAAGTGGAATAATAGCACTATAACAGTGTAGTCCGGAAATGACCCTAGTCTGATTCACCTGGCCCATCGATCCCTGGGGCTTCCTATGGCGTAAACTTAGAGAATTTGGCCAGCAGTTCTTTCTTGCTTCTGTTTCTCACCAACAGGGCCTGCCCAAGACATTTTCCTGCCTAAAAGAAAGAACGAAATTAGTACCATTCCATGTGCAGAAGTCAGTCGGGAAGGCAGTTTGACTCCAGTTTTCCCCACCATACCTGGGCGGACCAGGAGGCTCCCTCTGGGGATGTGGGCAGGCTCTGTGGCTGCCATAGTTCTCTCACCTCTAAAATGTTGTTGTTGCTGCCGCTCCCCCAACCCAGCCTGAGGCAGCTGCCTCATTTTACCTAAGGATAGGGCCAGCGCTGCTCACCCGCTCCGCCATCCCTCCAGAATTTCACTTCTGGCCCTCTCTCACCCCCCATCCCTTCGTCGTCTCGCTTTCTCCGACCTGCCTATCTGTACCTCTCCCCCATCCAACTCCGCCTCCCTGCCCTTGCTCTCCGGTTCTTTTCTTTTCGTTTCTTTTCTCAATGTGTGTTCCTGATGTGGTCCTGTCGGAAAGGCTCGTTTACTCTGTCCGGGTCCCCGGTGGTTTAAGGATAATGTTTATCAGGATCGAACGTGCTCAACTTGTTTCCATTGAACTGCTGCGTGTAGGCTGAAATAACAAAGGTCACATCCAGAGTGAGCCGGGCCGAGGGCAAGGGGAGACGAGAGGAGGAGGAGGAGGAGGAGGAAAACATTATAATAAACAGCAGCCTGTTGATCGCGCTGACCTGCCTGGCAAAAAGATTAATTTCAGGTACAAAATAATGAAATAATTGGTGGGAGACGGGAAAAAGGGGGGCGAGAAGGAAGGAGGGAGGGATGGAGGAGAGAGAAGAAGGACGAGGGCTTTCTTTCTTGGAAAATCGAATCGGGGAAAGAACGGAGATAAAACGAGGCGCGCCTTCGAAAACCCGGCCAGCGATTTTACTGGTTTCCAAGGCATTTTTTGTCTGGGGACTGGAAGGTCGGTGCCCCCCTCCTTTCTCCACACTCGCAAGGCATAGGGAGTTGGGGAAAACTTCTGATCCTTCTAAAAGGATCGAAAAAGCAAGACAGGACATAAAAAGAACTTAAGGAACTTTTTAAAAAACTATAGCTCCCCAACTCACCCCATCCGACAATGACCATTGGGAGTTTTTAAAAACGGGTTTTCCAGGCTTTGCTTTAAAAAAATAAAAAATAAAAACGGAGCAGCCTCTGGCTCTGTTTGAACTGGACTTTCTCTAGATTCTAGAAACTCCAGCCAGACTTTGACGATGAAGCCGAAGGCATAGCTCTGTTAGCCTGTTTCAGCCTAAGTGGGTATAAGGGAGTCCTGTAGCACCTGTGCGCCTGAGAAAAAGAAATTTCTAGTACAGAGGTCCGTGGACTTTACTGGAGCGAGTCCCAGAGGTTATGCAGGATTCCGGGGACGTGAATATTACCCCCATGTTGTGGTTGCTGTTGTTAACTGCCGTCCATTTGACTTCGACTCACGGAGACCCTCTGAAAGAGAAACGTCTAAGTCACCCGTCCTTGGCCAGTTTACTTAGAAGCAAGTTCCACGAAGTTCAGTGCAAACGTGCCTGGTGCAGGAAATTTCGCATCTGTCCCTGAACAGCGCGATCTCACGTGATGAGAAGCAGGTGGGAGAGCGGTTGAGTGGTTCAGCGCAAAGGAAAACCGCAAGGTGGGCCATTTCCGCACTAGCCTGTTGCAGCACGATGATTCCACTTTCAACATCCTCTGGAATCCTGGGGTTTGCAGTTTCGAGAGGGGCCGGACGAAACTGCAAACCCCAGAATTCCAGAGGATGTTGAAAGTGGAATCATCGTGCTGTAACAGGCTAGTGCGGAAATGGCCGTACTCTGAGCAATGGGGAAATGTTTAGGGAAACGGCCTTTGTTAACGATCGATATAATATATAGTAACGTAATCTGCGGGGCCTCACTGGACTCCCAGTGTAGAGGCCCTTTGGGGACCGTGGGCCTCGGGGTTCCCAGCTAGGATGTAATGCAGGGGCTTCGGTGGCGGTCATGATGACACAACACAACTTCCCCAGTGGAAGAGAAGCGCTACGGAGAAGCCACCCAAAGCAACCGATTACACTACCATCCTGAACATGGGAATATATAAATTTCATTGTGAGGACCAGCGTAGCGTAATGGTTTGAGCTATGACCTTGGAGATCAGGGTTCCATTCCCTGCTCGGCCATGGAGACCCACTGCGTGACCTCGGGCTTGTCTCAGCCCCTGACACCGGCCATTTCCGCACTAGACTGTTATAGTGCTTTTATTTCTCTTTCAACATCCTGTGGAATCCTGGGGTTTGCAGTTTAGGGAGGGGCGGCCTGGTATATACAATACCTGCTATTCTTTGGCGGTCCTCCATGCAAGTACTAATAAGGGTAGACCCTACTTAGCTTCGAACATCAGAAGGCATCTGGTGCCTTCAGGGCACTTAGGCCACAAAACTGTCAGTTGGCTCAGTAGGTCTACTCTACTAAGACTAACCATCGGAGATAGTGTTTTACTTTTCAATAAACACACCCTCAATTTTGCAATGCAAAATAGATCCCACGGCCCAGAACCAAGTTTCTACCAGATGTAGGAATATTTACTCGGAAACACGGCAAATCCTACAGATTTCCAAGGGGCTTTTCAAAGGAGCATCGACTTTCTCCTAAAAAGATATATTTCTCATTGAAAGTGTTAAGATCAAACGGAAAGTGCTACCAAGAAAGTACCTGGGCAACCATTCGCCCTGAAAAAGAGAGAAGAAGAAGAGAGGAGACACAGAAGAAAAAAAAAGTGTGGTCAAGCATTGCTCAAGGAAAACCTGAATTCAAGTTGCTCTTCTGTCTGCCGACATAACCGACATTCTTCGTCTGTCTCTATCCCTCCACCTGCACAATAAAAGTAAGGCCACAGTCCAATGCAAAATTTGGGAAGTTGTCTTTGTTTGGACTCCAGCTGCTTCCACTGAAGTGGCAGGAGAGATAACAAGATCAAAAATACCTAGAATGCCACAGTCAGCACAACTATTGGGGAATTCTGGGGATGGCAGTCCAAACGCTAACGTTTCTAAGATCTGGTCCTATGAACACTTCGAATAACAGACCCTTGGGGTTCAGTACTACTTACTTGTTTCGGAGATTTCCGCATGGATTTGGCTGCAATGCAACTGGGCACAGGCCATAGCAACGCGGAATTTGCCATGAGGTCAGACGTTAAGACTCATGAAACACAACCAGTATTGCTTCAGTATGGGAAATGCTTAGGAGAACTTCTTTGATTTTGCCAGTTACCTCCAGTAACAAAGCCTTTGACAAAGAAGCTCCCGTTTATGAAGTATTTTCATGCCCCCTCCCCTATTTTTCTCCTTGTCCTCTGTCTAACTGCGTTTCAGTAGCACCACCATTGGAAGGATGGTAAAAGAAGGCTGGAGAAATTTTCAGTGATGGTTTGCAGCATCCTGTTGGCAGTAGCAATAGCAGTTACCTTTCTATACCTCTTATCAGTGCAAAGCACTCCCTAAGCGGTTTGCAATGCATTTTAGCTAATTGCCTCCAACAAGCTGGTACTTATTTTACCGACCGATGGAAGGCTGAGTCCTGCAGGAGCAAACTCACAACCTCTGGCTGCAGTACCGCCGTTTAACCACTGCTCCACTAGGGCTCGGTAAGCCAAGAAATAAAACATGGGTTGGAAAGACTAGGATTCCTCGCTTAGCAGTCCTGCGGTACCCATGTCTGTCTGCCTACAACAGGGAAAGTAAAGGGCAGCTGCCTCCAGAATCCTCTACTGAGTATGTATGAACATCAAAACAGAGAAAAAAGGAGAAAATAGATAAGCCTTCCTAACCAGCTCCCTCAAGCATGTTAAAAGAGCATTAGAACTACAGACCAAAATGAGAAAAGTGGAGGTTGGTGAAAGAAAAAGTCATCCCTGGGTTTATTTTGGAAGAAGCTTTCAGCTGGTCCCAATGTTTTTGTTTACATATAGAACGCTTATTTGACCTGGTTGTTTCGTTTCACATATGGGTGTTGTTAGTTCTGAGTATAATGTTTGCTGAAACCTTGTTGAACTGCTCTTCTTTCTGTGGTATAGGGACCTATCCTTATTCTTTCCATATTATTTCCATGCCTGGTATCAAATTTTCTATTGAAGAAGTGCCTCGGAATACATCGACTTTGTTAATGAGATATAGTTCTACTCAAAGGGAATTTACTTCTTCAATCAGGTCTGTGGAATCTTGAAACCGGGTCCTGATGCTAAACACAGAGGCTTAGGCGAATCTCCCGTAGAAATCAATGGGCACTAATAAAAATAATCCTGTGGGTGCCGATTAAAGAACGCAGCGGGACTGACTCCCGCGTGAATATGCACAGACTTGGGTGGCTAGCTGTTTAGGATCTGGGCATATATTCCAAGGAACAATCCTGAATGCACTTCTCTGAGCGTAAATCCCCTCCACTGCATGGGTCAGGACCTGCAGTTGTAAAACTCTTGACATTTCCCCCTCCTGACAGGAAGCACGATTTACAGAAGGAGCAGCAATGCGCGCCTCACAGTATACCTTACCAAAGCAAACATCTCCAGGGCCGGTTTCCTTGACGGACTCCTCAAGCTGACACTCCCACGACGGGGCCTCACCGTCTGAGGGTCTTTCAGGTTCAAATTCTGTACACCTTGATCTGTGCGTAAGTCCCCTCGAATTCAATCAGATTTATCTTCGGATAGAAGCGCATAGGATTGCAAGAGTAGCTCAGTTAGTAGCTTTTTTTTTTTAAAAAAAAAAAATCCTGGGCAGTGTGGTGGTTAGGATGTTAGGAAGTTCAGGGGTCAAGTTTCAAGATCCGTGTACACTGCCCTGAGCTCACTGGGAGGCGGGAAGGAGGATAAGAATATAACTTTGACCATGTCATGAGAGACATGACTCTGATAAAGACGATAATGCCAGGAAAAACGGAAAGCAGTAGGAGAAGAGGAAGAACATATTACAGATGGATTTATTCAATCAAGGAAGCCACAGCTCTGAGACTGCAAGCTTAAGCACGATAATTGATGACGAGGGCTCGTGAAGCCAACATGGGTTCTCATTCATAGGGCAAATAACAAGAACAGACAGATAAATAAAATAGGCATTTTCCCTCTTGACCCACCCTGCTTACCTGATCAGTTTTGGCAGAACAAATTAGACATCTTTCTCACAACATTTTTACTGGGAAGATAAGCCACACGGAGTTCCATAGGACTGAGTCCCAACTTAGTGGGCACAGGTCTGCACTTTTAGTCCTACAATCTATGTCATTGGAGCCTTGTCTGATTGATTTGATGCCAGGCCTCTCGGCAGAGTGAGTTGACCTTAAGCATTTGATTTTAGTCTTTAAGCAAACTGTTAGTTATATAATTTATTATGGTTGTATTTTTAATGCCAGGAAGGCATTGGATATTCTACCCCAAATAACTACCTCAAATGCCAGAATAACTTGGCTAACCTCCCATAGGATGCATTTTGACTGGAAGGCATGTGAGGTGGAAAGCCATTTGCTGTTACTCATAAGATACCATAATATATCCAGTCTTGTCTAGGAATCAATCTGGGATATCTCTGGTTCATGATTGGAAAATGGAAGCTGGTGGCTTCCATGGCAGTGGGGTGGTGAGTAAGATTTCAGGCTGAACTTTAAAGGAACTGTCCAAGGTACAGAAATTAATTCCCCCAGATTGGATGCCTTAGATAGTCCCTCAAACCTGGACAAAAACCTGTAATAGATTCATCAGTCCATTCACAATGGATCTGCCAGCCACAACTATGGAAAATTTTCAAGATCGTACAGCGACATCTTATGTCCTAGGCTCCTAAACATCCTGACTTGAAAGTGGAACCCTTCTCATGTAGTAATTTGCAGCTTTCCCTTTGAACACACACCTGATTTGAACATCCGCATATGAAACCAACATGGGCTGCAATCTTATTATGGGTCCCAAGGAGAGCAAATCCATTGAATCAATTGCAGAATTATTTATACTAATCCCATTGATGTAAATATTTATGTAAATTCTATTTGTCTAATTCAATAATTGGTGGAGTGGGTCTACTCTAATTGGGACTAGCCAGTAGGATACCAACCATTAACTGAATGGCCTTTAGCTGGCCTTGGATTCAAAGGGAATTTAGAGAGAAGTAAGTAGATTATATAGTTCTGCAACCTGAGACTGAAATTAAGGGCTCAGTTACTGTGGGGTACCATAGAAAGAGTTCTTTGATTTCTCAGTGTAACAAGTCATAAGTAAACACTTTAGGTGTTGCAGCAAACGATGTGTTGTATCCAGATGCAGTCATTCATAGACCAGAGGCATTGTAATCTACCATCCTTGCCTAATTTAGGCCCTGTTAAATTTGGCTGGGCCACTCTATTACTTAATCCATACTCAGTCATATTCAAAGTAGACCCCATGATATCAATGGGATTTAAATGAGTTGTACCTAAGTCCACTTGATTTCAATCTTCTACTACACTATGACTAAGTATGAACTGAGCACTACCTTTAATTGAAACCTTTGAGGGAAGCTTCCCTCCCTTCTCTCTTTTTTTAATTATTTGAGGTCCACTGGTGTGCGGTATAAGGGAGAGGAGGTACTTCTATTCCTACAGCTTCCCATATGGTCTGGAGTTTCTCTGGATTTGAAGGATAATTGGGATTTCTGAAAGGTCATAAACACTAGTCTTCCTATCACAACAAAGATTATATTAGGGCTGGGCAAAATGCTGCCCACCAGTTGTTGGTGAAAGGTTGCTCCTCCTATTTCTCCTCATTGACTATGCTGGCTAAGGATGACAGGAGTTGCAGTCCAACAATGAAGGTTGTACTTTGTCAACCTCTTCTTATTAGATCTATCTACACATTATCTAGATCTACATATTTACATATCTTCATAGGATTACAGTGCAATCCTATCCATGGATTAGGAGAAAGCCCTACTGTTAGGAGGAAGCCCTACTCTGTTCAGTGGTTAGTATCAGGCCAGGCCCCTGCCCTAACTGCAAACTCCAGGATTCAATAGACTGTTGGAAGTGGAATAATAGTGCTATAACAGTCTAGTAGGAAAATGGCCACAGGGTCATCAGTTGCATGGACCTACACAAGGAATCACATGCTTTGCTCAGAGGATTTACAACTGAGATAGGGAACTTTATTCCTCTGTGAATGACATTGGACCCAAAGAGGAAGAGAAGCCTATCGTAGGAGGAGCCTGATCAGACGGCAGAAGAAACCAGAGTCCATAGAGGTGGACCCGAGGCCAAGAGGGGCGGAGTTTCCTGCTTTCTCTGTGCCTTCCCAACCGCACTCTCTGCCCTATCTGTAAAAATTGGGACTAGAGGCGCCTGCGATTGTTAGTTCTCCTGTCCTAGGTTAAAGTTCAAAGGTAAACAATCAAGGCAGGGCTATATAGGAAAAGCTTGCGTGCTGATGTGTCCTAAATTGGCTGGCGGTGACGGGAGTTGTAGTCCAAAATATTGGAGGTGCTGTGGAGATAGGTTTTTGTTTAGTTTCACGTAAAACTGCTAGGAGAAGAATCAACCCATTTGAAATGTGGAGCTGGATGAGAGTTCCACCAACGCTGTGGGCTGCTAACTTGTCAAATAAATGGGTATTAGAGTAAATCGAGTCTGAGCTATCCTTGGAAGTCAACATGACCAAGCTGAGGCTGTCCTACTTTGGCCATGTCATGAGATTACACGCGGTGAAATGAGATGCCATGGGAAAGGAGAAAAGCCCTTTACAGATGAATGGGCTCAGTCAAGGAAACCAGGGCTCTGAGCTTGCAAGACCTAAGTCGGGTTTGTTGATAACAGGGTCACTTAGGAGTCTAACATTCGTAGAGTCACTACGAGTCAAAGCCAAATTGACAGCAGTTAACAACACTGAGAGCTTCAGTTCACCTTAGAATCCGTGTTTTCTGCGGACCAGACCAATACTTGTATATCATATACATACTTCTCACTGAATTTTTATTGAAGGCTCACTCTCACACAAAGCAAGAAGACGGCGTGAACCGAGTGGTTCCTCCCTCCCGTCCTGCCCCACCGGTTTCTCTCCCCCTCTCCCCCCCACGCCCGTCCTGGACAAAGTCCCCCCTGTGTGCGCGTGTCAACGACCGGCCTGTGGCGCGGGGCGGGTGGGCGGGTAGTTTCTCTGCTCAGGAACGCACACGGCCTGTGTGGGGTCAGGCTTCTTCGCTGGGTCTCCTTGGAGCTTAGAGACCCACACGGAGAAATTCAGGCTGGCGGAGGGAGGGAGGGAGGCCAGGTCAATCAGGTCTTGGATTGCACAAGAAGAGAAGCTCTCACGTGCCCGTCTCGGCACTGCACCGAGTTCCCTTCCCCCGGCCGGCCGTTAAGAACAAGGCTGTGTGTGTGTGTGTGTGTGCGGGTGCGCGTGTGTCCGGGATCTGCAGCAACAACGGCTGCGGGTCGGCGAAGAGCAGGAACGCTGCCTTTTCCCGAGCGCCGCATCCTAAGAGCCGTGTGTGTGTGTGATTCCAAGCGCCGAAGGAAAATAGCAATTCGCAGAAGGAGGGAGGGACAGACAAGGGGGACTCTGTGGAGTCCTCGGGCGGAGAACCAAGAGGGTCGATGCGGGGGGCGGGCTGACGGACAGAGTCGGAGTGAGGAGAGAAAAGCCTGAGGCTGAGTTTCTCCCAGCCGAAGGGAAACCCTCAGAAACCCAGCCTCAGGCTTTCCCCTCCTCGCCCCCGACCCCTTCCGTCAGTCCGCCCTCGCCATGTCTTTCACTACTGGCATCCAGCATGGGGAAAATTAAACGGCCCTAGCTCGGGTGAACTGTAGTGAATGCAGAGATCGGCGACATTCCCGGAGAGGGGAAGGCAAAAGCTCCGAGCATCCCCAAGTAAGGGAATACATTATATATATATATTAAAAAAACAGTAGCTTTCCTGAGTTCTGAAATAATCTGAACTAGGAGTTCCAGGGACACCTTTTCTTTTTAAATATTAGGTCTCCTAATTCTAAGTCTCTGAGGATGCGTGTGTATGTACGAGCCTTCAAGTCGCTTGCCAACTTACGGAGACCCCATGAATTTCGTAGGGTTTTCTCAGCTAAGGTATACTCAGAGGTGGTTTTTCCTGTTCCTTTCTCTGAAATTTAGCCTACAGCTGCTGATACTCTTTGGAAGTCTCCCATCCAAATACAATACTAAATAGAGCTTCCAGGGTCAGACGAGATCCAATGCTTTTAGAGTGGGAGAGTGAATTTTCGGAGCACCGGAGAAGGCAGGGGAGGTTCTTGGGAATCAGAAGATCTGGAGGACTATTTTCGACGAGTCGCAGGGTCCCGACCCCATTCACTTGGTGCTAGGGCTTCATACTACTGTAACAATAGTCTCTGAAGAGGGACAGAAAAACAGAGATGTTGCAAATGCGTGCGAGGTAGCGTTTTTCGACGACAGTTCGAAAGCCTCATCCCCTGTGATAAACACATTTGGGACAAAAGCATTTTTCTTTTTAACAGGATTCATGTGTTGAGGAACGTAACCTTATACTCTCCCAGCCCTTTAAAGACTTTTTACACAAAGGCATAAAAGAACAACACTGTCTCCGATCGTAAAAGGGAGCTTATTTAGAACGGATTCCACGGCCTTCAGTAAAATTCGGCTTCCCAGATAAAAGGAATTTGGCGCTACCCAGAAACTAATCTCATGTTGATTGCCTCCCGGGTTCCGAGTTATAGGACCCTTAAGTGAGCTGCCTCCATAAACTTGGAGGAAGGATCCCTGTCTACCGCCCCCACACTCTAAGGCCGCTGGGAAGTCGGTCTTTTCAGCCCCTCTTCAGAAACCGGATTGTGCCCAAATTTCATCCACTGCTGTGAGACTGTGCTTTTCCGACTAAATCTATGTGGAAAACCAACCCATCCCGTAGGGAGCAAGTAAACGCCTCTAGGATGAGGACGAGCGCCCAAGTTTCCTTCCCAGCATACAGTTGTTAAGTCTCAACTACAGTAGACTCGTTGACCCAATCGAATTTACGCAAGTGTTGACTTATCAGATTCCTATTGATTCAGTAGTTTTATCCCAGCTGGAACTAAGCAATGAATTAAGTCTGTGTTCGAGGAGACTTACTTCCCTGAGTGTGCGCCCGAACCCTTGCCTTACTGCTTAATTTTTATTTTATTTTTTAAAAAGTATAGTCCTCCTTTCTCTAGTATGGGACCTAAGATGCCTCACAAAAGCTGGAATCCTACTGTTAATCCCAAGTACAATAGACTCATTGGAGGATACCTTCACTCATCAATTTGGGATTGGTTCATGAGACTAACCAACAGGGCACAGACGACAAATTACAAAGAAGGCAGTCTGTGTGCAGACTGAGAATGTCCTTCTGTGTAAACACGTTTGGGGAGCAAGCAGGCTTCGGATGGGGCAAGTAGGTTGTCCATCCTGATGTTGGATCCTTCCCAGAGGGACAGCCGTTCTCTCCAGCGAACTTGGTTCCAAGCTGACACCGCTTTCTTGGGGAACTTTTGTGTCACCCGCACCAAAAAGAAGGAGGTGCGAGCGACACTTGCTGGCTCACTGTATCTTATTTCATACCCCTCTCTCCGTTTCTACTTTACCATTACTGGACCGCCGAGCAGATGCGGCTGACACTCTTCTGATCCGCAATCTCGAGTCAAACGTGCTTCGCTGAGCCTTGGAAACTAGGACGAGGGGCTGGCGGGAGGGCAGGGGAGGTAGACAGGAAGAAGATAAAAGCAGGGTGGGATAGTCAACCGTGCAATTGTATGCCTCTGTTCTTAAAGTCGGTCGCCCAGAATCCCACGGGACTTACTCCTACCTACGCCAGGCTTCCCCAACCTGGCACCATCCAGAGGCGTTGGACAACCCACTCGCTCTTTCTCCTTCAGCGCGGACAACTTGGGAACAATGGGAGTTGTAGTCCAATCCCTCCAGAGGGCACCGAGTCGACGAAGGTTGGCGTATGGGGTTGCAGCCCTGACCGTGTACTTTTCTTAATCCCATAAACTGCAGTGGGAAAATCATTGAAGATGTGATACGAGGCCAGCTTTTCCTAAGTCTGGTAGAAGCTGGGAAAAAAACTGGCCAGAAAGAAAGAAAGAAAGAAAGAAAGAAAGAAAGAAAGAAAGAAAGAAAGAGGTTTTTATAGAGTCCTCCTCTTCCTAACTCCTTTCGGACGAAGCGCACTTCAGAATCGAGGTCTGTCAGGTCTCTGTTTGCCGAGAGAGAAAGAACAATTTCCAGTTCCTCCAAGTCTTGCCTGGACTTGGTCATTATTCGGCGGGAGCTGATTCTTTGCTGTTCAGCCTTCAAGGTTTCCGGAGGGGAAGGCTCGCAGAACCCTCTCTCTGCCTCATCACGTTCACACAAGGCGGGAGACTTAGATTGCAGTTCCTACGCCAGGCGCAAGCCAAGTTAGACTCAGAGCATTTGGGAGCTCAATCGACGCGTATTGAGTTCAACTGTAAGGGAAACAGGATCCTATAGAGGGCCGATTACGTCCCTCGTCCTAGAGCAGCAGCCTTGAGAACAGGGCTGAAGGACCAAGTGACTCCCTTTGAAAAGCCGCGGCTGCTGAAAGATTCCCCCCTTTTAAAAACAGGATGGGAGACCTCCAATGAATACCAGCTGCTGGAGGCTACACTTGGGAGGCAGGAATTGACAAAACCACCTCTGAGTAGTTCTTGCCTAAGAAAGCCCTGTGAAATTCACAGGGTCGCCATAAGCCGACTTAAAGACACATACACACACATAGCTGTGTTCCTCCGTATCAACAAACCCTTCCTCGTGGTATTCAGCTGCACTCGCAGCAGGTCTTTTGTGGCGCTAATGCATATTAACTGCCCATTCCAGGCGAACCCCCCCCAACACACTTCGCATTACAACTGGCACAGCTCAGAACAATATAGTGTTTCTTGGAAAGTTAACAGAGTAGTAGTGATGGCATCTGTGCTAAAGATAAAAACAAAAGAAAATAAACAAAAAAACCCCACCCCCCAACACCAGGGGAACCTGCGGGTGTGTGTGGAAAATGACACCACTGTTTCTGCTAACCTTCAGTCCTGGCACGCCGACCTTCTGAGCCCTGGCTCCACTACAGCACTAAAAGCAAGATAGTAAAATGCTGCGGAAGTCGACAATGCTTCTCTTCTTTTGCGCATAAGCATGCTTGGGACCCAGCTGCAAAGTGCTGGATGTCTGCTTCCTTCACCAAATTGCTGAAGCCTTGTTCCTCTCCGCGGGCGGATGCGGCATCCGCAGCTGCAGGGCTCAGAACCTGCAGAATATTCTGAGCCTTTTCGAGTAACAGACAAGCAGGCCCGCTGCAGTTAGATGGGCCCAAAGCGCATGGAATGATCTGGATCGTCTAACTGCACGAGGACGGGCTGACCGGAGAGAAATGTCAGTGGGGAGCTGGGTAGATGGATGGGGTGCTTCACCCATCAGGTCCGGAACGAAATGCTTGTTAGCTCTTGGCTTCAAAATTCGTTAAACTTTTGGAGAGGCAAATTTCATTTATAAGTACACGTTCAATCAACTATAAGTCGAGTGGCCTTGAAGGGGTCCTACTCCTATAGGAGAACCCAGAATTCCTACCCTATTTGCAGATCAGTCTTTCTGGATTCAGTGCCCCCTGTTCGTAAGTGACCACGGGTTCTCAAGCAGCTGTGGGCTCTGTTGAATAAAATTTCCATTGCAGTCAGTGAGACTTGTGCCGGTGGTGCTGTACCTTCACGTCGTTCCTGATTCATGGAGGCCCTAAGGCGACCCTGTCACGGGATTTTCTTGGCAAGATTTGTTCAGAGGGGGTTTGCTTTTGCCTTCCGCTGAAGCTGAGAGAGTGTGACTTGCCCAGGTCACCCAGTAGAGGATACCCATGGTGGAGCGGTGAAAACTTGTTTTCCAGGGTCATAGTCCAACGCTGAAACCGCACTGGCTCTCCATTGGGAACTACGTCCCAGGGATTTGCTTGGGATTCAGGTTCCCTCTCTCGGTTGCGAATCCCAGCGCTTTGTCTTCAGAGGCTTGTGGCTTTGGCCTTCTGTCAGGCGTACACCAGGTTTAGTCTTTCCTCTGCTTTGAAATGAATCTTTGGGTTGCCTACCACATTTCTATATGCAACTTTCCAACTCGTTTGCTTCCGCATTGCTTGTGAGTACCTGCCTTCAAGTCGTCTGGCGACTTATGGCGACCCTATGCATTTCATATAGTTTTCTTAGGCAAGGAATACTTAGAGATGGTTTTGGGAGTCATGCGTGCGCTTGCATCTGTGATGATCACTTCTTCCCCCTGACGGGTGGACGGGGATTTTCCTTCCCGTTGTTAAAAACGTTTTAGCCAGTTTTAATAAAGAATTTTAAGACTGTTCGCGGCGCCAAAGGGCGTTTGATCGAAGCTCTTTGGGCTTCTCTTCCTTCAGAATTTCGTGACGGATTTCCTTCCTTGAAATCTTGGATCTGGAGCTGAAAACGGTGGTGGTGGTGATTCTATCTACTCTGTCTGTCCATCTGTTTTACCTATATCCCACCTTCCCCTAAACCCTAGGCGTCAAGAATTAAGATACAGGTGAAAACAATTATAGGGAGAAATCAGACAAAAAGTTGTTAAAGTAATTAAACTATATAATGAAAACCAATTTGAAAAATATCTATTAAGAGCTCGTGTTTTAGAAGTGTCTTGTCGGGGTACAGAAAATTCGATTTTCTGAATAAAAGCACCCAGAAGCCATCGCTTGCTTCACACAGAGAAGGCTGTGGCTTCAATCCGATGAATGGTAATCCCTGTGAAGTCGACCAGCCTCCTCCCTAGATATTAACAGGGCAATACCTTCGAGACTACTGTACGTTCATTGGCAAGTAAAACCCCCTTTGTTCAGTGCGATTGCTCCTCACTAACCACTGGCTTCCAGCCCAAAGTCCCGCTTGATTTACATTCAGAGTGGAGCTTGTTTTTCGGATAGAGCCCTTAAACATGTCCATTCTTCCCCTCCGCCCTCCGAAGAAAAGGTACTATTGGGGACAGACGTGGGGTTCAGGACGTCACAAAACAGGACAAGCGGTTTTTTCCCCCAGCCTTAGATAAATGGGATATCTCTGAGATCTGTGTTTTCCCTGCAGGCGTCCTTAAGGGACTGGCCGCGCTTCTGTTGTCAGTGATCGTCCAATGAAACCAGAGAACCGCTAAGGCTGGACTGCATGGTCCCTGCTTCTTATCTCAAGCCCTATTTGGCTGCTATTCCCCTCTTGGAGAACGCTTGGCCTGTGAAACTCTCCCTTGCAACTGCTTGTCTAGTTTAATCCCCCAAGAGAACTGAAAGGCCAACCTCTATCAACTCGATGGGATTCAGTTCGCTTCTAAACAGGCCTATCTCGCCATAAATCGACTCGATTGCTCCCTGGGGACTCCCGTTTGGAGACTCCAGTAGGAACGTTTGATTTGAAGCTGAGGCCTGAGCTGTTGTCGAAGAGAAAAGAAGCAGTAGTAGTTCCAGCCGATGAAGGCCTCCTATGCCGCGATAAGAGAAGACAAGAAAGAGGGAAAGAGAACCTGGCCGGGGTGGGGCAGGGCGGGAGAGACCGTCTATCTTGGCTCTACATTGCTGGGCTTCAACTTGCCCCCGCTGGGTTCTAGGCTTCCTATTGGGAAAACAGCGTTGTCATTAATTTTTTTTTAAAAAAGGACGCGGACAGCTGGAATAAAGTGAATTTTTTTTTCATAAACTGTAAAATCCTCCCCAGCTCCCCACAGACCGATGTCATCGTCCCAGCCTTCCTCAATTATTTGGCCGCTAGAGCCGGTCAAGGCCTCTTTCCAGGCGGTAGCTCCAAAACCTGTCAATTACAGCAGGACGACCCCTCCCCTCTCCTCCCCTCCCCTCTCCTCCCCTCCCGGCGCGATCTGGGCTTTCCAGCTTGCCCTGGAGTAAGAGCGCCGCCTCGCAAGTTACGCCTGATCTTGGCTCCTGGCATTGATCGGCTGGTTTTCCTTAATGATGTGTTAGTTGCTTTGGCGGGTGTAATAACGTTGTCTCCGCTTGCTTCTGGCCAATCTCATTGGATGGAATCTAGCCATTGTCTAATTAGGGTTTTCCTGGAGAACACAGTCGACTGCAAAGTGTAGCGCCGGGCTAATTTGCGTTGGTAATTTTTTTTTTTGAAAGTAACGACGCAAAGGGAAATACAGTTTAATGTCCAGGGCTCTAAAGCTGAGGAAAGCCGGCTTTTGAAAGCGTATTTGGTTTTAATAAAGGAATCGGTTTCTCATTTGTCACATGCTATATAAATTTAGAGTCAATGAAAAAAATGCCTCTATTGTTCTGTCCTCAATTACAGCGAGCAATTGGGGAATGTCTGAGCAATTTTCCCCGTCTCCACGGGGCTGAGCCGGGCTTTCGGATTACCTCGTAACGGCGCCATCTAGAGGAACGCGTCGGGCTTGGAGGGTTTTAGAGTCCGAGGCGCTCAGCGTTAACACTGAAGGCACAATGGACGTTTCTGTCGCGTTTTATATCTTTTCTTTTAAATTTAGGACTACAGTTTTCTGAGGCAGAAGTGATGGTTTACAGTGGAAAAGATGTCAGGTCCTCGTCGTGATCATTTCACACATTTTATGTCTTGACTGTATGCAGAAAATGTCACTAAAAATATCCTAACAGGAAGGGAGAAGGTTGTTTTTGTTTTTGTTTTGTCACAAGACCTTTGTTGGATCGTAGCAGGATATTGGTCAGCAGAGATTTAGCGGTGGCGGAGAGCAAAATGAGGGCATTTCCCCCGTCAAAGAAGACTTCTAACACCCCAAATGAAATTTTCCTTCAGTGGCCAAATGTCTAGCAGTGCCATAACTTAAAATTTCAGCTGAACATTTAGAAATAGAATTTTAGAGAGACAGTGAGTAAAATTCAGGTGATTGGATTTAGGTGTGGGGAAAGTAAAAGAATGGTCTCCGAGTATTTAATGCTGCAAGAGCCAGAGTCAGTGTGGTTAGTGGTTTGAGTGCTGGACTTCGACTCTGGAGACCCACCGGGTGACCTTGGACAAGTCACATCCTCTCAGCTTCAGAAGAAGGCAAAGGCAAACCCCCTCCGAATAAATCAAGAAAACCTCGGGATAGATTCCCCTTAGGGTGCCATCAGCCAGGAAGAACTTGAAGACACGCCACACACGTTCAAAGAAAAGGGTAGGCAAAGGTTCCAAAGGAACGCAAACAACAAATATGGAAGAATTGTGAGTGCCGCACTCCCTGAGATGCTAAAAATTTGGAGACCAAAGGAAAATTTCACGGGCCTGAAGAATTCTTAGGTGGAGCGGAAGTTTCTCCCATTTGGCCCCCTCCGTCTTACCTGCACCCCTATTATGCCCGTGAGCAGTTCAACTTGTCAAGTGGACGCCCCAAAGTTTTCTAGGATGGGGCGGGTCGTGCGAGTTTTTTGCAACAAAAGCAGCAAAGTGCCACTTGACTCTTTCAAGACGTTTTAGTTGGCCTGAACTTTCAGGGGCGGTCTATAGCCCATTCTCCCAGATGCGTAAAATACCCGCCAGAGGTTCTGGCATCTAGAGGGTGGAGATGTTAACATTGAGGTGGAAGGGAAATAAAAAGCACAAAATACTGACCGCGGTCATTACCTTATTAACACTGGCCCTTCACAGAAGCGGTGGCTAAGCATTTTTTTTTTAAGTTTTGTCACTGATTTCGACATGATGGGGTATGTGAACGGAGCGAACTCTGGAATGTATTTCCTGTCTAACAGCCGTACCGCCGTTCAGTGAGTGGGACTGCAGTACAACTCTCATTGGCTCAGTATGGCCAATGGGGATGATGGGAGTTGTTGGGAAGGCGACATGGTGACAGAGGGTTGTATTTATACCCGATTAGCAAAATCAGTCCTCCCCTCAATTATCTCTGGAATCTGTGGCTTGGTTTCCGCCTGTATCTCCTTTCCCATGATTTCGTAGCCGTAGGTGGCATTGGCTAACTCGTTTTTGAAAGGGAAACAGAACAAGAGGAAAAAATTCTCTGTTATTTTGTCCCCTGCCTACCGGGTGTTGAAAGATTTAGCCTAGTCATAAACTCTGTGAGATCAAAGGATCTAGTGTAAGGCCATGGAAATCCCATTCTACTTTGGAAGCAAACGGCACTGAAATACGTGGGACTTCCTTTCGAGTCAATACCGTTCTAGAACCTTTTCTACAGGTGTGTTTAGAACGGAAGTCCACGGGAATGCGAATCGTTCAGTGTAACCAGGTTGTAAATCGCGATTATTTAGTAGTTCAGTTAAAGTTGGGCAGGGTCCAGTGTAAGTATTTCTGGTTGTTTGGCATATGGATGGATTATCAAATAATAAGATTTATTTGCAAAAAAATGGGAATAGTATTTTTAATAGTATATTTTTTGTAAAAAAAAATAGGGAAGTAATTTGGCAGGATTAAATTTGAGCTGGGCCTCTCCCCTTGGATCTGCTGTCGCTTCTAGATTTAGGGGGCATGATGTAACAATACTAAAAGTACATTTCCCCTCAATGAACATAACTTGCTATGCCTATACAACTGGCGGAAGCAATTTAAAATCCAGAGTAGACATATTATTCTTATTCTTACCTTGAGATGTCACAAAAGATAAAGCAAGCTTTCGGGTTACCTAGAGGTTTTCATCAAGCAGGTTGTTAAACTGAAGGAAGGTAGGGTTGTGGGGGAAGCCATCGGTGGCATGGTTGCTCCCGAAAGCCTGATATTTATAACAAACTTGACCCGGAACGTAGGAGGCAATATGCAGCCATAATCCTGGCTGTTTCCTCATTTGAACAGTTAACATCACACAGTTCCCGTTTTTTAGTATGCAAAATTCATTAGCGACTCATTTTTGTTGCTAAGGAAATGGTTAACTTCCAATTACTTTCAGCCAGAGCTAAGAGTTGTCCGCGAAAGGTTCAGAGCTGCTGAGAATGCTTGAAGTCTCTCCTTCTAGGAGAAGTTCTTCTACTCCACTTAAACCTGATTATGGTTCTCATCAATCTCAGACGGAAGTTGTTTTAGAAATTAGCAGAGCCAGCCTTCCGTAGCGGTTTGAGCGGTGGGCCGAGATCCTGGAGACCAGGGTTGGATTTCCAGCTCCCACGGAAATCCACTGGATTACCTCCGGCAAGTCACACGCTCTCAGCCTCAGAAAATCCTGTGATAGGCTCGCTTTGGGGTCACCCTAGGTCAGAAAGGATTTGAAGGCGCACACAACAACTACAGGGCACTTAAATGTAGTCAGCCCTCCATATTTGAAGGTTTCATTTTTGGGGATTTGCTTATTCCCGGATTATTTGCTGTCACTTCTGCTGCATCCCTATGCCATTTTTAATAGGGCCTGCAAGCCTCCTGAGACTGAGAAACTGCGAACAAGGCTTATAAATCCCTTTTAAAAATGGTGTGGGGCAGCAGTGGAGGTGGCAGTAAGCCCCACCAGTCACGCGCTTCTGCCTTCTGAAGGAACTCTGATGCCTCAAAAGAACCCAGGGTGGGTTGAATATGGTGATAGTACTTTTTTTGGTGTTAAACATGGTTTGGAAGGGCCTCCAGTTATTCACAATTTTCCACTTTCACGGGGGTCCTGTGCCCCTAACCCAAGCGAATGTGGAGGGAGGACTGCATGTGTACCTCAAAACCAGTCTCCTTGAGTTCAGGGAAGCTTTATTCCAAAGGAACAGTGTGTGTACATTTTCTTCAGGGAAGGGAGAACTTCGCAGAATTCAGAGGGCCTAGCTTCTATTGAAACGTTCTTAGACTACATCACAGCATCAGAATATCACTTGAAATTGCCATTCTATGCAGGGGAACCTGTGCACGTTGATTTTATCTTGTTGCTTGTTGCCTATTTTCTTTCGTCTGTATGTTTGGTTTGTATTCATATTTCCTAAGTCAAAACTTTTTAAAAACCTTTAAAATGCTATGGGAGCATACCTTATTTTACCTCCCCTCCCCATATTTCTTATATTTATATCCCATCTGTCTTCCAACAAGCTCAAGGCAGTGTCAGATCGCTCTCCCCTGAGGGCGTCTTCTACTCTCACACGGAGATGGGGGGGAGGAGACCAATGCCCTCCCCAAGGAATTTTCCTTCTGTCCCCATTTCTAGCATGGCACAGAGTGAAACATCGAAAATGGTTCACACTTAGAATTCTTCCCTTTGCTGTGTTCTCCCTCCCCAGGTAACTTTGCCCGCCTCCTTTCTTCCGATGGCCGAACTGTATCTCCAAACGCTCAGCTGTGGTTTGAAGTTACTGCAGTACTAGAAGTTTAGGGGCTGAAAGAAATTTTCATTTGTGGGAGCAGTATTCTTCTTTGGGAGAGAAATGTCCCCAGTTTGATTTTGTGGCTACACCATTGCCCTCATAACAACCTTGCCGGGAAAATTCAGCTAAGAGAGATTGTGAACTTCGCACCGGTGGGATCTTAACACAGTCTTCCCGGTGCTCGGCAGGTACGCTTAACTATAAGACTACGCTGGCTTACCGTATTAGAGTAAAGTGATACTTTCAACCCGTCTGTCCATTTATGGCGACTCCATGAATTCAATGGCTTTGCTTTCTATGAAGGCAGTCTCCTTGACGATGCTGTTGTATTAGCGTTTCACCATTCACTCGAAACCTTGCAACTCTTTCAGCTTTGAATGTCATATTGCCATTTTCGCACTAGACTGTTATAGCGCTATTATTCCGCTTTCAACATCCTATGGAATCCTGGGGTTTGCAGTTTCGGGAGGGGCCGGTCTCTTGAAAGTGGAATAATAATTGAAAGTGGAATAATAGCGCTATAACAGTCTAGTGCGGAAATGGCCATAGAAACACTAGAGCGGGGCAAATTTACCTCGAATCTCCGTGGTTGTTCTTTCGTTAGAAGCCACCAGTGGAAGTAAAGGCAGTCCCGAGCCCAGGGGCTCCTTTAGAGTACCCGAAATGAACGGAGCTCTTAGCCTTTCCACCTACACATCTTCTCCTGGAGATCCCGCGGTTCCCGGGAGCAGGGCAAGGGGTAGAGGCTGCGCAACAGTTTTGTGAATGCATTGTTGCACGATTAAGAGTCGGAAATCCTTGTCGAGGGACTGAAAATCGTCCAGAGAGCTGCCTCCCTCCCCGGTGGATGTTCCGTCGCCGTTTAAACAGAGGTGTAAGAGAAATGTAGCGGGGGAGGAGGGGAGAGAGCGGATCCCAAACGATCCTTGAAATCGTGGTTTTTGCCGCGAGCGTGCACAGTTAGCACTTTTGCGCGATGGTGCCCTGCCTGTCTCCTCGGAAGTCAGCTTCACGGCAAGCTCACTGCAACTTACTTCTGAGGAAGTGTGCGCAAGGGATGTATACGATCATCCTACTGGTCCGGGAAACTTTAAACCTGAGCTGATTTGAGGAGGGGGAAACAAAACACGCGCCCGTTGTAGAGCCTAGAAAGAGAAGATCCGCGGTTATCCGACGGGATCGTTTTTGGCATGTGCTTCTGGCTCTAAAAGACATCTTTAGGGCTTAATACAGTTAATCGATCCGCTTGCCCGTGTGTTGTGTGTGCATAACAGCGGAGACGATGTGCGGAATTCTCCTGCGCAAGCCCACTGGAACAGCTTGGTACCTCTCTTACACAGCGTATTTGTGGGGTACAGGGCGTGTGCCTCTAGAAGAGGGTATTTTCTTACCTTCTGGTCTAAAGTTTAAACTACCTGCCAAATGACTGAGATGCGTGCAAGGATGTGCAAAGCTGAGTGCCTTCTCTGGCATAACCTCTGAACTGCCTCTCCAGTTGCTGGAAAGAACACTTTCCCCGTTATTTCTTGGCGACATGCTGGGATATTCAGGAAGGAGTGGTTTCCCTTTGCGCACCTTTGTTGCCTGACTTTGGGAGAAACCTGAGGCGAGGCTCTTAACACGACGAGAACTCCCGATCGGTGCACCTGTATCTGTAGCGAGGAAGAAGAGCGAGGTGATCCGAATTGATCAGCCTTGCGCGCTGTTTTGCAGTCAGCTTACTTTCAGACATCTGAAAACCAAAATCTTTGAATGAATATACGGGTTACTTTTAAACAGACCAAGCGGCAAATTAGGAGAAAAAAATAACCTCACAATAAATCTAATCCTAATGAGGTGTAGGACCATATTCGTTAGCTGTTGAACCATCCAATTTGTTTCAGCGGTCTCCAGAATGGGAACGAATAACATCTGTTACTTGTGTAAGGGCAGAGATTATGGGACCTACTGTTTAGTCTGGTTCTGTGCAACCTGGCAAGTCAACATTAAACTCCAGTGGCCCTCAGAGGTTCTGGACCCATTTAGAACACACACTTTTCCGGGGCACTAACTTTTCCATTAATTTTAGGCGAGTGCATGGGGTCAGGGACTGAAAGCTACGGAAGAGGACACTGGTTCAAGTTCAATGTGCCTATGAGATAAATTTTGGTAGGTACAACGATGAAGAGGCCAGTGTAACTGGAAAAACTATTCTCTTGTTTTAACAGAAGGTATGTAACAACGGTTCGGGGGCCATTTCCGCACTACACTGTTATAGCGCTATTATTCCACTTTCAACATCCTATGGAATCCTGGGGTTTGCAGTTTAGGGAGGGGCATTTAGAATTCTCAGCCAAAGAGCTCTTTGGCCTCAGTAAACTACAAACCCTAGAATTCCACAGGCTATTGAAAGTGCAACAATAGCACTGTAACAGCGTAGTGAGGAAATTGCCTGAGAGTTGTAGCCCCCGTTACCTTTCCGAATTCTTCACCCACGCCAGGGTAAGTGCTTGCTCTAAGAGTGTCCTACTCAGAATGTGGTCCATTTTATCCTAGAGATTTTCTAGGAGAGAAAGAAACAGTTGTAGTCAATGGGCAGAAATTGGGTGCTGTCTCCTGGCAGGCTGGGAAAGCAGCATTGCCGGTCCCCCCGCCCCACCCGAAGTCTCTGTAAAAGCCCTGCAGTCTGAAATCGACGCGAGGATGCTTCCTGTTTAGGAACTCTGTGCTGGGGTAAATCACTCCGGAGGCCGGATGCGTCCTGTCAGAATATGATTACCACCCTAACCCAGCGGAATGTCTGTTTATTATTTGAGTCTCGGAATGTACATTCTTTCTCCCTCACCCGCTATTCCCCTTCTCCTAACCACCTCTTTCTAGTTTCCACACAAGCGAACCGATACAGGTCTCCCCTTGAAAAGCGCAGCCATACAGTGAGGTCAAGGTTACTTTTAAATCGCGCCGTAGACAAATTACACGTTAGACTGCAACTGCCCCTCATCCCCTTGGCTGGGGATTCTGGAAGCTGTGGTCCCCAAAGGAAATTTCCCAAGCTTTGCTTTACACCAGGCGGCAGGCTGCACTGTTGAGAGATCTACTTTTCATTAGAAACGCTGAGGTCCCCCAGCCAGAGTGACTTCTGCCCAAAGCGAGGACTTAAAATGAAAGAAACCTAACCCCAGAACTTGGTTCTGGCTGTGTAGTAGAACTGATATTCTCCATAAAAATCTCCTCCTGATAACTCCGAATATTATTCGACTATTTCAGCACAACAGCTGAGAAACGAGTTCACCTTAAGAGCAGTTATTTTCCTCCTCTGGTTGTACAACAAAATCAGAAATCCTTACAAATGATGGAGAAATTTACCTGTAGCTCTCTATCTATTGCCCACGAACGACATACTCATTCCTTTCCACTAGTCCTGAAAGTCCTGTTCAATTACAAAGACCGCTTGCTCTTTGCATTAACACTACAGAACAGTGTGTGTGTGAGAGAGAGAGCGAGCGAGCGAGCCAGCAGGGTAGGCTTTGCTTACTGTTGGAAATTAGAGTTTCCCAAGGTGTCAGCCCCGTTGGGAAATTCTATGGAAGCTAAAACTGTGAGGATTCAGCCTCCTTTTAGCACAGTAGCAGACAAAGCATGTCCAAATTTGTGTATGGCTTTTCTGATCTCAAACTGACTGAAGAACAAACCAGATGCAGGCAGCTTCAGGTTACAAGCTTAGAAAAGTTTACTAATGGCTTCTATATTTACATGTGTATTGGGGAGCCTACATCGTAACTAGCTAATGAATAGTAGTAGCTTCGTTCTTAATTCACCATCTTCTGATGGAGATGCAAAGCATGGTGGAAGAAGAAGCAACAAAAATGGAGAAGAAGAGAGATCAAGTGAGATCTGAGAAGGGGTCTCTTTCATTTATAAGACCCATGACCCAAGCACTGTCCTGGGTCACATGATATGATCACCTGAACACCAAAGGTATTTATGATCATGCAATTAAATGACAGAAAGGCAAATGGTGGAGCTTTGGCATACAAAAGAGAAAGGAAGCCCTATGCTAGCTATGCCCACTTGCTCTAAGAAGACTGGGAGGAGAGAATGCTGGAATTTTTCCAACACTTACTTTGTATGCAATTCGTATCATTCTAGTTAACTTTAATATAAGTTTTTTTCTGGAGTAGTGTGTGAATGGAAACTCCTACTCTTCCCCTTGTTTCAAGGTCCTTCCTTTAGGACCCAAAGACAACACCTGTCCCTCTGAAACCGTTGGATTAGGAATAAATTGCCTGAATGGTATGTTTAACTTTTGTACTCTTTGGGTTTTAACTATGTTTTTTTAAATTGTCCTATGCTACTTTAATTGTCCTAAGCCAAACTGGGAAAGAAAGCAGGGTATAAATAAAGATGAGGATAACAACAAGAAGAAACAGTCCGATTTAGGCCTTCCTGTGTTTGACTCAGGTACATGTAACATTGTTCCAGAGAGAAGAATTTGAGGCCTTTCTGATGGCTGAAATACAGATTCCCAGAGTGTTAACCTCTTTTCTGGGAAAGATAAAGAGAGGTTCTATTAAGATTCAATCTTCTTTAGCAGAGTTCTCAAGTAGAAGTGCTGAATCTTTGGGGTTTCTCTGAGATTTCTTTTAACACAAAATGGCAAATAGGGACTATAACTACAAGCGTTACTAATTACATTTAAAGGTACATTCAAGCATCATTTGTCCTGGCTAACTACAGGAAAGTTTCAGGAAGAGGAACAACTCAGCAGAGCCTGCACTCACCATCTTGAGGGAAGGGGAAGAAAAAGAGAAGAAGAAGGGATCCTTCTATTCAAACACACTGGGAAGGTCTTCTAGTCACATGATTGCTTAGATACATCCTCACATTGGGTGACTGAGCAAATGGAGAAAGTCCTAGACCCAGCATGTATAGGGTAGAGGCATGCAGGAGTCCCTTTACTGTCTAAAGCCCCATTGCAGTGATTAGCAAATGACTGAAGGAAAGAAAATGCTTGGTTGGGAAACATTTTCCAACGATTCCCCTTCTCATAGTCTTGCACCCCTATTGATGACTGACTTTCCTTCTTGCAGTCTCTGGAAGCAGTCTTTTGGGAGAGGCCTCATGAGCACATCAGCAATCATCACATCCATGCTGCAATATTTTAGCTCAACAAGCCCATCTTGACACATTTGTTGCACCTTGTGGAAAATAAGTCAATATTCCTTTCCATTGGCTTCTCACTCTCAGAGATCCTGATGCAGCTTTGATTGCCTTGCAACAAAATTGTTGTCTTTGGTTCTGTTGTTCCAGAGTCTGAAAGTAAGATATGCAGCCACTCTATTTCATCACTGGCTTCTTTTGCATATACTCATTCTGACCCATGGAGGAATCAGCAATCACAGAATGTTTCTTACTTGACCAGCTTATGGCTCCTCCACTATCAAAGATCAGGTTCCCACTGCTGGACTTTCTGTCTAGCAGGTTTCCATCCCAGTTCTCATCTGTGTAGCCTATCATTTGGGCTTCATCATTGCCTGGTAGCATAAGTTTGTGGTCTCCTGTACCTTTTAAATATCTGGCCACACTTTTTACTGTAATGAGATATTTTTCAAAAGGAGAGTTAACTGTTCTACATCAAAGTTCAACTGCATTTTGTTGGGAATTAGAGTTTCCCAGGGTGTTAGCCCTATTGGGAAATTCTATGGAAGCTAAAACTGTAAGGATTCAGCCTCTTTTTAGCAAAGTAACAGAAGAACCATGCCCAGATTTGTTTGTGTGGCTTTTCTTATCTGAAACTGGCTAAGAAGACAAGACAAACGTAAGCAGTTTCAGGTTACAAACTTAGAAAAGTTTACTAATGGCTTCTATATTTACATATGTATTGGGGAGCCTACAACCTGACTAGCTAATGAATAGTAGTAGCTTCGTTCTTAACTCACCATCTTCTGATGGAGATGTGAAGCATGGTCAGAGAGGAGGAAGAGGAAGCAAAACTGGAGAAGTGATATCTGAGAAGGGACCTCTTTCCTTTAGAAAACTGATGACCCAAGCAACAATCCTGGTTCACATGATCTGATCACCTGAACACCAAAGGTATTTATGATCATGCAATTAAATGACAGAAAGGCAAATGGTGGAGCTTTGGCATGCAAAAGAGAAAGGAAGCCCTATGCTAGCTATGCCCACTTGCTCTAAGAACAAGATGCAGAGGGCAGAGAGAATGCTGGAATTTTTCCAACACATTTGCAATGTCAGGCCTGGTGAAATTAGCAATATATACAAGCTTGCCAGTTGCGGTCCTGTTCTTGTCAGCATTTCTTAAAGGTTCAGATTTTTTTAGTGTTTCATAAGAAGCCCACTACCACTGGAGACTACATGACTTTAGCACCTTTTACACCAAGATTTTGTTATCTTCTGCCTTTAGAAAGAAAGGTCCTTCACTGCTTTCTCTTTCTTGAGATTTTGAATTATCTCTTCACTGTCTGTCTTGTCTTGACTGCAGAGGATAAGATCATCCACATAGCTTGGAATGTAAGTCCACTTATTATTTCTTAACCCTTTATGTACACATCTGACAACAATGCCTGACATGAACCCTTCTTTTAAAAGAAGTTGGTTCAGCTTCTCATTCCATGCTCTGGCAGCCTGCTTCAAGCCATAAATTCTCTTTTACAATTTGTGCACAAGATGTTCCTTCCCTGGAATTTGAAATCTTGGAGGCTGTTTCATGGGAAATTCTTCATCTAGATTAGCATACAGGAAAGCTATTTTAACATGTAGAGGTTGAATATGCATTTGCTTTGAGGCAGCAACACTTAGGAGAGTTGTTACAGTTGTGTTCATAACTACTGGAGCAAAGGTTTTTTTTATCATTTTCACCATATCTTTGAATATAGCCAACTGCTACAAGTCTTACTTTACATCTGCCTTTCTGCACCCTGCTTTGTGGTAAGGCCCCATCTACAGCCAACTGTCCATCTACCTTTGGGTGACTCTGTCAATGTTTCATCTTAATACAAAGATTGCATCTCTTCACTACCAGCTTGCACCCACTTCTTGTTGGAAAAATTACCAGCATTCTCTCTCCCCGCTCCATATTGTTATTAGAAGAGATGGGCAATAGCAAGATAGGGCCTCCCTTTCTGTTGCATGCCAGATCTTCTCCATTTGCCTTTCTCTGTCTTTTATTGCATGATCATAAATACCTTTGGTGCTCAGATCATGTGACCCAGGACAGTTGCTTGGGTCATCGGTCTTATAAAAGTTAAGACCTCCCTCTCTCTGAAAAAAGATCTCTCTCTCTCTCTTTGTTCTCAATGGCTGCTTTCCCTGAACTCTTCGCATGCTCCGAGTTTGAGTCCCATCAAGGAGGATGGTGAGTTAAACTGAAGAATCTCCTATTCACTAGATTAGACAGGTAGCAGGGTCTCTCAATACAGATGTAAATGAAGAGTCATTAGTAAAGTATTTAGTCTTTTATTCAAAGCTACCTGCGTCTGTGTTTATTCCAAGTACCAGTCTGAAGCCACAAGTCATTAGATGAAACTTCTACCGCTTCTCTGTGTGACTTTGCTAAATGAAGATTGGATCCTGACAGGTTCAGTCTCATTTTCCCCTACAAATTTGGGTCACGGGCCCAGAAGAGAAGTTCTTTGTTTGATGACCACGTGGCACCCGGCCGGCAGAGACTGACCGCTCTAACAATGGCTTCTAATCCATTGCTTACTATTGAAAAGTTAACTGGTAGCAATTACCGAAATTGGTCTTGGAATATACAAATGCAATTAACTACAATGGGACTGTTTAAAGTTGTGAAAGGACAGCGGCCCACAGAAGATAGGGCAAAGCAGAAATTTGATGAAGATGATGAACAAGCAACTGCTTATATCTGCTTAGCCATTGATCCAAGCATTGTTTATCACATCAGGGACCTGAAAAGTGCTAAAGAAATATGGGAAAAACTGAAGAGATTATTTGACTCTCCCAGTATTGCAAAACAAAGTGGTATTATAATCAGACTTACAAGAATGAAATTGTTAAAATCCTAGATTTTTGAATGAACATATTAACACTTTCATGACTATGGTATCTGAATTGCAAAGTGCTGGAGAAAATCTTTCAGAACCTGTAAGATTGGGAATGTTTGCAGGAAGCTTGCCTGAATTTTTTGAGCCCATAATTGATGCTCTACAAATTAAGGGAGATGTAAATTTGGAAAACTGCTATTGCTGAAGTTATAGAATATCAAATAGGAAAAATTTGAGGAATTTTAAACCTGAAGTAAGAGCTGCTAGAAAAGAGTTTACTCAACTTGCTGAGGAGAATTTGCACATCAAAGAGTCTTCTTCACAGTAAAGAATGGCCACCAAATTAACATTTCAAAACAACAGAGACACAAACCCAGTGATAAAAGTGATTTTAACTCTAAGAAGAAATCTTCTGCAAATTTTAATGTTGGTCTAATTAATGAACAATTGCTCAAGCCTATGCAAAATCAAAAAAGAAAATATAATTGTAATTGACAGCGGTGCTACTAGTCATTACTTTAATCGGAGAGAAATGTTTGTAAATCTTGATACAAGCATACATTTTCCTGTTTATTTAGCAAATGGCCAATCAGTGGTTGCAAAAGGGAAAGGGGAAGAGTTCTTTTGCAAACAAAACTTGGCGCCAACAGGATAGAGACTCTAAGAATTCATGATGCTTATTTTGTCCCAGATTTAAAAGTGTCTCTTTATAGTGTCAGAACAACTACAGCGAGAGGAAATAGAGTTATTTTCAAAAAGGAAACTTGTTTTGGTCTTCATGGCAAAAATTTAATTTTTCGAGGAATCCTAAATGGTGACTGTTACCAAATGCAAATTTTGGATTCATATGCAAATACTGTGATCCAGTGTAATCACAAAGACTGTTTAAATTTATGGCATCGCCGATTTGGGCACAGAAATGTACAATGCATTCAGAGACTGGCTAATCAAGAACTTGCTATAGACTTTAATTTTAAAATATGCTCTAACAATGAAAGATGTGAAAAATGCTTAAGGGCAAAAGCTGTCAAAGTTTCACATCTGCCAGTTACTGAGAGACAATCCACCAAACCACTAGACCTTTTATATACTGATCTTTGTGGTCCATTCAGCCAAAAGTCTGCAGGTGGAAATTCTTACTTTATGACTATTATTGATGATTTCAGCAGATAGACATAGTACACTTACCTTCTCAGAGAGAAAAGTCAAGCTTTTGAGAAATTCAAGGAATACTTTAATCTTGTCTCTAATAGATTTGGCTACAAACCTAAAAGCCTACGCTCTGACAATGGAAGTGAATTTGTTAATGCAGAGTTTGATGAAGTTTTTTAAGGAACATGGCATTGAACATCAAACTACACGAGTTTACACTCCAGAACAGAATGGAGTGGCAGAACGAATGAAACAGAACTCTCAAAGAGATGGCAGTCACAATGCTTTTAGAGGCTACATGCTCAAACGTGATTGGTCTGAAGTCATTCTACTATGCTTATATATCTGTAACCCGAGCCCGTCAATTAAATCCAGAGACTGACTCCATTTCAGTTATGGAATGGACTCTAAGCCCAGCGGATCCATCTCAAAGTTTTTGGAAGTAAAGCATATACCTACATTTCCTAGTATAAAAGAGACAAACTTAACTGTAGAAGTGAAGAGGGGTTTTGTTGGTTATGCTAGAAATGGTTACAGAATTCTAAATCCAGATGGGCGTACAATAAAAGTAACAAATGCTGTTTATGTCTATGAAAGGCCACAGCCCAAATCTAATCCAAACCAAGATGTCTATCCAGATTTGTTTGCAGTGGAAGGAGACTCCCACCAGCAACCAACAGTATGTGACACTGTACAATCCTCCAGATGTCTTGCATCCAGAAGGGGGCTACAGATGTGGTGATCCAGCCAGAGGACGCGGAACCGGACGGCGCTCAAGGAGCAGACCCAGGTGTCCAAGTCCAGGGAAGAAGATCTGAGCGCAGCAACAGAGGCGTACCACCTGATAGATTGTCTTATCTAGCCACAGAGAAGAAGATTCCACAACCCTCTGACTGGCAAAAGATCAAGGGACTACCAGTCAGATTCTCAAAAGTGGGTGGAAGCTGCTGTTGAAGAGATGAACTATCTTTACAGCAAAATAAAACATGGACTTTGTCAGAATTGCCAAAAGGAAAAAGGGCAATTGGCTGTAAATGGTCTTTACCACAAAGCAAGATGCAAGAGGGAGAGAGTTTAGAGACAAAGCCAGGTTAGTGGCAAAGGCATTCAACACAACAATTTGGTGAAGATGACAACGAAATTTTTGCCCCTGTTGCCACACACAACTGTGAGACTCTCCTAGCTGTTGCAGCATCTAAGAAAATGCATGTCCAACATCTTGATGTTAAAACAGCTTTTCTTTATGGACAATTGGATGAGGAACTGTAGATGGAACAGCCTCCAGGATTTCAAGTTCCTGGAAAGAGCATCTTGTATGCAAATTGAACAAGAGCATTTATGGCTTGAAACAGGCTGCCAGAGCATGGAGTGAGAAGCTAAGCCAACTTCTATCAAACAAGGCTTCACTCCAGGCACTGTTGACAAGTGTGTTTACAAAAGATTCAGAAACAATAAATGGACTTATATTGCATGTTATGTTGATGATTTGATCCTGTGCAGTCAAGATAAAGCAGATAGTGAGGAGATAGTCAACAATCTCAAGAAAGAGATAGACATCAAGAATTTGGGAGACATCTCACACTATCTTGGAGTACAAATAGAAAGAAGCAGTGATGCAAGCTTCTATCTTAACCAGAAACAGAAGATAATAGATCTTCTGGACTGCCTTGGACTTAAAGGATGCCAATATTGTGGCAACCCCAATGGAAGTGGGTTTCTTAAAGGACACTAAGAAATGTGAACCCTTGAAAAATGGAGACAAGTATAGGACTGCAGTTGGAAAGCTACTGTACATAGCTAATTTCACCAGACCTGATATTGCAAATGCTGTTGGTATCTTATGCAGAATGGTTAACTCTCCTACTGAAAGGGGTCTCATTGCAGTGAAGTAGTTGCCAGATATTTGAAAGGAAATCTGCAGATGACAAGCTGATGTTGCCAGCCTGTGATCAACCACTACTGGTTGCCTATGCGCAAGTGCCTGACCTGGGCTGCAGACCTAACAGAGAGAAAATCAACCAGCGGAAACCTGATCTTCTATGGTGGAGGAGCTATAAGCTGGTCAAGTAAGAAACAATCTACAATTGCAGATTCTTCCACAGGTGCTGAGTGTGTTTCTGCAAAAAGCAAGACGTGATTAAATAAGTGGCTGCATAACTTACTTCTGGACTTAGGCATAACAGAGCCCTAGCTCAACCATTTTGATGCAAGATAACCAAAGCTGCATGAAACTTTCTGAAAGTGAGAAGCCACTCAAGAAGAACATTGACATTGCTTTCCATAGGGTGCAAGAGATGTGTCGCAATGGAATTATTCAGCTAGAATACTGCAATACAGAAATGATGCTTGCTGATATTCTTACCAAGCCTCTACCAAGAGACCAGTTCCAGAGACTACGAGAAGGTATGAGATCCTCGATGTTGGTCCAAGAGAATGAGAAGGGGACTGTTGGAAAAATTACCAGCATTCTCTCCCCGCTCCATATTGTTATTAGAGTAGATGGGCAATAGCAAGATAGGGCCTCCCTTTTCTGTTGCATGCCAGATCTTCTCCATTTGCCTTTCTCTGTCTTTTATTGCATGATCATAAATACCTTTGGTGCTCAGATCATGTGACCCAGGACAGTTGTTGGAACTATTGGTCTTATAAAAGTTAAGACCTCCCTCTTTCTCTGAAAAGCTCTCTCTCTCTCTTTGTTCTCAATGGCTGCTTTCCCTGAACTCTTCGCATGCTCCGAGTTTGAGTCCCATCAAGGAGGATGGTGAGTTAAACTGAAGAATCTCCTATTCACTAGATTAGACAGGTAGCAGGGTCTCTCAATACAGATGTAAATGAAGAGTCATTAGTAAAGTATTTAGTCTTTTATTCAAAGCTACCTGCGTCTGGGTCATTTTGATAATTAGTCTGAAGCCACAAGTCATTAGATAAAACTTCTACCGCTTCTCTGTGTGACTTTGCTAAATGAAGATTGGATCCTAACAGGTTCAGTTGTATTTTCCCGGCACCTCCAGTATCTGATTCTGGTAAACTCTTGATCTTTTGTGGGTTAGAAGGTCTGAGAAGCTTCTCCTCTGTGGTGAGATAGGAGAATCTGGCAGGTAGTGCAACTCTATTGGAGCTCTGGGATGCTCCACCACTTGGGATAGCTGGCTGTGCCTCTGGTTTGCCATCCAGTTCCTGGTCACCTGAGGCTTCCTCTCCATTAGCAGTTAACTGGTTAACTGGTTAACTGTTGTGGTCAAGTTGCTCTGGAAGTGCTGGGAGTGCCAGTAGGATGCAAAGACGGAAGAGCTCACTACACTCTGGTCGCTGATGGTCCTTTCCCCTGCAAACAAATCTAGACAGACATCTTGGTTGAGAATAGATTTGGAATTTGGTTTTTCATCCACAGCAAACACACGCCAAGAATTTTATTGTAGGCCCGTTAGGTTTCTAGAAAAAATCCTTGAAGTATTAAAATAAAAGTATCCCCCTCCTCATTTCTACTGTCATGCTTGCCTCTCTTCTGGTTGGGAATATAGGTATATGCTTTACTTCCCAAAACTTTGAGATAACTTAGATTAGGTCTGGCTCCATGGCATAAGTGATAAGGAGCTGCATCTCTCATTGTAGTTGGCAATTGATTATTTAAATACATTGCAGTCAGTATAGCCTGAGACAAGTAGCATTTGATCATATTGGTTTCTAAAAGCATAGATACTGCCAGCAATTTTTATTCAACCTCTTGGCTACACCATTCTGCTCATGCTGTAAGCCTGTTTGGTTTGATGCTCTATGACATGTTCTTTTAAAATTTTCATCACATTCAGTGTGACAAATTCTCTGCCATTGTCGTGCATAGGCTGTTGGATTTGTAGCCAAATTTGTTGGAGACATGATTAAAATAGCTGCATATTGAGAATACTTGACTTTTCTTTTTAAGGAGGTAAATATAACTGTATTTACTAAAGTCATCAGTAATGGCCATAAAGTAGGAATTTCCACTTGCAGGTTTAATGCTGAATGGGCAGTAGAGATCAGTGTGAGGAAGATCAAGTAGTTTGATCAATTGTCTTTCAGTGACTGGCAAATGGAGTCCTGGGTCCCTTGCCCTAGGTCCCTTGGCCTTTCAAAGACTTCAGCTTTGAAACTGAAGTCTGTTACAAGTTTCTGACTAGCTAGTTTCTTAATGTCTTCTGCATTGCAATAGCCTGTCTGTGGTGCCACAGACTCAGTCGCTGTAGTTGCATTGAATCACATTGTTTGCAACAGGAGCAGCAACACCCATTTCGTGACAGTCATTCCCCTAAACTCCTTTAAATATTAAATGTCTCCCATGAAAGCCAAAACAGTTCTTCCTGAATAGGATCTAATTACCTTTGGCAGTTGTTGAAGAATGAGGCTTTTAGATCTGGTACACAGAAGCATCAAGAACTTGTAAAGTCCCCATCCTGTTTGTGCCAAGTCTTATTTGCCAAACTGCTGTGCCTTTTCTTTCTGCCTTAATCTATTTGCTATTTGCAAGGTGAACAGGAAATTTTATGTTTGGGTAAAGATCTGTGAAAAGCTCCTTGTCACTCCACTGTCAATAAGAATTGAACTGGAACTATGATTCTCAGAAATCATAGGAGTTTTTCATTGACCAGACCAAATCATGTTTTGGATTTGATTTATCTCTTGAGCTAAAATCTTACTATTTTTAAGTGGTTACTTGGAATGTGGCCTATTTGCAGGCTCTTGGCCTTTGAGATGCTAAATTTGCTCCCTATAGTTCTGAAGGTTGTACAGTTATTCACTTCAAATTCTCCTCAGCTAACTGAGCTAGTTCCTTTGCAGTTGGTGAACTTCAGAATGGCTCTCTGTAAGGCTCTGTCTCCGTTGATACTCCAATATTTCACCAATTGTTGTTTCAAGACTTATGTCATAATTATTGGAGATTAATATTTTGGAAGATTAGCAATAAACTGTCCAAGCTTCAAAGATTTTGAGACAGATTCTCCAGGAGTTTGAAGAACAGCCAGTATCAACAGCCAGTGTGTAATATGTTCATTCAAAAATGGAGAGCTTTTCAATTTTGTGTTTATAAGCCACACAACTGGTGAAGATTGGGTACTCTTGCTTAGGGAATTATATACAGTAGGTTCCCCACAATGAGTGATTGGTATATGCACTTACAGTTACTAGTGATGAGATGTGATCCAAAAATGTTACTTTGAATTTAATAATAATAAAATAGAAATCAAAGTAATAAAGTAAAATACAATACAATACATGCCTTATTACATGGAAAATGTCAGAGAATGAAAAACTGAAGCAAATGGCATCTTGCTCATCCATGGTATCTAGCTGTCTCACGGTGTCCATACTGTCTCATGTTTCTTCCCTGTGTACAGTACTATGCCTACTCTAACACATACCGCTTTTCTTAATATGGGTCTCAGTTACTCTTTGTGATCTGATTGTGGTACAATGTCCTTCTTCAAAATTCTTGTGCTTCCACGGTAATGTTTTTGTCCTTGTCAAGCTTGCTGTTGTTGTGTGCTTTCAAGTTGTTTCTTACCTATGGTGACCCCTAAGGTAAATCTATTACAGGATTTTCTGGGGCTGAGAGTGTGCAACATGCCCAAGGTCACTCAGTGAGTTACCATGGCCGAGTGAGGAATGAAACCCTTGTCTCCAGGATGGTAGTCTAATACCCAAAACTCTACACCATGCTGGCTCTCCCTTTATCTAATACAGTCTTTCATGAAATTCTTTGCTTGAGTCCTTTCATTGTTTGTAATGATCCCACAGCTCAAGAGCGGTGATGCTAGCAATCTTGATAAGTCTAAGAGAACCCATTATTCATCTCATTTCTAAAAAAAATAGCATTTGGTGTTATTTGCTTTTTTTCCTATCCAGGGTAAGTTTGAAAACATATCCCCCCCACAATTAAGGGGGACCTATTGTAATTCCTTTAACCTGTCTCATATCACTTTTGCACTGTTTAAATTCTGAATGTGATATATTAGGTTAATATCTACTGTCAGGCTTATATAAGCTTTTGCCTTTTCATCGTTGATATCAAATTTGTATCTGAAATTCCCCTGCCTGGGGGAAGTCTTTGCTTTTTCATAACGTTGACCAAAACCGTTGTTGTTGAGTACATTTCAAATTTTATAGTTTCTGCCTTTTAGCTTCTCCATGGCCATTTCCGCACTACACTCTTATAGCGTGATTATTCCACTTTCAACATCCTATGGAATGCTGGGGTTTGCAGTTTCGGTAGGGGCCAGCCGGCCCCTCCTGAAACTGCAAACTCCAGGATTCCATAGGATGTTGAAAGTGGAATAATTGCGCTATAAGAGTGTAGTGCGGTATGTTGAGAACTAGGCTAGGATTAGCAACCTCCATTATTGCTAAATCATCTACCCTTAAGTAGGAATGCAGGGACTCTTTGCAGGTTTGATGAATCAGCAGCAACAAAGTGGTCTCAGAGAAAATACTGGAAGATTCAGACTGGAGTCCAAACTGGCCAATATGTTGGATTAGAAGGAGATTCCTAGGGCTCCATGCAAAACATGATTTAATTAAGACTCAGGCTCCCTTAACAAAGTTCAAAGCACTGAATCTCTTGTGTCTCTCAAGACTAGTTTTAATAAAGTAAGGCCAACAGGCAGTATGCAAACTTAATAGCTAAAAACTTTACTAATTACATTTAAAGGTACATTCAAACATTTATACCTGTGATGCCTAAGCCCTGGCTAACTACAGGAACTTTTTAGGAAGAGGAGCACCTCTACAGAACCTCCACTTACCTTCTTGAGGGAGGAGGAAGAAGGAGAGAGGAAAAAAAAGGAAGGAATCTTTTATGTGCTTGTAAACACACCTGGAAGGTCTCTGGTCACACAGTGGGCCTTTCTGCACTACACTGTTATAGTGCTATTATTCCACTTTCAATATCCTGTGGAATTCTGGGGTTTGTTGTTTACTGAGGCCAAAGGGCTCTCTGATTGAGATTTCTAAATGACCGTCCCTAAACTGCAAACCCCAGGATTCCATAGGATGTTGAAAGTGGAATAATAGCACTATAACAGTGTAGTGCAGAAAGGCCCAGTGTGATTGCTTAGATATATCCCCACAATGGGTGATGTTACAATGGTAAAGGTTGTAGAAACAGTATGTATAGGGTAGAGGCATACAGGAAACCTATCTAAAGCCCCCTTGCTCTGATAGCAAATGGATGAAGGGGGTTAAAGAGAATGCTAGATTGAGAAGCATTTTCCAACAGAAACATATTTTGCAATTAGTGTCTAAATCTCAAGAGATTGGGTTTAAGGGTGCAGAAAGTAAAGAAATAGTTGCTGAGTATCTAATGCTGCAAGAGTCAGCATGGTGAATGGTCTGAGACTTCAACTCTCACTCTAGAGACCAGGGTCATTTCCGCACTAGACTGTTATAGCGCTGTTATTCCATTTTCAACATCCTATGGAATCCTGAGGTTTGCAGTTTTGGGAGGGACTGGCTGGCCCCTCCCGAAACAGCAAACCCCAGGTTTCCATAGGATGTTGAAAATGGAATAATAGCACTATAACAGTCTAGTGCGGAAATGGCTGAGGATTTGAATCCCCACTTGGCCAAGGAAACCCACTGGGTGATCTTGGGCAAATCACACTCTCAGCCCCAGAGGAAGGCAAGGGCTCTGAGAAAATCATGCTAAGAAAATCATGTGATAGGTTCACCCTAGGGTCTCTGTAAGTCAGAAATGACTTGAAGGCACACAACAACAAAGCCAGTGCTGCAGAAACTGAACCAGTTCCAAGGTAAATCATACTTAGAGTAGACCTACTGGCCCCTTTTGATTTCAGTGAGTCCACTCCAAGCATGACTAAACATGAATTTAACCAGCTTCCTCTATCATCCCTCATCTCACCACATTTTAAAGCAACATAATAAATGCTTTTGAAATATGCTGATGTTCTCAGTTACCTAAAGAGGCCCATTCTGCTTCTTAATCAGTGCATGGGTTGATGAACTGGGGGTGCCAGGGACTAACACCCATCCTCCCTTTATTACGGCAGTGTTCATACAATACTACTAATATAATAAATCAATCTTTTTTCCAGGTAAACCCCTTATCCTGGTCATGGAGACCTGAAGGACTCTCCATGAATAAAGACCAAGCTTTGGTTCCATGAAACATTTCTTGACTAGGCTGAGGTTGATTCCTTATTCCTAGTCCCTTATTTACCCCAAATTTTGAAAGAGAACTAAATCATCAAGATGAATAAAACCATGAAGGGCAAATGACTCTATACCCCAAATCCAGCTTTTCAAAAACTCTTGTTGAACATGAAATAAGGAACTAATGTCAGCTCTCTCTGTTCTTGGGCCTCAGACCCAAAGCCTGGCTGCTCTGAAGATTAATTGAGAACATCAGAATAGTTTCCAACCCTAGCTTGTGGGATGCTTTATAAGAACAGCGTGCTTTCAATAAAATAATAATTCCCCCTTCCCTTTTAAGCAAAAGGATTTAAGCCTTTGGCATGCATACCTAATCCTAGGCTGCCTTAATTGTTTATAATAATAGCACTCAGTGTGCAGAGCCATTAATCTGACCATTAATAAAGGAACTCTTGAAGAATAAGGACTAGCAAGGGCTTGTCCAGGCCACCTAGTGAGTTCAGATTTGTACCTAGAACATTCCAGATCCCTGTTTATACTTTCTGGGTAGAGTTCTCATGGAGGTGAACCATGTCAGGACATGATCAGTTGAAACAAACTGAGATTTGGATTCACAGGGTTCCATATTCCCCCACAACAAAAGGCCATACGCATAGAAAAGTAGAAGTTGGGAAAAAGGGTTTCAATCTAGCCTTCTTCTCACTTGCCAAACTGGTGGGAAGTATGTACAGTTATACTGCAGAGAGCCAGCATGTTGTAGTGTTTCAGCATTAGACTATGACCCAACGAAACCAGGGTTGGAATCCACACTCTCCATGGAAACCCACTGAGTGATCTTAGATGTGTTACTCTTAGGCCCAGAAAACCCCTTTGTTTACCTTGGAGGGGGTCACTTTAGGGTCACTGTAAGTCAGAAAAAACTTGAAGGCACACAACAACAACACAGTTGTATATGAGAGCCAACATAGTGTAGTGGTGTAAGTATTGGATTAGAACTTTGGGATACTAGGGTCATTTCCACATGAGTCTGTTATAGTGTGATGATTCCACTTTCAACCTCCTATGGAAACCTGGGGTTTCAACTGCAAACCCAGGATTCCATAGGAGGTTGAAAGTGGAATCATGCGCTATAACAGACTGTGAGGAAATGGCCCTGGTTTTGAATCCCCACTCAGCTGGGGAAACCCACCTAGGCAAGTCACTATCTGTGGCTTCCCTCTGTCAAGGTCATCAAAGTTAGAGTTTATTTGAATGCACATAACACTATTGGTAAAGATAGATATGATAGAAGAGAATGCCTTCATGTGAACTCCCACTTCTAAACCACAGTGGTACAGAGCCCAGACAAAGGATTACCATCTTGGACCTCAGGAGAAACTGGGTACATAGGTATCCCTCCTCTTCTTTTCTTCAACTGAATTCAAGGCAGCCTATGCAGTTCTCTTCACTTTATTCTCACAACAGCCTTGTCATATCTCATAGAGCTGGAAGAGACCACAGGGGCCATCCAGTCCAACCCCCTGCCATACAGGAACCCACATCAAAGCACTTGTGGGGTAGAGATAGAGTCTGTGACTGGTCCAGTGCCAAGAGTGCCTTTCATACAGTGGATCTTTCAAATTTTCTAGTCCCACCTATACTATTTCAGTTCATGTTTCATTTTCATCAAAATACACAGTTTTCCTCTGGGTATAAAGTTTTAAAATCTGGATTGCAAATGGAAGCAGCCCACAGGTTGACCTCGAAGGCAAGCACCCCCTTTTTGTTCGACCATTAAAGCCTGCTTGGAAGTAAAAACGGACCCCAAGCTTAGCTCACATCGGGACCTGTAAAAGAGGAGGCGTTTCTCACGCTAGGTCCGGGTTGCCATAAGCGTTTTTGGCTCTCGCTCCTAACCCTCGAGAGATCTGCAGGTTTATGTATGTATCTGTATATATATTATGACAAAAGTCATTCATCAGGTTTCAGGGTTCTGGCCTAGCTACCAAAGTTCATTCCGCGGTTCACTGCACATCCGCAAATCTCAGCAAGTTTCAAGTTCAGTCCCCAAAGCAGAGGCTTGACGGATGAGTCATTCGTCTTTCCGAGGAACCGTCGGGGGCTGGGAGGGGACACTCGCTTTGCTTGGCGCCCCAGTCGGGAGGCGGCGACGTCAATGGAACGGGCGGGTCGTTGGCCGAAGAAGGGCCCTGCCACGGACCCGCTGTCCAATGAGACGAAGCATCTGCCCGGGCCGGGATGGCCCCGGGCCCTACAAAGCGTCTTTCATCGGCTGACAAAGGCCTCCTGATCGGATCAAGGTGGAGACAGAGACAGAAACTAACCTTTTCAAAAAGGCAAGAGAAAACCCACCTGGCTTTACCTTGGGTGGTTCTCTGTGTGCGCGCGCGCCCGCACGCCTGTTCGTGCGGTTGTGCGTGTGTGTGTGTGTTTTAAAAGCCCTGAAGCATTGTTGAGAATGAAACCGAAAAAAGCCAGCTCTGGTCAACGTTTCAGTACAGCTACCGCACTCCGATCCTCCTCACGGGAATAGTCCATCACTGATTTTTGTTAGTTTGGCCTGATTCGGACATTCTCGCGTTATTTACACGGATGATAGGCCGGAACCTGTAGCATCTCCTCCGGGACAATGTTTTTGATCAAAAGTTATACGTTCTGCTACCCCCAAGTGTACAGTACTCTAGGAAAGAGAAACCACTAAATGCCGAAGAATACATGAATTTTGTGGCACCTTCGTTATTGTCGTTGTCTGCCTTCAAGTCGTTTCCGACTTACGGAGACCCTATCACGGGATTTTCCTGGCAAGATTTGTTCAGAGGGAATTTGCCTTTGCCTTCCTCTGAGGCTGACAGAGTGTGATTTGCCCAGGCCAAACCTAATCCTTCTCCTGAACAAGCGATCTCTTTTTTATTCTTGTGTGGTGCTCCAATTACAGTATATTTTCAACTTGAAATTTGAGCGTTGATTCTCGCTTCCCTAGTTTAATCTAACAACAACAACAAAAATGGTTTTAAATTATAGAGAAACGTTTTAAAAATTAAACCTCATTTAAATAAAATGCGGGGGGGGGGCTAGAAAAGAAACTTGCGTTTGTTTTCCTCAAATTGATGTTTTCAACTCCTTCAGGCTGAACGCGCCATTTCGACATACGTTGTTACTCTTGCGTGCCTCCAAGTCGTTTCCGGCTTATGGCAACCCTAATGCGAACCTATCACGGGGTTTTCTTGGCAAGGTTTGTTCAGACAAAGTTTGCCTTTGGTTTCTTTTAGGGTCGAGAGAGTGTGACTTGCCCAAGGGTACCCAGTGGGTTTCCATGGCCGAGCGGGAGTGATTCGAACCCTTGTCCCTATAGTCCTAGCCGAAAGCTCAAACCACGCTGGTTCTCCCACATACGTGGGAAATCAGAGACGATCAAACTATTTCGAAATCTGGAGGGTCAGAACACACTTCGAGAAGCTGCGAGCGCCACTGTCGGGCTCCCGTCCTCATCCCAGGCGGCTGCGGCCATTCACCTTCCTTCCAGCTTCTGGTAATGCCCGCTCACCCTCTTGCTTGGCGATGTAGCCGTGGGTGGCAGGTTGAGCGTGGACAGATCCGCGGGGAGATGCTGGCTGGACCTTTGTGGTCACCTGAAGGCAAGGCGCTTTGCCATATGCTCTTCCTCCTCCCCCAAATACCCGTTGCCTCTTTGGCCTGTCCCGTGCAGACATGCTGGGACGCTCAATACAGCGCGGGTAGGCACGCCGGCAGCGTTCCGTGTTGCAAAATGAAGCAGCAGGGACGGAAGCAGGTAAGGCAGCATGAGAAGAAAGAGAGGAAAAGAAAGAAACTTCTAACTAGAGCTTCTAAAGCCTCCGCCACATCCTTTCCCTCCAACTACCCTTAAAATAATTTGGGATGGCGGGGGCTGATGAGGTTTCTCTTTTGTTCTTTGACTTCCCCGCAACAAGTTTTGTTGAATCCGTAGAATTATAAATAAAGTTGTCAGATCAAAGCGGAAGGAAAGAAAGAGCCCTTTGCTGAGGGCTGAGAGTCTGCGTCCCACTCCGTATTTCCCGCTCCGGTTTTTTTCCTAAAATCCCAAGGCGACGGACTAAAAGTGTCGCTGTGAAGCAGTGGGTCCCCCCACGTCCGTTGCCATCAACCATTAGCTTGGCTCCGGAACTGCCTTTAAGCTCTCAGTCAAAACCAAAGGTGTTTGTTGAGGGTATTGGGGTGTGTGTGTGTCAAAATCTATATAACGGCAACACCAAGTTTGTTAGAGAACGTCAGGGCCCGGAACAAGATGTACAACTTTTTGACTTTTGGAGAATAAGAACTTGGCACATCTACTTTGTTCTCTTGTAATGAGTTTACTGAAGGCATCAGCCCTAAAATAGATTTTGGAACTGAAGTCAATGAGAACAAAAATCACAATGCACAGCCACTGTGAACAAAAGTCACAGTGGCTCTTGCTCTTGGCTTCCAAAGTCTGGGAATACAATTCCACAGTGAAGGAAAGGCACAGTGGTTTGAACACAACTGGTGCAGCCCTCCCCGATCCCTATAATCATAAACTGGAGTTGAGAAAGGTATATTTCATCAATTTTATGCCATTTACTTCCTCCTAAGTAATTAGAAAATTTATTGTGAGTCAATAAGTAATTACTAGAAATGTGAATTTCATGTTGTACAATTTGCTTGCTGGATGTTAGGACATAGCGTTAGGACATTCACTGCCTAGGTGTGTATCCAGGAGTCATCCTTTTTCTCTCTCACGAGACTGTCAGTTTTGTTGGTGCCTCACTACTACCAGAAAAATGGTTTTCTACAATCCCCTTGGGCTTATTTGGGCGGAAAAAGAAGAATTTTTGGAGTTGCTGAAGTTCAGAAGCCTGCAGTCGTATAGAGACTTACTGGAGAGTAAACCACAAGTAACACGTAGTAACTTATGAGTAAATATGTGTAGGATTTACGCTGTAGGATATTTATTATGTTAATATTCCCACCTATATCCCTGGCTCCAAAATACTGAAGACCTGGGAAGAGGAGTAGGTTCTTGAATGTTACCAGGAAGAGAATCTAGGCAAAATATTTCCTTCAGATTCCAAGATATGGCTGAGACTGAAATTCAAGAAGCTGTTGGGATCAATGGAGAAAACACGCTGGCATTTCAGTTCTTACGGCGCGTTCTGGAGACAGTACACACTGTTCTATTCAGAAATAAACATTATTGCGTTCAGTGGGACTTCTTGCCAGAACGCCTATAAACAGTTGTTGTTATTGTTGTTGTTGTTGTTGTTGTGTGCCTTCAAATCGTTTCCGACTTATGGCAAGTCTAAGGGGGAACTATCCTGGGATTTTCTGGGGCTGAGAGAGTGTGAAGCGCCCAGAGCCGCCCAGTGGGTTTCCATGGCCGAGCAGGGAATGAACCCTGGTCTCCAGTGTCATAGTCTTTGGTCAAACCACTACACTCCCCGGGCTAGCAGGGAGCAAGTCCTACTGAGGCTTCCGCACTAGCCTGTTATAGCGCTATGATTCCACTTGCAACATCCTATGGAATCCTGGGGCCGGCTGGCCGGCTGGTCCCTCCCGAAACTGCAAAGCCCAGGATTCCATAGGATGTTGCAAGTGGAATCATAGCGCTATAACAGGCTAGTGCGGAAATGGCCTTAATCAGGCAAATATAAGGATTCCACTCTTTCTCAAAGTTTTCTTGCTGGTTCGCTGAAAGGAGGGCGAAACGAAATAAAAGTCATATCACAAGATTCGAAATCCCAGATCTTCCCCAAGCCACAAGACTTCCCTCCAGACCGTGAACACTGGCATTCATGCAGATTTCGATAAAAAAAATAGGGCATTGCTGGTAGAAAGGTTTGAATTAAAAGATAACGTCATGGTCACGATGAATATTGGAAACCAGTGCCCATCCCCCTCTCAAAGAAAAGAAGACAAAGGAACATGATAGATAACTGCCTTTTTCTTCTTCCCGCTGTCTGAATGCTTGTATTTTGGCCAAAGGAGAGCAATAGGTTTTTGGATGGAGAAACTAGGTCTTTTTGTGGCTCCTTCTGGTGGCGGAAAAACAAAGATTAAACCAGGAAGGAGTGGAGAACCATCGCAAGTAAGAAATTTTTGACCGAGAAGCTGCGCTCCGCACCCCCACCCCGCCAAGGAATTGTACCTTTCGCGTGTTGGCAGGACCATTCCGCTATTCCAATGTGCGTATTTGTGCACGTGCGTTCCTATCCTTTAGTATGTGGGATGCTACAGTCTTTCTGAGGCCAGCGGTGGTGTAGTGGTTTGAGTATTGAAGTAGGATCCTGGGCTCAGCCTGAGTGACTTTGGGCACCTCATACACTCTCTGCGCCCAGGAGGTGATAGACTGGCGGTAGGGTCACCATAAGTGGGAAACGACCTGAAGGTACACAACAAAAAGACACTCTTTTGGGGTTGCGTCCTGATGTATCTCGTTTAAACCGGCTGAGCTGGCTGTCTGATCTTTGGAAAGCTCATACAAGTGCAAAGCAGTAAATTACGTTAAGATTCACAGTTAAGCTCTTACAGTCTTGGTTTCTGTACGAGAGAGTTCGGCGCGTGTCCTCCTGCTATTTGAGCTTTCTGGGTGGCCACTCCCAAGACAAAGCTGGATCGATCAAGGGAAGGTAGGCAGGCAGAACTTCTTCCCGAGGTCTTTCCATCTGCAAGCAAGCGTCCCTTTGTTATTCTGGCAGGTTTTCGCATCTGAAAGGTTGCTGAGAAGAAAGACTCCTTTCCAACTTGGGTCATTTCCGTGCTACACTGTTCTAGTGCTATTACTCCACTTTCAAGATCCTGTGGAATCCTGGGGCTTGCAGTTTAGGGAGGGCCATTTAGAATTCTCAGCCAGAGAGCTCTTCGGCCTCAGTAAACTACAAACCCCAGAATTCCACAGGATGTTGAAAGTGGAATAACAGCATTATAACAGTGTAGTGCGGAAAGGCCCTTAGAAAGGTATTTATCTCAGGGTCACATTTCTCCCCTGATCTGTAAGGAAGAATTCTTTTCCTATTTCTTTTGCTCTCAGGAGATGGGAAAATCAACTCCACAGGAAAGGTCCACACATGTCAAGGGCAGGGAATCCTTTACCCTAACAGCTGCATTCCCTCCTAGATAACATTTGAATGACATCAGTCAGCATTGTGTGTGAGGAGGGGGAGTCTAAGACAAAACTTGACCAAAGCCTCTTCCCTATTCTCTACTGTTACATAGAACACACAACAGAAAGATGGATGGTGTAACAGAGTTCTGGGGAGTTATCTTTCAGATTACTATTCCCACAAATGCCCCACCCAACCAATCAGAACCTGAGAAATTTTGGGAGTTGCCAAAAATTAACCTTCCAAAGCTATTTGCCCCAACAATTAGACTCCCACTGCTGTCAGTGGATGGCTTCATAAAAAGCCTAATTTTCCTGATGCTTGACAGGTTTTCATGGGTCACATGCACTGTGAACAGGATGGAAGGCTCTGAAAAAGGACATCTTCCTTCTTTACTCACTTCTAGTTGAACTTGAGAAATACATCTTCTTCTAGAAATAAAGCCAATCTCACAAACGGACATGTAGGCACTCAACTAAGTCACTTGAATGTTGGACTTTAAACGCAGCACCTATTCCCTTGATACTAATTAACATGTCCTATGAGGATAGACTTAGAGAGCTGGGTATGTTTAGTCTGCAGAAGAGAAGGTTAAGAGGGAACATGACAGCCGTGTTTAAATATCTGAAGGGATGCCATATAGAGGAGGGAGAAGGCTTGTTTACTGATGCTCCAGAGACGAGGACAGGGAGCAATGGATTCAAGCTGCAGGAAAGGAGATTCCACCTGAACCTCAGGAAGAACTTCCTGATGGTCAGGGCTGTCCGGCAGTGGAATATACTGCCTTGGAGTGTAGTGAAGTCTCCTTCTTTGGAGGTTTTTAAGCAGAGGCTGGATGCCCATCTGTTCGGAGTGCTTTGAGGGTGTTCCTGCATGGCGGGGGGTTGGACTGGATGACCCGTGTGGTCTCTTCCAACTCTACATTTCTATGATTCTATGATTCTATGAAATATAGCAGGGCATTTGCCAGTTGCCTTTTAAAAAAATCTATAGACTGATTTTTATCCACAATGAATCCCAAGGTAGAGTTAATAACATTATGTGAAAACCAGGCCCCATACCTATATATAAAGAACAATGAATTCCCAAATATGGGGCATATAAACTTTTCAAGAGAAGGCACACAAATAAATCAATTTCAAGATATGGAAGATTTTGTATTTTTACATTAACAGGTATATTCTCATTGTATATCTAAAGAACATTGGACAAATTTGATTAGATGAAGGTGAGGATGGTTAGAACTCATCTACATCCAACATTTTTACTCACTCCTAGGATTCAATGTGGCTTACAGAAGTTTAAAACATCTACAGTGAAAAACATTTTAAAAGTTATTGTTGCTGATGTTACTTAGATTCTGCCTTTCTTTCAAATTTGTACTGTTGAAATACAATTAAGCATTACATGGAATTAAAACTCTTTAAACAAATCCATTAAAAAACAAAAGATAAAAAATCAGCAGAACAGAATATTATTCAAAACCTATGCAGTCAATTCCTAAAATGTTTTAAAAGCCTAGAAAAGTTTTCAGTTGATGACAGGATGGCAAAGGAGGGAGTTCCAATACCTAGGAGTTTTGCTCTGCAGCCTTGTGTCATTGCATCACCTTATATATATACTGTGTATTCATTTCTTTTGTGTTGTAAGTTGCACGCTGACCAAGCTCTTGTCGCAAAAAGGAACTAAGCCTCTAGTCCAATCCCAGGCTAACGTTTCATAAGCCCAACCCTTGAAGAGCACAATGTACAAGCCCAAGCAGTATACCAATGACAGCAGGAGGAAGGAAGGCACTGGTGAAGTAGGCTGCTCAGAGCTGGCAGATTTTGCCTGTGACTTTAGAAAAAGTGCAACTGGTGGCCTAGTGCGCCAAGAGAACTCTAGCCATTGGTTTTATTTGATAGGTTGTGGATTTTCTGGGCTTTGAGGCCGTGTTCTATTAGTATTTGCTGCTGTTTCACCGGCATCTGTGGCTGGCATCTTCAGAGGATCTGGTGGCATGGAAGTGAGTCAGACTATATATACTTGTGTAGTCCCTGGGTGGTTTCATTTGAGTTGGCATCCTATAAGTGACATGCGCAAGCATAATTCCGCCTTATGCTTGAATATGTTTGCTTTTAGTTTTGTTTTTTGGTTTTTTTTTGTAGTGATTGGTATTCCACACTTGCTTCTGTAATGACCAAACCCCCTTTCATAATATTCACTGTGTTGTTACAATACATCCTCCATGGCCATTCCTTTGCTGGTGGAGAATGGAAGTGATCAGAGAAACATCTGGCTATGTGCCCATTTCCCAATGAAGCAACTATTGCAGCAGCTGCTGCAATAATACAATGATTCCTGGGGCTGGGGATAGGTGTGCCTGACTAAACAGGTCCATGGCCTTTGTGTCTTCAATCTGATTTTGGTTCTGGTAGAGCCAGTGAATGTACTACATTAACCTTAGAAACTGGAATTTTTTTTTAAACACCTTTTCTGCCTGCCTGCCTGCCTGCCTGCCTGCCTGCCTGCCTGCCTGCCTGCCTGCCTTCCTTCCTTCCTTCCTTCCTTCCTTCCTTCCTTCCTTCCTTCCTTCCTTCCTTCCTTCCTTCCTTCCTTCTAACTTTACTCACTTTACTCACATTATTTTTAAGTGACTTCTTAATTATTATTTTTTTAAAAAATTCCCTTAACTCTGATTCAGGTTATTTTTTTTTTTTAAAAAAAAACTTGCATTAAGTGAAGTCTGGGATATTTTCTGACCCCAGTGCAAATCAAATATATTGATGTTAGAGTTAATTTTACATCTCTTGTATTTCTTGATTGCACTGAATTCCAAAATACACCTCCTGCCTTGAAAGATACTGACAGAAAGAACATGTTGCTTCTGCTTCTCAGTATCACTGCTGAAAATGACACAATCTTTTTCTTGGTGCCATTACCTTACAGTGCATTACATTTGCTGGGACAAAAAAGCAGTCCAATTGCTCCCCCGGCAATAAATGTATTGGAACAATTTTTGTCTCCCTCCCTACCCAGTACATGACAAATGCCTGAAACCTGGGGAAACGGTTTACACTTCTGGAGGAGTCAATGTTATTAAATGCCTATCTTGTAGATCTGGTTCTGCATTTCTGTAATTTTGCAACCACATGTGTCTGCGGGGAGCAGAAATGTCACATCCAAGTGAATAAGGGTAAAAATTGAAACAATACTCCAAAAGGAGCCCCCCAAACAAAAGTATAGGATTAGCAAATAAACATTATTAGTTGCCTGAAAAAGTAGGAGCATTACCAATCGTTATAGTTTTAAAAAATTGTGCCCTTGTATTCCAAAAATTAATGCTTTACAGGTAATTCTGTTACTTATTCTGGCCTCATTCCTATTGGTAAACTCAACTAGAGTAGATCCATTGAATTAATGAAATTTATCTATATATGTTGACTCATCTCATCATTCAACAGTTTTTTCAAGGGGTCTGCTCTGGTTGGGACTACCAATAGGATTAAGGCAAACATGTTTCTTCCGAGATTTGATTTCATGTTTTATTCCTCCATTTCCAATAGCCATAGGGCCCATGGATCCCAGTTTGTCTGCAGATACCTCTGTTGGTGTCAATTTCCCTGCATGTTTTGATTTTTATTTATTTAAAATTTTAATAACCGCTTACTATCAGCTTCAGCTGTTATGTCTGCTACATTGCTTCCTAGAACTGGATGATCTAAAGATAGCAGTGAATGTGCTTAGTAACCTCAAGGCTGGACTTTTGCAATGCACTGTACATTGGGTTACCTCTGTATCAAGTTTGGAAACTTCAGTTAGTTCAAAACATGGCAGCCAGATTGGTAACCGGAACACCTAGAAGTCCTTGTATTATACCAGTAGTAAAATCACTCTACTGACTACCAGTTATTTTCTGGACAGGGTACAATATGTTGACTGTTACTATAAAGCCAGCCCTACATGGTCTGGGTCCAAGTTACCTACAGCATTGCCTTCTACTATACAATCTGCCCTGTAGACTCAGGTCCTCAAGGATGACATCCACTTCGGTCAGCCAAAACTAGACTAACAATTGTTACCCAGAGGACACTTTCCTTGGCTGCCCAGATGACTTACCAGAGTAAATTCATCCACTAGATATGCTGACTGTGTTTAAAACAACAGTAAAGACCAAGCCTATCCAGATTATTGATTTATTTTGTTTTGATTTTATATAATCTTTTAACTGATGCTACCTGTATAATCTGTTGTTCCCCACCTTGATCCGTGGGGAGATATGTGCAAGGAAAAAGAAGAGAAGGAGGAGGAAGGGGAGACATGCTGCAAAGGCTGGCACTGACCTCCAGTGCCATCTTCATTTCCAAGAATGCCAGTGGGTCCTACATGGGTTCTAAAGGCATTTTTAGAAAATAAACATGGCTATTACCCATTTGGTCTTAACCCTTCCTAATTACCCATGAAAAGGATGAAAATTAGGGAACACCCAAGGAAGCCAGAGAGCATGATGTGTCATAAGGGTGTGTCATGCACGTATATATACGTGTGTGTGTGTTGGCCGATGTTTGTGGTTTGATGTGTGCCTACTAACTTGTTTGTTGGTTTTTGTGTATATTATATGTCTTGCTGAATTCTCTCTCTCTTTCTGGGTGTTTTGCCTGGTGTTTGTGTGAGTCAGTATTCCCCCCCTTTATTTATTTATTTATTTGTTAGTTTGTTTGTTTATTTTCCCTGTCTGTGATGCATTTTTCTCTAAGCAGCACTGGTTTGCCTTTAGCGAAATGCAACAGCAGCCAATGGTTTCCATATCAATGTGGCAGTGGATCTATTCTGAGTTTAGTTCAAATTATCCAGGGTTCTAAGCCTATTTTGGGAACAGCATTCAGCACCTTGGATTTCTTTGGACTAAAATTTGGGCTTGACTCACCACTCTACTGTCATGCAAACTACCAGCTACCAATGATGAAATGGGTATTCTCTGATGTGATTTGATGTTTTGGATGCAGAGCACATTTTTCTCTTGCTCTCAGTTTCTCTGCCAAATTACTTGTCTGTGTCTCATTTTTTTGTTTTGTTTTGTGTTTGTTTTCTGCTTATGTTACATACATTGTTATTGGATTAGAGGTAAATTCCCAGGGTGTTAATCCCTTTTCTGGGAGAGATGGAGACTGGTTCAATTATGAGTCTGTCTCCTTTAGCAAGTGGAAGTGCTGAATCTCTTGGGTCTCTCTGAGAGTACTTTTAACAAAGTAAGGTAATATGCAAGGTTCATAGCTAAAAACTTTACTAATTACATGTAAAGGTGCATTCAAACATATAGACATCTAACACCTGTGCCCTGGCTAACTACAGGAAAGTCTCAAGAAGCGGAGCAGCTCAGCAGAGCCTGAACTCACCAGCTTGAGGAAGGAAAAAGAGGGAGAGAAGAAAAGAGGGAGGAATCTTTTCTGTGTCTGCAAACACAGAGGATGTGACCTCTGGTCACACATCCCCACAATGAGTGACTACAAATGGGGAACATTCTAGAAGCATATGGGAAACCCTTGCTGTCTAGATCCCTATTGCTTTAACAGCAAATGGATGAAGTGGATTAAAGAGAATGCTTAGCAGAGAAGCATTTTCTCACAATAATGAAATATGTCTTGGAGAAAAACAATCACAAAACACTTTGTGGGTTCAAAAGAGCATTTTGCAACTCAGACTTCCGCCTAGCTTCTGCCTGTCACTTATGTCTTGGACAAATTAAGTATTTTTTACACTTACCATTTTGTCTCCTGGGAAACAGGTATTCTGCGATTGGCCACAGCCACATGGAAGCCATTTTATGAACTGGAAAGTCCCATTCACCATGGCAACTATTCTGTGAGAGTGCTCAGAAAACCTTCCCAAAATTACACTGGCCTAAAAAAAAACTGCAGACTTCTGATGTTCTTCTGTCAAACCATATCCTGAAATGATCATTTGAATTGCCCCCAAGTCTGTTCTAGACTAAGTTTAAGGAACATGTTCACATAATGGTCCATGTTTCAGGTTTTATTTTGATATAAGTGGGAGGGGTATATAAAGGCCCAGATCACCCACAGTTAAAAAAAACCATAACCAAAACCGTAAAATACATCTGAAGTCTCAGGAATTTTAAATTCCTTTTTTTTTTTTCAAAAGAGAAATCCTTTTTTTGAAAAGAATAGGGGTTTCTTCCAAAGCCCCACACTCCTTTTGAGTTACACTGCAACCTTTTCTGATCTGCATGCTTGATTCTTAAGGTCTTTACACAAATTCCCTTGAAAATGCTGCTGAAGTTTCCTCTTTCTCAAGCCTCCTAAAAGATCAATGGGCTGTGGCGCCCTCTCTTGGTGTAACACAGGCAGTAACACCACAGCATGCACCAAATATGCAGAAGAGTTTCATGGCTTTTTGGAGTAGCTGTACTTCACTAGCTTAAGCCTGGGCTAAGGACCTGGGCTAAGAATCCTCCCCTTGGTCTCCTGTTGGTATGTTTTGAGAATGGTGGGGAAAAACATCAAAATGTAGGTTAAAGCAGCCCTGATGAGCTGAAAGAAGACAGATATAATTGCGTATGTCTCACCCTTACTCCTCTACTCTGGGACTTCTTAAGTAATAAGAATAGAATGACAGGCAGAATTACCATTTGACTGTGGTGTTATCAGACCCTGGGAAAGTTACTTCTTACAGATTCCAGCTCCTATAATGCCTTAGTCAGCAGTGCCATGCTGATTGGGTATTATGGGAGATGTTGACTGGCCATTCTGTCTCTGGCATGGTAGGCATTGCAGTCTCAAAAGTAACTCTGCAATTCCTTCCCTAAGGAGGCTAGGATGTCTCCTTCCTTCCTATCCTTCCATCAACTAGTAAACGTTTCTCTGTTCCTTCCAACAAATCTTTAGGTACTGACTGCAAGGGTTTTTAATAGCATAGATCCACAGTATGTTGTTTTTACTGATGTTTATGAGTTTTGTCTGGTCAAACAGGGATGATTTGGCCTTCACTGAATAACCTCCTATTTGATTTGTTGAATCTGTTTATTAAAATAAAACAAGATGATACTCTAAAGCTTCTTTCACTTGTGTCCTAAGCCACGGAGTGACAACATTAACCTTTGACTCTGCTTTGAAGTCTCCATTGCAAGAAAAGAATTTACGCCCAGGGAAGAGTATCAGTTTCCTAAGCAAGATTTCTCAGGTAAGCAAAGACCTTCCCTCAAGATGTCCCCTCAAATACAAACCTTCTTTCAAGTAATGGTTCCCTTAACTGAATAAATAGACCTTCTCTCAGAATCTTTCCAGGTGTAAAAAGCTTCCCTTGCGTGAGAATTTACTGCAGACTGAGATGTGAGTCAATAAGCAGGTCTTCTAGATTAACAAATGGTTACTGTTTAACTGCAGTTCTTCTCTTCTGTCATTCATGGTACAGTCCTAAACTATCCAACAGAGTCCTAAACCACCTCTTGAACCTGTATTTTGGATTGTGACCACAGTTCCATTGCTCATCTCTTGCAGGAAAACACACTTCTCTTTGAAGGAAGGGGTCCTTGGGTTACTTGTTGAAATCGTGACTAAAGCTGACCACTCTTTTCTAAAGCCTGCTCTTTTGGTATTGCTGTTGGAAAAATTACCAGCATTCTCTCTCCCTGCTCCATCTTGTTATTAGAACAGATGGGCAATAGCAAGATAGGGCCTCCCTTTTCTGTTGCATGCCAGATCTTCTCCATTTGCCTTTCTCTGTCTTTTATTGCATGATCATAAATACCTTTGGTGCTCAGATCATGTGACCCAGGACAGTTGCTTGGGTCATCGGTCTTATAAAAGTTAAGACCTCCCTCTCTCTGAAAAGCTCTCTCTCTCTCTTTGTTCTCAATGGCTGCTTTCCCTGAACTCTTCGCATGCTCCGAGTTTGAGTCCCATCAAGGAGGATGGTGAGTTAAACTGAAGAATCTCCTATTCACTAGATTAGACAGGTAGCAGGGTCTCTCAATACAGATGTAAATGAAGAGTCATTAGTAAAGTATTTAGTCTTTTATTCAAAGCTACCTGCGTCTGTGTTTATTCCAAGTACCAGTCTGAAGCCACAAGTCATTAGATGAAACTTCTACCGCTTCTCTGTGTGACTTTGCTAAATGAAGATTGGATCCTGACAGGTTCAGTCTCATTTTCCCCTACAATTGCCAAGTCTGAGAGCAAGGGCAAAATATTTCTGAGATCATTTTCTTACCATCTTCATGCTCCCTGCCCCTGGAAAAACTTTCACCCTGGCAAATATTAGGGGTGGGAGTTGTGAGGCTCTCTAGATGTCGTTTGACTGCAACTTTTATCTGCCCTAGCCAATCATGAGGGATATTGGGAGTATGCCCTTCACCTCAGGCAGTGAACATTATTGGGCCAGTTCTGATCATAATCCATAACAAAGTTGAAATATCTGAATCTGGTGCTATTTCCCTCTCAGTTTGATCAGAGGGGTAGTGCTATTATATCTTAAAATTTTAGTTTTGCACTTTGGATATAAGATGAGATGGCATGTTGTTATATGCCTTTGGGTCATTTCTGATTTATTGCAACCCTAAGGCAAACTTATCGTTGGGGTTTCTTGGCAAGATTTCTTCCCGGGGGGGGGGGGGTGCCTTTATCTTCCTCTGAGATTGAGAGAATGTGACTTTCCCAAGATCCCTCAGTAGGTTTCTGTGGCTGAACAGGAATTTGAATCCTGGGCCATTTCTGCACTAGCCTGTTATAGTGCTATTATTCCACTTTCAGCATCCTATGGAATCCTAGGGTTTGCAGTTTAGGGAGGGGCAGAAGGTGTCCTGGTCTCTAGTCCAGTGCTCAAACTTCTACACCACTCTGGCTCTCTGAGATGGTGTGACCCACTGGAAAATATGAGAATGCTCAGTAATGTGGAGGGCAGGAGGAGAAGAGGAGAACTATACTACAGATGGATTGATTCAATATATAAAGCTGTGGTCCTGAGTCTGCAAGACCTCAATAGGGCAGTTGAGATTGGGGCTCATGGTAGTCTCTCCTTCATAGGGCTGCCGTATACCACAGCCAGTTTGATGTCAAACAAGAGCTAGTGCCAAACAAACTGACTTTCAAAGAAGAGATAATTAAGCTACAACCCATTTGGGTGGACCTTTGGGCAGTGAGCTTATTATTTAATACATTACATTAAAGTATTATTGTAGTCCTTTTGGTAGCATATTTTCACACCACCCTGGGGCTTTTTTGATCATACGTCTCTGTTGGAAGTTGAGGAAGTTGGTATTCCATACCTCTTTGTGCAATGTCAGGAACTAGAATACATTGCCACAATTATTTATTGGCAAGAGTGAGTGGGCAGTAGACACCTGGACAACATCAGGCTGCAGTTCTGAAACTGAGAAAAGACTAACTGGACATCCAGGAGCACACTGTCATGGTTTATGCACCTCCTGTACAATGTAGGATTCTTCACTGTGTGTTATATAAAATACATGATTTACCTTGAAGACTTAAAACACATTGATATTTTGGTTGGTTCTGGATCTGGATTTTGACCATGGTGAGAAATTAGCCTTTGCTCCCACCATACCATGATCCTTGCAAAAACTGACTCCTGGCATTGCTATTTACTCAACAAGAGAAATTATTATTCTTCCAAATTTTGTATGGACAGAATCATGAGAAAAGTGTAAAACTCCTATCAATTCTGCCATGGATTCTAATCTAAGCTACTGTTCTTTTAAATGCTCAAGTACAAAGCATATATTTAATGGAACATGTAGTCTAGTGCTCAGATAACTGGGTGAGAAAGAAATAACCTGGGTGCATGAGAGCAGAATTTTGGAAAATTACTGGACTGGACTATAATTTCAACTTCCAGAATTGCTCTGCCAGCAGTGGGCAGTAGTCCAAACGAGTAGCTTTTACAAGCTCTGCGTGAGACAACTATTCCACAATATATGCCCAATTGGATATTGAGACTAGTTTTACGTACGAACATATGTATGTTGAGAAATGTCATGTATAGGTATTTTTGATGGATCATGAAAAGAATATACAGGAGAAACCTATTTCTAAAAATATCTGAAGGACACCTATATAAGACAACTTTGTTGTTTTTGTTGTGTATCTTCAAGTCATTTTTGACTTATAGCAACCCTAGGATCATAAGCACGATTTAGTCAGAGGAGGTTTGCCTTTGCTTTCCTCTGAGGCTGAGAGAGTGTGACTTGCCCAAGGTCAGTTGGTAGGCTTCCATGTCTGAGCGGGGTTTCACACCCTAGTCTCCATGCTCAAACCACTACACCACACTATCTGTCTATACCACAATGAGTAAATAATACTTCTTGTTTCACCAGTATTCAGATATGTTGACCTGGAATTTGAACTGCAGTAAATCTTCTTTTCCTGGTAACTTCTTGAAACATGGAAAAGACTCACTAGCTGTTTGTTAGTCAGCATGATCCTTGATATTGACTTCCTTTATGAAAATATTAACCTTTATGAGTTCATAGCCACAGAGTAAGGAAGTAACTTTCAAGCAAATGAATACCAGACCACAGTGGCTGGTATGTTTAAAAGAAGAAATGCTTCAAACTTGGGAGTGACATATAGAAAAGGACATTTAAAAAAAAACCCCTATGAGCTGATCCTATGGGAGGTATCATGACAAACCAAAAGCTTTATACATTTACTTGGAAGCTAATTTCACTAGCATAAAGACATCATTGCACCCAAACAATGATGTCTTATAATGGAAGCATCATTGTATACGTTCATTACAGTGCAGTATAATTTAAGTGAAGCAAGGAAGCTACATATTTTCACAGGAATATGGGAGGATGCCCTTCAAAAAACCTGAAACAATTGCAAGATCTAGTTTCTTCTTCAATGTAGAAAGAATCCTTTTTTCCTTAAGTTAATTAAGTTAATGAAGAAAGTCCAACTTAAGTTTATAAAATAGATTCAAGAAGTTACACTTTTTATTGGAAAAGCCTAAATTAATTGACAAGTTAATTGATTTTAATTAGTTTGGTCCTATCACTAGGTCAGTTCTGATGATAGAAGTTAACTTTGTCATGATAGGCCTGTGATGGCTCAGTCACTCCTCAGATCACTACCACTTGAAGCTGCAGCCATAGCATCATGAAGATTTTGCCCAAAGAGCACATGAAGTCCTACTTTAGCCCTGACTTGCTAAGATTCCAAGTGAGATACTTTCACCTTCCTCAGCTATTCTTTATTTCTAAATATGCCCATCAGTATTCTCTATCAATTACTTGGTTAAGTATGCTTCACTAATTAACCTCTTCTGACCTGATCCAGCAGGTCCCCAGATGTTTGTGGACTTTAGCTCCCAGAAGCCCCAGCCACTATGGTCAATGCTTAGGGCTTCTGGGAGCTGAAGTCCACAAACATCTGGGGTCCCACAGGTTGAGAACCACTGTTTTAGATGAAGTGTGAGGGCAAGCATATACTTCTCTGTAGCCCATCTAAAGGAGGACTTAAGCTGGACTTATGTGTGCATAAGTCACCAATGGGATCCTGGCCTTTGCAGCTTTGTGGACATCAGATGCCACAGTTCTAAATGATTCTGGATTGTTATGGATGAGCCCGTATGCTAATGCATACTGCCCAGCAAACTGGAGAAATAGCCCTACAACAAACCATGGGTTGTTGCAGGAAAAACAAGAGGGAGTGCTGGCTTACGCTGAGTTTGGATGTCATAGAAGGCAAACCACAAATGAAAGTTGTTACTAACACATTCCTTTTAGTTGTAAATTGTTGTTGTTGTTAATTGCTGTCAAGCTGATGATGATTTATGGCAACCCTATAAAGGAGGGACCTTCAAGTCACCCCATCCTCAACAGCTCTGCTCAGGTCTCCCTTGATTGCATCCATCCATCTGTAATGCAGCCTTCTTCTTCTCCCATTGCCTTCTGCTTCACCAAGCATTATTGTCTTTTCTAGGGAGTCGTGCCTTCTCATGGTATGTCCAACATACATATTGTCATCTTGGCTTCTAGAGAAAGTTCAGGCTTGATTTGCTCTAGGAGCCATTTATTTGTCTTTTTAGTACTTCATGGTATCTGCAGAACTCCTCTCTAGCACTACATTTCAAATGAATTGGTATGTAAATTACTCTTTTAAAAATACAAAAATGGTGCCAAATCTGCACAAACGACCCCACAAAAGCAAAAATAAAATAGAATAGAATAGAATAGAATAGAATAGAATAGAATAGAATAGAATAGAATAGAATAGAATAGAATAGAATCTTTATTATGGTCACAGACTAGTACAGGTAAAAAGGAGATACAGAATAAAAGAAGGTAATAAAAGGGACAAAAACCACAAGTAAAAAACAGCATTTGAAAACATCCCTTCAGGCTATGCAGCTTCAATATAATGGACAAGGTTGGTACTAGTCTTCTGTGGAGGTCCATGCCTGATGAATTTTAACCACAGCTGCACAGAATCTGGCAATGTTATATGTTATATTGCGGCTGATGTCTGAAAGCAGCAGAGAAGTGTAGAGTTGTTCGGTGCGGCCCAAATCTGCCCAAATGACCCCGCAAAAGCAATGTTTTAGGAATCACAAGTGACGGTAAACATAACATTAGCAGTTGTGGTTTTTTAAATAGCATTCTTGTGCCCCTTTTACCCCACAAATAACACATTACAGGTGACATCATTACTTTTAATGTGTTACTTCTAAACTCTGCTTATCAAGACACGTAAACCCAGTCTATGTGTTTATTTCTTTGCTCTTCTGATGTTGCTGTTTTAAACCAAAATGAGAGATGTTGAACTGTAATGGTAAGTAAATTATTATTTAAACATGTAATGGAACTCAGTGTGAACTCACAAAGGAAGCATTTGGGCCAGGCATATACTGTTACAAAGACCTAATTGGACCTGGATGACTGTTGAATCTTGCCCGGTGCATTGGAACTATAAAGCCTGGTTTCACCATCAGAGTGTGCCCTGTCATCTGGCAGTGATTAGATGCATGGCTACCTTTGGGCTGCTGTTCTTGTTGGCGCTTTCAACTAACAAGCAAATAATGATCTGGAGCACTATTCACCACCACCAAGTAAACAGGTAATTGGGCTGTAGATTTCAAAACCAGAGGTGCAAAATGCATTTGAAGCTAGTCAAAAATGTGTTCTTTTTTTCCTCACCACTGGTTGCTTTTATAAGCTGCTAAAACCTAGATGTACTCCCCCCTCTCCACCCACCTTTCCTTTCTGCTTGGTATGCTGAGAACACAGCTGAACTCATATCCATAAAATAGCAGGTTTTCTGGCTTGGACAGGACAATCAGCTCTAAATCATTAATATTTTTATGCCTTTATCATTCCCTTGTGTATCGCTACTCTCGTACACACAAAATTGTATGTTTTAACTCTGTCAGTCTGGTGGGCTGTAATGAATTCTTTTATTTCTATGATAAAATCTCTAATATGTCTGTGTGAGTTGACTCTAGGGAAGAACATTGGGTTGGATACCAATTTGCAAGAATTAATTTGAATCAGCCTCTTTCAGGACAGTTACCTACAGTCTCTTGATTGTTTGAGGAACATTGTGTCATAAAATGATTTATGCAGAATATGAATTATGGATTTCTCTTGGTTTGCTTACTGCAAGAACAGTTCCAGAAGCTGCTCTTTTGAGCATGCAAGTAACAAATGTAAAACTGGACAATGTGCTCATTTCTATGAATGGAAATAGTTACTTGGCACCAAGATCTGGTAGAAAGGTGGATATACATAACATGCACATACACACAGGGAAAAAATTTAGGTTTAGAGGGAACTGCAGTGAATCTGGGGGCTAGTTTTCTGCCACTGGACTTTCCAGCGGTGATGTGGACTGTTAGCCACGCCAAAAAATCAAGAGTGAAAAAGAAGAAGTAGCTGGAATTCCACTTCCAATTTTGAACAACAGGTATTTTTGATGATAATCAGTGTTGAGGGGAGCTGCAACCCATTAAAAGGTTATATAGCTGCTCTTGAATACTGCTCCTGGATACTTTCTTTGGCCAGAAAAACAATGGGCCAAGAAGACCAAGGATCAGAAAAATACTCTTGATGGCCACACAGGGCCTCAGGGTCACACCATGTCCATCTGTGGTCTTGAGGAAATGTCCAGTAGGAGAAAGAAGTCCACTTATTTTCAGTCAATGATACAGACTTACTGCATAAATGTCTCCTAACACTGACTTGTGAGAGCCAGTGTGGTGTAGTAGTTTGAGCACTGCACTATGATCCTGGAAGCCAGGATTCCATTTCCCACTCAGCCATAGAAACCCACTGGGTGACCTTGGGCATGTCACAGTACTTTCAGTCCCCAGAAAACCCTGTTGTAGGTTTGCCCTAGGGTTGCTGTAAGTCAGAAATGACTTGAAGACACACAATGACAGAAACACTGGCTGGTATTCTCCATCAGTTACCTAGTTAAGTATAATATAGTTCTGTCAAGTTTGGGGTTGGGGGTAACTCCCTCCCCCAACCAAATTTACTGGCCATCAGTTGCATAAGGAGAAGAAGGTCCATTCTGCCAACTGTCGAAGCATGGGTGAATGATGTTTCCATTAGGCTTGGGAATGGGCCGTTTCCGCACTAGCTGGCCGGCCCCTCCCAAAACTGCAAACCCCAGGATTCCAGAGGATGTTGAAAGTGGAATCATCGTGCTATAACAGGCTAGTGCGGAAATGGCCAAGGTCAGGTCAGGAGAGGTTAATTAGTGAAGTATACTTAACCAGTAGTTGATAGAGAATACCGCAGGGCATATTTAGAAATAATGAATAGCTGAGGAAGGTAAAAATATCTCACTTGGAATCTTAGGGCTTTGTGTACTCTTTGGGCCAAATCTTCACAATGCAATGGCTGCAGCTTCAAGTGGTAGTGACTTGTGGAGTCACTGAGCCATTACAGGCCTATCATGATCATTTTCATCTGATCTACAGATAGGAACAAACTAATTAAAAAACAATTAAGCTGTCAATTAATTTAGGCTTTTCTAACAGTAAGGATAACTTCCTGACTCTATTTTATAAAATTAGTTGGACTTTCTTCATTAACTTAATTAATTCAGGAATTAAATTATAAATCAAGTTATTAATTTAGTTGTTAATGTATAAAATAGTTATGCTGAAGAAAAGTCAACAAATTTTACATTTCCCAGATGCCTCTTTAATAAATGCAAATAGTTTACAGGAATCTTTGCTTATTTTTTAATTCATGATTAGAATAAGATAGTTCAGTGAATTCTAAGGTTAAAAGATTTTAAATGAACAGATAGTAAGAGTAGCAGGCTCATCTTCTTTGTATCCAAATGGTCTTCCTGTGTTCAAACTAGACAACTCTTAGAGATTCCTCATCTGTGCCAGAAATCTTGGTTTTGCATTTCTTACCGATATGACTTTTCTTGGGATCCATGTAGAAATCAGTAAGCTAAAGAAAGAGGAAAGTTAGAGAGAAGAAATTATAAGATGGGCAAAACCCAAAGCAAGAGAAAAGTGTAGCTGGAGTAGCTGTGGTAGATGTTTCCATCTCTCCCAAGACCAAGATAAGGACAAGGTGGGGGGAAGATTTGCGTAAAATAACTAGTGGTATTTTTCACTTTCATTCTAGTGGGGTTTCCAATGCAGGCTTTTAATTTAAATTTAAATGGGAACTAAATATAAACATAATACTTAAATTGTCCCACTTCTAGTCTAAACACAGTTGAATTAGATTTTTCTGCTTATTCATAATTAACTAAACATGTTAACCCTTTATTAGTAAATTTTCTGTCTCTGCCTCAGCTCAACTTATCTTGCCTCACTTTAACTTCTGTTGGTATAAGAGCTCTGCTCATAGAAAGTAGTACCATACCATTTTCAGCAACCTTCCTCCTCACTTAGCCACAGTTCTCTCCATTCAGTAGGTTCCCTGGGTGCTTTGTGTCATGTTTTCAGGGGCCAAAGGAGCTGCTGTAGGGACAGGATGAAAAAGTGCCTTTCTGCTAGCCTAGTTGCATCTAGCTAATCCAGCATGGCTTGAAAGTTGGACTACAACCCTGGAGATAGTGGTGTACTGAGGCTCAACAGTGCCTGGAGCAAGCACTGAAGTTGTGCTTCTAGGTGCTGCTGATGCTGCCATTGCTCCCACCACTACACTGGGCCAGGAAAGACCCTGGGAGGGGCAGGGCCAGTGGCGGGGCAAGCGGGGGTGGGGTGAGTACTGGTGAGCAGGGGTGGTGTGGCGGCGGGCAGGCCAGGTGGGGGGCCTCCTCCTGGCATTGGCACCCAGGACACACACCCCAGTTGCCCTACCCTAAATACGCTTCTACCTGGAGACCAGAGTTCGATTCCTTGCCCAGCCATGGAAACCCATTGGGTGACTTTGAGTACACCACATACTTTCAGAAAACCCCATGATAGGTTCACCTTAGGGTCACAATAAGTCAGAAACAACTAGAAGACACACAACAACAAATATATTTAGGATTCTTTGAAGTCAGTGAATCTAACATCTTGATCATCCCCTCTCTCCAGAGTATTTGGAAAATTAGAAACATTTCAATGCATTTGCTTTGGACATAGGATCCTTCAGCTTCTCTGTATAATGGGGAGAGACAACAATTTCAGTTCTAAAGACTGTATGGGAATTAGGAATCATGTGCAGATGTATGCATAGAGAAGCCAGCAATCCTCTTTCCTTCTCTCCATCCCCTGATTCCTCTGCATCCCCTGCCCCAGTGTGGAAAGAAAGGCCTATATGAGAATTTCTGAGAAGGAGGCTCTCCATTCCTTCCCCCAGAATTTTAAAAAAGTCATATGGTGATACATATTTATCTGCCAAAAACGAAACTGGAGTCATCTCTTGATTTGTTCCTAGGATGATGAGCTAAGAACATAGCAGATTTAAATCAGGAAAGGCTTTACTCACATGCCATACTGATCCTTTGAAAGAGGACATTTTCAGAATTTAAGCCGGAAACTCTTCCCTGTCTGTGGAGAGCGACAAGTCCTTAATGAATTTCAGAGAGAAAAGAAGTTTTATTGTAGGTGAGCTCAGCAGGAATAAAATACTTAGGAAACCAATGCAAACAATGTGTCATGCTTTTATACATCTAACCCACAATTGTTAACATATGATGCAGGCTTGTTTTACTGCAACTTGAATTGAGCATGAACAGATTGATTCATGAAGACCCAGTGCAATAACTATGTGGCTTTTCTGTGAAGTACAGCAATAAAATGTGCAGAACAGAGAAGCATCTACGTTTCAGCCATCATTAAAAGTGCAAAAAGATTTGCAATATGCAAGCAGTCTAAGAACGTCAGTTGGAATAATTCTGAGCAAAGGAAAGGCATATTACATCTATGCATCTGTTTTCCTATTTGTCTAGGTTGTACAAATTGATTTAGGTAATGAGAAGTGTATTTAGGTAATGAGAAGTGTATTTCATGTTAATCAAGGTATGAATCAAAATAATATGCAATACTTTAGAGTGTTCAAAGCACTTCAAAACTATAATCTTGTTACAGCAACCCTGTAAAGCAGGTCAGTAGCATTATTTCAGCCTTGTAGATTAGCGAAAGCTGCAAGAAAGCGTTTACCTAAAACTAACTGTGCAGTGAGTCTGTGGTAGAGATGAAACTGAAAATGGGTTTTCCTGACTTGTAATTCTGACCCTTAGTCGTCATACAGTACCAGTTATGAGAGTCAGTGTGATGGAAGTGGTTCAGAGAGTTAGATCAGGGGCAAGTGCAGTCGAGGCCGTTATGCATCCTGGTTTTTGTATAATGTTGTCAGCCATCTGTTTACAGGCTGAAACTAATCTGAACTTCTCTCGCTGCTTTCCTTGAAGAGTAAAATGTATCTCCTATCTTTGACCAAGCTTTAAAGGGTAGAGCTGCAATAAGGCTGGCTGTTGAAATGTGGGACAGGGGCCATTTCCGCACTAGCCTGTTATAGCGCGAATGATTCTACTTTCAACATCCTCTGGAATCCTGGGGTTTGCAGTTTCGGGAGGAGAGTCTGGCCCCTCCCAAAACTGCAAACCCCAGGATTCTAGAGGATGTTGAAAGTGGAATCATTGCGCTATAACAGGCTAGTGCGGAAATGGCCAGGGATCATATATCCATAATGGTTGTGTGGAAAGAGGAATTTCAGCAGCTGTTGCTTCCTTGCTGAAAATCCTTTATCCACACAGCTATTAAGGGTACAAGATCCCAGTCCCACATTTCAACAGGCAACACTAAGGCCATTTCTGCACTAGACTGTTATAGCGCTATTATTCCACTTGCAACATCCTATGGAATCCTGGGGTTTGCAGTTTTGGGAGGGGCCAACTGTTTCCTTCCTAAACTGCAAACCCTAGGATTTCATAGGATGTTGCAAGTGGAATAATAGCGCTATAACAGTCTAATGGGGAAATGGCCTAAGCTGCAATGTGACTTGCTATAGATGGTTACATTTTAAAATGGCATACCGGCAAATAAGCAGTGCAAGAAAACCACTATCTCTAGATTCTAATCACGTTAGGTCTGCAGAGACCCGTATTCAAATCCTAGTCAATCATAAGGCTCAGTGAGTGATCTTGAGCCAGTCACTTCCTCTTGGCCTAAAATACTACAGAGAATTGTTGTGAAAATATGGTTGGGGGTGGGGGAGGAATGAGCACTGCATTGGAATGACTTAGCCCATATCATTTAATAAATGTAAAAGTAGTCTGAGTTGCCAGGCGTGCATGGGATGGCAGAAATGCTATGGCCTTGTTCATATGTTTGGCATATGTTTACCTGGAAGCAAATTTTGTAGGCTTCAGTGGAATTAAAATTCTAAGGCTGTTATCCTAAATATATCATGTGGAAATTGCATGTATGTCTCTCATAAACTGTCTTTCTCATTAAAGGAGGAGTTGTGACTATGAGAGTGCAGAAAAGAGCAATCAGGATGTTCAAGTGGCCAGAAAAACTCCTTAGGAAAAGTTAAAGCATTTGGAGCTGTTTACATGACCATGATGCAATGAAGGACATATGTCATAGAAGTTCGGCCAATTGCATAAGGTGTTAGAGAAAACTGAAGGAGTGAAGCAGCTTTCACCTCTATAACCCTGGGTCATCCAATAAACCTAAATCTAACTCTAAAAGTAAGGAATGTTTAATTTAAAGAAGGTATTTCTTTTCCTTTTCGTCCTGTTTTCTCATAAGCTGCCTATTGCGCTTCATTGTTGTACAGCATTGTCTCCTCTCCCTTTTTATTGTTTGGAAACCTTGGACTGCTTGTTTATATATATATATATATATTTTTCCTGGACTTATCACTGGCCATTCTGCCAGCAACTCTCCTAGCCTGAAAATAGAAGCTAATTTAAAGGAAGAGAGGAAGCTTTTAAAATGAAGGATATTGACAAGCCAGAAGGTATCCAGAGAAGGATGACCCAAATGGTAGAAGGCCTGGGATCTGGGCCATATGAATAGAGGCTTAGGGAGCTGGGTATGTTTAGCCTGGAGAAGAGAAAGTTAAGAGGGTGACATGATATGATTAAATATTTAAAGGGATGTCATATGGAGGATGGAATGAGCCTGTTTGCTGCTGCTCCAGAGACTAGAGATGGAGCAATGGCTTCAAACATCAGGAAAAGAAATTCCATCTGAACATTAAGAAGAACTTCCTGATGGTCAGAGCTGTTTGGCAGTGGAATATGCTGCCTTGGAGTGTGATGGAATCTCTTTCTTTGGAGGTTTTTAAGCAGAGGCTGGATGGCCATCTGTCAGGAATGCTTTGATGATATATTCCTACATGGCAGGGGGTTGGACTTGATGGCCTTTGTGGTCTCTTCCAATTTTATGATTCTATGAAATAATGTTGGGAAAATTCCAGCATTCTCTCTCCCCCCATCTGGTTCTTAGAGCAAGTGGGCATAGCTAGTATAGGGCTACCTTTCTCTTTTGCATGCCAAAGCTCCACCATTTGCCTTTCTGTCATTTAAATGCATAACCTTTGGTGTTCAGGTGATCAGATCATGTGACCCAGGACAGTTGCTTGGGTCATCGGCCTTATAAAAGAATGAGACCCTCTCAGCTCTCTCCCTTCTCCTCCATTTTTTTGCTTCCTCTTCCTTCTTTCTGACCATGCTTCACATCTCCATTAGAAGATGGTGAGTTAAGACCGAAGCTGCTACTATTCATTAGCTAGTTAGGTTGTAAGCTTTCCAATATATATGTAAATGTAGAAGCCATTAGTAAACTTTTCTAAGTTTGTAATCTGAAGCTGCCTGCAATTTGTTTTATTTCTTCAGTCAGTTTGAGATCAGAAAAGCCATACACAAATTTAGACATGCGTCTTCTGCTACTCTGCTAAAAGGAGGCTGAATCCTGACAGTTTTAGCTTCCATAGAATTTCCCAATAGGGCTAATACCCTGGGAAACTCTCATTTCCAACAAAGAAAAGGAATGAAATTATGGTGTTTACTCCCACAGGATGTGACAATGGCTGTCAGCTTGAACTTGTATCCTTTGTATGATTATTCTGTAGGCATCTGGTTAGTTACTGTAGGAGCAGATTTTTGGACAAGGTAGAGCTTTTTAGATTATGCATTCCTTCCTGTCTTGAATATTTCATCATTTAGATTCATCTGATGACTCTGGGTTCTAAAGGTGGGAAAAGTTTCTCTTTTTCAGTTTTCTCCAACACCTGATACAATCAGTTGAACCAAGGTGGCTGTCCTTATGACACCTACCATCGCAGTAAGCCAATGTTGTACAGTGGGCCAATACGCTGCACTGGGTCCAATGCCTAAAATGCTTAAAGAATTATCTTGGACCAGTATCTGTGTGGAATCCAGTTGGTGCTAAGCACAGGTCTAACCTTTCATTACATCTATGTGTCTGCTTTTTAGGTTATGCCCAGCATAATTGATCTTGCTCAGAACACCTTCACAGTCAATTACTGCACAGGAGAAGCCAGGGGGCACCAAGGAAGTATGTAACTGAAGTTCCACAGCTGAGAGGAGTCTGGATTTCTATTATACTGACATGTTTTTGCTAGAGATCAAGGAAGAGGATGTCTCTTCTCCCAGATGCAGAGCTGTATGTGCAAGTATGTTGCACTGGATAGAAGAGGAAGGGGTGGGAGTATGCTGATGGAGTTTTCTTCTCTGTCAGGCTGGGGTAGGTTTGTGCCCACTCCCTTTCATCTTACTTCACAGGGTTGTGGTGGGGATAAAAGGGAGGACTGTAGAAACTTCTTCAGCATTCTTGAAGGGAGGGTGGGACAAATTTTGTTGTTGCTCTACAGTCTGGCACTATTATTTTCTAATAATGGCGTATTCTTTCTTTTTGCTTACAGCTAAATTTGTTTAATTCAGTTGCAATCTCTCTCTTCCCTCTGCCCTTCCCTCTCTCAACATCCTAGAAAGACAAATTTGCAGGAAGCATCTTTTAAGTCTACTTTTTGGCTTCCAACAAAGAACCTCCTTCCTCTACTCCAGAAAAGTTTGGGGAAATTTTTTGGCACAATCTGTTTTGCAACAACTTGTGTTTCTACACATGGTCCTATTTCCTTGCTGACTATATTTTGCCTTTGGCTAAATCCGCCCAGTGTCATAATCAATTAAATCTTCCATTTTTCTTTTTCAAGACAAGTGCTCACGTTGCCACATGAAAGCTTTCAGACAGGTGTGTGAACGTGTGTTTGGTATGAATGTTTACCCATAGAATGCTAATTACACCCTGTAGGTATGCTTGCACCATGTTTTTTTTTAAAGAAAAATGATAAACGGCACTGCAAATTTGTTTGAGTTCTTTTTCTTAAAAACACACACAATCACACAAACTCAAACAGCCTCTAGACATTAAGAATGTGAGATCAGTCCTTTTGGCCTAATGCAATTCCCTGCCTTTACTATACAACTATAGCTTCTACCTCATTTACCTTCTGGCCTTAGGGAAAAAGTATGAAATCAGAGTATTTTCTCACCTTTACAGAAAACATAAATTATTAAATAGTAAAAATAAATTCTAATCCAGACTTTCCTAATCAAAAAATGTGCTTTGCTTAATTTGTTTCACTTGTGTGTAATGGATTGAAATGTCTAGGTCATAGCCAACAAAATGCTTCCTTAATGGAAAAATATGTTCTCATAAAAATAAAAATGAAACCTTCTTAGGCCACATATTCTGTCAAAAATAATTACCCTGATATGTTTCATTTAGAGAGGACATAAAAGCAAAATGTCTTTGTTCTACAATAGATCATATATTTGTCTTGAAATGAAACATTTGAATTTTGAATACTAAAATGTGACATGTACTGTGATAGCTTTTGTACCAGGGGTAGATTCCAGGGTGTTAGCCCCTTTTCTGTGAAAAATGAAGACTGGTTCAATTAAGAATCAGTCTCTTTCAGGAAAGAATGTAAGTGAAAGCACTGAATCTCTTGGATCTTGCTAAGACTAGCTTCAGCAAGGGGTGGAAGACAGGCAGAACGTACATTCCTTAACTAAAAACTTTACTACTTACATTGAAATGTACATTAAGAGTTTATACACATAGACTGCCTAAACCCTAGCAAACTAGAGGAAAGTTTCAGGTAAAGGAGCATCTCAGTACATCTGGCACTCACCATTTTGAGGAGAAAAAAGAGAGGGAAGAAGTCTTTTATGTGGCCACAGACACACCTAGAAAGTTCTATGGTCACAAGGTCTAGTTGCTTAGATGCATGAATGCATTGATCACCATGCATTACAATAGATGATTGAACAAATGGGGAAAGTTCTAGATAGGCAGCAATAGAGTAAAGGCATGTAGGAGACTCTTACTGTCTAAAGTCCCATAAGAGCAAATGGAAAATTGGGGTATAGAAAGAATGCTTCTGCCTGGATATTATTCTCAAAGGGAAATTATTTGGATATCATTTCATTGGACCTAATGGTGGATTTTCTCCCAACAGTTTCATGTGAGAGCTTTTCTCTAGGAACATAATGCTGGAAGTTAGAGTTTCTCAGGGTATTAGCCCTTTTTGGGAAATTCTATGAAAGGTAAAACTGTTAGGAATCAGCCTTCTTTTAGCAGAGTAGCAGAAAAACCATGCCCAGATTTCTGTATGGCTTTTCTGAACTGAAACTGACTGAGAAAACAAAACAAGGCAGGCAGTTTCAGGTTACAAACTTAGAAAAGTTTACTAATGGCTTTTACATGCATATATGCATTGGGGAACCTACATCCTAACTAGCTAACAAATAGATCAGGTAAGACAGTAGCTTCATTCTTAACTCACCATCTTCTTGGTGGAGATGTGAAACATTGTTGGAGAGAAGGAAGAAGAAGTAAAAATGAAGGAGAAAAAATGGACATCTGAGAAAGCAGTCTTTTTTAAAACCAATGACCCTAGGAGCCTGACACCTCAAGTGCAAATATACAGGGCTGCTTCAAGACATTTGGCTGCCTGAGGCAGAATAGCAAATCACATCTCTTTCCCTGTTACAGGTACATAGTGATCATTTGATCAGATGGATATTCTGCCTTTCTCCCAGAACTGGGACTCAAGGCAGATCACAGCAAGATTACCAAAAGGTACAGATAAAAACTGATTAAAACAGTATAGGTTGAATGAAAAGCTACAAGGTTAAAATACAGTTAAACACATCATAATATAAAAACTCTATTGGATTAAAAAGCTGTTTGAAGAATATGTCAGCAAAAAGTATAGCATAAATATTGAATACTGAATACTGTGTCCAGTTCTGGGCACCCCAATTCAAGAAGGACATGGTCAAGCTGGAGCAAGTCCAGAGAAGGGCGACCAAAATGGTGAGGGGCCTGGAAGCCATGCCCTATGAGGATAGACTTAGAAAGCTGGGTATGTTTAGTCTGCAGAAGAGAAGGTTAAGAGGGGACATGATAGCCATGTTTAAATATCTGAAGGGATGCCATATAGAGGAGGGAGAGGGCTTGTTTACCGCTGCTCCAGAGACCAGGACAAGGAGCAATGGATTCAAGCTGCAGGAAAGGAGATTCCATCTGAACCTCAGGAAGAACTTCCTGACAGTCAGGGCTGTCCGGCAGTGGAATATGCTGCATCAGAGTGTGGTGGAATCTCCTTCTTTGGAGGTTTTTAAGCAGAGGCTGGATGGCCATCTGTTGGGAGTGCTTTGAGGGTGTTCCTGCATGGCAGGGGGTTGGACTGGATGGCCCATGTGGTCTCTTCCAACTCTACATTTCTATGATTCTATGATTCTATGAAATCCATCAAAATTCATTAAAAGCTTTTTCCCCAGGAGCCAGTCAGTTGCCAAAAGTCTACTGAAAAGCAACCCCCTCCCCCAAAAAAGCATTGCCCACCTGCAGAGAGACATTAGGAAGCCAGATCGGTCTTCCTTGGATGAATGTTCTACAGTCTGGGAGCAGTCAATAGTCCTTATGAAAGTCCAACATCCTAATGGCCATATGATGTAATGCAATGAATGTATGATGCCTTACCTGCAATGTAATGTAATGTAATGAGGTGAAAACAAGCACGAAAACACTGACATATCTGAGTTTATTTTTCAGGAGAATTGTGAGGCCAATCCTGCTTTCCTTCTGTCAGAATTGAATGGTAGCTTTTCTCCCAGTCTTCTCAAGCACTTTGCCCCTGCCATATAGCCCTGCTTTCCCCTTTAAAACCACCACCTTAGTGCATAAAGGGTAAACCCTCTCAGTTTTTATTCAGAATGATTTACTGATCTGTGGTAGAGCATTACTAATTGATTAGAACTAATGGAAAGTACTCTACTGAGTCAGAATTTAGAAAAATATAATGTAATCTTCATTAAAATCACAAACAGGGGAAGGTATTGGATGTTGTAAGTATATCCAAGCAGTATAGAACTTCAAACAGGTGTTTATCCAGTTTTTTATAACTTAACCTAGTATACAGATACAAAACTTTCATACACACACAGGCCTTTGGCTTCCCTTTTGCTCAAAGGCTAAATTCCCAATCTGGGTCACACCTTCTGACACAACTAAAATGGTTTGGTTTCTCCCAGCTCTCTCTCTCTCTCTCTAGACTTCTGAGAAGACAACCACTCTTATTCAGACAATCCCCCTGGCTGACTGAAGGGCTCTATCCTAGAGCTCTCTCTCTCTCTCTTTGTGAATATCACTGAAGAAATCTGAAAAATCCAAGTCACTCTGTCTTATATATAGACCTTTTCCTCTCAAATCTCAGCCCCTCCCTCTCACGAATGGTCTGGGTTTCTCTCATACAGAGCCATTTTGGTTACATGGCAACCTGTTGTTGGGGCTGCCCTGCCACTCAGGCTAGCCACACCCCCAGGCTCCATCACAGGAATTTATATGATTGTATATCTATGAATGACTATAATAAATACTGTCCTCCCTCCACATTTTCAGGTTTGGCCTTCACTAATTGATTGTTTGCAAGGCACATGCTTACCTCCCCCATTTCCTTCCATTCATCACCCCAGGCTTGCAAGGCTTGTGTTTAAAATGGACTTTGTTCCCTTTTGGGTGAGCAAAGCTCCCTCTCACTGTTGGAGGCATGTTGTCTCTGTCATGTGCCTGCACATTTTGCTCTGTAATGGCTGTTGATTGGTCAGGTGCCTTCTTTGCTCCCATCCCTCCTTTCTCACGAGGCAACTGGAATTAACTAGAACCCCAGAACTCTGCTCTTCTCTGCCCAAGGGGAAAGTGTTAGTAAGATTTTTATCTTGTCTTCTCCCCGCCCAGCAACAATGCTGGGGCCAGAGGCAAAGGAATGGGAGGGGGATCACAGAAGGGAGCCATTCATGATTTTTCCACTTTTGTGAGGGTTCTGTGCCCCAAACTCTTGTGAATGTGGCAGGGCCACTGCAGTCTAAAAAATTTCCAAAGATTCTGCTCATTTCCCATGTAAATATCCTGAGAATCCAATATTTAATAATGCTTAAGTGGAGTGTTGATGTTAATGCAGGCCATTTCCACACTACACTGTTATAATGCTACTATTCCACTTTCAACATCCTATGGAATCCTGGGGTTTGCAGCTTAGTATGAGCATTTAGAATTTTCAGCCAAAGAGCTCTTTGGCCTCAGTAAACTAGAAACCTCAGAATTCCACAGGATGTTGAAAGTGGAATAATAGCACTATAACAGTGTAGTGCAGAAATGGGCTCAGCCTGTCTTATTATGAATAGGGCATTCAGGTAGCCAGAAGGTGACAATAGAATCCCAGACAAATCCAGATTAGTTAACAGTGACAAGGATCCTGAATCCCTCAGTCTAAAGAAAGGAGGGGAGGACCATGCCTGTTTCACCTTGAAATATCCATCTGCTACCACCAAATAAAAACTAAAGACCTGTTTAAATACAAAGGTCTTTATCCTTCAGTGAAAACAGAAGGACAGTCTAGCTTTCCATGAAAAGGAATTCCACAATCTGGGAGCAGCCAGGGAGAAGGTTCTCCCCTGTGTCCTCACTAGAGAATATTGTCAAGGTGGCAGGGATGAGAGAAAGCCCTCTCCCAATGGGCAGACTTCTGGAGGTTACAGAAGGTTACACTCTACTTCATAGGTTTGTTTCCAGACTGTAAGTTTGGCAACTGAATATGTCTTGCTTGTAACAGGTGTGTGCTCCATTTTTAAAAATCTTAATTATGCCTTGATGAGTTTTTCACCTTTTTTTTTTGTATTTCAGAAAACAACCTTGTGATTTGTATATATTCGACAGTGAAAGAGGGCTAAGTTTTCATCATAACAGTTTATAAATCCTGTTAGTATTTTAAAGCACAAATGTAAACTGAAATGAACAGCAAGCCATACTAACAAACAGATTCTTAAGTTAAACTAAATAATCTAAAAGGAAAAATGTTTTCACTAACTCTTCCATTCCACAAATTAAGAATGTTTTTAGCTTTTAAATAGATTGTCTGCTTAATTGTTTAACGTTTGCATTATATATTATTTCAGTTGTTTTTAACTGTGTATTGTAAGCCACCTTGGATCCCATTGAGTCCCATATTGGAAGAAAGGTGGGATATACCTTAAATAAATAAGTAAAATTCTTGCATCTGCACCAAATGTGCCTGGCAAGGTTGCAGGACCTGCTCTGAAGATTTCAGTGCCTGAGGCACCTTCTATAGGAGAATAAGGTATGTCTCTCATACCTGCAGGGGTTGCATTCATGGACCTACCATTGATAACAAAAAATGTGGATAATAGTGAATGCTATTTTTTTCAATGAAATGAATGACATAGGTATCGAAAGAAAAATCCTGTTTGGAAAGGATCTTAGAATCTAAGAGAAAGAAGGCTTTGTGGCCATTATACTGTATAAGGATTTTCATTCCACTTATCCATTGTCCTTTATTACTTTAATTTCCATTTAATTTCCATTAAATTTGAATTAATATTTTCAGACCACATTTCAGCAAAGGTAAGTGAAATTATGTATACCAGTTACGCAAATATGGGGGAATGTCCTGTATGTTTTTTTCAGATAGCCTGGACCCACATTGTCCAGATCCTGATAGTTGGACAAGCCTTGCAGCATGTATTTGTCAGCATGGCTGAGGTGGCCCTTTTTTAGTAGATTTGGAGGTACTTTTTTAGGACACAGGTGGGCAAAGCAGAGTCCTCCAGATTTTGTGCAACAGTAATTTCCATCAGCTCTAGGTAATGTAGCCTATAGAGAGGAATGCTGGCAGATGCAATCCAACAACATCTGGAGGCCTTTGTCTTGCCCATTCCTGGTTTAAGGGGAAATCAACTGTCAATCATTTAGTTTATTGTGTTTTTGCCATCATGAAAGGGAGAGGAGGTGGGCATTGAAGTTTTTGTTTAGATGATGATCTGGGACACAGCTAACCTGGGATATAGTTTACAAAAGTCTTTCGGTCATTCCCTGTACTTGTGGACTTAGAAAGCTTAGAAACACTTGCACCCTCCTTCACTGTTCTAGCAAACTGCTGCGGGTACCAGACAGTTGTTTCAGACTTTTACCTCTAGAGGGGGATATAGGACTTTCCTTTGTCTTCTGTTTCAAAAGAAAGGAAGAATTTGGAAACAAAGGGACAAAAATGATTCAGGCCAGTCCAAGCAAAGTTGAACACTATTATGTTCCATCTCTTTCAGAGGTAGAGGCAATCATGTTATTTGCCACTGAAATATACGGAATTTGGAAATGCCTGACTTCAGCTGGATCCCTTAATATTTAGAAAGAATGGACAATGTTAAGGAGTATTTAAGCACTGGGAGCATTTCAACAAATCTGCTTCTGTGAAATCATTACCCTGAGTGTTAAATACTAGGCAGCTTTAAAATTAAGTGTTAATGTTTGGTGGTCTTTCTCCCCATTATTTTTAGAAATTGAATTAGGAAAATCTATACCACTAGTCCTGTTTAGAAAATATATTTGGAACAGACAAAATATATTGCCCATGAAGAGTATATTTCCAGTATACACATGCATCTCTGAATATCCAGATGGCTTGATCCAGAGCTTGGGAATCTTACTTTTTTGGACTACGGATTCTAGAATACTTCAGCCAGCAGATGGCCAACTGAGAACTGCTTGATCCTGAGACTCCACGTTCCAATGGCACATAGTTATTTTAGTGTAATCTGTGTTGATATTTCATGATTATTGCAGTATTTCATGATTGGTTCACACTTTTATGTTTTAGTATAGATGTCTGCGTTCAACATACAGATTATTGCTGAAACCCTCTTGGTAAGTCCTAAATAGAGGAGACCAATTGATTCAATTGTTGAATGAAAAGTCAGCACATAGGTAAATTCTATTGATTCAGTAGTCTATTCAGAATTAAGAATGTCCTATTAGAAGATCATCTTTTCATCTAGAAACTGAATCTGGGGCATTTTGGGCTAATTCCAGTTGTTAGTCCCAACTAGAGTAGATCTGTTGAATTAGAGGAATTTATGTAAATACTGAGTTACCATTCAGGAATTGAGTCAGTAAGTCTACCTAAATGGGACTAGCAAATGGATTTAGCCCTCTGTTTCCCATAGCACAGGGTTTTCCAAATGGCATGCTACAACACATTACTGTGTCGTCCAACGTGTGTAGGTGTGTTGCCTACAATCTTAGAAATGTATGTTATTATTTATAAATCATATATTTTTAAAAATATATGAAAGGTCTTCATGAGATATGTTGTGTCCCCATGCATTTTGTTATTACAGTTTATATACGTCTTTGTATCTCTTATAACAGGTTAGTTTAACCTCCAAGCTTGCTAGTAAAATTGAAATTACTGTGTTGCGAAATGAAGCACATCTAAAAAGTGTGTCACCAACATGAAAAGTCTGGAAAGCTCTGCCGTAGCATGTGCTTCTTCATGTCCTTCATTTACTGGTTGATTTGTGTATCACATACAGCTTGTGCAGAAGAAATGAATTGCTAAGGAGAAACAGAATAAGAATTTACAAATGACAGAACATGACATAGAATGAAATAGGATAATGCCTTTTGAAGTTCTGTGCACACAGAGCCTGAAATGTATCTAATCTAGATTAAGGAAGATTTGTTGAAATTGTGATGATCCAACTTCCCAGCAACCACAATTGGATAATTTTTTGCCTGGTTTCAGGGTGAAAATCTGTGCAGACTTACATCAAATTCAAGATGAAATTTTATTTTAACATTTAATCATAAAATTCTACTTTTGCTATGTCACTTTTGGAATCCAGCCAAGATACCAATACCTAACGTGACCTGAATTCTAGTGCTATTCCTAGAAGCATATTGAGAAAATTCTCTTTGTTTTATTTGAGCTGGTTTGTGTACATACATGATATACATGATGCAGAGGTAGATAGTCAAAGAGAGAATTTCCACATCATGCTAAACTATTTTTCAGTAAAGTTAATTCTTCCTTTCTGCCGTGAATCATCAAGCTTTGCAGAACAAAGCAGTGACAAATTACATAGCACAGATGACCCTCCAAAGCCAATAGATCTATACGTTGGAAAACATAGCTGGGGAGTGTCCAGCCTTCCAGACATTGTTGAACTGCAACTCCTGTCATCAATAGCCAGCTGAGGGGAGGGATGATGGCAGCTGAAATCTGACGAATGAAAGAAGAGATAGCTGATGATTACCATGTCAGTGGGACAGTGAATCTAGTCCAAGTTTTAGTCTGATTTTGAAGAACCTATCCAATATGCTATACACTATCTCCAAAATAAATCCATCTCCTCAGAGATTCAACTCCATCAGAATTTGGAGTAAAACTTGAAACAGATTTATTGCACTCCTGACATGGAAGCCACCATGCTAGACTAGAACTTCCCCCGCTTTGTTCCACAACTTTGTCTTAGGATGTGACTACAGGTTGTAAGGGATACCAAAGGAGGAGGACTGAAGCAATTTATTCTGGATTTTCACAGAACAAATATTCCCTTACTTAATTCCTTACGTACCATGGTCCCCTCCCCCAAACTTCCTATCCCCATCTGACCCTTCTACAAGTCATAAACCCTTGTAGGGAACAGCAGTAGGGCTACCAACGGGTAAACCTTTGGGTTGGCTCTGAAGCACTGTTTCTAACCATACTGACCTGCTTTTGGGAGCAGGGAAGAAAGATTGGCTGTAATCACCTTTCCTAGTCTCACCTGCACAGAGCTGCCAGCAGTGTTAATTGTCTGCATTACATATTTGGTACAGGACTACTGTAAATATTCATGAATACTGGGTGAAGGGTGGAGCCTGGGCAAGTTCTTTTTCTTTTCTTTTTTTGACACTATAGCTAGCTGTGGGGTTATGGAAGTTGCAAGTTCCCCCAAATGAACTTTCCCCATCTCTGGTAGAAATATGTTTCCCTTTCTAGAATCCTTTTGTTTACTTAGCTCATAAGTGGATCAACTTGATGCTTGCAGGATCTACCTTGATTTTAGTAGAAAGATAAGGTCCAACAAGTGGAGTCAAATGCATGCAGTGGCTCAGACAGATGGACAGAAATTATGAATTAAGGAAGCAGTTGCCTATGAAGACATAAATCTAGGAATTAGCACAAGAAATAAATGTACAAGTCGCCCTCTCTCTCTCTCAATCTCTCTCTCTCTCTCACACACACACACACACCGTGCCTAGATTTCCCTTCAAATGTCCTTTTTTCAGCAACTTCTTTTAAGGAGGAAAGAAAACCAACCTTGGAGTCTCACTATACTCACTCACCTGTTGAGTGAGCCCTGCTGCACTCAGGAGGGCTTACCTCTGAATAGATATGTATTGGATGATCCAATTAGTTGTCTCAAGACACTAGGGAGTCAGAAACCATTTAATAAGTGTTACTGATCTACTACAAATTAGCTAAAGATCCTGACCTACTCATTCTTCAAACAATTAAAAGAGAAGACAGACGTGAGAGACCCCACTGCCTGGTAAATGTGGGGAGGAGGTTAGCAAAGATGAAAGAACACAGAGGCAGAACAAGAGAAACAGAAAGGATAGTTGGGGGCGGGAAGAGAAGAGGAAGTGCTGAATGAAATAAAGTGTAAGGTGGTTCTTCTGATCTTTGCAAATCTAGGTACTTTTGGGGACATATGTTTATTTTAAATGCAAACAGTATTATATTTAAATACATACAATATTATCGTTATTATACTATTTGTAGCTTTGGATGGCATCCTGTTAGTTGTGTATGCCTGAAGAGTGATTTTCTGGGAAAACACACAACAGTCATATCTAGTTGATGGTGACACAAGCCAGGTTGTATATGTGGGACTGTTACATATGCAGTGGCACATTAAAGTACATAGATGAGTATGTGAAAGTGCATTGCCTCTATACATTGCCTTTGTACACTCTGTGTTGTGGTTGCACAGTGGGTTGTCAGTCATGCGCATTGGCCACTGATCCACTTACACTATGTTGAAGTAATGTAGGATCTTAGCCATTACTTTGTTTTAAATATAAATAACCTCCCTGCAGGGGCAGAGAGATCTGATAAACCTTTTTACTTAACACAGTTCAGTTTGCATCGGAAACTATGAGATATGAAGTTAGTATCCAAGGCAGAGAAATTAAAAGCAGTTCCTCAAAGGAGCCACAAGAGAAACAATGCTATTTTTTCTAAAGATCAGTGGGAGTTTGCAGGGCTACATTAAAGTTTTTGTAGTCCCTAGGCACTCTTATATTCCACTCCCTGCCTCACTTTGCCATATCATTAGAGATGTTTTCATAGGTCCTAAAATCCTGCTTTTGTAGGCTCTAAAATGTTCTTATGTCCTAGGCATGGTGCCTAATGGATAAGGTGGCCCTGGGAGTCTGGCTGTCAACTTCAGAAAGAGAGAGCTGGCACAAGTACAGACTGATACTGAAGTGAAAATAAGAACTCTGATATACAACTCACTAGGACTCACTGCATTCAGAGCACTTGGTAAAAATAAATCAGCAGAAACAGATGGCATGCCAACAGATTTGTTTCAAGCTGCAGAGAGAGAATCTATTCTAGTTCTAACTGAACCCTGTCAACAAAGATAGAAAACAAAACAAAACAAAATGGCCTACAGACTGGAAATGTTCAAGATACATTCCAGTCCCTAAAGAAGGGGACACCAGTGAAGGCAGTAACCACAGGGCCATTGCATTAATTTCTCATGAAAGCAAAGTGACACTATATGAAGTGAGAAATGCCAGCTGTCCAAGTTATATTCAGGAAAGGAAGAAGCACCAGGGATCATATTGCAAACACATGCTGAATGATGGAGTACAACCAAGAATTTCAGAAGAAAGTCAGCCCATGGTTTATAAATTAAAGCAAAACTTTTGATTGTGTAGATCATGAAAAACTGTGGATTAAAGAAATGGGTGTGCCACAACATTTGATTGTCCTGTTGCTTAACCTGTACTCAGGATAAGATGCTACCTACCTCCAGAACAGAATACAGAGAAACAAAATGGTTTCCAATTGGAAAGACAGTCAGACAAGTCTGCATTTTATCACCCTATCTATTTAACGTGTATGCAAAACATATCATACACAAAGCAGCATTAGACTCAAAGGAAGAATATGTGAAAACTGGAGGAAGGAAAACCAACAGTTTAAGATATGCAGACAACACCATTCTACTAGCAGAAAATAACAAAGACTTGGAATGATTACTGAAGAAAGTCGAGGAAGAAAGGGAAAGGGCTGGCTTACAGCTGAACGCTGAACATTAAGAAAATAAAAATAATAACCACAGATGGTTTACATAACTTTAAAATACTTGATGAAGACAATGAAATCATTCAAAACTTTCCATAACTTGGTTCAGTCATTAATCAAAATGGAGACTATAATCAAGAAATCAGAAGAAGATGAGGACTTGGCAGGGCAGCTATGAAGAAACTCAACAAGAACTTTAAATATCAAGATGTATCATTGAATACTAAACTTAGAATGGATCTTGCCTTTGTATTTCCAGTTTCTATGTATGGTTGTGAAAGCTGGATAGTGAAGAAAGCTGATCAGAAGAAAATCAACTCATTTGAAATGTGGTGCTGGAGTTCTGTGCATAGTATAGAATGCTAAAAAAGACAAATCAATGAGCCCTAGAGCAAATCAAGCCTGAACTCTCTCTAGAAGACAAGATTACTAAACTGAGACTGTTGTACTTTGGACACATCAAGAGAAGGCATGAGTCACTAGAAAAGTCAGTAATGCTTGGTAAGGTAGAAGGTGTAGGGAAAATCAGACTGAAACTGTCAGGAGTCAGCCTTCATTTAGCAGAGTCACACAGAGAAGCAGTTAGAAGTTTTTATCTAATGACTTATGGCTTCAGATTGGCACTTGGAATAAACCCAGACACAGGTAGCTTTGAATAAAAGACTAAATACTTTACTAATGACTCTTCATTTATATCTGTATTGAGAGTCTGCTACCTGTCTAACTAATGAATAGGAGAATCTTCGGTTTAACTCACCATCCTTCTTTGATTGGACTCGAAGCATGCGAAGAGTTCAGATAGAGCAACCATTGAGAACAAAAAGAGAGAAGGAGGGAAGAGAGAGGAGTCGTCTTAACTTTTATAAGACTGATGACCCAAGCACAGTCTTGGGTCACATGATCTGATCACCTGAGAACCAAAGGTATTTATGATCATGCAATAAAAGACAGAGAAAGGCAAATGGAGAAGATCTGGCATGCAGGAACAAAGGGAGGCCCTATCTTCTGTGGGCCGCTGTCCTTTCACAACCTTAAATAGTCCCATTGTAGTTAATTGCATTTGCATATTCCAAGACCAATTTTGGTAATTGCTCCCGTTTAACTTTTCAGTAGTAAGAAATGGGTTCGGATGAGCTGAAGCCATCTTTTCTTAATCTTCTATTGTTTAAGCAGTCAGTCTCCAGGGCCACGTGGCCATGTGGTCATCAGACAAAGGACTTCTATTCTGGGCCCATAACCCAAATATGTAGGGAAAATCAGACTGAAACTGTCAGGAATCCAGCCTTCATTTAGCAGAGTCACACAGAGAAGCGGTTAGAAGTTTTTATCTAATGACTTGTGGCTTCAGATTGGCACTTGAAATAAACACAGACACAGGTAGCCTTGAATAAAAGACTAAATACTTTACTAATGACTCTTCATTTACATCTGTATTCAGAGTCTGCTACCTGTCTAACTAATGAATAGGAGAGTCTTTGGTTTAACTCACCATCTTACTCGATGGAGACTTGAATCATGCAAAGAGTTCAGGGAAAGCAGCCATTGAGAACAAAGAGAGAGAGGAGAGGGAGGAGGGGTCTTAACTTTTATAAGACCTATGACCCAAGCAACTGTCCTGGATCACATGATCTGAGCACCAAAGGTATTTATGATCATGCAATAAAAGACAGAAAGGCAAATGGAGAAGATCTGGCATGCAGGAACAAAGGGAGCCCTATCTGGCTATTCCCATTTGTTCTAATAACAAGATGGGGGGAGAGAATGCTGAGATTTCCAACAGAAGGCAGTAGGAAAAGAGGAAGACCGCATTACAGATGGATAGACTCAGTCAAGGAAACCATGGATCCAAGTCTGCAGGACCTGAGCAGGGCCATTAATGACAGGGTCTCTCATTGGAGGTTTCTGGTTCATAGTGTCATCATAGGTCAAACTAGACCTGAGAGCAATTAACAACAAGGACTCAAGAATGCCAAGGGCAACTTTAGATGTATAATAATAATAATAATAATAATAATAATAATAATAATAATAATATTTATTTCTATCCCACCTCTCCCAGTGGATCGAGGTGGCATTACAAGAACATATAAATACATTAAAACATTAAAATGTAGCCCATCCTTCCCACCCACCAACCCTTCTATCCCCCTAAAACACATTAACTATTAAAAACAAATTAAAAACAAAATTAAAAACAAAGGGACAATTAATGAGAGGTGGTGGAACGCTCGTCTGGGAAGGCCTATTGGAAAAGAACAGTCTTGACTGCTTTTTTAAAGCAGTCAAGACTCGTAATGTGCCGCGTCTCCTGCGGCAGGCCATTCCATATATTATTAGTTTTCATGCTGGGTTTGTTCCTCTGATGGTGCTGTGGTTATAAGGCTCTTTTCCATGTAACTCTCACAGGAGCATTCCACTCACACTTATGGGCCCTTTCACACACACACAGTTTTAGCATGAAGATTTCATTTTAGTAAGGATGTTAACTGCCGAAGAGGGCAAAATGTGAGGGCATTGCAAAATGAGGCCATTCCTCCTCCCCTTGGGTTTTGCCCCTTCTAGGAAATTTTCCTTCAGCCCTCAAATTTTGAGCATTTAGATAACATCCAATTTAGACAAAAGGAGTGGTGATTTGCAGTGTTTCATCCTTTGTAATGCTAAAAATTCTTCGACTGAAGGAATAAAATAATGGAGGGGACAGAATTCTTATCTGGGAAAAAATATCTTCATTTAGATGCTCCCTCCCAATGCTACGCTCCTATGGATAGCTGCATCCTATGGAGCTTTAGGTTTGTAGTTTGGTGTAGTACTACAACTCTCTGGCTGAGAATTCCAAATATCTCTCCGTTAAAAAAGTGCACATCCAAGATTTCCAAAGACTTGAACCTTAACAGTTAACGTGGTAATGATAGTGGTGTCATTGTGTAGCCTGAAAGGGCGCTTAGTGTCTTGTCTTCAGACCTTTCTAGTCCCAATACACGGCAGTGTTGTTCAAGCTGTGTAACAACCCGCTGGCGTTAATTTCCAACCAGCGGCAATAAAACCGGGGTTCCTGCGGCCAGGAATGACAATCGGACAAGGACGAGGCAATTATGCGCTCATTGGCATGCTAATGATGCCAGAAACCCGAATGGCCGTCCAGCTGAGCGCGGCACACTTAGTTTCGGCGGGTTTGGCTACTCGGGGGAGCCACCGACAGAAGCTGCCGGCTCGCCTCGCCTTGACTGCTCGCCAAGCGCCCTCCTCCTCCTCCTCCTCCTCCTCCTCCTCTTCCCGCAGCCTGAGAACCGGAGTGGCGGCGCGGGCGGCCAGGCAGGCTGGGCAGCCGGGGCCGTTTAAGGCGGCCTGGGGAGGATCAAAGGAGGAGCAGCGAGAGCGCCCGCAGGGCGGCCCCAAATACATACATTAATTACATGAAATAAATGCTCTTTCCCCGGCTGGAAGACAAAAAGGGCCGGCGGGGGAGGGACGGACCACAAAGCCTGTTGGGAAAAGCTGCTGAGCGCCTCCAAAAGGAAGCCGGGGAGGAGGACGGTGCAGCTGCAGCTGGGATACAGCTGGCGCATCCAAACCATTTCCCCCCTCCAGAAAAAATAAAGAGAGAGAGAGAGAGACAGCAAGAGCAGCCGCCTCCCAGCACTTTTTCCCTTTGTCCCAAAAAATGGAGAAGCAGCAGCCGCTTCTTAAATATAACATGCAACTTAACAACAAAGACAACTAGAACAATATCCTGCCCTTGTCAGTCTGGGATTCAAAGTGTTGCTGTTGTCCTTGTTGTGTGCCTTCCAGTCGTTATGGCGACCCTAAGGCCATTGCCGCATTACACTGTTATAGTGCTATCATTTTACTTTCAACGTTCTGTGGAATTCTGGGGTTTGTAGTTTACTGAGACCAAAGAGCTCCCTGGCTGAGAATTCTAAATGCTCCTCCCTAAACTGCAAACCGCAGGATTCTATAGGATGTTGAAAGTGGAATAATAGCACTACAACAATGTAGCGCGGAAATGGCCTATAAGTGGGCTTTCTTGGGCTGAGACTGTGTAACATACCCAAGGTCACCCGGTGGGTTTCCATCCAGGGGGAAATCCAACCCCGGTCTCCAGGGTTGAGGGCCAAAGCTCAGATCACTACCTACACCACTCTGGCTTACGGAGCTTAAAAGTTAAAACTTTAAAACTCACATCTGAAAAACCCAGGATTCCATAGGATGTTGAAAGTGAATAATCGCGCTATAAGAGTGTAGTGCGGTTTTTAAAAGATCTTCTCCTTTTTACAGAAGGGTGTCAGGAAAGGTTCCAATGGCAGCTTTTAACCAGCCCACTTACAGAGTGGAAGACCAGATGAGAGTTTTAGGCAGTTGGGGTACGGAACCGGGACTTGAGAGGTCCTGCTTCCAGGTTTCATTGAGCCAGGGCACTCAGAAGGCCTTGAGCCAATCACTGTCTTTCAGCCTGACCAACCTCACAAGGTAAAACTGTCCAGAAGAAGAAAAAAATATAAGGAATAAATACATACATCAATCCATTTTTAAAAAGTTACCGGACTGTGAATGTTTGACATCCTTAACTGCACTGGCTGTTTCTTAAACCCTCAGAAATACCTTTAAAAAATAACGAGGAATCCCCCACCGACTTTACTTCTGAAAAGGCAGATTATTTTTATAATGTGTGTGTGTGTGTGCGCGCGCGCGCTCGGGCGCCTGTATGACTTCAAGCTACCTGTTGATTGATGGCGACCCCATGAATTTCATAGAGTGTTATTAGGCAAGGAATATTTAGAGGTGCTTGTTCCAGTTCCTTCCTTTGAAATATACCCTACAGCGCTTGGCACTGGTTGGCGGTCTCCCGTCCAAGTACTAACTAAGGCTCAAACTACTTAACTTCCATGATCAGACGCGATCTGGAGCCTTCAGGGTATTTAGGCCCTCGTTGCAAAGCTACAGCTCAGACTGGCAGCAACTGTGAACTGTAAACTCACAAATATTTATTCTTTAGGTAAGGCATCAAAGTACAGAACCCTTGAGACTGAAGACTAGAACCCCACAATCCCCAGATGTGTTGTTGATGAGGGTTTTAATCCAGCCCATCCGGAAAGCCGAAGAGAGCTGTTCTAGACCACTGTGTTGCCCGATCTTGAGTATCTAGATGTTATTTTTCAGTTTAGAGAAGCCCCAACCAGTATGGCTAATGGTCGAGGATTTGGGACACGGCAGACCAATAACAGAGGCTATGGTACTACAGACATATCATGAGACCACGTGACGGAAAAGACAGTGCTAGGTACAGTAGAAGGCAGAAGGAAAAGAGAAAGACAAGGCATTAAGGAAGGATTGACTCAATCAAGGAAGCCACGGTCCCGAGTTTTCAAACTGGAGCCAATATGCAATAAGATCCGAAGATCCCAGGTTAAGAAACCCTGGTCTGGAAGCAGTAGAGCGTGAGCACTGGAGCCTGAAGCAACAAATAAACCACAAGAGCAAGACACGAGTTTACAGCTGAAATTTAAACTGTCTCAGTACATTTTTTAAAAAAATCAAGGACAAACTACACCTTAAAGATAAGCGAAACGTGTAAGGTTGGTTGTGTCTCTTGTGAGTTCCCCTATGTCTTATGTGTGTGAGTCTTTACGCACATATTATACTACAAGTGTTTATCTCTGTCCTTTTGTTAAGTTATACAAATCCACGACTGAATCCAGAGTCACCAAACATGGAGTGTTATTTTAAGGGACCAAAACGGAGAGTGTAGAAAGGTTTTGGAACTTGATTTCGGGTACCTACAGAATAAACACTTCTGTGAGCGTGTGCATTTTGTGTATGTGTGAAATATATATATATATATGGTTTAATTTATGTGTGTGTGTGTGTGTGTGTGTGTGTGTATATATATATACATATTTGTTTAAAGCATTTCTCTATCACCTCTCAGCCCATCAGGTGCCAAATCTGCTTCGATTTATCGCGACTCTGTGAACCAGAGATCTCCACGAGTCTCTGTCATCAGATCTTGCAAATTCAGCTATCCCTTTCTAGACTGAGTCTGGCCACCTGCAATGCTCTCTTCTTCTTTTCTACTGCCTTTCACTTTACCCACCGCGATCCCAACGTTATCGCTTTAAGTACGACAGTCTCAGTTGAGCCATCTTGGTTTCTGGGGAAAGTTCAGGCTTCCTTTGCTCTAGCACCCATCCCGCGTCGCAGTCTATGGTATCTGCACCTACAGTGTGTCAAGGCGATTAAAAAACAGTTTACAACATTCGAGACACCAATAAAAACGTTTTGATATATGCTTCCAAAGCGACTCACATCGATGCAAAAACAGAAAAGGGGGGGGAACAAGAGAGAGGCCACTGGGGAAGGAATGGATTGAGGGTTTCTTCGCTCGAAGTCGACCTCCCCAGGAGCAGCAGCTTATCTGGCGGTGGGGATTACCAAAGCCCTCTTGCCTTTATCTCTTGCTGCCAAGAGACCGCTCAAGGGAAATCCCTTTCCATCCTGGGCCGTTTCCGCACTAGCCTGTTATAGCGCTATGATTCCACTTTCAACATCCTATGGAATCCTGGGGTTTGCAGTTTCGGGAGGGGCCTCAAAGGCAAACCCTCAAAGGCCCCTCTCGAAACTGCAAACCCCAGGATTCCATAGGAAATTGAAAGTAGAATCATAGCGCTATAATAGGCTAGTGTGGAAATGGCCCTAGTCTCTGTTCCGCTCCTCACTTGCGATCCCTTCTTCGAGCCGGAGCTGCAGATACTGCTGCGATGTAACAATTACTCTCTCCACCCTGGGCGGCCTCCTTCCTGCCCCGCAGCTCAAGCACCCGATCGCGTGGATTCCCTCCGGCTCGTCTTCTGGAAGTGGGGCTCCTCCGCCAGAGAAGGGAAACGGTCTGGGTACCCATTGGCCTAAACCCGTTCTTAGTTCCCGTTAGAGGAGACCATTTGCACCCGTGGGAACAGGATCTGAGGTCCACTGGTTGAGTGAGTCTGTTAGGACCCAGAAATGGCTTTCGGGCGTTCACTTTGACGGGGAAGTCCATAGAAGTCTTCTCGGAAGTCAGTTTCGTTGAGTCGACCAGGGCTCACTCCCTTGCGAATGGGTCTAGGATTGCAATTCTAGCGCTTATCGCCACGGGAGCTTACTCTCCCAACAGGCAGGAGACAGCGCAGACCTCTTTATTTTAAAACAAGACAAACCAAGGATGGAGTGATGTGGGGCTGTATTGCGGAAGACTTAAATCACCACCACCACCACCACCACTTTTTCCTCCTCCTCCTGCTCCTCAGTATTATCCTAAGCAGTTTTCACTATACAGAATTGCAGCAGGATGGTTCCATTTTAACTGCCACGGCAACATCCTAGGGAATCCTGCAGTTTGTAGTTTGAGAGGCACTACAACTCATTGGCTGAGCACTAAACAATGCTCACTAAACTGCAGATCCCAGGATTCCATAGTATGTTGCCATAACAGAGTAGCATAGGGCGCTATAACTGTGCCGTGCAAAAAGGCCCTTGAGGTCTCCGGGAGCCCATTAAAAAAAGAGGAAAGGGCCGTTCCGTTGCTCTTACAGCCCAAGTTCTGATAAGACCTATGATACTTCCTATACCTCTCTTTCGAACAAACCCACTCTCCCGCCCCGCCTGATTTCCCGGGGGTCAGCTACGGGGGAGGTAGCAAAATGAGGACGTTGTAACCCTCCAAATAAGAATCCTGCTCCCCAATGAAATTTTCCGTCGGTCCTCAAATTTCTAACATTGCAGTAACTTGAAACTTCAGTCCAGCGTTTAGAAATAAAAAGTTTAGGCAAGCGAAGAAAAGGATCAGGCAAGGCGAACAAGGGGAGGCGAGCAGCAAACACTCTAGGGGAGGACGGTTTCCAGTGTCTCATTTTCTGCAGCGCTAGAGATTTAGGGGGGTGTAGGAAATTTTTAAGGGAGTCAGTATTCTTATTGGGCGGGGGAAGCAATGCTCTCATTGTGTGCTGCTCCCGTAGCGACACCTCTGGCTTTGACACACACACAGTGATTTAGGGCTGTTCACCCACAGGGCGCAAGTGAGTTCCCTGAGGGATCGCCTCCCCTCCGACGCCCGGCTCGTTCCAAGCGGAGTGCAATCGCCCCGTCCCCCCGCGCCCTTCTCTCTGTGCATCTTCCATGCCACAAGCTGTCACTTTGGGTGGTCGTCCTTTCAGCCTTTGTGCACGTGGACCTCGTCGCCTGCCAGGCCAGCTCAGCCTCCTCCCTGCCTCTACCTTCCCTTTGTTTGGTTTTTAAAACTGGATTTAGGGCACCTCCTTTCCCTATTGGGTCTTAGAGAGAGAGAGAGGTTTGCTTTTATGCTTCTTGTTACTACGACATAGGTCGAGATCTCTTGGAATTTAGAAAGCATAGCCATCAGCCAACAGCAAAAAAGAAAAAAGAAAAGAAAAGAAAAAAAAGGTATCTTTTCTTAAAAAAATAGATTTTTTTAAAACACGACCAACCCAAGTGAAGCACTTTGAAGTCTCCTGGATTCCAGAAATGGAAAGCTGCGCTTCACGGGAATCCGTAGGACACCGAAGCCATTTCTACACTAGACTGTTATAGTGCTATTATTCCACTTTCAGGCCCCTCCCTAAACTGCAAACCCCAGGATTCCATAGGATGTTGAAAGTGGAATAATAGCATGGTAACAGTCTAGTGCGGAAATGGCCTGAGATTGGAATCCTATAGTCAGTACAAACTAAAGTAGGTCCACTGGTTCAATAGGATTTACCTACTCTCTCTTTAACCGTTGATTCCGTAGTGTGGTCTAGCCGAAAATAATAGCATCAAACTAGAGAATATTTAGGGGTTCTACTTCCACCGGGGCTGAAGAAGGTTCCGTTTCCATTTCCTTAGTTGTGTAAATTAACGAAATAACAGATTAAACACTCTACTGCTGGCAGACATGTACCTAAATCAACCTTTGTAAGCCACCTCAGATCCCACATTCCTAGAACCAGGAGACAGCCCTCTATCAGACTTTATCAACATGGTGGATTGGACCCCGCTCAGAACTTGGAATTGAGTTTTTTCACTGAACTTTAAGACTGTATTCCTGTGAAATAAGAGTGCTCGGAAGTACAGCTGTGGGATTATGTATTTTCCATCCTGTGATGATGCTATGAATATTTGTTTGGCAAAACATTCAATCTCTTAGCCTAGTTCTTTAGAAAAACCTAACAGGCACAAGGATGCACAGTTCTCCCACTGAGCTCCAGGAGACATCCATGTTAACCCTGTCTAGAACCGGAATGTCAGGCTTCTGCAAAGTCTCAGAGGTCAGTCCTTCGCATGGAAGCCAGTAGTTCTAGTGGGTGAGAGAAACAACCCCCAAGTCCAGCTGCTGGTCTCCAGGAAGGATGTGCCCGGTCGCCTCTGTGCAAAGGTATGGAAAGGGCGAGAATGTGCAAGAGAGATTCTCTTCTTTAATAATCGTGCATTGAATGCAGGGAGAGACATGATTTTTTTAATTTTTTTTTTTGTATTGATATACAAATTTGAAAAACTGAAAGTCTGATACCAGATCGATGTATTTGTAGAGTAATATAGTCATCCTGGCTCACTAATAATAACTGAGGTTTTTTCCTATTTAATGATTATCGATTGCAGAGGTTTGCATTCAGGAGCAAATAGATAGTATCTTTTGACTGGGCCTGTTCCTGGGCAGTTGGACGGACAGACGGTGAGCAAGTGAAATTCGTTCTTTCTTCGTAAAAAATCCCAGCAAACTGCCCATTCCACCAGAATCCAGCTCGGTCGAAAGCATTATATCAGAAATGCAACAGAGGGAGTGGTAGGGAAGGGATAGATTATGCCCCCCTGGATTTAAATACACTGGATTAATTCAAATCAGTAGGAGTAATTGGGCGATCCAAACACGCTGAAAGGAAGCAAATTTCACGGGAAGCAAGCCTCTTGCAGTGTCTTTCTATGCACCTAATATTCACCTTGGATAAGACATAACTCGCTGGTAAGAGTATTTGAGATTTCAGCCCTAACAGACTTAGAACCAAAAAGCTACTTATATATGAAATATATACACAGACGGACACACACACACACACACACACTTTCTCTATAGATACATGCACTGTCTGTACTCTCTCTAAATATATACACTGGCCCTCCCTCCTTCTGAATCTGTAGTGTTGGTATTACTGATCAGACATTTCAACCCACCAGAGTGAGTTATATCTCCTTCAAAAGACCAGATTGTATGAAAGACTGTATGAAGACAGGAGTGATTAGACTGGATTTATTGACTGAACTGATTTCATTTATTGTATATCCCGCCTCCCCCACCATGGGACCCAAAGTCGCTAACAATATAAATTTTTAAAAGTAGCCAAAACTATACTTGAAACAAAGGTTTAAAAAGCAGTCTACAATCAATTCATTAATTTTGAAATGTTTAAAAGACAAGAAAAACACATTTTTTTAAAAAAAACAGCACACCCATTGCATATCCTTCTACCCAACAAGTTAAAGGTTGAAGGCCTTTAAGTAGATTCTGAGTGGATGGGTAAGAACACACAAGTTAACATTGGTAGGTCTTCTTAAAACACTCTTTTTGCTCTTGGAGGAAAAGCAATGTATAAGTATATAATTAGTATATATTAGTCACTAATTAAAAAAACTTAGTCCTAAAGAAACAGGGGCAATACAATTTTGGAGCAGGAGGTCCTGCAATTCAGACTGTGTAATGGAGTCACTGAATTTGGTAGTCCTTTAAAAAATTTTAAATACACAGAAGGTGATTTATTGATGTGGATTTAATCATTTACTTATTAACAAACCCTTCCTTTATTATTCTGTGTTTTCAGGAATAAATTTTATGTTCTATGTTTTATTAAACATAAGTTTGAGATACTGTATATCTTCCCCTTCTGTCTCTCTCTTGCTTGCCTTTCCCCTACGTATGTGCCAATAAAAAAAATAAAGCACAAAAGTCAGTTCAAGGGGGAAACACTACAATAAAACACAGCTACCTTTTCCAGAGAACAAAAAGAGACAGAAGGAAATGCCTGCCATCAGAGTCCAGAGAGTTTTTTCCCACACTCTAAAACTGTGTGTGTGAAAGAGGAGGGGGGATGTGTGTGTTAGAGAGAGACCATGAGAGAATTATTTGTGGAGGGAGGCTATTTGTCTATCTGTGTGCATGTTGTGGGTTGGGGGAGAGATGTTCCACAGAATTTTAAAGACAAAAGAAAAAATAAAAGCAGGGGAGAGGAGCTGTGCCGAAATCTACATTCTGAGAACAATGTGGACCAGAGCAAGTGCTAAAATCAAGGACGTAGGATCTGCTAGTAGACCTTCCATTTAGGTTGTCTGGTGCAACAGACAGGGACTTTTTGGAGGTGGCCTCATGTAGAATTTCTCCAAGAATATTTGTCTCCTTCCATGTTTTCTTTTAGATAGGCTTTAGAATGTCACTTCATTTAAAATGTTTGGAAGGTGAACTCAATTTTAAATTGTTATTGCTATTTGTGTAAAATTGTTTTAAAAGGATTGCTGTTGCTGGGCTTCTTGGTGTAAAATGTTTTCTACTGTCCTGTTATATTTTTGTATTTCAGATACTGGTGTTATTTTTCTAGTCACTATAGGTTGTGTTAGGTAAACTTTGTTTCAGTAGGCAACATGAAAATGCTTTCAGTAAATAAAAGAAAAAATAAAAATGGGAAAATTGAACCATTAATTAGTATGCGTACTATTATTATTAGTTTACTAGCATTTTTATTTATATCTTGTCTTTTCTGCAACTGGGAGTGAGGGAGGCCTACAAATTAAAACAGACAAGAACATGCAAAACACAAGCATTGAAATCCCTTTTCTAAGAAAGATTAAGACTGGTACAATTAAGGTTCAGCCTCCTTCAGCAGAGTTCACAAGTGGGAAGCACTGGATCTCTTGGGTCTCTCTGAGTCTGGTTTTACAAAGTAAGGCAAATAGGCAGTATGTAAACATCATATCTAAAAAGTTTACTTATCACACTTGAAGGTGTATATTATACATATAGTGCCTAAGCCCTAACTGTAGGAAAGTCTCCAGAAGAGGAACAGTTCAGCAGAGCCTGCACTCACCATCTTGAGGGAGGAGGAAAAGGGAGAAAGAAAAGAGGGAAGAATCTTTTATGTGCTTGCAAACACACCTGGAAGGTCCCCTGGTCACACAGTTTGGTTGCTTAGGTACATCCTCACAATGGATGGCTGAGCAAAGGGGGAAAGTCCTAGAGCCAGCATGTGTAGGGTAGAGGCATGCAGGAATCTCTTACTGTCTAAAGCCCCATGGTGCTAATAGCAAGTAGGTGAAGGAGGTTAAAGAAAATGCTTGGTTGGGAAGCATTTTCCAATAATTCCCCTTCTCATTCTCTTGCACTCCGATAGACGACTTGCATCTCTTCTCACAGTCTCTGGAAGCAGTCTTTTGGAAGAGGTGTGGTGAAGACATCAGCAACCATCACTTCTGTGCTGCTGTACTTTAGCTCAACAAGCCCATCTTGAAACATTTTTTTACGTTGGCAATATGTCAATATTCTTTTTGAGTAACTTCTCACTCTCACAAATCCTGATGCAGCTTTGATTGTCTTGGCACACAAAATTGTTGGTCTTGGTTCTGTTATCCCAAAGTCTGAAAGTAAGATATGCAGCTACATTATTTCGTCACAGGTTGCTTTTGCAGACACTCATTCTGCTCCTGTGGAGGAATCAGCAATACCAGAACCCACTTCAACAAAAGCCATTTCCTCACTAGACTGCTATAGTGCTATTATTCCATTTTCAACATCCTACAGAATTCTGGGGTTTGCAGTTTCGGGAGGGATTGGTCCCTCCCAAAACTGCAAACCCAGGATTCCATAGGATGTTGAAAGTGGAATAAAAGCGCTATAACAGTCTAATGTGGAAATGACCAAAGGCTACCTAAACACACACACACACTTGGGACTGACAGCTGGCAATTTTAACTTTATTTAGAATACTGTAGATATTATAGAAAACACACAACATGCAGTGAAGTATCAATCAAATGCAGACTGTTAGCTTTCTGGATTTACAGCCACTAAACATACACAGAATATAAAAGGTGCCATAAGGAAATCACTACAGTTGAATCTTTACATTTATATTTAGGTACACGAAGGCCTAAATCCAACTGGTTGTTGTTGTTATCATTTATTTATACCCTACTTTTTTCACATGTTGGGACTCGAAGTGGTTTACAACAATTAAAAAAACACAGTTAAAACCCACAGAGTACAAAAGTTAAACCAAAATTAAGCAATCCAAAAGAATTAAAACACGTAATTAAAAACGCACACCCATCAGCAACACAATATCCAGCACAGTCTATCAGACAGGCTACATGTATTCACCCACTGAATGCTTTTTGAAATAAAAACATATTTACTAGATCGCAGAAACACAGTAGGGAGGATGCCAGTCTGACTTCTCTAGAAAAGGAGTTTCAGAGCCTAGGAGAAGCCACTGAGAAGACCCTCTCCTGTGTTCCCACCAGATATACCTGTGAAGGTGGTGGGACAGAGAGAAAGGCCTCCTCAAGAGATATCAAAGCCTGGCCAGGTTTGTAAGGAAGAACAGCCTCCTTCAAATTCTTGGGAAAATTCCAGCATTCTCTCCCCCTCGCATCTTGTTAGAACAAGTGGGCATAGTTAGCATAGGGCTACCTTTCCTTCTGCATGCCAAAGCTCCACCTTTTGTCTTCCCGTGCTCAGGTGATCAGATCATGTGACCCTGGACAGTTGCTTGGGTCATCGGTCCTATAAAAGAATGAGACCCCTCCTTCCTCTCTCTCTTTGAACTCTTCGCTTGCTCCTCTCTGACCATGCTTCGCATCTCCATCAAAAGATGGTGAGTTAGACCGAAGCTACCTCCATTCTTAGCTAGCTAGGCAGTAGGATCTCCAATACCTATGTAGATGTAGAATTCATTAGTAAAGTCTTCTAAGTTTGTAATCTGAAGCTGCCTGCATTTGTTTTATTTCTTCAGTCAAGTCTGAGATCAGGTTATAGACAAAACTGGACACGTTTCTTCTGCTACTCTGCTAACTGAGGCTGAATCCTCACAGATTTAGTTTCAATAGAATTTCCCAAATAAGGCTAACACTTGGGGAAACTCTAATTTCCAACATTTTTCGGGTTATTGGGACCCAGACTCCAGTGCTTTGTCTGATAACCACGTGGCCACGTGGCCCTGGCGACTGACTGCTTAAACAATAGAAGATTAAGAAAAGATGGCTTCAGCTCATCCTAACCCATTTCTTACTACTGAAAAGTTAAATGGGAGTAATTACCAAACCTGGTCATGGAATGTGCAAATGCAATTAACTACAATGGGACTATTTAATGCTGTGAAAGAACAGCGGCCCACAGAAAAGGCAAAACAAGAACAATTTGACCGGGATGATGAGAAAGCAGCAGCTTATATTTGCCTAGCCATTGATTCAAGCATTATTTACCATATCAGAGATTTGAAAAGTGCTAAAGAAATATGGGAAAAACTGAAGAAATTATTTGATTCTCCCAGTATTGCAAATCAAAGTGGTATTATAATAAGACTTGCAAATACAAAACTGTCCAATCCTCGATTTTTGAATGAGCATATTAACAAGTTTATGACTATGCTGTCTGGATTTCAACATCCTGGAGAAACTCTTCCAGAATCTGTGAAACTGGGACTGTTTTTGGCTAGTCTTCCTGAATATTATGGGCCAATAATTGATGCTTTGCAAATTAAGGGAGATATGACTTTGCAAATTGCTGTTGCTGAAGTTATAGAATATCAAAATAGGAAAAATTTGACGAATTGTGAATTTTGGAGCAAAAGCTGTTGAAACAGAGCTCGCTCAACTCGCTGCAGAAAATTTGCATATCAAAACCTCTTCTTCACCCAAAACAAAAGGGAGCAATAAGCCTAGAAAGCAGCAGCAGAGGCCAAATGCCAAGAGTAATTTTAAGTCAACTTTTAACTCCAAGCAGAAATCTTCCTCAAATGTTAATGTTGGTCTAATTAATGAACAACTACTTCAGTCTATTGAAAATCAGAATCACGATATAATTGTTATTGACAGTGGTGCTACCAGTCACTATTTTAATCGCAGAGACTCGTTTGTGGATCTTGATACAAGCATAAATTTTCTTGTTTACCTTGCTAATGGGCAACCAGTGATTGCAAAAGGGAAAGGCACAGTCCTTTTGCAAACAAAATTTGGCCCCAACAGGATGAGATTTTAAGAATTCCTGATGCCTATTATGTGCCAGATTTAGAAACCTCTCTTTATAGCGTCAGAACCACTACAGCAAGGGGAAACAGAGTCATTTTCAAAAAGGAGTCCTGCTTTGGTTTTCATGGCAGAGATTTAAGTTTTCGAGGAATCCTAAAAGGTGACTGTTACCAAATGCAAGTTTTGAATTCATTTGCAAACAATGTAGTCCAACGCAATCACAAAGACTGTATGAACTTGTGGCATCACAGATTTGGTCACAGAAATGTAGAATGCATTAAGAGACTGGCTAATCAAGAAGTTGTAGAGACTTTAATTTCAAACCATGCTCTAACAATGAAAAATGCATAGAGTTTTTTAAAGGCAAAGGCAGTTAGAGCTTCACATCCACCAGTAGCTGACAGACTATCCACCAAACCACTGGACCTTTTACATACTGATCTTTGTGGTCCATTCAGCCAAAAGTCTGCAGGTGGAAATTCTTACTTTATGACTATTATTGATGATTTCAGCAGATATACATACACTTATCTTCTCAAAGAGAAAAGTCAAGTTTTTCAAAAATTCAAGGAATACTTTAATCTTGTCTCTAATAAATTTGGCTACAAACCTAAAAGCCTATGTTCTGACAATGGAAGTGAATTTGTTAATGCAGAGTTTGATGAGTTTTTAAAAGAACATGGCATTGCACATCAGACTACCTAAGTTTACACTCCAGAACAGAATGGGCTGGCAGAACGAATGAACAGAACTCTCAAAGAGATAGCAGTCACAATGCTTTTAGAGGCTAACATGCCTAAACGCTATTGGTCTGAAACTATTATGACTGCTATATATTTGTGCAACAGACTACCAACCAAATCCAGAGATGTAACTCCGTTTCAGTTACGGAATGGAACTAGCCCAAACTGAATCATCTCAAAGTCTTTGGAAGTAAAGCATATACTTACATTCCCAAGCAGAAAAGAAACAAACTTGACTGTAGAAGTGAAGCGGGAATTCTTGTTGTTCTTGTTGGTTATGCTAGAAATGCTTACCGAATTCTGAATCCAGATGGGCGTACAATAAAATTAACAAGTGCTGTTTATGTTGATGAAAGACCACAGCCCAAATCTAATCCAAATCAAGATGTCTATCCAGATTTGTTTGCAGTGGAAGGAGACTCCCACCAGCAACCAGAGTATGTGACACTCTACCATCCTCCAGATGTCTTGCATCCAGAAAGGGCTACAGATGTGGTGAACCAGCCAGAGGACGAGGAACCGGATGGTGCTCAAGGAGCAGAGCCAGGTATCCAAGTCCAGGTAAGAAGATCTGAACGCAGCAACAGAGGTGTACCACCTGACAGATTCTCTTATCTAGCCACAGAGGAGAAGATTCCACAACCCTCTGACTGGCAAAAGATCAAGAGACTACCAAAGTCAGATTCTCAGAAGCGGGTGGAAGCTGTTGTTGAGGTGATGTAATCTTTATATAAAAATAAAACATGGACTTTGTCAGAATTGCCAAAAGGAAAAAGGGCAATTGGCTGTAGATGGGTCTTTACCACAAAACAAGATGCAGAAGGGGAGATTCAGAGATACAAAGCTACTCTCGTGGCAAAGGGATACACCCAAGAATTTGGTGAAGATTACAACGAAACTTTTGCCCCAGTAGTCACACACACAACCATCAGAACTCTCCTAGCTGTTGCAGGCTCTAAGAAAATGCATGTCCAGCATCTTGATGTTAAAACAGCTTTTCCCTATGGACAACTAGATGAGGAATTGTACATGGAACAGCCTCCAGGATTCCAAGTTCCTGGGAAAGAGCATCTTGTATGCAAATTGAACAAGAGCATTTATGGCTTGAAACAGGCTGCCGGGGCATGGAGTGAGAAGCTAAACCAGCTTCTTGTCAAAGAGGGCTTCACTCCAGGCACTGTTGACAAGTGTGTTTACAAAAGATTCAGAAACAATAAATGGACTTATATTACATGTTATGTTGATGATCTGATCCTGTGCAGTCAAGATAAAGCAGATAGTGAGGAGATAGTCAACAATCTCAAGAAAGAGATAGATATCAAGAATTTGGGCGACATCTCGCACTATGTTGGAGTACAAATAGAAAGAAGCAGTGATGGAAGCTTCTATCTTAACCAGAAACAGAAGATAATTGATTTTCTGGACTGCCTTGGCCTAAAGGATGCCAAAACTATGCCAACCCCAATGGAAGTGGGTTTTTAAAGAACACTGAGAAATGTGAACCTTTGAAAAATGGAGACAGGTATAGGACTGCAGTTGGAAAACACCTATACATAGCTAATTTCACCAGACCTGATATTGCAAATGCTGTTGGTATCTTATGCAGAACGGTTAACTCTCCTACTGAAAAGGATCTCATTGCAGTGAAAAGAGTTGCCAGATATTTGAAAGGAACTGCAGATTACAAGCCGATGTTGCCAGCCTGTGACCAACCGTGACTGGTTGCCTATGCAGATGCGGACTGGGCTGTAGATCTGGCAGACAGGGAAATCAACCAACGGAAACCTGATTTTTTATGGTGGAGGAACCATAAGCTGGTCAAGTAAGAAGCAATTCACCATTGCAGATTCTTCCACAGGTGCTGAGTGTGTTTCTGCAAAAGCAGCATGTGATGATATAAAGTGGCTGCATAATTTACTTCTGGACTTTGGCCTAACAGACCCAAGCGAACCATTTTGATGCAAGATAACCAAAGCTGCATCAAAATTTCTGAAAGTGAGAAGCCACTCAAGAAGAACATTGACATTGCTTTTCATAAAGTGCAAGAGATGTGCCGTAATGGACTTGTTCAGCTACAATACTGCAATACAGAAATGATGATTGCTGATATTCTTACCAAGCCTCTACCAGGAGACCAGTTCCAGAGACTACGAGAAGGCATGAAGATCCTCGATGTAGGTCCAAGAGAATGAGAAGGGGACTGTTGGGAAAATTCCAGCATTCTCTCCCCCATCTTGTTGTTAGAACAAGTGGGCATAGTTAGCATAGGGCTACCTTTCCTTCTGCATGCCAAAGCTCCACCTTTTGTCTTCCCGTGTTCAGGTGATCAGATCATGTGACCCAGGACAGTTGCTTGGGTCATCGGTCCTATAAAAGAATGAGACCCCTCCTTCCTCTCTCTCTTTGAACTCTTCGCTTGCTCCTCTCTGACCATGCTTCGCATCTCCATCAAAAGATGGTGAGTTAGACCGAAGCTACCTCTATTCTTAGCTAGCTAGGCAGTAGGATCTCCAATACCTATGTAGATGTAGAATTCATTAGTAAAGTCTTCTAAGTTTGTAATCTGAAGCTGCCTGCATTTGTTTTATTTCTTCAGTCAGTCTGAGATCAAGTTATAGACAAAACTGGACACGTTTCTTCTGCTACTCTGCTAATTGAGGCTGAATCCTCACAGTTTTAGCTTCAATAGAATTTCCCAAATAAGGCTAACACTGGGGAAACTCTAATTTCCAACGCAAATATCCTGGACCTGAGCCATGTCATCACCAGCACTTTGAATTGTGCCTTGAAACAGATAATCAGCCATTGGAGTGGCTGCAACAGGGATTTGTGTGATCCCTGTAATGAGCCTCAGTTAACAATCTGGCTGCAGCAATTTGGATCAGTTGAAGTTTATGAACACTCTTCAAAGGCAGCCCCATGCAGAGCACATTATGTAAACCAACCGGGATGTAACCAAGGCATGTGCCACCATGGCTAGGTCTGATTTCTCAAGGAACAGATGCAGCTGGCCCACAAGCCTTAACTAGGAACATGCACTCCTGGTTACAGTTGAAACCTGGGCTTTTGCCTCCTTGAGGATAGCTGAAACTCTACCCTGTTTTAAAGACAGAGTTCCAGCCACCTTTACAGTGGAACTGATGAATTAACAGAAATCCAGCGAGTCAACAATTATGGAAATTCGTCTGCTTTAATGGGTCTACTGTAGTAGTGATGAAAAATTTGAATTATGTAGCCATCCAGATCCTGTTGAACTGCAGGTTCCAGAAAAGCTAGCTGGCATAGCCAACAGTAAGGAGTGCTGGGAGATATAACTGAGCAATACCTGGAGAGCCAGTGAACTTTCATTCTTGATTTGGAAAAATAAATGCACTTTAAAAGGGAAGAGGCCCATGTAGTACATTTAATGTACATCCATGCCTTGTTGGCCTATATTGTTCAATGTTTCACTAGACCATGAGTCCAAGCAATATTTGCTGTAGCATTTACTTACTCACAATAAAATTATGCCAATTTATCAGCCTTGGGGGCTACAGCTCCTTGACTACTTCAGGCTAGGGGATTCTCGGAGTTGTAGTCCACAACAGAAACCTTTCCAAGCTTTGACTCTTAATGAATAATCAAAATACTGCCTGAAATGTGGACTTCCTTCTTGTTCTTTCATTTCCACCTGGGAAGGCAGTATAAATCATAGAATCATAGAAATGTAGAGTTGGAAGAGACCACATGGGCCATCCAGTCCAACCCCCTGCTATGCAGGAACACCCTCAAAGCATTCCCCACAGATGGCCATCTAGCCTCTGCTTAAAAACCTCCAAGGAAGGAGACTCCACTACACTCCGAGGCAGCATATTCCACTGCCGGACAGCCCTGACTGTCAGGAAGTTCTTCCTGAGGTTCAGGTGGAATCTCCTTTCCTGCAGCTTGAATTCATTGCTCCTTGTCCTGGTCTCTGGAGCAGCAGAAAACAAGCCCTCTCCTTCCTCTACATGGCATCCCTTCAAATATTTAAACATGGCTATCATGTCCCCTCTTCACCTTCTCTTCTGCAGACTAAACATACCCAGCTCTCTAAGTCTATCCTCATAGGGCATGTCTTCCAGGCCTCTCACCATTTTGGTCGCCCTTCTCTGGACTTGCTCCAGCTTGACCATGTCCTTCTTGAATTGGGGTGCCCAGAACTGGACACAGTATTCCAAATGAGGTCTAACCAAAGCAGAGTAGAGTGGTACCAGTACCTCCCTCGATCTAGACACCATACTCCTATTGATGCAGCCGAGAATTGCATTGGCTTTCTTGGCTGCCGCATCACACTGCTGACTCATGTTCAGCTTGTGGTCTATGAAGACTCCTAGATCCCTTTCACATGTACTACTATCCAGCCACTTGTCCCCCATCCTATATTTCTGTATTCCATTTTTTCTACCTAAGTGTAGGACCTTACACTTCTCTCTGTTGAATTTCATTTTGTTAGCGTTGGCCCAGCTCTCCAATCTATCCAGGTCATTTTGAATTTTGATCCTGTCCTCTGGTGTATTAGCAACCCCTCCCAATTTGGTGTCATCTGCAAATTTGATGAGCATGCCCTCTATTCCTTCATCCAAGTCATTGATAAAAATATTGAACAGCACTGGGCCCAGGACAGAACCCTGTGGCACCCCGCTAGTCACTTCTCTCCAGGATGAGAAGCAGCCATTCGTGATCACTCTTTGGGTTCGGTCGGTCAACCAATTACAAATCCAACTAACAGTAGCCCTGTCCAGCCCACATTTTACTAGTTTCTTTGCAAGAATGTCATGGGGAACTTTGTCAAAGGCCTTACTGAAATCGAGGTATGCTACATCCACAGCATTCCCTTCATCTATCACGCTAGTAACGCTATCATAAAAAGAGATAAGATTAGTCTGGCATGACTTATTTTTGAGAAATCCATGTTGACTTCTCGTGATTACCGCCTTGCTTTCTAAGTGATTAGAAACTGACTGCTTAATGATCTGCTCCAGGATCTTTCCGGGTACTGATGTCAGCTGACTGGGCGATAATTATTTCGGTCCTCTTTTTTCCCTTCTTGAAGATGGAGACAATATTTGCTCTCTTCCAGTCTGCTGGAACTTCTCCTGTCCTCCAAGATTTCTCAAAGATTATAGCAAGCGGTTCTGAAATGACCTTTGCCAGCTCTTTTAATATCCTAGGATGCAATTCATCTGGCCCTGGAGACTTGAATTCATCCAGTGTGGCCAGGTATTCCTGTACCACCCCTCTACCTATTACATGCCTCATTTCCCCTCCTTCCTCATCTGCTCCCCAACCGCCAGGTTGAGTGCTTGTATCCTTCTGGGGAAAAACTGAGACAAAGAAGGTGTTAAGTAGTTCTGCCTTTTCCCTTCCCCCTGTGAGTAATTCTACATCTTCTCTGCACAGCGACCCTATCGTCTCCTTTTTCCTTTTGCTGCAAACGTATTTAAAAAAGCCCTTTTTATTGTTTTTAATGTCTCTGGCCAGCCTAAGTTCGTTCTGTGCTTTAGCCTTTCTGACCTCCTCCCTACATCTCCGGGCCACTTGCTTAAATTCTTCTTCGGTGGTTTCCCCTTCTTCCATTTCCTATACATGTTTCTTTTAACACTTAGCTCAGCTGAGAGTTCTTTAGTCAACCATTCTGGTTTCTTCAGATGCCTTCCATTTTTCCTCCTTATTGGCGCAGTTTTAGACTGTGCCTTCAGTATCTCCTTTTTAAGGAACTCCCATGCCTACTGAACTCCTTTGTCTTTCACTATTCTTGACCACGGAACTCCAGCCAGCAGCTCCCTAAGTTTACCGAAGTCTGCTTTTTTAAAATCTAAGATGAGTGTTTGGCTACCCTTATCTTCTCCTTCCCACTGAATGCCAAATTCCAATAGGACATGGTCACTCCCCGCTAAAGATCCAACCACTTCTACCTCATTAACAAGGTCATCCCTGTTGGTCAGGATCAGATCTAGAATATTTGATCCCCTTGTGGCCTCTTCCACCTTCTGGACCATGAAGTTGTCTGCAAGACAAGCAAGAAACTTGCTGGACCTTGCTGTCTTGGCAGAGTTTGACTGCCAGCATATATCTGAGTAATTGAAATCTCTCATTAATACTGTATCTCTCCTCCTTGAATGTGCAGTCATTTGGTTGAGGAAGGCATCATCAAACTCCTCAGCCTGGGTTGGAGGTCTGTAATAAACCCCTACCAGAATATCCCTATTGTTTCTCGCTCCCTTAATTCTTACCCAAATGCTCTCAACTTGGCTTACTGGGTTTAAGTCAAGGATCTCTTCACAGGTGAAAACATCCTTGACATACAAGGCTACTCCTCCTCCTTTCTTGTTAGGTCTATTTTTATAAAATAGGCTATACTCCTCTATTTCTATATTCCAATCATGAGATTTATCCCACCAGGTCTCAGTGATGCCTATCAAATCGTATTTATTTTGTTGTACTAGGAGTTCAAGTTCATCCTGCTTGTTTCCCATACTCCGTGCATTAGTGTATAGACACTTAAGTCCCCGGGGCCTTCCTGCAAGTCCTGTACTATTGTTTCTACTCCTCCCACCATTGGCCTCTTGTACTACTTGTGCAGTATGAATTGGGCCTTTCCCCCCTGCGCTCACCAAGTCCCTGCCCTGAATAATATTGTCTCCCTCCCCAGCGGAACTTAGTTTAAAGACCTCTTAATCCTCCTTGAGATACTGTTTGCAAAAACATTCCTGCCAAGTTTTGTGAGGTGCAGCCCATCTCTCTCCAGAAGCCCACATTCATGGAAATTCAGGCCATGTTCCAAAAACCCAAACCGTTGCCAGCGGCACGACGTGCGGAGCCAGTTGTTGACCTCTGCTATTGTCCTTTGCCGACGTGCGCCATATCCTTGAACAGGGAGGAGAGACGAAATGACCACCTGCGCACCAAGGTCCTTAAGCTTTGTCCCATAAGCTCATAGTCCTTTGCGATGTAGTAAAAGCTGCTCCTCGCAGTGTCATTGGTTCCGACATGAACCAAAATGAGGGGCTTATGGTCAGTGGGTTTGACCAGCCTGCTTAGCCTCTCCGTTACGTGGTTGATCCTGGCCCCAGGCAGACAACAGACCTCTCGATTGAGCTTGTCCGGTTTGCAAATTGCCTTTTCGGTTCCTCTGAGCAAAGAGTCCCCAACAACCAGAACTCGCCTCCTCTGCAGCTTGTCCTGGTCTCCTCGACGAGCATGTTCCACTAGGACTGCCTGAGTATTCTGTTGAGGCTGGGAGCATTGACCATTGACCAATCTTGTTGCACTTAGACCTGGGAGCTTGACTATTGAATGCAAATCTGTTTCTCAGCAGTCAACTTACTGACTACTTACTAGACAGATTGCCATCCTGGGGCATCTCTTCTCTTGACTTGTGAAAAAGGAGAAATTGAACTCACTCTGGCTGATAGCTAAAGTCTAGTTCTGTCAGAGAGACAGACAGACAGAAGAGCCAGTATGATATAGTGGTTTGAGTGCTAGACTCCTAGAGACCTGGGTTCAAATCTCTTGAATTAGGGGTAGCTTCCTGGGATGTTATCTTCTTTTCTGAGAAAAATGAATATTACCTCAATTAAGAATCAGTCTCCTTCAGTAGAACATGGAAGTGAAAACAAGGAATCTCTTGGGTCTCTCTGAGACTACCTTTAGCAAAATAAAAGCAGACAGACAGTAAGCAAATTACTTAACTAAAAACTTTACTGAAATTTACATCAAGAACTAACGTACATACATTGCTTAAGTTGTGGCCACTGTGAGGAAAGTGTCAAGCAAAACAGCATCTCAGCAGAGTTGATACTCATCATCTTGAGGGAAGAAGAAAAGAGAGAGGAGGAGGAGTTTAGACACACCTGGGAGTTTCTATGGCCACATGGTGTGGTTCCTTAGATACACTAAGACATGTTGCACACTACACTGTTATAGCGCCATTATTCCACTTTCAACATCCTATGGAATCCTGGGGTTTGCAGTTCCGGAAGGGGCCGGCTGGCGCTTCCCAGAACTGGAAACCCCAGGAGTCCATAGGATGTTGAAAGTGGGATAGTAGCGCTATAACAGTGTAGTGCAGAAAGGCTCTGAGACATTGATGGCCACACATTATAATTGGTGATTGAGCAGAGGAGGAAAGTTCCAGAGAGACGTTATATAGAGAGTAGAGGGATGCTGCACTTTATATTACCTGAAACCCCATTGCATATGGTATATAGGAAATGCTTGATTGAGAAGTATTTTTCTAGCACAATTCTGCAGGGAAACCCACTGGGTGACTAGAACTGAAAATGGATATGTTTGCATTTGAGGACATTTATTGCATTGACAGGTAACAGAGATAGTGTAGTGTAGTGGTTTGAGTAGTGAACTAGGACTCCTGGAGACCTGGGCCTCAATCCCTGGTCAGCCATGGAAACTCATTGTGGGCAAATCACACTCTCTTAGCCTCAAAGGAAGGCAATGGGAAACTTCCTCTGAATAAATCTAGGCAAGAAAATTCTGGCACAGGGTTGCCCTTGAGTAAGAGTTGACATAAAGGCACATAAGAAGAAAAAACAAGTTCTCTCAAAGTGAAGTGCTCTGGATATGTGCCAAATGAGTAAGCTAATCTATGTGAATAAGAACCCAGAGGTCAGGGGCATGATTTTGCTTCTTTCTTTTTTTGTATGAGGAATTTCCACCTCCCATTTTCTGACCTTCTATCTTCAGAATGAACTAGCATGGTCTAGATCCAAGCTTGCCACTCAGAGCAGAATGACCTAGTGGTGTCTCCAAGTTATGTTGCCACATGAAGCAAAGAAAATCCCACAAACATCTCATTTCTGGAAGAGATACACACACACACACACACACACACACACACGTGTGTATGTGTGTGTGTGTGTGGCCATTTCTGCACTACACTGTTATAGTGTTATTATTCCACTTTCAACATCCTATGGAATCCTGGGGTTTACAGTTACGGGAGGAGCCAGCTGGCCCCTTCCTAAACTGCAAACTCCAGGATTTCATAGGATGTTGAAAGTGGAATAATACCACTGTAACAGTCTAGTGCAGAAACAGCCTGAGTGTGTGTGTGTGTGTATGCAATTTAAGAACATGTTTGTTTGTTTGTTTGTTTGTTTTATACATCCCTTTTCTCCTGGCATGGGATCCAAGCAAACACAATCTTATTTTGCAAAACTTAAAATAATTTAAAGAATTCCATTTTTAAAAGCACACAGTTTATAATGTATTTTACAGAATCATAAAGTTGGAAAGGGCTTCATTGGTCATCAAGTCCAACCCAGCTGCTCAGTGCAGAATCTCCAGGTACAGAATCCTCAGCAGGTTGCTGTCCAGTATCTATTTGAAGGTGAAGGAGACCCCACAACCTCTCTAGGCAATTGGTTCCATTGCCAAACCACTCTTACTGTCAAGAAGTTCCTTCCTAATGTTCAAATGAAAGTTGAAACATTATTAATGTTCAGCTAAGGCCATGTCTGCACTAGACTGTTATAGTGCTTATTCTTCCACTTTCAACATTGTATGGGATCCTGAGGTTTGCAGTTTAGGGAAGGGCATTTAGAATTCTCAGCCAGAGAGTTCTTTGGCCTCAGGAAACTACAAACCCTAGAATTCCACAGGATGTTGAAAGTGGAATAATAGCGCTATAACAGTCAAGTGTGGAAATGGCCTGAGTTACCCTCCCATAACTTAAAATGATCAGACCTGGTCCTACCCTCTGGGGCAGAGAACAAACCTGCACCTTCCTATCTGTGACAGTCCTTGAGATATTTAAAGCATGTAATCAGCTCATCTTTCCCTCTTCTCTTCACCAGGCTGAACATGGCCAGCTCCTTCAACCTTTCTTCATATCTTTTGTTCTTCATACCTTTCATCATCCTTGTTGCCTTTCTCTGAATCTGCTCCACTTCCTCTACATCCTTCTTATAATGTGAGAAGTAAAGACAGTATTCTAGAAGAGGCCTGAGCAGCTTAGAATATAGTGGGACTATGACTCAAGACATAATTGAAAAGTAGAGATGGGCCAACCCTATCCTCAAATCCTTGGGAAGGAATCGAGATTTCCAAATCCAAATCCCTGTGCCAAAATAGGCAAACCAAATCTTTCAAACCTACCACTCAAATAGTTTGTTGGAGACCGGGAGGGCTGAAAACCTGGGAGACCAGGATGCCTGAAAATTTGGGAGACTAGATACACAAGGGGAGATGGCAAGTCAGTTAATTTTTCCCTTAGAGTAATAATGTGCTAACAATTTCAGAAATTACATCTGGGGTTGCATTCTAAGATATTTAAATTGAACATTTAATATTTAAGTTCAGTATTTGACTGGAAGGTACAGGCTTGAGATTTCAAGGACAGCTGAAAGATTCCTTTGCATAGCTCCTTACAAAGCTCTTTCATACACAATTCTGAGCTTTGTAGTTTTACAATGTGTCACAGCCTTCTCTGCCAAAGTGTGTTGGTGCATCATCAAACTACAAATCCCAGAATGCCATAAGGAGCTATGCAAAGAAAATCAATTTTGAACAGGATTGTCTCTGTACTGTAGTATGTGGTCCTGTTTACACAGGCAGGAAAATGTGACATTAATCCACATTTTGCTGCCTATGCAGAATGGGCCTTCATGTCATTTTCAATCCAGGGAGATGCTGGGGCAAAACTATGACCATTGTCTTGGCCAGATTTCTTCGGAGGGAGGTTTGCCTTTGCCTAGGCTTTTGCTAAGGCTGAAGAGAGTGTGTCTTGCCCAAGATTATCCTTTTCCCCTTGCTTTTAAAACCCTTTTTAAAAAAGGGATTCAAAAGATTCGAGATTCGTGAGATTCATGGATTCCCAGAACCTTCCAAGGATTTGGAAAATTCTAGATTTGCCCCATCCCTATTGAAAAAGCACACTACTTTCAAAACATATTCTGTCATGTGATTAAAAATCAAGGGCCTACCTAAATAGAAAAGTCTCTGCCTGGTGGTGGCTAACAGAGCAAGGAAGGGGCTAACCAGACCTTCCATGGAAGAAAGTTCCATAGTTTGGGAGGAGTCACTGAGAAGCCTCCCTCCTAACTAAAGGTGCCTGTGATGGTGGTGGGACAGAGAGATTTGCTACCAGATTTACTGCCACCTCACTCTGCCTCATCATGGAATGTACAGCCATGTTGCCAGTTCATCCGCTCTTCTGGAGAAAGCGGCCAAGGCGAAGTCCTAAAATGAACAGGAATCTGGTGCAGTGCTCTACTGGAAAGCTCTGCAGCACCTAAGGTGGCCAAACTAAGGCCATTTCCACACTAGCCTATTATAGTGCTATTACTCCACTTTCAACAACCCATGGAATCCTGGGGTTTGCAGTTTAGTCTCCTCTCTAAACTGCAAACCCCAGGATTCCATAGGATGTTGAAAGTGGAATAATAGCACTGTAATAGGCTAGTGCGGAAATGGAGTAAGTTAAGAACTGTTCATGGTGGAGGAGGCCAGGGATAGAACAGCCTCCGTTTCATTTTTGTTAAAAAAATGTGCGGAGCCTAAAGCAGATTTCTTCCCTTCTCTCTCCACTTCCAAACAAGGAGATCTTCCGAAGAGCTGTTAAGGGCTTTAGTATACTTAGCCAGCTCGGAGGCTGGAGGAGGAGAGTTTTTTGGTGCCACTGGAGAGAACGCCTAAGAGAAAGAGCAAATATTTGAGGCTGAAGAGCTCTTAAGGGCTGACGAGTACCATTTACTTCTCTCCACAGAGCAGTGTGGGCTTAGGATATTCAATAGATTAAAAGGCTAAGAGAGGTCACTGAAGGAGAGACTTTCTCTCCTGACTTCTTCCCCTCTTCTCGCAACGTTAAAAAACAACAACAACAAAAACCTGAGCACCAACTTTCTTTTTACAAAGTCCTGGGCAAACTTTCTGAGAGCTACCTTGAATACTTCGCCTCTCTCTGCTCTTCGAGCTTCCACCGGTAGCAGCCAAGAGCTGTTTGCCTTCATGGGTCAAGATTTTCACAGAAGAATCTTTCTTTTGAGAGGGGTAGAAAAGTTGGGTCTCTATGTGGGGGGTGAGATTCCCCCCCAATCGCAATTTAAGAATGCCTTACTATCCCTGCCCTCAAAAGTATTGGCCTGACCTTAAAGAACTGAACACAAAAGTTCACCATCTCCTTTTGTAAACCTCTTTGTCCACTGCTGTTTGCGAAGAGGAGCCAGAAATCTGTAAGCTGTTTTGAACCTTCGCTGGCCTCCTACCCATCTACTACTTGAAGTACTATTATTACAGGTAAATATTCACTTTCCGATTATTTGTTGTGTCCGATCCCAAGACATAATTAAGCCAAAGTTGTTTGGATCCCAGGCGAGTTACAGCCCGACCTTCTAGGAACCGAATTAAACCAGGAGAGAAACCGATTCTTCCCCTTTCACTTCAAGCAGAGGTAACAGTGAAGCGTGTTAACGCCGAGGACGTTGGTTTAGCTAATTTGGCGATCGCGCTGCTATGATTGTGGTTGTGAATTGATATTCATTACACACACGCATACACGCACATACACATGCCCCTCTCTCTTCTCTCTCTAAGCCGGCTGGCATTCAAACTCTGGTGGGCGCCGGGAGGCTCTGCCCATGAATGAGTTGTTTCCCTGAAGTCGTTTCCATTTAATCTCATTTAAAAAGACATAACTAATAAATTTGTATGGAGTAGGCTGCAGTAGACGTAAAGCAGAGTCGATAGTGGTTCAAATCCCATTGAACCCAATTGAAAACCATGACAACAAGAAACAAGCTCCGATTTATCCCGGCGAGCTAAAGGACATTGTCAGGAGGCGTCAATCACCTATTCTTCCCCCTCTGAACAAATGCAAAATCTTGACTGGAACAAATGCTTCCAACAGGTCCAGGACATAGGGCTACATTTCCCTTTTGTTCACAGGCTAGCAGTTGGCATGTATTTGTGTTCCCCTCGGACCGACCACCCAGGACGACGGGGAGGCTGATCTAGGAACCAGGGAGGGACGAGGAGAGAGTGTGTGTGAGTGTACGGGCTGGAGGGGGGAGGATCCTCGTTGGGGAGGGGAGAGAGGGAAGCTGCTGTCCCCGGGCACGCTTGATAGGTGGCTCCAACAGTCACGGCCTGGGAATCTTTTGAAGGGAGCTTGTCCAGTCGCTAAGAAATATGCAGGAAATGGGCCAACGGGAGCCCCGTTCCTTGCTCATCCGAGGCCACAAATCAGCCCTCGGAGACAGAAGCCTTTGAGCCTCCGCCTCGGGCATTATTTACACTTTTTCAGCCTGGCCCCGGGCCTGAAAGGGGGGAAAGCACAGGAGGGGGCGCGGAGTTAGCACTCGGCTCCTCAGAATCAGAGCGCGCAGAAGCGTTGCCGGGTTGGCTGTTTGCTCAGGAAGCTGTGAATCAATACTGGCAGGAGATTAAAAGAATCATCTCTCCCCCACTCGGCAGCACGGGGGGGGGGCTTGCTGGGATCCTAACGCGTAGCCGCCGCGATCCACTCTTGTCTTTTCCTCCGTTTGTTTCTCTGAAGCCTCCTGGACAAAGTCATGAAATGCCTCCCGTCGCCATCAAAAAGGCAGACCTCAAGTTTCCAAATCTTGGGGAAAATTATCTTTCTTTTTAATTACAACCCCCACAATCCTCCAGCCAAAGAGCCAATAGCAAATTAGCTTAGTTGCCTGCTGGCTGAAAGATTGCTCTAGGAGACTACAATGCTCAGAATCCCCCAGCCAGCGTGTCCAGAGGCAATTACCTTGGCCACATAATAGCTGGGGGCAACTGGAAGATGAAGGGCCCACAATTTAACGTTCTGGTGTGTCTCAGGATAGTCTTTCAAAAATGGGGACACTCTTGCCCAGAGTGACTTCTTGATACCAATTTAGTTTCGTCAGGGCCAACATCCTCTTTAAACATCTAAACATCCCCTTTCAATATCCTGTGGAATTCTGGGGTTTGTAGTTTACTGTGGTCAAAGAGCTCTGTGGCTGAGAATTCTAAATGCCCCTCCTTAAACTACAAATCCCAAGATTCCATATGATGTTGAAAGTGGAATAGTAATTGCACTATAACAATGTAGTGTAGAAAAGCCCTAATTGTCATAGTTCCATAGTACAAGCTCCTGGGATTTGTAGCTTGGACAAAAATTTAGGATTCTCTGCTAGAGAGGATCTAGTGTAAACCCCCTTGAAAGGCCCCAGAGAATTCTAAGGACCTAACCGAAATACAAATCCCAGGATTCGGGAGGGCAGAACCATGGTAGTTACAGCGATATCAGACTGCTGGGATGCATTTATGTCTCAACCTTGCCCACTGGTGAATGGCAGAAGGAGAGTTTTGAGATCCAGCTTCCACAAAGCTTTGGAGGCCTGCCATATCTATCGGCTTCATTTCACCTTTTAAAAAAAGAGAGATCCAGGCAGCTTGGAAAGCCGGAGATCTGGGAAAGCCGAAAAGGTACCACGTTTACTTTCACTGTGACCTCAAGTTGCTTGGTTCGGAATGATCCTAAGACTTTATTAAGGAAGATGACCAGCAAAAAACTTGACAGGTTCTGCTTACTTCGGAGATGTTATCTTAGGCTCTTCTTATATCTCTGTAGGAAGGAAAGGAAGGAAGGAAGGAAGGAAGGAAGGAAGGAAGGAAGGAAGGAAGGAAGGAAGGAAGGAAGGAAGGAATTGCTTTATCCAATCAGGAGGTTTCATCGGAAGTAAGGTTCACTAGGAGTGCAGATTCCCCCTTTCCATGCAAACTCAAAGGGGTTGTTACTTTCCAGAAAACGAATGTAAGGTTAAGGCCTTATTACCCCTGAGTGTGCTGATGCGGAAATACTTGTGCAGACAGCGCCCAAGAACATTTCCGCACTAGACTGTTACACTGTTATTATTCCACTTTCGACATCCTATGGAATCCTGGGGTTTGCAGTTTAGGCCCCTCCCTAAACTGTAAACCCCAGGATTCCATAGGATGTTGAAAATGGATAACACTATAACCGTCTAGTGCGGAAATGGCCCAAGTCCCAACAGATTCATCTCGATTCCTGTCCCATGAACAGTCCTATCCACAATCCAATTCAGTTGAATTCTACCGATTGAAGCAGAAGAGCTGCCAACGTGTTTCTCTAGGTTTTATTCCAGTTTAGGAGGACTGTGTGCTTGGTTCGGCATCCTTTCTCACCTTCCTTCGTATACCTCCTCTCCTGTCTCTTCCATTCCTTTGTTTTCTTCACCCATTCACCTTCACCTGCGTGCATTCAAGCTGCCTTCTCCACTCTTTTGTCTCTTGAAGGATCTCCTCGAACATCCTTTTCTGGAATAGTGCATTTCCTGACTTAGGGTGGCTTCCCCTCACCTGTGGATCCACTGGCCTTCTCCGCCCCCTGCCCCCCCCACATTTCTGTCTGGCTCCTCAGCCCTTCCTAAACCTGTAAAGACATCCAGGCCTTCTCTCTTCCAACAGGGACAGAAAGTGCTCCTGGATGAGGATAGGTCTTAGGTGCAGGCTGTTTGATGAATGGTACCTCCCATTTGTTGTTGCTGTCTGCATCCAAGTCCTTTCGGACCTATGGTGACCCTAAGATGAACCTATCACAGTGGGGCTGAGAGTTTGTGACTCGGCCAAGGTCACCAACGGGTCTCCATTGCCAAGCAGGAAATGAACTCTGTCTCCAGGATCCTAGGCCATTTCTACACTACATTGTTAAAGTGCTATTATTCTACTTTCAACGTCTGGTGGAATTCCAAAGAGCTCTCTGGCTGAGAATTCTAAATGCCCCTCCTTAAACTGCCAGCCCCAGGATTCCATAGTATGTTGAAAGTAGAATAATAGCACTATAACAATGTAGTGTGGAAATGGCCCCAGTTCAACGTTCAAACCATTACATCACACTGGCTCTCTATCTCCCATTATATAAGCCTAAAAAAGTCTGAGTGCGTAGTATTCCAGGCCAGCCACGTCGTTTTGACCCAGGACAGCTGAAAACCTCACCAACACCTCTCCTTGGAGCTTCCTGGCAGTAAAAATAGGATAACAGCAATTTAGACAACCAACAATTTGCTGCCTTCTTATCACACCCCAACTGTGCAGCTTGAGGAAGCCGCCTGATTCTACATAATTTTAGAGCTAACTCTGACCATACAGTAAGATATGAAACAAGTTGCTTGGATTTCAGCCTGCAGGATCCAGCGGAAAGGTGACTAGGCACGCCAGGCTTACTGGTAAGAGGGCATATAGAACGATAAAGCTTCTGTCTCTGTACTTTCACCTCTTGAAGCCAGTAGCAAAGCATGGCTCTTTCACACTATACGATTATGGCGCTATGATTACACTTTAACTGTCATGGCTTCACCCTATGGAACTAAGGAATTTGCAGTTTAGGAAAGGTATTTAGAATTCTCAGCCAGAGACCTCTAGTACCTCATCAAACTACAAACCCCCATGATTCCATAGGATGCTGGCAGTTAGGAGAATCATGGTGCTATAATTGTTTAGTGTGAAAAGGCCCATAGAGTTTTGGCTTGCCTTCCCTTTCTTTGTGAGCTGGAAACCTGGGCTACTAGAGGGTAGAGAATCCATGTGCAGGGTCAATCATTTTAGTTTGCTACATAATCTGGTTAATCCCATTGAAATCAATTGCATAGAGGGGGAAATCTCTTATTTTGTAATGTCAAGCAAATCTTTATCAGATTAAAATTTACGCTAAAATTAATATCCCCTCTAAGAGATTTCAGTGCAAGGGGTTGTATTTTGTATGACTATTAAAGCGTGCAAGTTCTTAGTCTTGGTGATGATTGCAGGGTTGGATCTTGTCCTGCCTGAGGGTTGAGGTTCATGGCCAAGGCCTCTTTTCCTCTGACTTGGCTAACTTCATAAGGTTTCTGTCCTACGAGGCTGAAGCAAGTACCTTAATCCCAACGCCCAGTTGCTTGTTTATGCACATTTTCGAAATACAGTGTAAACACTCAGCTGTAGGAGGACAGAAAATCTGTAACATAGATAAAGCTCTGTGCGCCACCCCAAACCATCCATCCCTAGAACCAGAAGAAGTTCCTCTCAGATGGCATCTACACCCATCGGGCCAAAGCACCATGGCCCTTCCAAATGTGCCAACGCAAACCAATGACGGATGTAGTGTAGAGGTAGGAAAATATAGGGAACTGCATCCCTGGATCTCCAAACCGTGACCCATCCCACATCATACATAGACAGAACCAGGAGACAACTGGGAATAATGAACCAGCTTCAGCCTCCCCTCGGTCACCAGTCGAATCTGGATGAGTTACTCAAGAATTTGTCGTTGCTGTGTGCCTTCAAGCCAGTTCTGACTTAGTTCTGACCCTAAGGTGAATCACGCAGTTTTCTTGGCAAGATTTGTTCAGAGGGCAACCTTTTGCGTTCCTCTGAGGCTGAGATAATGCGACTTGTCCCAGATCACTTAGTAGGTTTCCATCAGTTCCACTTAGTATGAATTTGACTTGAAGACAAGAGGGCGCAATGGAATTTTAAAAACTGCTTTTATTTAGACGAAAAACGGGTTTTGGTAGTACATGCTTTCTTCCACCGAGAAGACTCGTTCAGAACAGAGCAACTCCATTGATCAGGCGGGAGCAATTCCGAACGAGACCAGGGAAACCTAATAAGTTTCCACCTCAATCTACGACTAGGAGAAAATTAATTTCCCCCCATTTCAATTGTTCACAATTAAATTAAGAGATACAACTCAGCAAAATGGAAAAACACCACTCAGGATTTAAAACCACTTACCACTTTTCTTGGCGGTGGTCTCCAGAAAGAGGCCACAATCTTGCGCGCAGATGTACCTACGCTCTTTCAGAATCCTGAATACACCTCTCTATGTAGTGAATCCTTAACAGGGCCGACCCTACCCTTATATAGAGTGAGGGGTTACCTCCTCTACCAGCTTGTAGTATCAACAAAAGAGTAGCAAATTGTTGGTTATTTTGTTATTATTGTAATTCATTTTTACTTGTGGGGAGATGGCAGGGGAAAATGTTTTGTGGAGATTTCTATCCTGCGTCAGAAGAACTTGGCTGGCCTGGAATACTGATGCATCACCATGATTTGCATCTCTGCCTCAGAGGCAACAAAATGCTTCGGACGGTCCCGATCCGAATCCTATTATCAGGCGTAAGTTCCAGGGAGTTCAGTCAGACTTAATTGCTCCTAGAACTTCAGGAAATGGTTCCCCAGTCCGATTAGGTGAACGTGAAACCAATGTAATGTGGTTTGAATGTTAGACTAGGACTCCTCGAGACGAGGGTTCGAATCCCCGGTCAACCTTGGAAACCCAGCGGGTGAATTTGGGAAAGTCACACTCTCTCAGCCACAGAGGACAATGGTAAATCCCTTCTGAACAGAAATCTTGCCAAGAAAACCCATGATAAATTTGCATTAGAGTCACCATAAGTCGGAAAAGACTTGAAAGCACGCAGCAGCAGAATTCATCTGAAACCGATGTACATGTACAGTGGAGTTGGGAAACCAGTTGGCGCACAGCGTGTACACAACCAACTGATTCAGTGATGGCGTGGGAAACATCCGTAGCTATTTGTTCGTTCCTTATTTATTGGATTGTGGACTTTGAATCGTATTTCCCATTGTTTGTCCCGAGAAAGGGGCTCAGAGGGGGCCTCCCTGCTACTGCCGATCTAGGTGCTGATCCTGAATCAGGCACTTGTCCCGATTCAAGAGAGAAGAAATCTGGGCACCAATAAGAAGGAAAGATACCTGCTTTTCTTTGGGTGACTCTGGGATTCCACATTCGCTTGGGGCATCCGCTATCAAATGCGTCTATAAATGTATTGGAGCCGCGCTAGAAGAGGTGCATTGGCAACGCAAAAAACACAGAATGCAATGGAAAGGTACCTTGCTAGGTGGGACTGTGACTTCATTTCTAGTTTTTAACACTGGACGTCATCTGAAGGGGGTACAGGAGAAGAGCTATTATTAGTATCGATAACTAGCAAATGGTTCTTTTGAGGGCCGATTTCTCACTGCATGGTTACAGCGCTACGACTCCTTTATAAGTGCCATGGCAACATCCTATGGAATTCTGGAATTTGCAGTTTTGGGAGGGGTTGTTACAATTCTCAGCCAGAAAATTCTCCTGCTTTCCTAAATTACAAACCCCAGGACTTCATAGCAGATAGCCATGGCAATTAAAACGGAGTCATAGCGCTGTAACTGTGTAGTGTGAAAGGTCCTTGTGTCAAGTAAGGTTTAGGCCACAGGGTAGTTTTACACCCAGCAAACCAGACCAGTCTACCGGGCTTGTGTTGCAAAATTCTCTGTCATTTGAGCTTCTCCTCTACTGACACAGTATAGACAATCAGTTTGGGTTTTTTAAAACAAAAACGAAAATTACCTGTTTTCTGGACAGAAAACAGATAATGGACAGCCTGATCCTGAAACAAAGAGAACTCTTTTTTCCGAGGCAGGAGAGTGTCCTCCCTGCCCCAGCAACCATCAATGAGATTCTTGCCATGCTTCTAAGTTGTCAGGGTTTCAGGTAGAAAACAGGGCGATTTGTGAAAGGGAGAGGAGTCATTTCTTTTTAAAAACGGTAGCAGCTCTAAATAAAGTACACTAAACGTGGCGTTTCATGTTTTTCTTCCAACTGATCTCAAATAGCTTGCGATTTTGTGTTTAGTTTCTTAAAAATGCAGGGTGGCGGTGGCAGGAGGTGATGTTACTCTATTAAAGGAGAAAACATGCCTAGAACCAGCGTGGTTTAAGGGATTCAGCCTTAGATTAGGATTCTGGAGACCATGGAAACCCCCAGGGTGACCCTGGGCAAATCACACTCTGCAAGGACAAATCTCCTCCGAACAAATCTTGCCAAGAAAACCCGTGGAAGGTTTGCCTTGGGGCCGCCATATCTCGGAAACGCCTTGAAGGCACACGACAACAGCAAGATCTCCTCTCCTTCCCGCCACCACTTGCTGGCAACCCAGCTTAGAACTTTGGTTCCTTTAGCAAACGCCCTTAGGCCTCTTGCTGTGGCGTTGTGTACCTTCAAGTCGTTTCCGACTTGTGGAGCTCCTAAGGCGAACCGAGCGATGTGCCCACATTTACATGAGGAGGCTTTTAATCCGGCGTCTAACGCTCCAGAGCCGCAGAAGTCCTCCGGGAGCCTTACTAAGCGAGCTTCCAGTGGAACTTATTCTCAAGTAAGAGTGCTAAAGGGAGTGGCCAGGACCTTGTGTGCGTCTCAGAAGGAACGGCAAAAAACGTTCTCCGATAGGGGTCACACCTTCCCCAGCGCCCTCTTAGGCGCGCCTTGTCGAGCGTCCGGGCAAGTGGATCGCAGCCTGAAAGGCTCAGATCCAGCGCGCCCCGGCTCGCCCCTCCCTCCCTTCCTTCGTTCCTTCGTTCCTTCGTTCCTTCGTTCCTTCCTTCCTTCCTTCCTTCCTTCGGTTTCAGTGGATCGTGAAACTAGTTGTCAAAGGGTGACGGGCCTCCTTAGGAGGTGGGAAATGGGTCTCAGGGCATTCGAGGGCGTTTAGGAGAGAGAAAGGCTGCAGGGACCTTCTGCAGCTCAGCAGGAAATAGGGAGAGGGCAGCGGGAGCCGGAACGCCCGGCGTTTGAAGTGTGAGGTAAACACACGTACACTCCTTTTTTAAGAAAAAGAGAGTGTGACGGAGAAAGGCAAACAGAAGCCAAAGGAAAAGGACGAAGAAGAGAGGGAACAAAAGAAAGGGACGGAGGAGCCAAAGGGGAAGGAGGGAAGGCGAATCGATGCTGGCTACTTGAAGCTGTTTTTGCCCCCGAAGTGGTTCCCAAACAGGGAGAAAGAAAACAAACAATGCCCAAATTCCTGCGTTTTCCTGAAAAGGACGAGGCGGGCGGCGGCGGCGGCGTGGGGTTGGATGGATGGGTGGGTGGATGGAAGAAGAAGAGGAGCCCGGAGGCAGCCAAGACTCTTCCCAGCTCAGTGCAACGGCCGCAGCGGTTTCTGTGTATGCGCCGAGGAGGGCGAAGGCGGGCAGGGGGGAGGCTGGCGAGGGCGGCTGCTGGTAGCCCCCTCCCCAGCTCTCCATACCACCCAAGACGTTATTCAGGGCGAACAATCCCCATTATCTGTCCCCACTTTGGCCTAATCAGACAGAATCTGTAACACTGAAGGCTGCTTCCTGCTGGCTTTGTTGGGGGGGAGAGGATTCTCTGGGGGAGAGGAAAGGGGGGGCAAGGAGGGTGGGTGGGTGCACGGCCAGTGGGGGTGGGGGAGAGGAGGAGGTCCCCCTCTTTTCCATTAGAGCTTTCGCACTTGACTAATTCAGGTCCTTAGCATCCCCCTAGACAGGGACGGCTTGAAAGCAGCCCGTGTTGACGGTGGGGCGGACTGTGTTGATATAAACAGGAGCCCCCTCGGTAAGCGACACTAATCTCCCAGCAGCGGAGGCGGTGGGCGGCGGGGAAGCGGGGATGAGCCACTACCCCCCGGGCGCCCCCTCACGTCCCTCCGGCCGCGCCACGCGCATCCCCGCGCATCTCTCCGCCATGGCCGCCGTGGGCAGCCGGATCAGCTTCACGGTGCGCAGCCTTCTGGATCTACCCGAGCCCGACGGCGGCGAAGGCAGTGGAGGTGGCGGCGGCGGCAGCAGCGCTAAAGAGCGGGACCCATCCGACGGCTTCGACGGCCGCTCCCCGTTTCGGGAGTGGATGGAAAGGGACCGGAGCCATTATCTATGTGAGTGAGCTCAAGAGGCGAAGGGGTCGCCCCCGCCCCATTGCTAGGGGAAGGTGGGAGCAATACCAGCCGGGCAGGAAAGAAGAGAGCCCTTCTTTCCTCAGAGTAAACCCGCGGAGGCTATGGGTTCGTGGGAAGCACAGCAAGGTGGGTCTTGGCAGAAAAGGGCAGGTAGAGGAAGTATCCGGATCACGGCCCCTTATTTGAGAGACAGCGCGTAATGAAGGAATTGATGGGGTGGGGAAGAGAGGGAATTTAGTTGTCCAATGATTCCAGTTAGTCACTGCTGTACCCCCAGAGCCCGGGGGAAATTCTAGAGAACCAGTCCCTTGCCTATCTTTTCCTACGAGAAAGAGGGAGAAAGAACTTGGGTGTATGGGTACACACACAAACTCACGCTTTAGGACTCACACACCAAGAAAGAAATACCTTTCCTTGGATTTTAAGGTTTTATCTACGCAAAATCTTAACTCTGTTATTATTCGCCTATAGTCTATTGTTAGTCTTAACCAGAGTAGACCCACTGAATCTGTTACATTTACTTATGTATTGACTCACCATTTAACGATTGGTTCAGTGGGTCTGCCCTAACTGGGACTAACCAACAGAATTCAACCATTATTGTTATTGACTCTACGATCTTTATTCTGCTTTGAAATGGGGGCGGCTTCGGTTAGGATAATGTTTTGTGTAGTATAGATTGAAACAAAGATCAATAGATAAGTATAAGAGCACACGGACGTGCCCTGACGTATGTATCCACATCTCTATAAAAACATAAACGTCGACCATATCATCTATCTATAAAGGGCTTTTGCTCGTCTTTCTTTTCCTTGCTTTTTAGCGAATATCCAACATTGCCTTTTTCCCTCAAAAAAACAACAACCTTTCCTTTTAATGATTTACCACTGAAATCTACCATATTCTACAATAAATTCGCGGTCATAGCCTACAATACATTTCCTGGGAAGCTAACTGCATTGACCTAACCTGTGTTGAAAGCAAATATTGGCTTATTAAATAATTAGGAGACCTTTTTTTAAGGTCTTCTTTTTCTTTGAAACAAGTCTTTATTTGCGGTGGGGAGACTTGTATAGAAATAAAAACGGTTCACGTAATTTTAGGGACTTTTTTTAATGGAGGATAAAAATTGGTTAGTGCGGTCATAGTAGCAGAATTTATATAATAGTCACAGGTGTTCAAAGTCTCATTATTACTATTAATATTAAATAATTCAGAATCTTTTTTAAATTTAGACAACTCCTTCAGAACCATTAGAAGATATCTTCCCTTCCTCTCTGGCGTTAATTTTCTCTAGGGTCTTTATTTAGTTACACATCATATTTTCTGTGAAGTTCCCTCCCGACAGAGAGAATGATTATATACACTTCACAGGTAGTGTTTAGCGATTAAATATTGCTATTATCCTAAGCAATGTCCCTCAAATACTGGCAAAAGTCTGAACGTAGTCTATGTCTCTGCTTGCATATAGCGTGAAGGGACGGTGCGTAGGTAGGATCCTTTATAAATAATGTGTGTTGTAACCGATGAGAACAATACGACGACGAACGTCCCGATCCACCCATCCGTTCCTTTCTTATTTCCATTCCTTTCATAACTGAGTAAATCGAAACCCCGGGTCTCTTTTTCTCACATCCGAGAGTCTGCAAATCAGGGTTAGGCTGTGATCCGGCCAACATTTACCTTTGTATTGGATTGCAAGGAAGGCGCTTTGACAAAGAAATGAATGGGACAGCGCTCAACTGGGGCTGGCCAGTGATTTCTGTAGAAGCTCCTTCCACTCCGTTCCTTTGGGGCCGGTCTCAAATTATGAAGAGAATTACTTTTGGCCAGAGATTAACGAAATCCACATCCTAACTCATTTTAAGCGAATCCTGTTGTCCCATAGCTTTTAAAGGATAAGAGGCTGTAGGCGCCCCCCCTTCCATTGCCAGTATTTAAGAGTAGCTTTCCGCCTGGAGTGGGACCCGATCTTGGACACACTTGTTCAGAGGTACAGAAAGTCCCACAGGATAAGGTGAGATTTCCCGGGAAATCCGCCTAAGAAGGTGGCCGCAGAGAAAATGGGTTCCGTTCCACTTAAAGCGATGGATTTCTCTCCAGTGTTCCAGCTCCATCGAGAGATTTCTGCCAATGGTTGCAGCTCCTTGGACTCAGGCTTAATCGCCCGTGGGGGTCGACATAGAAGCTTTGCTCTCGATTTCATTGAAATCAACCCTTTTGGAAGCAGGAAGCAGAGCAAGGCTAGTGGGCAGCCAGACTATTATTCCAGAAGCCACTTTTTCAAAACCGTCCTCTTTACCATCCTTTTTGCCTCACGTATCCAGGCATAATTCTTCCAGAAGATCTAAGGGTCCTTTCTGTGTTCAGCAGACACTATTCCGCTCTTAAATCCCTGGTATTTGTACTGACCGAGCGTCCTCCACTACCAACGCTTGCGCGGGGAATATAACTCCGTGGGAGGATGGCACCGAACCCTCTTCCCCAACGGCTTCTGTTACTTTCCTTTCTGTCTACCCAGCCAGCCTTCCAAGGTGCTTTTTCGCCAAACTAGTTCACCCCTGAACGGTTCCAGTTGCGGTCTCTTGGTGGGCATGGCTCGTACCCTTGTTGATCCCTCCCTCCGTTCCCTCTCCTTGGTCTCCGCGGATTCCTCCGGGCGCCACAAGCCGAAGACGGCTTTCTCGTCCCCCTTTGGTGAGCCAAAGAGACCACTGCCAGCTCCTTGCTGGAAGGATGGAGCACGCAACGCCTCAACAAAGCACGCCCCCTGCCAATAATACACTCCGGGGAACAGAAGGACCCCACCCCCTGGGATCCATACTTAGAATCAGGAAAGCGGCCAGAACCGCGAGACGCGCGCTCTTACGCAACCCGTCCGCCCCGCTCGCCCTTCTGCTCTGCTACACAGGTTCCCTGGGCACCGCTAGGGAAACCTCCCAACCCGTAGCCATCGCGCTAGGCTGTCTTCCTAGCCAGGAGTGAGACCCAATGAAACGGAGCGGTGGTTTTGAGTTAGGCATGTGTAAGTGTCCACTGTCCAGCGTTAATTGCTTACAGGTCTTTGTAGTTCGAGGTGTAAAATATTGCCAGGGCTACGGTTGTTATGTGTTTTCAAGTCAGCAGCACCTTATGGAGAGCTTGCCATAGGATTTTCTTGGCAAGATTTTTTCGGAAAAGGTTGGCCATTGCTTTTCTCTAAGGTTGAGAGAGCGTGACTTGGTCAAGCCCCCTTCTGCTTCCCCCGCTGGGTGGGGATTTGAATCCTGGCGTCTGGAGTCCTAGCCCAACGCCACCTCTGGACATCAAAATGCATCTCTCTCGCGCGGGCTTTCTCTCTCTCTCTCCCCCTCCCTCTCTCTCTCTGGCTAGCACCTTGTTAGTTACTCCCACCTAGAGTAGATCCATTGACTCCATTATTCAACGGTGAGTCAACACAGAGGTAAATCTTACGGATTCAATGGGTCTACTCTGGTTTGAATTAACAGCAGGACTTAGGCCTGAGTGTGCCCTGTGGGGAGGGGAAGGGAATACGAATTTAATATAGTCGTCTAATTACTACAATGGAATGTCGTGTATAGGTTAGTATATCGCTTATATAATACTTAATGCGATATAATAGAATTGCGTACCGTCGTTTAAATCCAGTTTTTTGTCCATTGAATCCATGAGATTTTGTTAAAGTAATGAGTTTACTCTAGGCTCGGATATTTATTTGATGCACACCTCCTCTTTCTCCCAAAATTAGAACCCAAAGTAGCTTACAGTATTGGACCATCGTTTGTTTTATTTCAAACACTGTTTGCTTTATGAATACTTACTTAAATTTTTTTAAGATTAAAAATAAAATTCCTTAATAATTTTTAGATAAAAAAATCTATGAAACGTACAAATGTTCAAATGTACTTTGCTTCTGCTACATCTCTTCTCACAATTAACGTCACGTTCTTTCTTCTTAGATTTTCATTTCCTGAACAAAACACTGACTCAAAATATCCCATTCCTGACCATTTTCGGTCCCTCACCCCAAGTATTGCAATGCTTAGAAGTTCCATTTCTCCGTTTACATGTCTAGCTTCTCACGACTCATGCGTCTCACATTCCATGTTCCCATAGTGTATGTTGTGCAACTTCCGACTTCCACCTCCCAGCACGTCAAAAGCTGGACATCCTTTTGTTTTACGTCCAGTTGCCTCATTAGCCACAGCCCTACTCCTGGTTGTCTCTGCACTACCCCAGCAGCTCACTGAGTGCTTTCAGACCTGGAAGTCTCATGTGGCACAACCTCTTGTTTCATTTTGCATTGTCCTGTCATAGGGTTTTTGTGGTAAACGACATTCAAAAAGGGTTTTTACCCTGCTTGTTTCTGTGCAATACTAACAATCCTAAGCTATGGTGCCCCTGCGGTTGTCTCTGAGAGATCCCCCGCCAGCGTCACCCCCCATTACTGCTGCTGCTGCCCAGAAGCCCTTTGGCACATTTCGTTGGGCTCCTCAGCAAAAAGCCTGTCTGACGTGGGAGACCCTCCCAGCAGCACTGTTACCTTCAGCATAGCCTCTGGCCTCACAGGAGGATCCAGTCTCACCAGTGCCCTTGGTGAGTCAGAGTACCACCGTGAATCAACTTGCTTAAAAATGCACGGTTCTTCTGCATTTCTGTTCGTTTTGAATTTGCTCAATTTGATTAAGGAGGGCCATGTCCGCACTAGATCGTTATAGCGCTATTATTCCACTTTCAACATCCCATGGAATCCTGAGGCTTGCAGTTTAGGGAGGGCCCTCAACGTTTCATATGGAACGCTTGCAAATCCGAATTAACCGATTTGGTTTTTCTCCCCCTTCAGTCTCAATTTCTCTCTCTCTCTCTCTCCAGCTTCGGATGAGAGCGGCGCCGAGAGCAGGACGCATCCCGCAACCGCTTCGGCCCAGGCCGCGGAGGAGGAGGAGGAAGAGGAGAAGAAGAAGAAGCGGCGCGTCCTCTTCTCCAAGGCGCAGACGCTGGCGCTCGAGCGGCGTTTCCGACAGCAGCGCTACCTGTCGGCGCCCGAGCGGGAGCAGCTGGCCCACTTGCTCCGCCTCACGCCCACCCAGGTCAAGATCTGGTTCCAGAACCACCGCTACAAGATGAAGCGGGCCAAGAGCACCGAGCGGGCCGAAGGAGGAGGGGGTGGAGGAGGTAGTGGCTGCGAGGGGGCGCCGCTCCTGCGCAGAGTGGTGGTGCCCGTGCTGGTCAGGGACGACAAGGCCTGCCAAAGCTGCAGCGGCGCCACCACGGGGCAGGACTACGGCAGTGGGGGCGCTCAGGCGGCGCTCGGCCTCCCAGGGGGCTACCCGGCCTTTCCCCAGGCGGCCTCCCTGAGCTTTTTCCCCGGTTACCAGCACTTAGCGCCGCCGGCCCTTGTGTCCTGGAACTGGGGTTGAGCGGGGAACGCGTCCACCACCAGCACCGAAGAGATTAGCTTGCCCAGCCAAAGGCTTCGGACTGCCAACAGCCTCCTCGCCTGCCTGCTTTCGCTCAGCGGCCGCCTCTCTGCCTTGGAACCAAGATCTTCGGACCGGACCTTCGTCTCCCAAAGCACTGACTTGATTAGAACTGTTTTAGAATAAAGGATCCACGGATATTCCCAAGCCACTGGATCCGATAGGAGTCCTCTAGAGTAAAAGAGCCGCACATTTGCAGCCTTGGCTAGATCCCAGCAGTTTTCTTCCAACTATGCCAATCTCTGCGGAGGTCGGCCCGGTTTAGGTTGGCAGGAGGATAATTGTGATGTTAAAGGCTACACATCCTATGCAGTCTTACTGTGAATAAGCCACACTGGGGGAGACGCACGTAGGAATGTATAATACCTAATGTATACAGACAGAAGACGTGATCCTATATATGCTCCTAGAAGCAAGTCTCATTGAGCTCCCATGATTTAGTTCATAATACGTTCACTCAAGGAAGATCTAGGCCTAAATCTAGTAGCTGGTCTCAGCTGGAGTAGAACCACTGAAACAACGAAACATACGCAAAACCTGACTTATCAAATCCCCATTGATTTCATGGGTTTAGTCTAGCTGGTAGTAACAATGGGATTTCGGGCTTACTGTTGAGTCCGCATTCTCTCCTTGAGAGGAGAGAGCGAGATGTGAGATAGCTCAGCCTGAGTACAGTTTTCCTTGAACGCGCCTCTTGTTGGCAAAATTGTGGGCCATTTGTACTCACTTGTTACTGTATGCCCTACAAGTCGGTTTCAACATATGACAACCCTAAGGTTATTCTATCAAAGGGGTTTTCTTGGCAAGATTTGTTGAGAGCGGTTGCCTATGTCTGCCTGTAAGCCTAAGAGAGTGTGTCTTGCCCAAGGTCACCCAAAGGGATTCCGTGTTCCGGTGGGATCTGAACTCTAGTCTCCAGAATTGTAGTCCAACGACACCACTATTGTACTGGTGGGCATTATAATATTCGGGAGCGATCCAGGGTTGAGAAATGCAAGAGCAGTCGTGAGGGATGAGTGGCACTCTGGTGTGAACTTAGAAATAAATTCATCTGAGTGCAATCGGACTTTCCTATCAAAGGGGTGAGGATCGAAGCGTTTGCTATAGTTAGCTAAGATGAAAGGAAGAAGACCAGGTTCAAGGGTTACCGGACTAGTTTGGGCTTGTTATTTTAGAAAGCAAGTCGAAAACACAGTATTTTGTTTTTGCAACAGGAAGAAGTTTTTTCTGATTTCTTCCAAACAAAACGAATTGTACATTGCTTGTATTGGAGATAGTTTATTTTCAAATAGAACTTTATTGCCATGATTAATAAACCGGATTGTTGACAAAAGGGAAGCGGGCAGAACCAACATTTCTTCTTGGCTTTTTCTCATGAGAAGAAGGCATAAGGAGGAAGAGGCTTTGTGCTATGTGGGTGTAAGATTGAAAGAAAATAACCCTATTTTTTCAAAAGCCCCAAATCCTTTAGTATTTTTAACTTCTTCCCTTATTCGCTAAGTAATATGTGAGGCTGAAACCAAGGACGAAGATTACTTAGCTTCTTCATCGTAAACCTCAGACTCTCTGCTCCTCCCCTGTATGTAAACAACTGTTAGAACAAGCGACATTTGCAAGATTAAGAGAAAATATCTAAAATTTTTGTAGGCTTTTAAAAACTAACAGCGCAATTCTATACCGCTGTACTCAAGAAGCAGTTCCAATACATTAAAAGGGATTTAGTTCCAGGCAAGGGTATATAGGGTTGCAAGCCCCCCAGTGCACATTAGGGACATGAGCATGTGAACCTCTAGATATTGACTACATCTCCCATCATTGCATCGGCTATGCTGACTAGGGCTGATGGGAGTTGCAGTCCAGTATGATGTAGCAGGACACATTTCCTCACTCTTGTAGCTGTCTCCACAGGGGTAAATTCCCGTTAAGGTTAAGGGGTGGGGTAAGTGAGCGCTGCATTCTGAATAGACGTGTGTAGGATCGCTCTAAGAAACATGCCGGATAAGATAAACTTTCTGGATTAGTGTCTATATCGTCAGACGAACAAAATTTTGCCTCATTAAGCGGGTAGGTGAATAGTTAGGAGAGGGAGGGAAATGTATAAGTATGAGTAGAAAGGAAAGAAAAACTCAGAGATGAAATGATTAAAAAGAATGCAAGAAACGGCAAAAAGCCACGAAGAAAAACTGACTTTTAAGAGAATCAGTTGAAGCACTGAACGATCATAACAGCACAGTGGTTAGTGAACTAATGCAATGGGTTGTGACCCACAGAACAATCTACCCCGGATGACAACTCCCATCAATAGCTACGCTGAATAGGGATGATGGGGCTTGTAGATCACACGACTTGGAGCGCATGAGGTTGTGGGGAGGGTGTGAAGGATACAGCTTTGAGATGCCACAAGACGTTCGGCTGTTTTTGCCCCAAGAGACTATCGCGACTGGCGGGTCCCGAGGCGGGATTCTGTGCCAGCAAGTTCTGTTTGCTCATTCGTGTACCAGTTTCCCCCCGCCACTTGAAACTGGTGAAGTTTTCACGGTCAGAAGGGCCAGAGGGCCCCTTTTATGGCCAGCGTTGGACGCCCGACACTCGAGGGGGAGAAGTATTGGACGTCAGAAGCAAAGCAGACGCAAAATAGAGGGGGGTTGATCCCTTGGCGACTCTCTGTCTTGCCTTCTGAGCTTTCCTGTGTTCTACCTTTGCTTTCCCTTCCACTTAGGGCTCCAGAGGTCGTTTGCCAGGAAGAAGCCGGGCCTCTGTGGAGGTCTGTGAGTAGAGTTCCCAGGCCCCAGACCTTGCCCCCTTTTCTTCCCTTCTCAACACAAGAGCGCTGCCTGAAAAGCTCGTGTAGCTATTGTTATTGTGTGCCTTCAATTCGTTTCCTACTTAGGGCGACCCTACGGCACCCTATCATGGGGTTTCCTGGGCTGAGAGTGTGTGACGCACCCAGGATCACCCACTGGGTTTCCATAGTCCAGCGAGGAATCGAACCCTAGTCTCCAGGGTGGTGGTCCAACGCTCAAACCACTACACAACACTGGTTCTCCCATGTATCTATGTCTCTTCATTTGTCAGACTTGGTAGTTTTTTGGGTTGTTTTTTTTTATTGAAATGGTGCACTCTGTGTAAGTACACTTGATACTTAAGACCTACCATTCTTAATGGTACATTGCCTGGGACTGACCCTCATCTAATCTTAGGACATGAGCTGCGCCTGACCTGAAAACCCTGGGCCTTCCCGCACTACACTGTTATAGTGCTGTTATTCCACTTCCAACATCCAATGGAATTCTGGAGTTTGTAGTTTACTGAGGCCAAAGGGCTCTGTGGCTGAGAATTTTAAAGGCCCCTCTTTAAACTGCAAACCCCAGGATTCCACAGGATGGTGAAAGTGGAGTAATATCACTATAACTGTGCAGTGCAGAAAGGCCCCCTATCTGTGCGTTGGGGCGGGGCAGATAGACCCTTGAGGCCTAAAGAAACATGGAGATAAATCAAGCAAAGAAGGGGTTAAAACCCTCAAACGGAAGGACACGGACGACAGTTTCTTCGGTGAATCTCGCCTCCAGAAGGAAGCAGGAGCCGTTGGACTGGTCTGCGCACCCACCTAGAACCAAAAGGGGGGAACGAACACGACTTCATTACGACCCACAGACTTCGCCCTCCTTAAAAGCCAGCTTTTTAGTTGGTGAATTGATAGGAGGCGCCGTTGTGCCTGCAGGGTTAAGAAAGAAAGCCTTTTTCTAGCTACCGTGACTGCCCTCCTGTTTCCTGTGTGGAGCGTTAACTGTGGCACATAGAAATTGTTCGGCGCGAACTTTTAAAAATCTGATTTTAGTTTGGGTTTCATGAGTTATCGCAAAAAAGCCAGCCACAGCCAACGACCGTAGAACAAAGGCGTCAGGGTCAACAGTAGTCTTGTGAAACCACCCCAGGTCACGATCTGGCCCGACATTGAGCGTAACCACCTTTGGAAAATCCCGTTCATGTCGACCAGAGAGCTGCACACCACCGGGTCCAATACATCCCTAGTGTAATCCAGACCATCCTTAACTGATGTAGTAGCTTGAACATGAAGGAGGATGTAAGAACTCTAAAAGTTTCCGGTCGAAATCTTTCTACACCCGTTAGGATTGTAGTTAGGGCGCCAAAATTAGGACATTGCCCTCCCCAAAGTATTCTGCTCCCCATGAAATTTCTAGCGTTGCAGAGCGTGAGACACTGAAAATCATTCATACCTGGAACTCTTCTATTTGCCGTGCGCGCAATACCTTGGTAACGTTGCCTTTCCTCTTTCCCTGGGTGCCTGAACTGTATTTCTAAACGCTGGATTGGAGTTTTAGGTTACCGCAATACTCGAAATTTGGGACCGAAGGAAAATTTCATGGGCAGCAGATTTCTTATTTGGGAGGGGAAACGCCCTCATTTTGCCCCTTCAGCTACACCCCCGACCCCGACAGAAAGTCATTTTTCCGTGACACCATGTGGTGGATAATGCCTACTTCTCTGGGAAATAATTCTGAACAATCGATTTCATGGCAACTCATTTCCTCATGCCCCACATGTATAAGGACTGCTTAGTATTAATGCTACCGAAGTCGGTGTGTAGATAGGTATCTTTATTACGGTCACTGATCTGCACAGAGTGGGCTTGTATGTATTTCCTTTAATCACCTCATATACTGTAATCCTGTTCCTCATCCTTCCATCTTCCCATTTATATCTGATCTGAGGTGTTATAGTTGGACCCTCAGCGAGTTTAAAGCAAGTGTGTATCTCTAATTACACTGTAAAGGTATCTGATGATGGACATCTAGGATCGGAGGCAAAATATAGCCTCCTTTTGTTTTCATGATACTATTTTGAAACAAATGTGTCTTCTCTTCCATCTAATTCGCTTCAAATTGACTGTGGAGTGGACTGGAACAGGGTGGGGGAAGTGTCCCAGAGTTTTCCACCAGAGGATTATTTTGTATTTAACCATATGTCCTAGATATTGTTTGCCCCACCTCATGCAAGTACACTGTAGACTTCATCTGGTAATTCCACCTAGAGTATACCGAAAGAATCCATTAATGAATAAATCAACCGACATGTGTGTGAATACCATTGATTCCATGCGTTTACTTTAGTTGGCCCTGCCAATTCGATTTAGATCGAAGTTTTAGATCGAGCTGATCACTTCGAGTCAAAGTATTTCAATCCTAGAAAAAAAGTAAGATTTTTTTTTAAAAGCCATTTTTCTCATGTTTTTCATTGGTATATTTCTTATCTCTTTGGAGGGAAAATAAGAGGATAAAGCGTCCTCGATCCCACTGTTTGTCCAAATTAGAGTAGACCCATTGAATCAGTGGAATTTACCCACTTACTATTCATCAGTTAATTCAATGGATCCAGTTGGGAGTATTTAACAGGCCAGAATCATGACTTGCTGTCTATTTCACCGGGGGTCAGCGGAGTCTGAATCTTGCGGCCGTTCTAAGCCGATTTTTGAGTTGAAATTTTACAAGGTAGATTGATCAGAATAGACACGGAATTTCTAGTAGCCCCCCTTGCTTTCTACCTCGTTTTATGGGTCTGCAAGTGATGTTTTGCAAACTTTGTAGAATGTTCTTCCGCAGGTGACCCCGGCTGTGGGAGTGAGTGAGACAGAGAGTGAATGAAATGAGCGGCCAATAGGAAGGCGGGTTCTCTCCAGCAGCAATTAGGAGAAATTTGATTTCACTCAACCGGTCAGATTAGATGAGTTGGGGGCAAAACTGCGGAAAAGAAGCCACAGCTTGGTTTGACCCAGAGAAGGAAACTTTCCTGGGTAGAGGCCGCTTTCCTTTGAAACAGCCCGTCTTTTTCAGTAGAGTACTTTCTGTAGGGCAGCCTAAGGCAAGACAGGATAACTCCTTCCCAAGAAGTCAAGATATGTAGTCCTAAAAGAAATTTAATTTGCCAGCGTGAAACAGAAAATCCCGGAAAATCTACCTGGGAGGAAAAAAATATTTTATAAACAACAACAACATTCTGTTTTTCATCAGATCCAAAACCAGCTTCATTCTACCTACTGCCAGGGCCGGCTCTTCTCGGTTTTGAAACAAGCAGCCTCCCACTTATTGTTGGAGCCAGAAGCAGCGTCCCAGGACTTGGTGTGTCAACTGAAAAAGCAACCAAGGTGCTCTTGGGGCGGGGAGGTTTTTGCAGTGGGACTTCAGAGCCCCCTTGTTGTGAAGGGTCCCACTGGTTGTGTTGTTGTGACCAATCAGCTCTGTGGGTGGTTATTTCAGGAAGACATCGGAGCTGAAGGATCTGTGGGTCTCGGCTCTTGTTTCTGGGGGTGGGGGTGGGATGGTAGACAGTTCCGTTGTCACCTGTTGTTGTTTTTTTGCGTGTTTTTTGTCGGGGGGAAGGGAGGTCTCAGCTGCTGGCCACCTTGTCTTCCATATGGTTAGGGTTATCTTCCAAGAATCTCCCAGAGATTCGCTCCTTAAACCTCCCTTTGTCTCCGGAGTTGAAAAGGGCATTGTCGTTCCTGAAAAGGACCTAGACAAAATCCTCACTGTTTCAATTCAGGACTGTTTAATCAGTCCCTAGTGACAATTTTATGGGTTTTAGGCGGTACAATGGTATCTTTGAAAAATCTTGTGGCCTTCAGGGAAACAAAGACCCTGAATTTTATGGGCTTGCAACTCGAATTAGAGCCTTACCGATGTGTAGGGAAGATTATCAAATTTGTATCATAAAAACTACTTTCTCTTTATAACAAATGATTGGGGGTGGAGAAGGGGTAGATTTCTAGCAATGGACTTTTGTCAAAGATAAACTGGAAGCAGATCATGGTATATGCTATGCAATCAGTCTGCATTATTAAACCCCTAAGTTCGTCTTTAACAAAAAACATTCCACCTCAGTAAATACCCTTTTTCACCTCATTAAATAAAGTAAGCAACATTACTTGCTTCTTGAGATATTGCACCAAATGTAACATTTGTGGTTAAGCAAACGATACCAGTGTGTGGTGGAGGACAGATGGATCCTGACATATTCAGTAATTATTTGGAGCCACTTGCATTTGAATTTAGTGGGGGCTTAGAGGCAGATTGGAGGTTGCCAGTTTTGCCTGGCAAGCTGATTCTACTGATAATCCTCCTTGCCCTGTTTTGAGCTCAGGATTACTATTTCAGGGTAATAGCATTGTGCCCTGTCTCCTTCCTGCACTCCTGGTACAGTGGAAAGTTGAAGAACATAGCTCATTTCCATGACTAGAGCTGAGCAGCTCCAGCATGAAAAGTTGGCAAGATTATTTAGCATCTGCTAAGTCCAAAATTCTGCAAGAGGCCCAATATAAGAAGCCCCATGCCCACACTCACACTCACCTTATACTGTTGATCTTCCCTTCTATTTGCACTGGTTCACTTGCCACAGAGTGAAATCTGAGGGTTGCATACAATTATTAGTACCAACCAGAGTAGACCCACTGAATCAATGGTAAGTAGACACTCTATTGAGGGTCTACAGTAAGTAGAAGTAAGACTCAGATGTGAGAAATGAATTCACTAGGTTGGATGGGCAACTGCTTATGTATTGCCATCACAGTCAGAGAAGATGCATTTTCCAAATTTCCAAGAATAATTACTGATTCATCACACCCATAACATGACTGAATGGTGTTGGAAATTAGAGTTTCCCAGAGTGTTAGCTCTGTTTGGGAAATTCTATTAAGGCTAAAACTGTGAGGATTCAGCCTCAATTAGCAGAGTAACAGAAAAAACGTGTCCAGTTCTGTCTACAACCTGATCTGGGACTGATTGAAGAAATAAAACAAACGCAGGCAGCTTCAGATTACAAGCTTAGAAGACTTTACTAATTAATTCTACATCTACATATGTATTGGAGATCCTACTGCCTAGCTAGCTAAGAATAGAGGTAGCTTCCTTCTAACTCACCATCTTTTCTGATGGGGATGCAAAGCGTGGTCAGAAAGGAGCAAGCGAAGAGTTCAAAGAGAAAGAGGAAGGAGGGGTCTCATTCTTTTATGGGACGGATGACCCAAGCAACTGTCCTAGGTCACATGATCTGATCACCTGAACACAGGAAGAGGAAGGGTGGAGCTTTGGCATGCAAAACAGAAAGGTGGCCCTATGCTAACTATGCCCACTTGTTCTAACAACAAGATGGGGGGAGAGAGAGAATGCTGGAATTTCCCCAACAAATGGTTTGCTGAGGTTAACCATGGGATCACTTTTCAGCCAGTCCATGGACAAAAGGCCCTGCACAGGAAGATCTACTGAGTACCTGAACAATATAAAAGCTTCCCCAAGCATACAATACTAGGGATTTGAGGAGGGTAATATTTGACTGCATTTCATTTCACTGGGATGTAACACCATACAGTTGGCCCTCCGTATCCACAGGTTCTGTGTCTATAGATTCAACCAACCATGAAAATATTTAAAAAAAAAAATCCAAAAAGCAAATCTTGATTTTGCCGCACACTGAACACTACACCCATTATATGTAGCCATATCCTGTTGTAAACTCCTTCCATTTCGCAGGTCATCAGGCTCTCTCTGGCACTTGTATGAGTTGTTTGCCATTTTGTGTAAAGCGTGCCATTTTACTATGTTATTATATATACAGTGGGACTTGAACATCCATGAGTTTTGATATCCTTGGGGGTCCTGGAAACAAATCCCAATGAAGATACCAATGGCCCACTGTAGTTCAGAATAAAGTGTAGCTCATTTAGTGATATAATCTGAAGGAAGAAAATATTAACTGCATGCACATTCAGAACAAAGGAGGCAGTGTTTGAGTAAATGATGGACCACTTTATCTAAACAAGATTTGCAGCAGGGTAAAAACAGTGTGGTACCTGAAGAAGATGGGATCCACTCCCCAAGACTTTCCTCCTCATCAGCACCAAGGTTAAGCTACTCATTGCCTCAAATCCATACCATCTCTGTTGTCTTGCTGTCAGCCAGCCTTCAATACTAGGAAGACTGCCTCTCATTGGACCCCCTTCCCAAATCCTGTGACTTTTAGGGAAGCAACTAACCCAAGGCAGACGCAAAAGTTTTCTTTAGCCCTTCCCAGGGTCCCAAGGGCATCAGGGCCAGAGAGTTTCCAAGACATCAAGAGCAGTTTTTAGGAGGATAGCTCCTTTCCACTTCTATGGGTAGCAGCAGTTTTTGCCAGCAGAAGGGCACCGTTGGACACTGCCCAAAATGTTTTGAACTGATGCTGTTACTGCAGAAAACACATATATAACAGAATACCAGATGCATTCACTGTCTAAGCAGGAGTTTAGTAACAGTACTCATTTTCCTCAAGATATTCTATGGCCAGAATCCCCCTGGTGACATACACAAGCATTACATTCATGTATATCCTTTTACGGTAATTGTAGAAGGAAATGTCCATTACCTTCCTCATTTGGTGGCCCCTAAATGCATGCAACCTACATTTGTGCTGCCAGCGTACACACTTTATCCATTTAGGGCTGGCCAGGCAGAGTTCAGTTGCACTTCTGCAGCCAGATACACAGAAATGGTAACATCCTCTTGGACCTCCTGGATGTTCTTTAGAGGTTTGAGGTGAGAGGTTTTGCATTGTGTGTCTAGCTGAATTAATGTATGTGGACACAGCCTGGCCACCTCACATTCTCTCAGCCACTAAACAGCCCTGGGGCAGCTGTGTCTACAGCAGAAAGGTAGATAGTATGCACACAGAGTGGGGAGGAAGCATGGTTATGCTTGATGGAGCATATGGAATTCTGGGGTTTGCAGTTTAGGGAGGGGCATTTAGTATTCTCAGCCAGAGAGCTCTTTGCCTCAGAATTCTACAGGATGTTGAAAGTGGAATAATAGCACTATGACAGTGTAGTGCAGAAAGGCACAGAGAGAGAGAAAACACACTAGATCAGAACAAGGGCCTATGAAGACCAACATTCTAGTCAAATAAGCCCTCAAACAGAACAAAAGCTCTGGTAATTCTTGCAATAGCACTCTCCAGCTCATTTCCCCCAGTAGGAAGTACTATACCCTAGTAGAGAGTCATCCTGCTTCTAGTTCCTGAACAATAGCCAATGGCCCTAACCTCTACACATTCATACAACCACTTTAAAGTTGCCAGCCCTCTCTGTACCTTGTGGCAGTGAATTCCATAGTCTAACCATGCGCTGCACGAAGTACCTCCTCTTATCTGTCCCAAACCTCCTCCAATTTATTTTTTAACCTCTCTGATTTAGTTTTTAACGTCTTTCTTTGATTAAGAAACCAGGAAAGTACTGAGAGCTTGCATGAGGTATTTTCTGCATTTTGGTTGGCCAATAAAAGTATCTCTCTCTATTGTGGATTTTGGATCTTGTTGCATTTTGTTACATGGAATACGTATGATCCCAGAATATGTTTTGTAGATTTGAAGAGACTGAATTTTGCCAAAACATAGGAAACTAATAAGAGGGAGGTGATGGACTGGTACTTAGCTCTTTGAAGTTTCTACCTTCATCAAAGGTAAAACTCTTTCATTTGGATTACAATTGGAAATCTTTACCTATACAGTTTTTTCCAGATGTCACAGTATAAGGACTTCTTGAGAAATTCAATGTTCTCTCTCTAAGAAAGAGGCAATTAGTTTTGCACAGGACAGGGACAGCCTGGATCTAAAAGGAAGTTACTTTTCTGTTGCTAACGCAGTTGACATTTTATTAGTTGTCTTTTATTTGTCCTCAGCCTCCATATGGCCAAACAGGGGAGCAGCCTCTACTTGCATTAATATCCCTCTAGACCAGTGGTTCACAACCTGTGGGTCCCCAGATGTTTGTGGACTTCAGCTCCCAGAAGCCCTGAGCATTGCCCATAGTGGCTGGGGCTTCTGGGAGCTGAAGTCCACAAACTTCTGGGGACCCACAGGTTGAGAACCACTGCTCTAGACCATCTTAACTGACAAACATCTGAAACAATCCATAAGCCTGTAACTCAAACATTGTTACTTTTCTTCTATATGATTTTTTAACATCTTTCCCTGACAATGAATCCAATGAAGCTTCAAATCTTGCATGGTGTGTTTTTTTGCATTTTGGTTGGCCAATAGAGGTATTGCTCTTTTACGGATTTTGGATTTTGTTGTAGTCTCCTCCAACTTAGTGTAAGTGGGTTCTAGTATTGCGAGTGAGAAAGAAACTTCACACAATACGCAGCTTGAGTGCTCCTGGATTCTGCACTATGCTTGGATACCCTGGTGTGACAGCTGCCTCCCTCAGTCTCAGGTATCTGGGAGATGGCTTGTTTATGCAAAAAGGAGCAGAGAGGGATTCTGAACATGCTCAAAAGCACTCTCCTTCAGCCTTATATGTTTCATATCTGAGCCCAGGCACTGAAAACAAAGCTCAAGGCTAATTCTGCTTTGCATTTGTCACATACTTTGTTCAGCTAAAGGTCAAGTTCTTTCTAGCTTCCTGCTACACAGAGCACCAAATGATACAAGATTCAGTCTTTCAGGAGGCCTTGTTTTGATTTATTGCATGTGTGGGTGTGGATGCAATTATGGCAAGCAGCCAATTGAATGCTCTCTTTCTCTTCAACATATAATGTCTTCCTAACATAATTACTCAATCGTTGTTTTCTAATTTATTTCTAAGACTGCTGATTTAACCCGAGCCATGCTCATTTTCGTACTGTTCCAGCAAATCCTTATAATTCATGCTGTTGCACTGTGTAATATCCCTTTACAAATTCCCCTATCTATCATTTATTTGATATCACGCATGTAGATATATCTGCAAATGTTGCCTTTTATCCTGTATTCCATTCTTCCTCTGCTTTTCTTCACTCCCAGGGCATCTTCTGAGCTTCTTTTGACACATTTCTCAGAATGTTTGCCAAACATTTTCATCAAATTAAATTACCTTTATATTCATTTTTATTCATATTTTAGATTTCCCCAAAACTTATTCAAAAGTACCTGTATGTCTATCATGATCAACAACAACCAATTAAAATGAATGCACTCTAAAAATGGGAAGACAAGTTTGGTGGGACAAGTTTGATTTCTTTAGCTTGCTTGAAAAGAGAATACTCACCTTTAGCACTGATCCAGCTTTAATTTTAGTATCCCTTTTATGAAATACCAGTTTCCAGTGTTATAGATAATAAGTAGTATCGGCTCTTTTGATATTCTGTTGCTGCTGCTACCGTTCTGCTATTTGTCACCAATACAAAGCTGGTGCTTTAGCAAATCATGATTTTATGCCCTTCCCTTACATAAGAAGGGGAAAGAGTTATAGCTTTGTGGCATTAACTTTGCCTGCAGTAAGTCCCAAATTCAGTACCTAGAATCCCCAGATAGGACAAGGCAATTACTTGTCCAAAAATTGAAGAGAATTCCTACCACTTAGTATAGACATGAATTAAAGAAGAAAGTAAAAAAAGTACAGTAATCCATTTACCTGTAGTGATTTGGTTTTTGGCATTAGCAAGGGAATAATAGAGTCATATTTCTGAAAGAACATAAAGAATCTTAGAAGGATTAGTTGTTTTGGTGTTAACAAGAAATAATTCTAAGTACAGGAAGCCGCCATCTTTCAATACCCTGTTATCTGACAACATGCTATTTTAATGCTTCCACAAGTGTCAAAAGAGGACAAGTTCCATTAATTCAATGGGGGTTCCACTCTTTCATCAGTTCTTCTTGACTACGGGGTCTCAATTGGGACTGCTCTTGTGCATGGGCTTCTTGCAAAGTGGGGGGGGGCATGCCAAGCTAGGTGAGAGACTCTGTAAGCAACACACACAGTCAGTCACATAAGCTTCCACATGACTTTCATGCTCCCAACAATACAATACATGGATTCTGATTTTCAACCAGTTCCGTTTTCTGACAGTAGTTACCATGCTGTGCATCCCCAGTCTGTGATACAGTACGATTGGCTATAAACATTGTTTAATTGGCATGAAATAAATATAAATCTTGCATTTATGGCAGAAAAGTTGTGTGGAAATTAAATGGACTCTGACTAGATGCTTCCTGAAGGTAGGACAAGGGATCTCAGCACGGCTAGATCATAAATTTAGGAGAATCAATTTGAAAACTCACTCTGATGAGTTTTAGATGGTTCACTGAAGTACCTAATCTTAAGAGACAATAATAAACAAAGTGGCTAGAAAGAGTATCCAAAAGCTGACATCCTGTTGCCTCTTTCTCATGGAAATTGTCCTTTTGTTGCCTTACCTCTCCAGTCATTAAGAGGCTATCATGATTTCCTTTGATGCTTTTTCACCTACCTGCAAGGACAGTCAGAACCTTCCAGACCTCTTTGCTGGCTCTACCAGAGAGCAATTTGTGGGAAAATGAGACTGAAACTGTCAGGAATCCAGCCTTCATTTAGCAGAGTCACACAGGGAAGCAGTTAGAAGTTTTTAATCTAATGACTTGTGGCTTCAAACTGGTACTTGGAATAAACACAGACGCAGGTAGCTTTGAATAAAAGACTAAACACTTTACTAATAACTCTTCATTTACATCTGTATAGAGAGTCAGCTACCTGTCTAACTAATGAATAGGAGAATCTTCGGTTTAACTCACCATCCTCCTTGATGGGACTCGAAGTATGCGAAGAGTTCAGGGAAAGCAGCCATTGAGAACAAAGAGAGAGATTTCAGAGAAGGGAAGAGAGGAGGAAGGGTCTTAACTTTTATAAGACCGATGACCCAAGCAACTGTCCTGGGTCACATGATCTGAGCACCAAAGGTATTTATGATCATGCAATAAAAGACGGAGAAAGGCAAATGGAGAAGATCTGGCATGCAGGAACAAAGGGAGCCCTATCTGGCTATTCCCATTTGTTCTAATAACAAAAATGGGGGGAGAATGCTGAGATTTCCAACACAATTAACACATTCCCCTCAAGGCGGAAAAAGAATATTTAAGCCCTGGCTCAGCCCCTGGCTGTTTGCTGGCACCTTGAACATAAGTGGCATGTTAGGCTGCATGAGGGCCCCCAGATCGCAGTTCATTGTACTGCCCTCAGGCTCTCTCAGTCTGAGACAGCTCACACTGATCCTCTGCTACTTCAGGAATGGTAACTATTACCCATTTCACCCCAAATTCTCACTATACAACCTTCCTCTCCTTTACTTTTGTTAGCCTTGTACAGTTTGTGAGACTGTTTAATTTTTTGCATGTTTGTGAATTTCGCCCAGTAAAGATATTCTTTTTTGATCTCCAACTGGTGGGCTACAGTTAGTACTGGCATACAAAGGCGAAAAGATCCTGTAAGGTTACTCACTTCTTACAGGTCTCCGTTTTTGAGCTAGTAATTCCCCACCTTTTCACAGAGGTACCGGTATTATGGGTGAACCTCAGAGTCACCCATCTTTTGGGGTAACTCAGTGCTCCAGTCCCTAATCTGTCAGGTAAGTGGGGGAAGACTGTATTTTAAAGTTATTTTGAAAGGGAATTTTTAGCCATTTTGTTGGGAAAATGAGACTAAAACTATTAGGATTCAGCCTTCATTTAGCAGAGTAACACAGAGAAACGTTTAAAAGCTTGTCGGATGACTTGTGGCTTCAGACTGGCTGATTCAATAAACACAAACACAGGTAGCTTTGAATAAAAGGCTTAAATACTTTACTAATGACTTCTTCATTCACATCTGTATTGAGAGAGCCTGCTACCTGTCTAACTATTGAATAGGAGAGTCTTCGGTTTAACTTACCATCCTTCTCGATGGGACTCGAAGCATGCGAAGAGTTCAGAGAAAGCAGCCATTGAGAACAAAGAAAGAGATCAGAGAGAGAGAGAAAGGAGGGGTCTTAACTTTTATAAGACCGATGACCCAAGCACAGCCCTGGGTCACATGATCTGATCACCTGAGAACCAAAGGCATTTATGATCATGCAATAAAAGACAGAAAAGGCAAAGGCAAATGGAGGAGACAAAAGGGAGCCCTATCTGGCTACAGCCCACTTGTTCTAACAACAAGATGGGGGAGAGAGAATGCTGAGATTTCCCAACACATTTGAAGAAGCATTTTGAAGGAATTCTTCAAGTTTCATCCCATTCTTTCTGAAACAATCAACTGTGTTTGAAGGGTAAGTGAACAACATGCATATCCATGGACATGTATAGGGGTGGAAAGCTGAGAAAAGGTTCTGCAGACCAATGGCAAAGTGAAATTGCACAGGTTGTTAGATACCATGTTTGAAGACAGGCTTCCCCAACCTGTCTTGGACTATCAATCCCAACATTTTCAGCCAGCAATCACATTGTGGGGTTTATATACATCTGGGAACCATCAAGCTGGGGAAAGGTGTTAAGGGGATGGATATTAAAGGATTATTATTGTAGGGAAAGACCTGCTAGAACCTTTACTCCAGCAGTAGTGGAGGCCCCTGTCTTAGGTTGGTGGGTTTAAAGAACCAAAATTGCAGGTAGGAAATAGGTTTAGAATCTTCAGCAGGAGGAACATTTATTAAAGAAATATGTTTTTTGATAGAAACACCCTGATCCTTCCTAAACTAATCTAAAAAAGAAAAGGATGGGAAAGAGACATGCTGTGGCATGTACTCCCTTGTTAAAGAGCAGATGGGAAGAGGGAAATCATGAGGCTAAGGGTTCTTGGATTGATAGTTCAACACATCTGAAAAGTGACAGGTTGGGGAAGTCTGCCTTCAAGCACGGTGTCTAAGAACCTGTGCAATTTTAGTTAAGGAAAATTAAGTGACTGCCCTTTGTTGGGTCAGTTCCTTTTCTTGACAATGGAGGGCTGTCAGTTTATCCTGACTGAACCAGACAATGTTATCTGTCCATAATTCTTTTGGGATAGGTGGTTGACAGAGGAAGCAAAAACAAGTTGGAAAGGAAGACAAAGATCCTAATCCCTCTCTGTACAAGCCATTTTGTCCCTGTTGGACAAGAGAATGGAAAGAACAAGTTCAGAAGCTGCTGTCTCTTCCAACAAAAGCAACCTAAATTTCTCAAAGACTATTTTTGAAGGAGGCAACAACAGAATGCACTATCTGAGGGTAGCAGTATAAGCCATTTACAGTTGGCCCTCCAAATTCACCAAGGTTAGTTAGGGAAACCATAAATATCAAAATTTATATGCGTGTGTGTGGGAAGGGACCTGAGGGATAGTGGGGAGAGCAGGCATGCCCATTCCAGGTCAAGGAAAGAAGAAGGAAAGGAGATGTGTCAGCCTGGTGGCCCTATACTTCCTCTCTTGACCATTGGGAAAAGGTTTCTGGTGCTGAGAAATTACAATCTTTCTTTAGCCAGCAAGGCAGCAGCTAGTGGAGGAGGAGGAGGAGGAGGAGGAAGAAGAAGAAGAAGAAGAGCAGAAGTGGGTTTTTAAAGGGCTATGCAGCCTGATTGGAGCTGCTGAGAGAGAAGGTTCCCCCAGAAAAGAAACATTTGAGGTGGAGGGCAGGGATTGGAGAAACTTGCAAATAATCAAATCCATGAAAGTTAAACCTGCAAATCTGGAGGGCTAACTATACTATAGTTGTGACTATCAACAGGCCAATGACAACTTAACATGCTCAATGGCCCCCACAAGCATTAAAAGAAAAAGATTGATTTTTGGAGTCCAGTAGCAGTTAGTTAAACATATTCAGACTTTTCTGCTAAGGTTCTAATTTCTCAGTTGCATGGGCCAAGAATCTTTACCTAATATAAGACAGCTCCTTTTGCTTCTATAAGTGCTTGGGAACTGAGGATGGGTTTCGAAAGTCATTTTTCTTTAGAGTAGGCATGGGAATTCTGTGGCCCTCCAAAAAAGCCCTCCCCTCATACCTACTGCCATTGTGCCACCCTCTGAGCAAGAGAAGAACAAGCAAGCACAGCACCATAGTCCTTTGATTTCAGTGACTGATGAAAGACCTTTCTCCTTCCATACCAACTGCCATTGCTCTGTCCTCTGAGAAAGGGAGGAGCAGGCAGGCACAGCACCGTCCAGTTTTGATTTCAGTTGCTGATGAAGAGCTCTCCCTTCATACCAACTGCCATTACTTTGGGCTCTGAGGGAGGAAAGAGTAGCCAGCACCTGCTGGACCTAGTCTGCTCCCCGCCTGCCATCCCCCTTTCATTGTGTTTCGTATCTTTTTAGATTGTAAATCTGGGGGCAGGGAATGGCCAAATTAAAATTTATAATCTACTCTCAGAGCCTTTCTAGTTCAAGCTCAGGGTATAAATGCTATAAATAAATAAAGGTGGGCAATAAATCTCAACAGTCCTAACCAGCATAACCAATGATAAGAAATCCTAAGAGCTACGTTTCAACCACATTCAGAGGGCTGCAACATTTTCAAAGCTGCTTTAGAGCAATTTCAATCTCCTCCCATCTAGCAAATGGGTTAAATTCCAAGGATGCAAAAAATGAGCTCAGGCTCAATGTAATCAGAATCCAAGGTTGGGAAAAACTCTCTTTTTGAATCACAACTCCCAGAATTCCCCAGCCAGGATGGCTACATCTATCCCTCCCCCTTAAGATTAATTGCAATAGGAAATGTAATCACACGACAGAGAAAGTAGTTCTAGGGAGACACTTCTCTTCCTTCTATATGGCTTTTTCTATCATAGAATGAAAGAGAGAGTGAGATGGCCATTAGGTTCTCTCAAGCAAATCACTTTACCTTTTTCCACTATGCTCACACTAACTCCTTTCTCTGGAAGATGTTTTACTCAATTGACAGGCACTTCTGTCTTTGCCCATGATTAAATGATAACTTTCCATTGTCATTTTCAAAGCTCCCCTTTTAACAGTCATTTACCAAGTGAAAGGCAGTCTGATTTCTGGAGCGCTTGTTAGCCCATGTGTGAGCCTGTCATCATTTCTTCAGAAAACCATGCACCTGCAACTGAAGTGAGTTACCTGCCGTCAATGGGAGGAATTGTCCGTCTTCTGAAGCATTTAAATATTGTCTTCATTGTCAGGGATAACAACAGCAGGAGGGAGGCTTCTGCGGGTTAACCACATGCTGATTGAGCCTTGTTGTTTGTAGAGGTGGATGATTTGTGATACTCAGTGATAAAAAAAAAAGCAGCTACTTTGTTAGTACTATTTTAATGGAGGCCTTCTTGATTGTTGTTAGCACTTATTTATAACCTAATACTAGCAGCCTGAAACCAGAGTGAAAGATCAAGCCCTTTCGGAAGTAAATTCTGCACACAAATCTAGTGCTGCTACATATGACTGGAATGCATGCCAAATAGCAAGAGACAGAAGCAAGGTGACAAAAGAAAAAGCAGGTATGTAATGAAATAAATGGGGTGGATATTTTGAATGTGGACTGCCGCTGAAGTTTGCCCTACTATGTGAGGTTGCAGGGTGTTGGGACTGAAGGATTTATGGCAGGACTGGACAACACTGAGGAAGCAGGGAAGGAGATGGTGGGCCTCATGACACTGCATCGCTTCTAGTTCCAAGAAACAGCTAAAACATGGCCATTTCTTGTGGATTGGGTAGGGCTCTTGTACTTTAATAGTTTTATTTAATAGCTTTAATAGTTATGCAGAAAAGGTAAGTTCAGTAGGTGTTGCTGGCATGGCAGACAACAACTGCTAAAGTTCCCTCTTCTACACAACTATTAAAGATACAACAGCCCTGCCTCTTATTTCTAGATTTGGGGGTAGCAAAGGGAGGTGAACTGTCTTCTTCTTGTGGGGTTTTAAAAGATATCACCTCTCTTCCTGGTCTTTTTTAAAACTAAGGTTCTAGAGGTTTCAGGAGCCTACAAGGAACTTTGGGGACCACAAAATGGCTCCTCAGAGATCACATGCAGCCCACAGGCCGTGCTTTCCCCATCCTTGTTCTATGAGCTGTAGAATAAATTGGCGGAGACTCATGATAGGAAAAAAAAAAGTAATTTGTTGGAATCTCTCTATGGTTTTCTGTACGGAAATAGTGGCTGAGATCTTGCATGGAGAAACAAAATATAAAGTTCTGCCCAAATGGAACTCCATCTCCCCTGTTGCAGGTCTTTTTTTTCCGGTGCTGGGGTGCAGGGATCATGTGAGCAGCCTCCGGTGAGAGGCTCTCACGTCCCTGCTACTCCAGCTCTGCACAAGCTGCCTGCTCACGCGAGAGCCCCGCCTCTTCCTTCTGCGGTGCAGCCTGGGAGTTTCTCAGGCTGCACTGGGGCAGGAAGTATGACTGGTGCAGCTCTGGAGGCTCCGCACGCCGGGTAAGTGTGTGCGGGGCCTGGGAGCAATGCGCAATCACGCACCATTTTCGGCTTCTAGCTGAAAATGAAAAGGTGCACGATCAGCTCCTGCCGGCCCCTGCAGCATCACACAATTGTGAGTGCATTGTGCAGATCGCTCCTCACAATCGCGCGACGCTCCATGTGCCCTTTCGCATGGCAAATGCCGTGTGGAAAGGGCCTCACCTGTTGGTTGCACACACTCCCCTCTGACATGATTATTTAGTGATCAATGGAAAATGGGGAGGCAGCAAAGAAGCATCTGGCTATGTCCCTGCTGTGACTTGGCCTACTCCTTTCTCTCTCAGACTAATATGGCAGCTACCCAATCTGACAGAGCATCCTGTCACTTCACATACAACTCTGCCTCCCCCACCTTATAGTATCACCTTTGTATAAAAGGTGAGGCCTTTCAATGGTTATTTATAAGCTCTTTATAGTTTTATGGTACTGTGTTTCTGTGTTTTTAAATGCTGTATATTTTTCAGCTCAGTCAGTATTTGTAAAAATATATTGTGAAATTTTTTTAAAAAACATATAGAACAAAGTATTGGATTCCAGATGTAGGCAAAAGCTAATAAGTTCATCGGAGTACTTCTAGTCAGTTTCTTTATGTCTTTAAGTTTTCATATAAGCATAAGTAACATAACCAGCCCTTTGCTACTCCACCACCAAAGGCTCAACTCTCAATCTAGGTCACACTTTCTGACCAGATTATATAATAGTTTAATTACTTTGCTGCCTTTCTCTAGGTTTCCTTGAGAACTAAACCCTCCCCACTCAGACAACCTCCCTGGCTGACTGAGCGACTTTATTCCAGACCTCTTTCTCACTGAAAATTGACAATGACACTCAGTGCTTGCCTTTTTATATATCCTCCTCTCAAGCTTCCAGACTCTCCCTCACACTAAAGGGCTGAGTTTCTCTCCTGAAACTGTTCTGGACATAGAATGGACATAGAATAACAAAACCATTCTTTAAGATCTCCCATGAGTTCTCCAGAGGTCCCAGAAAATGGCATTGTCATCGCATTTCTGGCTAAAGGGACACACCTGGATGATTCTTTGTTGCCTCCCACTCTCCACCAGTCACTAAATAGCCATTATGGACCCTTTTCGCACCTTACCTTTTCATGGTGCTGGGGTGCGGAGCTTGCATGAGCAGCCTCTGGAGAGAGGCTCTCGCTTCCCTGCTTCTTCGGCTCTGCACGAGCTTCCTGCTCACGCAAGAGCCCCGCCTCCTCCTTTGCAGTGCAGCCTGGGACTTCCCAGGCTGCACTGAGACAGGAAGCATGACTGGCCTGGCTCCTCAGGCGCTGCACACAAGGTAAGTGCGCACAGGGCCCCGGAGCAATGCGCGACCGCGCAGCATTTTCAGCTTCAAGCTGAAAATGAAAAAATGCATGTGCGATCCGCATCAGGCACTTGAGCGCCACACAAATGTGAGTGCGTCGTGTGGACCATTCCTCCCATGTGTGCGACACTCAAGGGGCCCTTTCGCTTTGGAAATACCGTGTGAAAAGGGCCATGGAGAGGGGAGGGTGAAAACACAAATGAGTTCCATGGGAGAGGGTGTAAGCTAAGTGATGAATTCCTCTCTCTACAATGACCCGTCCCAAAAAAAACCCCAGTTTTGCCAGATCATACCAACATATGTCATAGGATTCCAGCCAGCCACTTTGTACCTCCTGAGACTGGAAATGGGATGAAGTGTATCTTTCCTTTAAAATCCACACAATGTCCATAGTTAGAGTACATTTGAAAGAACATGTACAGCTAAATTATGTGCATTTGAAAAATACTCATAAAGATGCTTTAACCAGTGGATAAATGTGTACAAAAATGTCTATTAGAAAAATTTGTATATTTGGGGGAAAGGTGCACAAATTAGTATATGGGAAGGGGAGAAAGAATCAAAAATCCAAGGCAGAACCCAGACAGCGTGTAAATGCCACTGGAATTGTGTATAAAATGCATTGAAAATAAGACTGGCAGATTTTCACATCCACAGTTGAGACATTTCCTAGCGTTTTCTGTCCATTTTCTGGTATGCTCACAGCTACCTTTCTCTGTCTGCTGTGGCTATTGCTCTTATTTGCAGTGACATCTTCATGGAGACTCTAGCTTTCCTGTTTGCTGCTTCTCTGTTCACCCACTCCCTGCAGTTAATCCAGTCCAGTATGCCCTGCTCAATGTTGCCACTCCTTGTTGGGGTGGGTAACATTTACTAGTGGATGCTGATGCCAAATGCATCACTGCTCACATCAGCCCTGTTCTTGCACTTTCCAAGTTGCTGCTTGCAGCGGGGTGCGTGTGTGTGTCTATGAAATCTACTACCTACTTTTTTTTAATTGGCTGGGGTGAGTCCTTAGTATTTGGAAGAGGGAAATCCCTTAGCAGTGAATGGAGAGTGATGGAGGGGATCACATAAATGAATGGTGTAAAATTCTGGTTTTCTAAAGTTGGAATGTATGATTCTGCTGGAATTTTGAAGATGTCTGCCCTTGTAATAAAATATTGACAAATCAGCCTACCCAATTCCTTGGGGGGTGTCCTGACTTCTAAAGATAGACAGCTCCAAGTTTACTAGTATTTGATAGTAGGCTGCATTCCAAACATCACATTATTCATGTTCTGCAGGAGACTATATAGGACTGACTGTTCATAGTGTTTTGGTTCTTTATAGGGACAGACCTCCTGAGCAAACCTTCCATAGCTACATTTTGTGTACACAACCGACAAAGTTTAGTCATTGTTGTTGTGGCTGGGTGCATCTTCAAGGAATTTCTGGCTTGACCCTAAGATAACGCTATCATGGGGTTTTCTAGAGCTGAAAGTATGTGATGTGCCCAAGGTCACCTAGTCGGTTTCCATGGCCAAGCAGGGAATCAAACCCTGGTCTCCAGGGTCATAGTCTAATGCTCAAACTGCTACACCATGCTGGCTTTCTGTTAAGTCCATATACATGATTTCAGGTAGCCGGGCTGAGTACTTAGAATCCCTTACCTAGTCAGAGTAGATAGGGTAGTGGCCAATCAAGTTCCTTTGTCCTACATCTTTGGGAAAGTTATTTATGGGACTACAATTCCCAGAAGTCCCTAATCAGCAAGTCCAAAAAAGTATCTTTTTGGCAAGAGTAGTACAAGTCCATGCATAGAAGTTGTGCTGCTTATCAAAGTGCCACTGTCTGTAGGCACCAAGGACCGTGTAAGGCTGACCCTAATAACAGATCAGGGTGCAAAGGACTTTGAACTGTAGTTGGGGCAGGTGTCATATGTTTCTCATTTGCATTTTGCATTTAAACGTCCTGTTTTCTGAAAGTATATAATATGTAATGTCCTCAGTCTCTTCAGCACCCAACACCTGTGATTGTAATTAGCCTTGTTTTATGACAATCTGTCTGAGCTGGAAATATACACCCAGCAAGCCTTTTAAAAGAAAACCTTTGATGCTCACCTGGATGATACACAACTGGAATGTCAATTTGTAATGAGAAGGCAAGCCTATTCACATCAAATGATGAAGATATTTTAATATAGAGTTAAGAAAAATGGAGTAATTCACTTTGGCTAACTTTGTGTGAATGTTCCACTGTAATTCTGGGTTGCATGCAATCTGCGGCGTATTTCCATTTTGCAGTATTATCACTACATTATCTTTCTTTTTGAATTTTTGTGAGCCACAAATTTTGAGATTGGTTAAAAGGCCACTTCAAACATTTGGTCACATAAAAATTCAGACAAAAGGATCAAGAAACTTTTTGAAGTTCTGAGCATCTGGTAAGCACAGATATCAGGAACACAGATCAAAGGGAACAATGGATTCAATACACAACATTCATACAGTACATGTGTTTGATAGCTGATTATGGTTCCTGGGTTTCCTGAGGAATGTTTGCTCAGCAATGCAGGAGGGAAATATTTTGCTCCATCAATAAGCTCGCTTTCTTTGTCTGATCAAAGAGGAGCTCAGCCAGAGAGCTAAAGGCTGTCATTCAATGACCACTTACTTTGGTTTAGACCTATGAAAGCCAATGGGGCTTCATCAGAGGAAGTGGCCATTGAACTTAGTGCCAGAATGTTAACGCAGAAGAGATTGCTGGGCAAGGGGGAGGGGGAATGCTCTATAATGAGATTACTGTAATGAGTATTTTACATTTTATGGCATTGCAAATGTTTCCACAGAGTCCTACAAAACTGACACTGGTTGTTGCAGATAGATAGTTAGAAACAACTGTTCTTTCCTAATATAGATTTCCTGTATATCTTGCACATTTTCTCCTTTCTGCTTTCCATTATGGAAAAAGTCTGTAGGCCAATGGACAGTCATATTGACAAGTTAATTTTCTAGTCTGAGTGAATCAAAAACTTAGTTTACCAAAACACTTGGCAGCATGACAGTGATATGAACAAACAGTGCAAAAATGTCTACAAAGCATGGTTTGAATTTTCAGTAGCCAGAATCCTGATAGTGGCTTACACTGGTGTTAATTCCTGGCAACACTTTGTGCAACACTGGTCTGAGGTGTGGAAGGGCAGCTGGGGGCTTCTGGGCACAAGTGCCTTCCGGCCCCCAAGTGCCTATAGAAGTAGATTCAGGGGCAATCTGGCTGCCTTTTTTCTTTTCTCCCAGTTAGAACACACACAAAATAAGGAAGCTGTATGAAATGGAACCAAGAGCCTCTAGTGCATAAAGGATTTATGTTATGACCAAAAAAGAGGTTAATTTTAACCGTGGAAATGTGAAAGAAGAATGCTTAAACCTTCTCTCCCTTGACAGATAACTCCACCCTGTGTACCCAGGAAAGAAGAAGCTGCTCCTATCCTTGGCTGATATGTGTGGTGTGATGTGAGCTGCTGCTGATTCTCCAGGTGTGCAAAAGCAGCTGGATGGAGCCCAGTCACACTGTCACAGCCAATCAGTGTCCAGTGGGGGAGCCACACTTCAGAGCCTCCAACTACCTTTATGCACATGCAGAAGCAGAAGCAGCCTCCTACCCAGTACTGATGGAAATACACTGGGCCAACCAGATCTTGGCCACTGTTTCCAGTGACTTTAGTGTAATTTGGAATGACTTCTTGGGTGGAAGAGTTTTAATGTTTTTGAAAATCACAATGTAATAATGATTCTGATGAAAGAGAATTGACTATCAACTCCCATACTCTTAGTGATGTACAGTGGACATTTTTCTAAAATGGAATGCTTACCTAGGCTTAATTTTTCTGTGGAAAATTTTCTGTTTGATAAAGAAAAGCCCTGCTTCTTAAAATAAACAAGTGAACGCCTAAACAATTTTAGGTAAGCGATTCTACAGCAGTATAAGTGACTGTACAGGCAGTGGCACTGAAACTGAAAGTCCCCAGCTGCTTGAATGGAAGACAGTTTAAATTTCTTTGGAAGTAGGTGAGTGGACAAGCACAGCATGTCATATACTGTTTGTTGAGTGTGCAAAAATTAGTAGCAGCAGCTTTCATTATCTTTGCCCCTTAAATAGAAGCAAAGTATGAGAAGCACGCATTCTTGTAAAAATTTGAAGATATGTATTCTAAGAGAGGAAGTATGACACAGTGGTTTGGTTCTGGAAGAACAGGGTTTGAATCCCCATTGGGCCACAGAAACCTGCTGGGTAACATTGGGCAGATCATTCTTTCTCAGCCTAAGAAAAAGACAAATTCTCCTCTGAAGAAATTTTGCCAAGAAAACACTAGAAGATGGTCATCATAAACTGAGAATGACTTGAAAGCGCATAACAACAAATTCTATTTTCCATATTTGACTATAGTATTTTAATATAATGTTTTGTATTTAAACATAATATAGTTAAATTACCTTAGGTGTCCCTCACCCATTACTTCATTTCAAATACTTACAGCTTGTTGGGACATTTAAAAGTTCTGTTTAATAAACAGAGGTCACATAAGCTTTCTTAGTCAGATCATATTATATTTAGGGCACTGGGAAATTTTTCTAGCTCAGAATTTTCTGGAAAATCGACATCACTGCTCTTGTCTTTTGAGCTTTGAGAAATAAGCACTACTACGTTTTCTGCATCCCACTTCACTTACACCTAGGCCATTTCCACACTAGAGTGTTATAGTGCTATTATTCCACTGTCAACATCCTATGGAATCCTGGGGTTTGCAGTTTAGGGAGGGGCCTCAAATATTGTAAACCCCTGAATTCCATAGAATGTTGAGTGGAGTAATAGCACTATAACACTCTAGTTCAGAAATGTCCCTAGTCTTCAGCAGCAGAAAGTTAAGGACGTTGGTAAAGATTTGGCTTCTGTATCATAATGAATGATTTCCTGCCATATACCCAAGCAATCTTGTGATGGATCTAATTCAGTGTTAGGCAACATGGCACTCTTCAGATTTTTTTTTTTTTGGACTACAACTCCCATAAGCTGGCATTGTCAATGGACAGGATCTGTGGCAGTTGTAGTCCAAAATGTCTTGTCTAATTTAAGCCTGGTGTCTTTCACTCTATAAGGCAATTTTAAAGTGCAGAATAGCAGCACATAAGAAATCTTGTTCCCTAGTAATAGGGCATCCATCCCTTATGTTCCATTAAACATAGATTTGCACTTCTAAGTGACATGTTAAAACTGTATGGAGTCAAACAAAAACAATGCAGAGGGGGAAAACAGGACATTGTGGGGTTAAACATTTGCTGAGGGTTTGTTTCAAACATCTGAATGCTATGCTTCTTTAAAGGAATGGGATTACTCTACCTGACTAATCAGGAAAGAGAGAAATCGTATAAATGAGACAATTATGGAAATCAGGAAGCAATTTAATTGTCTGAAAACATCTTAATTGGAAGGAATATCATTTTCTTAAATGAAAGTAATCACGTTACTGGGGCTAAATAATGATTTTAAAAAAGTGCTTTCCAATGCAACATCTCAAGCTATCAAAATGAAATGTGTGAAAAAGCCACAAACTAGTGTTGACAATAATGATATTAAACACAAGTTATCATGGCTGAATTCTGTTATCACATTAATCTAGAATTGTTTAACCTTGTATATTAGTTATGTATCTTTTTCTCTTCTATTCTCAGGAGGATAAGCAGTGAATGGCAATGCTTTCATGCTTTGCTCTGGAGCTTCTTAGAGCATCTGGCTATCCATTGTTAATAGCAGAACCCCAAACAGATTGACCTTTGCTTTAATCCAGCAGGGCAATTAAAGAATGAGCTAACTTAGCAATAGACACTGGAAGACTTGCAGCCTGGCCCTATGCAGAATTAGATATTCTTAGAACTGCTAAAATCAATGGATTTGTAATAGGTTAGGGTACACAAGGCTTTAGTCTTTCATGTTGTTAATAAACTGCTCATGTTAACATTTATTTATGAAAGCTTGTTGACTTACTGGGATGTTTGTGTCTGATTTTCAATAATTCTGGATGGTTGAAAATAATTTACCAGTTCTTCTCTGACTTGCAAGTGATAGGCTGCTGTGGTTTATTAATGGTGTGTTCTTACATATTGTTTCCTGTAGAGAATGATAGCAAGACCATTTTCACACTAGACTGTTATAGCACTACTATTCCACTTTCAACATCCTATGGAATCCTGGGGTTTGCCATTTAGCAAGGGGATGGCTGGCCCCTCCCTAAATTGCAAACCCCAGAATTCCATAGGATGTTGAAAGTGGAATAATAGCACTATAACAGTCTAGTGTGGAAATGGCCCAACATTTTAATGTTTATGATTTTTAATGTTTGCTGCAAACCTTTAGACATAAAATAGACTAACAATGGTGTAGATGATAACACTACTGATAGCAACACTACTGATAGCAACAGCAGTAATAAAGGATGAGTGTTTTACTTTTTACTGATGTGCTTTTAAACTTCATGCTCAAGGGTGGGATATCTTAGTTCTGCAAATAATCCACAAAGAATTAGATATTCAGTGGCTTTCTATCCAAACTATTATAAACAATGTCTCCAAGTTTCACCCACTCACCAAGGATTTTTTTAACAGACCAAAGCAATTTTTTTTTAAAGCCTCAGCGACTCTACTGCCTTTTCCCACTAGGGTTCTCTTGTGTCACAACTTATGTCAAGTCCTATGTACTTTTTTTGGTGAACTATCATGCAGAAACGTAGAAGTAAGGGATTGTGGTAGAAGTAAGGGATTGTGGGTATCAGCAGGCTGGCTGGTGACAGAGTCGAGGGATGACGTTAGGATTCTTATTGTGGTCAGGAAACAATACAAGAAGTGTCCATAAAACTAAACCTCCCCGCTGAACTTGAACTACAAGGCTAATCCTAATGCTGTTAACTGTAATTACATTAAAGATTCTTCTGTCACTTTAAAGAATAACAAATTTTATTTGTATATAATATTTTCTGTGAAGTTGGATGAAGTTCACAAAAGTGTACGGCATATAAAACTTATTAGTTTTTAAGACGACACAGGACTCTGTTGTTTTAACTCCAGAAGATGAACATAGCCCTGAGAGTTTCTTTGGTACACTGGAATTTTCATTCAGATCAGAAAATGTCCCACAAATCACTGAACACAAAGTTCTTAGATGTTCATATTTTTAATTCAGGATTACATTTTAAAGACTTATGTTTTCAGTTGATAACTGAAGGTTACTGAGGGTTAAATTTTTAATTAATGGACTGAGATCTTGCATTGTTACATGGGCAGTGTAAAGTGCTACATGCACAGCTCTGTGCCTCTTTCCTTTCCTTGGCAACTTTCAGGTCCAAGTAGGTACAGCTAATGCCATTGAGTGGCAGGGTGGTGGTGGTGCAAAGAGATGCATGCAGCTAAGAAGCAGACACTTTCAGCTGCAACTTCAGTAGGATCAATTGCATAGGGACAGAAGGCAATAGAGGTGGATTGCCCTGGGCGGCAATGTTTTTGGAGCATCCTGGCCCATAGCCATGCCCCTATGAGCCCTGGCCATGCCCCCACGTACAGTGGCCATGCCCTCTGCACCATGGTTCCACTCCCCTCCACACACTCCAAGCTCTGCCACTGAGCATGATGAGAAGATGCTTTGGACCAACAAAGCTCATTTTACAAAGCTCTTGCCAAACATAAGATGTCTCCGGAACAATAATTAATTCAAGTCCTTATCCAATCCATTGGATATACTGAAGAATGAATTAACAGACATTTTGGTTCCAGCAGATGTTCTATAATGGTGTATTTTATTTATGGGAGAGTATGCGACTCCATTTCCCTTCAGCCTTAGCCAGTCCAGCCAATGATGAAGAATGATAGCAGTAGTTATTCAGAGGTTCCACACCTAGATGCAAAGTACACTCTATGCATATATTTATAAAAAAATCAAGCAGAAGATTTCTTTTCCAGCTAATATACTTCCTCAAATAAGTGGTTAGCTGTTTTAAACCTTTTGACACAGAGTTGTCTGCCTTTTTTTGATTGCTCAAACACCTTTTATTTTTGTATGCATCCAGATCTTTCATCATTGGAACTGCAGGGATGATGTAATCTCCCTTTCTACCAGGAACTTCATGAAGAAATAGGTAGCAGCACAAGTACTGCTAGTTTTTTAACCATCGCCCTGTGTGAAGCTCAGGAACTTAAAGCCTGTCACTGCAAAAGAGTCTTTCTTAAAGACAGGACAACACAAATACTTTTTATGGCACTGAATATGGTATTGTGTTTCACAAAACTTAAAAACTGTTGGAAAATGCTAGCATTCTCTCTCTCCCTCTCCCCTTTTTCTAGGACAAATGGAGATTAGCTAGTACAGGGTTAACTGTTGCTCTGTGGCTATGGTACCCAGACCATGTGATCCAGGATACATTCTGGTATCAGTTACTGGTCATACTTAGAAGGCAATGACTCTCCCTATAGCAATCTTGCCACTAGCACTTTCTATACTGTGCTGGCTCTATTCACCAAGAAATTGGTGAGTTTAAAATGAAAATAGCATCTTCCTAAACCCTTTTATTAGTTAGTTAGGATATAGTTTATCTAATGGATACATAATTATAAAGTTTGTTAGTAAATATTTTGAGTTTGGAACCTGAATCTGCATATCTTTTGATTTCAAGGCAGCCTCCAGTTCAGGGAAGACAACACACAGAAATTGGGACATGCTTTCTCTGAAACTCTTTCAAAATAAAGGTAATTCCTCACAGCTTTAGCTTTCACAGAATTCCCCAAGAGCTAACACTCGGGGAAACCCTAAACCCCAACAAAAACTTCAACCAAAAGCTTGGGGACCCTTCTCTCCCTCCCTCCCCACATTCACATTCCAAAGCAGGAATGATTGCACGTGATAAAGGCCTGCAGTGTTGTTGCACATTTTCCAACATTTAACAGATGAAAACCAAGGCAAATATGGACAAGCAACACCAGTATGCAGCCAAGATAGCAAAAGTTATGAATGAGGAGGTACACAGATTGTAAGAGGGGTTGTAGCCATTTGCTTTTGCCTGAGGCAACTGTGAAGGGTAAGATTCCTCCTCCTTTCTCCTCTCCCCCACTGCTGACCTGAATACAAACTACTTTTGCACTTTGAACTGAGTTTGCAGCTATTGAAGTAAGTAGAGCACAAAGAAGGAAAGCGAAACAGAGACATTTTAAAAGCCGCTGAAAAATTGGAGAAATAGAGGATTAATTGGTACTGTCCCTGCCAAATCAGTACTCAGGATATATAGAAAGTCGTGCCTTTGCTGGTTCTAAAATGATTTCTAGTCTGTGGTGAAGAAGGGTAGATGGCAGAAGATGCTGCAGTTAATGGCACGTATGTATGGTGCAGCTTTGGAGGATTTGAGCCAGCAGTCTAGATCCTTCTTCGTATCCACTGGTTGGAGCACTCCCTCAGTGGAGCTCCTTCAGAAGACTCATATTGGCAGAAACTGAGAGGAGGAATCTTCAGTTGATTTTCTATGATGCCACCTCCCTCAGTGTTCCAGAGCATTCCCCAACTTTCTGGAGTAGATCAGAGGAGTGTAAGGGATTTCCAGGGGAGACAATCTTTCATTCTTTCAGTGGGAATTCCTCCAATGGATCAGAAGCTTTCCACATGTGGAAGGAGCCATTCTGTCTTAGGAAGCAGATTCTGAAGCCAGTTTAGTAAAAACTATATGGCTGAATCATGGCTGCAGAAAAGATCCTTGTAGGCCTGCCTTTAGGTAATGGGCTTCCATCTCCATCAACAGGCCAAACTCTGACTTCTAACAGCCCCTTCCATGCGTATGACTTTCTAAGAATTAGAAACCTATGTGCGCATGTGTATGTGTGTGTTCTGTTGGTTTGAATCCAGCCACTAGAGCCTTAAACACTGAACACTTGATTCTCAAATAGATCCTCAAACATTATTGTTATCAGTACCAATTATATGTGAATAACATTTAAGTTATTCACATAGTCAGATTTTTACTAAATATCACTGTGCAGTCTCTCTGAGTAATAATGCTTGGTAGTTTGGGGCATACAATCAGGTCACAGTTTGTAAACTTTTCCAAATTGTGTGTATAGGCAATTATTAAGAATGAAAAAATGAAGCTTAAAGGAAATAAGTTGCTCAGCTCCATCCCAAGATTCACTGAATGAAACTGAGTATAGAAGCAAGTGATTTATATCCCATCCTAGAATATACATTGGATTATATTTGTTTTTTGTGCTTTACTGAGTTCTTCAAACAACCAAAAAAATAGTTCATATTATCCACAACAGTTGCAGTTATATAAAATATTTATTAGAGTGATGCAGTCTCTTGAAATACACAGAATTTTCCTTAATGTAAAAATTGTAGTAAGATTTTATCCTGCATAGACCGAAAGTAGACATATGTGACTAATCCCCTAGAGGGCAGCATGACCTAAATTAAACTGAGCTGTTCCATTAGCATCCACACCCCCTCAAACAAACAATTTCTTTTTTAAACCAGCTATCACACTGGGTGGTGATTTTTTTCCCTCTCTCCACTTTTTAACTTCAAATAATCACAGAAGAATTACTATTTTCAGAATCTTGTAAAAGTTCCTTTTTGAACTATGGCTTTGAGAATTTCCAAACAGCATAGGAGTTATAGTCGAAAGGGAACTTTTCCAAGCTCTGATAAAACAAAGAAAATCCAGAGTCTAACCAGTGTCTGGAAACAGAACCAAATGGGAATCCTCTGTACTCTGCTTGGATTTTCATTATAGAAGAAAGAAAGGATATAAAGAGCTTTTTTATAAAAAAATGAATTACCTTTATTCACAGGTAAAGACTGGATTCAACTTGTGCAAAAAGTTATTGCGCAAAAATCATATGTCATAAGGAAAAAAGGAAAAGATTTTAAAATAGCAATGTAATAAGAATACAGTAACTAAAATAAATTAATATATATACATAGAGGTGGATGTTCAAATGTTCAAACAGGTATACATATGTATGTCACACATACAAATAATAGAAAGGTTCCCAAGGTCCACTGAATAATAGTGGCTGAGTGTTTATCTTTTTGGTATTAAAATATTGAGTCTTTTAGCATCAGAACGGCTTGGTGAACCTATTTTGGCTGATCAGTAGTTAATTGCCAGGCAGCAGTTACGTAGTTGAAGAGGATTCAGCCCTGGAAAATCCTTCAGTGATAAGTAAGAACACAGTAATATTGTGTGGTTTTGTTGTTTCTACACTCGATGTGCATGGTGTCAGAGGTGGTCAGAAGGTGGTCTGAGATCTGCTGGTAGCTCTCTGGATGATCTACAGCAGACTAGCAAGGTATCTGGCCTCCCATAGCTGAACTACAGCTACTCAAAAATTTACGTCAGAATTGTAAAATATCACAGGAATATGTTCAAATATAGGTTTGTTTTGAAAAATTGGGAAACAGCTTGACATGTATAGCTATTAACTGCCATTTTTTTCTACCCCTCAATTTGTTTGTACTGTATTTTCCTTGATATTTGTAATTTGTAATTTTAGACACTTGCAATTTGTGATTTCAGATGTTTGTAATGAGTGGTTTTAAGTGTGTGCTTTGATGTAGACTCTCAGCTATACTGATCTCCTGTGAGAAAGGGCAGGAAAGAAATCAGATGAATAAATACATTTCTGATACCTTCTTTGCTTGTTAACCATCATCCATTTGTTTTGTAAGAGAACATCTTAGTGATAACGTTTGTGGTACAGATGGTGAGCACATTCACCTTCTTCATTATAACCACTTAAGAATCCAGGGCTGGATATAGTCTTTAGTCCATGTAAAGCCACATACAACTAATTTGTAACGATCATGTCAACTAACAAACATCTAATCATGAAGCTCTTAAAATGTATTAAAATTCAGATCTCTCCATTAATATGCTTGCTTCATTAACATATTAATAGACAATGTGCCTTTTTTTAATTAGATTGTTATTTTCCTGCATCACTGAAGATAATTCCAGGAGGATTTATGAAGGGTGGCAGGAATCACTAGAATTCAGTCCTAGGATTCCCAAGTCATTATTTTTTATAATCAGTCTCAGGGTTTTTTCCACCACATATCAGGCTTCTTCACCCATTCACAGTACTATCTAAACAATAATCAAGATTATTTTTTCCCCCAAACCATAAGCACACATATCTGAAGCAGTTATCAGAAAAGAACATAGTGTGGTAGCGTTCTCTGAGCCGTGTTCCGGACACTTACGCCATCACTGCTCTATCAACATTAGTTCAAGCTCATAGCTCTGCTCCCTGTGGTAACGTTGATTTCAAACCCATGGATAAGAGCAGTGGTATTGATTATTTATATATTTATTATTGAATATATTTAATATATCATTCTTTAGAGCAAGGGTGGGGAAAGTGTGCTGCCAGACCATTCTTAATCATTCAAAACCTCCAATTACCATTTCTTTTTTTAAAAAAAGCAGTGGTAGGGGATGCAGCACTCCAGATTTCAATGGGTCCAATGCACTCCCAACCCCTGGCAGTTGCCCTTTTCTTAAGACTCTTTAAGTCTCCTTAAAAAAGGACTCCAAAATGATGGAGAGACCACAGGAAAGATGTCTCTGGTGCTCACCAGCCTGTTACCAGGCCATACACTCCCGCACTGATATGGTTTAATTGGTGAAATATGATTTAATTGGCAAGATATTAATTGGCTTTGATACAAAACATGCCCTGCTATGGCTACATGGACAGGCTGGAGAAGAGGAAAAGACCGACCAAACATGTGTGCTGCGAATTAGGTCAGAAAGCCCCTCTACATGTATCCAAGTCAGAGGCAGGAAGTCATAAGGCAGCTACAGAGATAACAGGCTTGCAGCTAGCCTTAATATCTCTGCCTTTTGGGACAATAGCGACTGAGAGATTCCCACCAAATTGCTGATTGTCTAATCTCTTTTTCTCTGACCAGGCAATCTTTCCAACACCTCTGACAAGCACAGAGCTACCAGACAATCATTAGCCCTTTGGTCACCTAATGCTAAAACCATCAGCCCATTCTGTACCTCATTATCCACTCTGCATACTCCATTGTTTGCTCAGTCAGAGAGCCATTTGCACCTGTGCCCCATGGCAGAAATCATGTATAAAAAAACACCAGTTTTGACCAGCTAACTTGCAGTGTACTGATTGCAGGTCACCACTCTGCCATTCTGATACCCAGTTGTGTACTGTCCTTAGATGTAAGTCTAAGCCACATTGCTGCTTCTTTGCTACTCTTCTGGATTGGTAAATATTGCCCATTTCACCCTAAATCTCACTATCTAAAAACTTTCCTCCCTTTCCCTTCAGTTAGCCTTGTGTGATTGTGTGACTGTTTGAGATCTTGTGTATGATTAATTCTCCCAATAAAACATATTTTAGCTGTTTTTGGATCTCTGGCTCATTCTTCCTTGCAGAAGTACTAATAAAGATTAGTGTCAAAGATCTCATTAGGTAACCCCCTCCTGCAGACCTCCTAATTGAGCTAATAATTCCCCACCTTAGCACGGAGATATTGGCATTGCAGGTAGACCCCTGAGTCACTCACATTGGGGGTAACAAGCCCACCATCACTTGCTGAAGGACTAGATAGCAGAGCCTCAGGAACCAATCAAAACAACTCAGACAGACTGAAAGCATATCCAGACTGAGTAAAAAGGCCAGATAGTCTCAGATTTTATTCCAGTTCTTTCCAATTTTATTTTGGAGATCTATACACATTTTAATTATCCCAGAATATTTTCTGCCAGCTCCCAGTGTGCACTTTTTATACCAGCTCCCCAGATCAAGTTATTTTAACCCAGTATAAAATTGGAAAGAGCAGCAACAAAATCTGAGGCTTTTCAGTCAGTCTAGATGTGCCTTGATATTAGTGCAGACAATAGTTCAAATAAACTGGTTCCAAATAGATGAAGGCTTTAAAACATTGGCTTTAGCATTTAAAGTCCTAAACTCTTTGGACCTAGAAAAGAATGGTCAGTCAATGCATCTCTACCAAAAAGATGTGTTGGATAGGGGTAGTTTTCTGGATGTTAGCCCCCCTTTGAGAAAGACGAAGGCTTTAATCCAACATTCCCTCAGTGCAGTGTAAATATCTGCATGAGGAAATGTGCTGTGCCCAGCACTATGCAAGCACCATGTACTATAGCAACACTGGACAACACATGTTGATGACATAAAGCATTCACGGGAGGGAGGGAGGGAGGGAGGAGGGAGGAAGCAAGCAAGCAAGCAAGCAAGCAAGCAAGGAGGGGGTTGCTGGTTGAAGACTGATCCAGCCAAAGGAGCCAGCCAAAGGAGAGGCAATCTCCTTTAGCACCCTGGAGTTTGCAGTTTAGGGAGGAGTATTTAGAATTCCCAGCCAGAGAGCTGTTTGGCCTCAGTAAACTACCAACCCCAGAATTCCACAGGATGTTGAAAGTGAAATAATAGCACTATAACAGTGTAGTGCAGAAATGGCCATTATCTGGACACCAGGGTCTAAATCCCGTTGTTAGTCTTGCCTAAAATAGACCCATTCAATCAATGGGATCTATTTATGTGTTGACTCATCATGCAACAATAGATTGAATATATCTAATCCAGTTGGGACTAACCAACATTGTCTGTCTCCTCACTGAGCACCAAGAGTGGAGTAAACCTGATGTACAAATTTATCAGATGTGTTGCTCACTCAGAGAATCTATCCAAAACTGTAGTCACTTTCTCTGAGGACTTCATTTGTGTCATGGTTGTCCATAGAACCTCCTTCAGACTCCACACTGCTTCATGGGTGATATAAAATATTAATTAGCATGCCTCTGAGCTAATGCAGAGATTTTCTTTCCTCCTTAACATTGAATATTAAAGCTGGTATGAGAAACATGTGGCCTTCTTGATGTTCCTGGATTACACCTCCTATCTTTCCTCAGTATGGGTATGATGGAAGTAGCCTGCTTCCACTGAGTTCAATGGTATCTCCTCTCAGTGTTTAGCAGCCTTCCCTAACCTGTTTTGTCCAACTATGTTGGACTATAGCTCCAATCGTCCCTGGCCAGAATGATGTATAGGAATGTAATATTACAGTACATAAAATTTCCTCTCTTTTTAAACGTAAAATGCAGTGATTTTTCCCAGGGCATTGGCAATGTAGGTAGAAATTTAGATCATTTTAATGATTAGTCACTTTAGACAAAATCACTGAATGAAGAACATTAGAGTCCACTGAACTTCAGACATAAACAAGTGCCATGTATTTCCTGAGTGATACAACCAGCACACTGAATGTGTTGATGAAACAAATTATATGAGGCCTCTTTAGCCTTTTATAGTGATCAGCATTTATTTTCTTTGTTTTATTAAGAAAGAAGTCATTGAAATGTTGCCACCTGGTGGTGATAACCATACCCTGCAATATATTAGATCTTCCTTTAAAAACTGAAAAATGTAAGGTAGCTTTTCCCAATCTAGCACTCTCCAGCTATGTAACCCCACAACTCCTATAATCCCAGACTATAAGAGTTACAACCCTCTGTATCTGGAGAGCACAATACATACACTAAGGCCAGTAATTTAGAACAAGATACTTGGGATAACTGGTTGCTTGAATTTTATGTATATCTGAAAGTAGATTCTCCAAGCTGGATTCATACACAAAATCATATGCATCTATGCACATCTTAAACTGACTGAACAGGTTCCAGCCAAGGTGATGACCCACTTATTAAAAACCCACTTATTTCAATGAAAAGAATTTAAGCATTTTTTTTAAAAAAAAATCCAGCTGCTAACATTTCTAACATATGCATGTCTGCTCTGAAGCAAAGCTAATGAATTTCAATGGGACTTAATCCTGGTAAATCTGCATGCATCATAGCAGCGTACATTTAAGCCTTTCTTTTTATTTTTGGGTGGCCATATACACATTACCAAGAAGAAAAAAGAGGAAGAGGAGGAAGAAGCCTGATTGATATAATGTTTCCATATGTTAATTTGTATGTGTATACACAAATTTAGAAATCATTGCTACAATTTTTAAAGCAGAAATACATCTCCCCAGAAAAAAGAAAGCTATAACCAGGTAACATGTATACCTGCTTAGTCTGTTATCCAGATGATAATTATCCATGGAAAATATCAACTCCTCTATTCTCCTTTCTTTATTCCTGAAGCAGATTTGCACTCAATAACCTTTCAAATAAAAGACTTCCTGCTGTAAAGTAAGATGCATGGCTAGTCATTTATTAATGTGTATGCACCATAAAGGAGAAGCAGAACTGATAAAAATTACTTTACAACTGCCAGAACCAGCATGTCCTGAGAGTCAGTGAGAGAAAGATCTGAAATTGAAAGCACATTATGCTTTGAAAAGAGGAGGAGGAGCAGACTGAAAGAAGGGCCTTCCCTGCCCCCAGCTGTCAGAGGTCAGGCAGGCCCGTATGGGAGAATATGGGCCTTCTGAAAAGAGAGCCTCAAAGTTCTAGGTCTCTAGCACACTTTCTTGAGGTTTCTCAAGGTCTAACTGATTCTAGGACAACCTGACTGATGTCAATTTAGAAATGCTGTAGAGTGGGTGGGTTGTCAATTGCCTCTAATGTTGCTTCCTCTCTGGTTTTTCATTTATGCAGACTGGTGGCCTGTCACATAGAAGTGATTTCTTCACATAGTCTACACTAGCAAAGGCACCAGAGACCAGTTTTGCATTTCTGATAGCCCCCTCTCCATGAGCAAAAAAACTTCTTCTTTACTCTCCATTTCATCTCCAAAACTTATCATTCATTCATTCGTTCATTCATATCCTGCACTGTATCTGAAGATCTCGAGGCAGCTGGTAATAAAACCAATTTAAAACAATAAATAATAATTTTGAAAGATTAAAACACATTAAATAGGTTATCAGTTAAAACTGGTTAAAACAATTTTAAATAACATAATCACAGGACATGTGTAGCCAAGGTAAGATCAGTTACAACTGAAGGCATTAATAAAAAAAAATGGCTTTTGACTTGGCACTGAAATGATCCCAATGTTGGTGCCAGTTGGGCCTCCGGGGGAAGGAACCCCACAACCACTGAGAAAACCCTCTCTCAGGTTCTTCCACAATATTTTTCACCATTGTTTGAACACAGGGTGGGGGGGCCTCTAATAGATCTTGCGCAAGCATATATAAAGTGCTTCTCAAGTACTGAGGTCCCAAGCCATTTGGGGCTTTAAATTTTATCATCAGCTCCTGAAATTCAGACTGGAAATGTATTAGCAGCCGGTGTAATTCTCCAGAACTGGTGTTATATGGTATCTTCATAGAGTTCTAGTGAAGAGCGTTGGTGCTGCATCTTGCCCTAGCTACATTTCCAAGTGATCTTCCAGGGCAGATCCACATACAGTGCATTGTAGTACTCCAGTTGAGAAGTTACCAGTGCATGACCTACTGTGGCTAAGTTACTGCTGTCCAAGAAAGACCAAAGCTGGTGGATAAAGCTGGCTCCAAGCTCTCTGAGCTACCAAGTCCATCTGAGCTTTGAGTGACAAAGATGGATCTAGGAGTACTCCCAGATTCCATGCATACTCCTTCATGGAGAGTGCAACCCCATTCAGAGCAAGTAAGTTACACAATCCCCAGTTCCAAGAACCATCAATCCACAGATCCTCCATCTTATCAGGATTCAGCTTCTGTTTATTGACCCTCATCCAGTGCATGATAGCATCCAGCCACTACTCCAGCACCTTCACAACTCTGGCTGACACAGATGACAAGGAGAATTAGAGCTAACTGTCATCTGCATAGTGATGGCACCCAACCACAAAACTCCTAATAACCTCCCCAGTGGCTTCAAATAGATGTTGAACAGCATGGAAGACAAGATAGAACCCTGGGCACCACATAGCACAATTGCCTTTTGGCTGGCTGAACAGGAGTCCCCTGATGCCATCCTCTGCAACCAACCTTGCAGATAGGAACAGAATGGCTGTAACATAGTCCCTACTACTCCCATCTCCCAGAGCCAGTCCAGTAGGATACCATTATCAATGACATTAAACATAGTGACAAGAGCTGAGGTCACATCACTTCCTGATGCCATTTTCGGGGCCTCTCATTTATTTGATAGTAAGCACTTATCATGCCAGAGGAAAAGCTTGGAAACTAACAAGCTTCCCTTTGTGATACCAATGTTGTCACATACTTAGGTTATATCGGAGGTCCATACTTTAAAATCCTGCATGCCTCTCAAAACAAAAGGACAAGTGTGGTTTTCTGTACATCACTCCTTGCTTAACCCTCTTACATGGTTTCTTTATGCAAAAGATAGTGTTTGGAAAGATACAATGTGTGCATCATCTTGCTCAACACACTATGTATCGTCCTTCTAATGGTTCTCAGATCCCCTTGATGTTGTCTTCTTGTTCTTTTGATGCTGCTTTCCAGACTTCACCAACTAGCCTCTGACAAGTCTTCCTTTCATTCTGTTTCTGCTTGTTTGTAAGATCATTCTCTGTTAATTATAAAAGTTAATATCTTGCCCCTTTGCTCTCTCAGTACTCTCAGGAAGCCTCACAATTACAAGAGAAAAGTAAAAACAAAACCACAACATATTACAGTATGATAGTTAAAAGGAACACATGAAATTAAAGAAAGTGTGGAAAATTGCCAGTAGGACCAACAAATTAGTGATCCTATGGATTTAAGACATTTTACCGCCAAAGATAAAGGACAAGATCTTCCACCACCATCACATGTACAGAAGCCAATCAAACTGGTGGTTGAATCATTCTTCAGTCTTGGTGACAGTCGTGAAAGGTCAGGCTCCTCTGTTTCATTTGCAGACAGCAGGCTACCTTAGGGGCTATACAGCATGACACATGGAGCGCAAGATCTATCTTCTAGCAGAAGTCAATGACCAAAGGGCTGCTGCCATTTCCCTCTTGGTATTACCCATCACATGCCCACTAAGACAATTGTTGACTTTGCCCAATGACAGGGTCAGCCCTGGTTCCTACACTTTACCCGCTGCCTCCAATTTCCTGATCCTCTTTCTTGTTCAGGTTGCTGCTGTAGTTCAGAGGTGCTCTCTCTCTTCAGACTCCCCAGACTGACCTGCTCCTGGCCAAAAAGGGGTTTGTGTAAATTGCCTCTCCAGGAAATCCCCAATAGTGGCAATTCACCTTTTAAATAAGTTGCAGGACTCAACTGCACTGTTTAATGTCAAACTGAACTCCTAGATATTTTCTCTTTTAAAAAAATCCTTTGTGTACTTGGAGAAATTTTTGGCAGTCTTTGAGGTCCCTGAAGTATTCTGGGGCAGAAAACTTGCCCCCCCCCCATCTGTTACAATTGCCAACTGCTGCTATAGTTAAAATTATGAGCCGTATAGCAGTAATCATCACAGCCCAGGCAAACATGGTCGGCTCAAACTTCATATTTAGCTTTAGGGTTTTATTTTGTCTGTTCGAGAAATGTACTCTCAACCAACAGAAAGGGTAGCTCACAGCGTCTAACCCAGTTCAACGCTTGTTTGCTCAGAAATGGCCAACTATTTTCAATGTAAGGGGAAGGAATCTCTTACTTTATGATGTCTCCTGCTCTTGTGTAAGCAATGGGACCCCTGGAGATCATCCAGGTCCCACAACCTACTTATTTTAATCTCCATCATGCAGTAATTCAGCAGAAAGCTACTGGGGAAAGACTTGCACCTCTGACTGGAGAAGTTTTGCTCTCCCACCTATATGGGAGAGGGGAATTCTATTTGCAAGGCACATGAAGATAGCATGGAAAAGAGGAAGTTTTAAAAGGAAGGCTTTTGTTCTAAGCAGGCAGAGAACATGGATAACAGGCATCTCATTCGTGCATTTTCCTTCAGGCATTACTTATCAGGTACAAGGTTACAAACAAGCCTAAGTCATTTAAAAGAACATAAGTCCCTAACGTGACTAGCTAAAACATTCCTATCTTACTCACATTATATCCCAATGCTGGGATGGTGTGGAGGGGGCATCCAAGCATGAACAGACTTGAACAGCTATTTGAGTTTACTTTTGTTAAAAAGTGCACTCACTGTTTCATTTCAATGTACACTACCCAATACATAAATATTTTTGAGATGGAAATGCAGCATATTTGTTCTTAAAACACCATCAGTCCTCTACATTTGCTGTGGTTAGGGGCACAGGACCCCTGCAAAAGTGGAAAAATAACAGAGAACAAAGAACACAAAAAGTGGAAAGTGGAAAAACAAATAGCAAATAATCAAATATGTGTGTGTGTCTGTGGGAAGGGAACCAAGGCATGGTGATGAGAGTGGGCACCCAAGATACAAACTTAAGCCATTTCCACACTAGACTGTTATAGCGCTATGATTCTACTTTCAACATCCTATGGAATCCTGGGGTTTGCAGTTTCAGGAGGGGCCAGCCAGCCCCTCCCAAAACTGCAAACCCCAGGATATCATAGGATGTTGAAAGTGGAACCATAGTGCTATAACAGTCTAGTGCGGAAATGGCCATAGTCAAGGAAAGGAGAGAGAAAATGGATGGGTCAGGATGGTGGGCTTTTCCTTCTTCTCTCTTGGGTGTCGGGGGCATCAAGAGAAGGTTCATGGTGCTGAGAAATTGGGGTATAAGGTGTCCTTAGCTGGCCAGGCAGTGGCTGAAGGAGGAGGAGGATTAGAGGCGAGTTTTCAAAGGATTGCGCAGCCTAATTGGAGCTGTCAGAGGGAAGGTTCCCCAGAAAAGAAGCACTTGAGGTGGAGGGCAAAGGTTGGAGAAACATGCAAATAATCAAATCCGTGAATATTAAACCCACAAATGCAGAGGTCTAACTGTAGATAGATAGATAGACAGATAGATAGATAGATAGATAGATAGACAGACAGACAGACAGACAGACAGACAGACATTGTCAACTAGTTTACTGTAACTGAAATATTTCTCCTCAGCAGGCAACCATTTTTTTTTAATTATCAGTGCATCAGATGTTTGTATTCATCTGTGATCTTTTCTTTTTTTTAATGATTTTTATTAAAGTTTAATCTCAAAAATAAAGAGCCCTGCCCCACACTTCCAGGCTTAAATCTTCCAGTTGAAATTGCTTATTTCCATTGCATACAAACATAATTTCCATTTTACAGAGAAGATCTTTTCTTTTTAATAGTTGTGATTTATGTTTTTGATTATTGGTGCTACTCAGGAAATACACATTTCATACAACTGAAAGAAAATCTAAATTTGGTAACTTTGTTGAATCAAAAGTGAATTTAACTCACATCTAACTCAATTTTTCCACTACCACAAATCATGAAAAATGGGTAGGTACCTTGTTGGACTCCTGCCTGAATAGCAACCCTGAGTCAAATTTTTTATCACCTGTTTTGTTAACAACTTTGAATAGCGAAAGAGTTTATCATGTGTTGTTAGTTGCTATGGTGACAGCTCTATTTTCATTTTTCATGTGTGTACATAACTCTTAATGTTATCAGTGGATACCATGTGTACACATAAAACCTTTGCAAATGAATATGTGTATTTCACGTTCAGGTGAACAACCAATGAGTAAGAGCTAAGAAATGCTGGATGTCTTTGTGGAAAGCTTTGTGGAAAACATCTGTTGTGTTAGAACTTAAGGACAGACATACCAAATATTGGCTGCCAGAACAGTGGTTCTGGCAGTGAAATAAAGATCAGGCTCAGAGCAGTAGTCAACATTTAGATATCTATGATTCAGGACTTACTGATCCTATTTATTTCTAAGTATCTCCCACATAACTAACTTTCCTGGAATCAAGGCCAGACAGAAGTGGATATCAAGGGCAGATAGAAAATCAGGGAGACCAAGGTGAATTCGTGGGAGATTTGTGAATTTGTGTAAAGTTTTGTTTCATGTCCATGACCGAAAGAGCATGCCCAGAAAGCAAAGAGAAGCAAAACAATAGTCCCTGTGCAATTGGACTATTGGTGTGTTCAGAACAAGCCTCTTACCCACAAAACAGAAAGGGAAATTTACAGTACTATTGATATTATTCTATTATTATTTTAGTCATTTATGTCCCACCTCTTCCCCAATACTGGGGCCCAGGGTGGGTTATAAATTATTAAAGCCAGTACAAATTAAAAGCACACAAAAACATCTCTCTCCCTTTCTCTGTGAGTGTGTGTGAATTAATCTATAGTGTAATCAGCCCACTGATTAATCTATGTTATTAATAAAGCAGAAAACAGCATTCTCAGTGATATCCCACCAACTATTTCTACTAGGCCATTTCCACACTAGACTGTAATAGTGCTATTATTCCACTTTCAACATCCTATGGAATCCTGGGGTTTGCCTCAAAGGCCCCTCCCTAAACTGCAAACCTCAGGATTCCATAGGAATAATAGCACTATAACAGTCTAGTGCAGAAATGGTCTAGTGCAGAAATATTTTCTAGAATTCTCCCATCACTTGGCTTATTTGATTCAAATATTGCTTTCAATCTCAGTTTTTCCTTCCAGTATGAAATCCAAAGAGTTAACAGAACAACTACTATTGCTTTAAACAAATATCAAAATGAGTGATAGAGGGAGAATGTGACCACCAGATCAAAGTCCTGCTGGACACATGCCACAGTGCAGGAGTTGGAGACCAGAGATACCAGATTCAAGAGAGGCATTTTCCCCCTTGACTCTGGGAGAGGGTATCAGGGGAGCAGAAGAGCTTAGAATCCACCCATATCCACTGCTAGTGTGCTCCCAGCAAAAACCCCTTTGCCTGCATAAATGGAAGAGCACTGACAGTGGTGTCACAAAAGCACGTAGGCTTATGAGTTCATAGGGAGGATTCCTGTGGAGTTGGACAGGCCTCTTCCATCTGCAGAACAGGAAATCTATTCCATTTTATTGTCCCTTAGATTTCTGGGAATGTGGAACTGCAGCTTCACAAAACGACCCAAAGAGGGAGAGAGAAAGGGAGAATGCATGGTGCTACAACCACCAGCTCCTGACAACACCTTGGGATAATTCCAGCATTCTCTCTCCCCCCAATCTTGTTCTTAGAGCAAGTGGGCATAGCCAGCATAGGGCTACCTTTCTCTTTTGCATGCCAAAGCTCCACCATTTGCCTTTCTGTCATTTAAATGCATGATCATAAATACCCTTGGTGTTCAGGTGATCAGATCATGTGACTCAGGACAGTTGCTTGGGTCATCGGTCTTATAAAAGAATGAGACCCTCTCAGCTCTCTCTCTGCATCTTCCATTTTTTCTTCCTCTTCCTCCTCTCTGACCATGCTTTGCATCTCCATCAGAAGATGGTGAATTAAGACAGAAGCTACTACTATTCATTAGCTAGTTAGGTTGTAGGCTCCCCAATATATATGTAAATATAGAAGCCATTAGTAAACTTTTCTAAGTTTGTAATCTGAAGCTGCCTGCATTTGTTTTATTTCTTCAGTCAGTTTGAGATCAGAAAAGCCATACACAAATTTAGACATGCTTCTTCTGCTACTCTGCTAAAAGAAGGCTGAATCGTGACAGTTTTAGCTTCCATAGAATTTCCCAATAGGGCTAACACCCTGGGAAACTCTCATTTCCAACACAATGTTGCAGAGAAGAAGGTAGGGGTGCAGCTTGCGGGGGAAGTAAGTATGTGTGTACTAGTGTACAGCACTAGTGTACTCTTGTCCTGCTTTTCAATAACTAGAGGAGTTTGAGGGGTTTTTAGATCCAGGGCACCCAAAGCCTATCTCTGGCATGCCCCTGTTTTTCTGATGCCGCTGCTGGATCATCAACATTGGAACAGCAAAGGCAGTGGGAATCTCTGTGGCCACAAGGACAAGGGTGGCACTGGTGGAGGATCTCCCTCTTGAACTGTAAACTCACCTCCTCCAGGCATATGGAGAAATCCATTCCAGTTCATGGACTTTGTGGTTTCCCCTCTCCTCCAAAAACTAAAGGACTGATATTACAAGGTATATTTATAACAAAATATTTTCCTTCCTGTGGGAGACTCAAAAAGGCTAACAAAATAACTGTGACCAATTAATACAGAATCTCATAATGATAATATTTAAAAACGTAACAACTTACAATACAAAACAGTAACCTGATTTTACTGTTAAATCCATAAAACTTCATTCAGTAACAATGTTTATCAGAAGCAAAATGTATCTCAATACACAGTACAAAATGGCCCTGGGATGAATGTTATGAAAGGTGGCATACAAATGCCGTAAACAGACAAACAACCATCAAAAGCAAATACAGCTCTTTCAAAGCCTTTAGTCAGTTAATAAGTACAGTAAAGCACAATAATTTATACACAATAAAACATCAGGCAATGAAAACAAACAGCAACAAACCAAATAGAAAATATGTTTTGTGTCTATGACTATAAATAAAAGAAGGCAATGCAAAAATGTGAAAAGATTTTGTGAAGCAGTTATACAAAGCCAGTCATCATCACACAGGAATAATGTTCAGAAGGAATAAAAAAAAATTGGCATGTTGTACTGAAGAGCCCTCTTTGTCAGGATCTACTGTAACTAACCTTAAATTGAAACAAGGTGAAATAGTCAGAAAGGGAATAAAATGTATTTATTATAAATGCAGTTTCATACCTCTCTATAGAAATACTTCAAGTAAAAATCTAGAAGGTGAAAGGACAAAGACTTTTCCAATCCCAATTAAAGATTCTCTTCCGTTACCAAAAACATCTCCCATCTTTAGTGTCTAGGAAACCACTGACAGCTCCCAAACTTCAATTAACAAAGGAAGAAAAAATCCATTTGACAAATTATATGTCAAGGTGCTAACTTTGTATTGCTGGATTTCTTCACGTTATTTACCTTCTTACATATATGCTTAAATAGAGATAGATTGGCATGAAATGTTATGTAAAAACTCTGGATTTAATTCTGTGGATGTCCTGGTTACTTTACAAATGGAAACCTTCAGTTACTGTCTATAAATGAGAAGGTAGCTAGAAGAGGTCTTTGTACAGAACAGTGAAAGATTAATCCACCAGCAACGGATTATTTTATGTATGATGTATGATTCATCACTGAGGGTTATTTTGTTTGTTTTTTAATTCCAAAGATTTTGAGGCTCCTAAAAATGTGGGGGCAAATGATTAGTCAGGTTATTGATAAATCCACTGGAGTACCATGATGCCTCTTGTTTATGCTACCATCTTAAGACAGAACTTGTTACTGCAGTTCAACACATTGTTAGTGATATCATAAAAGTAACCCGTCTGGCTGTCAGTAGTAGGGCTAAAATTACGCCCAGCATTTCCTGCTGACTTCTCTGGTTGGAGTGGAGTGTGGGTCAAACAGACCAATGCAGTGAATCATTCTCTTCTTTCTTTTTTGGAAGCATCACAGGCCTCATTTCTTCCAAGATTAGACTACAAAATATATTTTACTATATACACCAGTGGTGCATCCTGGCATGGGGAAAATAATAATGTGAGTGGCTTTGAGTTGATGCAGTTTATTTCCCTTACCACTAAGTATTACAGTAGGGATGGAGAATGTGTGGTCCTCCTGTTGGACTTTGTAAACGTCCCCATGATAAGACTAGGCTGGTTCTGAAAACAGGCTTAATGGGCTTCAGAAGGTTTCCTGCTTGAAAAGAGACCTTCTTACTTCATTGTGTTCAAGGACATTACGACTGCAGTCTTCTTATTGTAAAAACATTTTATGCTCAGCGTGCTAGTGGACTCAATGCAGATTTTCTTATTTATTTATACACACCTTTGGAGGATACTACACTTTTCTGTGACAAAATGATGCTTATTCTTGAATGAATGTTTTTTCATGTGAGGTCAACAAAAGCAAATTCCATTTTATTCCAACAGTCATGACAGTGCTATGATTTCAATGAATTCAGAACAGGGGTGAGCCTACTGTTTGGGAATATGGGGTTGAAGGATAAAAGTCAGAAAGTGGCTGTAAGAATGAAATGAGATTGAGACAGTGCTGAAGAAAGCAATTTGCTTAGATAGAGAAAATGTTACAAGGTCCTAGCAATTTCAAATTAAGATAAGCATAAACTAAATGTTCTGAACCTTATTCCAAAACATCTCCACATACTCTTCTGATATGGTAACAGCTAGAACATCACAATGAGATAAAAGGATGAAGTGTGATATAGATGGTATGGAAATAGTGCTTGCTGCTTATTGGTGAGATTCATATGTACATCATAGCCTGTTGCTCCACTTCCACTGCATGTTTTTGTAATAGTTCTATATAAAGTTGGTGTAACTACTTGTTGGATGTGGAAGCCAGAGCTCCCAAGCCAGCATCTACCTGGCACTGTGTTGTTAAATTGCCAAATTCCATCTACTATGGGACTCCATTCATGAAACTTAAAGTGTTTTTTTTTTTAAAAAAATCTCCTTAAGAGTACTGCCTGCCCAGTGGTGGCAAGCAGGTTCCTTGTCAATTGTGTGGTAAATCTAATCTAGTTTCTAGAGTGAATTTAGAAAAAGATAGCCTGAGTGCTGAATCTATTTAGGAGACGGATTTGGAAACTTCAATAGCCACTATGGCCATTTCCGCACTAGACTGTTATAGTGCTATTATTCCACTTTCAACATCCTATGGAATCTTGGGGTTTGCAGTTTAGGGAAGGGCCTCCATACACTGCAAACCCCAGGATTCCATAGGATGTTGAAAGTGGAATAATAGCACTATAACAGTCTAGTGCTGAAATGGCCTATGAATTTTAAAGTTCAGACTAAAATTCATAGCGGGTTCACCGCTCAGCTGACCTGGAAGGCCAAGAGATAGGCGTGTGTGCGCGCGCGCGCGCCGGAGTATGTAAAGCTGTATTTAGATCTTGCAAAAGGAGAAGGTTGGGTAGGCAAGTAGATTTAGTTGTCTCCACCTCCGGCGACCCCATGCTTCCTCTTACAAGCGTCTGCAGGCATCAAAGACCAAGACTTTAACGTGTAAACCTGCACTTTCTCAGTATATGTGTGTGTGTGTGTGTGTGTGTGTGTGTATATAAAAATAGGATTGGCAAATAGCTTTTGCAATTGAAGTAATAGGTTGGGCTTTTTAAAACTTCACTCCCCAAGAACATTCACTACCGGCTCTAAAACCACCTAAGACGCCACTGGCAATAGCACGCAGCTCATCCGTACAAAGGCTGCAGGCGACGCTGCTGTGGGGAAGAATCAAAGGATCAAAACGACTGAAGGAACAGGACTGGGCGTGAGCGCGAAAGAGGCGGCTGTTACTGAGACCCGACTGCAAACTGAGGAAAAAATCTCCTTAAGGTCTCCTCCTTATTGGCGTTCCCGCGTTTGATTGACGGGGGAGAGAGACCCTTTCCTCACTAGACCCTTATAGAGCTACAATTCCACTCTCAACATCCTATGGCATCCTGGGGTCTGCAGTTTAGCGAGCGGCCTTGGGGCTATAACAGTCCAGCGCGGAAATGGCCAGAGGCGCCGCTTCTCCGCCGCGCTTCCGGACTGCAATGCCCGCGGCGTCCGGCAGAGGCTACCACAGATCGCCCCAAGCCCGGCAAGAACTCGCGGCTGCCCTTCGCCTTACCACCCACAAGGAGCCCGGGAGCCGCTTAAACAGGAGGAGTGAAAAACAACCACAACACAAACATCCTCCGACTTTAAAGCCGCCAGGCCGAATAGCTCGGCGTTTTCGATAGGAAGCCTCTGCGATGAATCACTCCGCTTCCCTTTTCGATTGGAATGCCTTGGGGGTGGAGTTTTGGGGGGCACCGCCAAAGGTGAAGTAAAGAGGGGTATGCCCTTCCTGTTTTGGAAGGGTGCATGTATGAAGACCTCCTCCCGCCCAGTTTACGTCTGTCCGACCCCCCTTCCCCCCTCCTTATCTCCCGAGGGGCACCGATGGGGCTTTCTGTGGGCTTTGGCAGCATGACTCCAGCACGGATGGACAAACCAGTTTGGCGGCGCATGGCGTCCCCCTCTCCTCAGTCCACCCACGTGCATTTCATAGAGGGCCCTCTCTTCTGGTGGGTGCATGTTGTTGGGCGCCTTCAAATCGTTTCTGACTGACGCCGACCCTAAGAAAACTTTGCTGTCGGGGGTTCCTTTGCAAGCTTTGTTCAGAGAGGGTTTGAGAGAGTGTGACTTGCCCAAGGTAGCCCAACGGATTCGAAACCTGTTCTCCCGGAGTCCAACACTCTGAACACGCCACGCTGGTTTCCTGCTTGTAGCTATCAGGAAACAGGAACTTCAGAGGACGTCTGTACCTTCCTAAAAAATAAAAATAAAAATCCCTACTTCATAAAAAAAAATTATGAAGAGCTGGGGGAATTTCTCTATCTGTGGGTTTGTCTGATTTGTTATTTATTTACGTGCTTACAGGAAAACCCGTGTTCTTTTCCGTAGAGTAACCTCTTACTCCAGGGACCCGAAATTTAGTACTTTGCCAGGAAAACGGTGCGGAGGTAAGATCAAGGAAGGAGGCCCGATCTTTGGGTTATAGACAGGGATTGAGGTGTAAGGGGTTCAGGCCATTTCCGCACTAGATTGATATAGTGCTATTATTCCACTTTCAACATCCTGTGGAATCCTGGGCTTTGCAAACTCCAGGATTTCATAGAATGTTGAAAGTGGAATAACAATAGTAGAAGAGCCTAGTGCGGAAAGATGAAGCAACGGATCTGTTTCCTCGCATTTTTGGACGAAGTTTGCCGATGTCGGGGCGGGGGGTAGCTCTGCGTTTTTCGCTCGGCGGGAAGCGAGCCCGAGGCGAGGGAGAGGTGAGTCTGATGCAGGAAAAACAACCGAAGAGCTTTATGGCTCCTGCAAGACTAATGCGTTTTGTTGCGACGCAAGCTATAGTCTGAGCTACATATGATGGCGGTGGCTGTAACTGGCTGAAACCATGCCCCCCTCAAAGGCGCTCGTCTTTCAAGTGCCAGAAAACTCTTGGTTGCTTTTCGTCTTCGACTGCTGCCATCTTCAGCTGTTAACATTCTCCGGTTTATATCGACCCTTTATTAAAAGATGCATTTCAGTACACACAGTACATTGTTTTCGATCCCAGGCACGGCGAACGCACGCGTACACAACCATCAGCTAGTCTTAAATGCGTACAAGGTTTGGGATCACCGTGCTGAAATAACAAGCGCGAAGTCCTTTCTGCAACCGGGGCTCATCCATTATTCAAAGGCGTGGGAAGGAGGGACTATTTGAGGGGTAAAGTGAGCCAAATTTCTTCCTGTCTTCTTACCTCTCCGGCGAATGGTAGAGTTCCTATTAATTCGGTTTCTTTTTAAAAAAAATCCTGTAGAAAGCAAACTGAGACAAAGAAAGAATTGTCCCCTAATTTTTTAAAAAGTTGTTTTCAACTTTCCAGGCCCACAAAACTACTCTCTTTCCATCAGAATAACAATATGAGAGTAAGATATTCATCGGCTGGCCGTGCAGCCAAATACAACAAAATCCAAAAGCCACAAACGAGCGATATCTTTAATTGGCCAACCCAAATGCAAGCTTTCTGCAAGCTTTCGAAGCTACACTGGCTTCGTCAGGCAAAGAGGTTAAGAATTTACACAGGAGAAGGAAAATGGCCATGTTAGAGTCACAGGCCTTCAGTTTGTCTTAGATGTTCTTCTGGAGTGAAACTAAGATGGTCTAGGGAAGTTGTGTCTAATCTTTGGTCCTTCGGGTGTTTTGGACTTCAACTCCCAGAATTCCTGACTGTTAACCAAGTAGCTAGGGTTCTGGGAGTTGAAGTCCCAAACACCTGGAGGACCAAAGTTGGACACTACTGGTCTAGAGGGATATCAGTTCCCGGCAGGGGCTACTCCCTTTTTTGGCCATGTGGGGGACCAGGGACAAAAGGGCAAAAGAAGACAGGTAATGAAACACGACAGTAAATTTTGTTTGGCCTTTCCTTACACATTCTTTCCCCCTGTCGATGTTCAAGATGTGCCCAGTCAGTCCTACGAAAAAAGGCAAAGCTATTTCTCTCCCACTCCTACGGGATCATAACGCAAGCACTGACGTTTAGGAATGATCGCCAGATTCTTTCAAAATGCTCTTTCCTGCCTGGCTGGCACACTTTGGCGTCACGTGGGAACCCGATTCTCCCTTTACAACTCCTTTACAATGGAGGGGGGAAGGAGACTCTTCCTTGACAAGAGCCCATCCAGTGTAAAGCTATGGTTCAGCAGTAGCTTCCTGGTATTTACATAGGCCATTTCCGCACTAGATTGTTATAGCGCTATTATTCCACTTTCAGCATCCTGTGGAATCCTGGAGTTTGCAGTTTAGGGAGGGGCCGGCCAGCATGCACCGACCTTCCTTGTTTCAAACGTCACAAAGATTTCAGGCGCCCTTAGTGAGCACTGGGGACGCTCCCTGGCTCCTACTGCAGAGAGATCCTTTTCAGTGCTGGCCTCTCACCCGGGAAACGCAAACCTGGTGCCTAAAGGTGTCCTCTTTACAGGCCCAGGTAAAAGACCTATCCAATTTGGCAAGCTTTTCTGTTTTAAAATGTGTGTTAACTCAGAGGTGGAACCGCGCTGTCTTCAACGGAGCTGGCGCCTCAGTGCGTGTGTTTAGCTGGAAGAACACTTGGTGCTTCCCAGAGACGCGGCTCTGGGTTTTATTTTGGTTCTACCTTGCTGGTGGTTCTGTTCTGTACAGCCTACTTCATGTTTGACATTTGAACTGTTTACGGGAAACGGCCCTTTAAAAAGCCTCGCGTCTTGTTGTCGATTGTCTTTGAGTTTTGCGCTTTAGCGTTTGTTTATTTGTTTGAGAACACGTTTGCATTTTGCATTTTGATTTTATTTCGTTACCTGTGAAGAGCCTCCAAACCTACAGCCCATTGGGTCTTATTGGAAACAAATATTGAAAAGAAAAGAAAGATTGATTGTGAGAGCTGGGGGCATTATCAACTTGAGACAGGTCTCCTAATGATTTCCAAGGTGAAAGAAGATTTAAACCCTCCTACCTGTGCTTTCATGCTTTTGAAATGGTTGCAGAACAAGGAACTCCGGGACTAGTCATCTTAAAAAAGACTCAACACGGGTATCCGAATACTCTTCACGGTTTTTTTGCTTGGCTACCTCTGCCCTGTCAGTCTAAAGCCGCTTTAAATCCAGTGTTAATCTCCGACAGAGTAGACACTTTGGATTGAATGGGATTTATTAATCGTCACGTAAATCCCGTTCACTGATTTTACGCTAGTTCGGATTAGCTAGTTGGGTTATCCGCCACTTATCTAACGACAGGGCGGGGCGGATTAGTTGCGTACCTGCGGTATATTCACCGGAAAGGCGGAGATAAACCGCTAATTACAGGAGCTAATTTTTAAATTGACCCTACAATCTAATGTTCACTCATACAATCTTGAGCAATATTTCGTCCACGCTATTTCCAGTTGACTGTCAATATCGAGGCACATATTTCAAAAACCAAGAATTCATCGGTGGGAGTAACCACCGAAGTTTTCGATGTCCCAGGCGTCTCAGTTCTTACTCTGCGCCAAGCTGATTGCTCTTCTGAAGCGCTCAAATCGACCTTGACTTAATGAAGACCCTATCCCAGGGTTTCCTTAGCAGAATTTATTCAGAAGAGGTTTCCCATTGCTTTCTTCTTAGGACGAGAGAGTGTGACTTGCCCAAGATCACTCCAGCGGGTTTTCGTGGCTGAGCGGGGATTGAAACCCTGGAATCTTAATGCAACCCTCAAAACACACCACACTATGCAGGCTAGAACTCATGAAAGCAATCAGAAACACTGTGTCATAAGAACAGAGGCGGACCATGTGTGCGGACTCCAATGGATGTTGGACTCCAATGGTTGCAACTCCCACCATTCGTCCGAAACTGTCTATGCTCTTTGGTGTTGCTGGGAATTAAGATGCAACCATATCTAGGCTACAGTTTGCCTAAATACCCTGAAGGCATCGGATCACGTCTGATCTTGGGAGCTAAGCAGGGTCAGCTCAGGTTAGTACTTGGATGGGAGACCAGGAAGGAATACCAGGTGCTGTAGGCTACATTTCAGAGGAAGGAACTGGCCCAACCACCTCTGTGCATTCTTTGCCTAAGAAAACAATAGGAAATTCATGGGGTCGCAGTAAGTCGACAGGTGACTGGACATGCACGCATACATGCATGCACGCACACTTTTCCATGAACCTCACTGATTGATTGGGAAGAAGGCACACTCTCAGGCCATTTCCGCACTAGGCCTCCCTAGGGGCCTCCCTAAATTGCAAACTCCAGGATTCCATAGGATGTTGAAACTGGAATAATAGCACTACAACAGCCTAGTGCGGAAACGGCCTCAGTCTCAGTTTGCTGTAGTTCATAAGACTGTGGTGAAAAAAATAAAGCGTGAAAGAGAAGAATCATGTGCGCCGCCTTGAGCTCGTTGGAGGAAAAGCGGGCTAGAAGTCTAATCAGTAAATCAGACGCCAGAACTTCCCCTGCGGCGTTTGTTTTCGTGGACCCCAAGGACAGGATGAGATCGCCGAAGTCTTGGAAAGAAGTTCCCTGCGTACTGGAAAGTGGTTTGGGGGGCAGAGAGGAAGAGGAGGGACGGAAGGCTCCCCGCAGCCTTCGGAAGGGATCGTGTCACGTGACCACGTTCTGTCTGCCTTTGAGCCAAACATCTGGTGGATGGGAGGCCAACTGAGAGAATGAATGGGAGGCAAGAAGCAAGTGCCCCGGAGGATCATGGGAGAAGCTCCTCAAGTACGGGCCCCCCTTTGAGGGTTCCTTCCCGCTCCATTCAGGCAGAAAAAAGTGAGAAAACAGGAAGGGAGGGGGCGCGCGAGAGAGATCTGGAAGATACAAGCAAACTAGCTCTGAAAAAACGACGCCCCGCTACCTGCTGGTGGGGTAGGGGATGGAGGAGGAGGGAGAGGCAGATCTTCATCCGCTACTAGATCTCTGGATAGTGAGAGGTCGGAGAGGATGAAAGGCTCCAGATTATTTAACAAGAGCAGCAGCAGCAGCAGAATGACTCCTCCTGTCGCAAACTCTGCTGCGGAAATGAGGAAAGTTTAGCGGACTCCTTTCAGTCTGAAAGAATTGTGAGCTCTGTTCCTTTCTGGTGCTCACTCACTCAGAGTTCTATTGCCGAACAATAAGAGGACATCCTTAAAATCCGCCGGGGAGGGAGGTCTCAGTCGGTTCACCACAAAAGAAAATTAAAGAGAAGGGCCCCGGTTCGAAGACCTGGGAGATGTTGCCAAGTGCAAAAGTGGTGTGGTTATTTGCTCGATTCAAATTCCGCCCAATCTCTTAAGAGCTCACCCCGGCTAACCATTCTACACAAAACACACACTTAAAGGGAGAAGTTACAAGAATCTAAGACAATCCATTCAACATCACAAATTACACGTATCTGACAAGACAAGAAGAAAATCAACGAATTTGAAATGTGACGCTGGAGGAGAGTTATACGGATACCATGGACTGCCAGAAGGATAAATTAAGGAACCCAAGAACCAGTTCAGTTAAGCCTGAACTCTTTCTACAAGCCTATACTGAAGCCATTTCCCCACTAGCCTGTTACAGTGCTATTATTCCACTTTCAACATCCTCAAAGGCTCCTCCCTAAACTGCAAACCCCAGGATTCCATAGGATGTTGAAACGGCAGTAATAGCACTATAACAGGATAGTGCGGAAATGGCCTCTGTCTTTCAGTGTAAAAGTGTCTTCCCCTCACCGCGGGGGGGGGGGAATATATGTAGGTTTACCATATAACATGAACAAAACGCGGAGGCACCACGACTGAGCTGCCTGGCGGAAACCCACATAAGTCTTCTTGAGTTTCTCTGGGGAAAAAAGAAGAGAGATGTGTTGGGAAAATTCCAGCCATTTCCAACAAGATGAGGTCAATCGAGTCGAGATAAGAAGATAAAAGGCATCCAAGCCTGAAGGGAGTAACTTGAGTCTCTGGGCACCTCCGACAGAGCCCTTGCAACGGACGTCCTTTGAAAAGTCTGTCCTCTTCCCTCTGAGCAGTCTTAGAGAGGCCCTATTGACATACTTTCAACGGAACAAGTATGACACTGACAAAATTCCGAAGTAAGTGGTCCACGTACGGCCTTGGAATCTGCCCCTGTCCACAGCCACGGGCTCGTTCTCACATGGATTTGCCTCACTTAAGAACTGCAGTCGACAAGGGTTAATGGATCCATTGCGGTAAACTCTAGAGCAGTGTTTCTCAACCTGTGGGTCCCCAGATGTTTTTAGACTTCAGCTCCCAGAAGCCCTGAGCACTGACCATAGTGGCTGGGGCTTCTGGGAGCTGAAGTCCACAAACATCTGGGGACCCACAGGTTGAGAAACACTGCTCTGGAGGATCCATTGCTGGTAAACCTCCCTCCCCTGAAAGGCAGCGCGCAGCTTTTCAGGGGAGGGAGGTCGCCCACTCATTGCCAACCAAACGCTCGTCAATGGCCATTTAGTGAGTTGTGAAAGATGCCTGTGCTTTTCTTGTATGAACTTCGCTGGGAAACGTAGCCGACTGTGCTGCTTGCGTGTTATTCCACAGTTTCCCTCTCTCTACCTCCCTCCAACCCCCCTTTCCTTCTATCCATCCAAGTATGTACGGGTAGGGTGTCAAAATTTCCCTCTAGAAGGAGATATTCACTCTGTTCTGGAAGGAGTTCCACATTCCCTAAAGAAGCAGCTAGAGGGACCATTCGCCGACGTCCTCATCAAATGGGGTGCCGTGGTAGCTACCAGAGAAAGAGGCTTTTCAGTAGTGGATGGCGGCACTGGTGAATGCTCTCCCCAGACAGGATAACCTGGGGCATTCCGAGGCGAGTGGAGACTTCTGTATTTTCCCAGGCCTTTTAACTTTGTTGAAGTTATCTTCATTTTTCAAACGTGTTTAAATTTTCTGTGCAGTTTTATGAATGATACAGCAAAGTGTCCTGAGAAGTCAGGCAGAAATTGCATTTTTAAAATATAAAGAAATAAGGAGATAGGCATCACTTTAAAAAGCGAAACGTTAAAAGCAACATTTAGACTTAAGTCCTTGAGTATGTAGTCCGATACTAAATTTGGTTCAGCGGGGTTTATCTCCTAAGAAATCGATTTAGAAGTGCAGCTGTAGCTATTTATTTAGTACACTGTCCACCTGGTAAGTGTCCTGAAACGGTTTACAAAAAAAAAAGAAATAAAAAAGCCAAAGCAATGAAGATAATAGTCAAATCAAATAAGATAACTTTCAGTAACAAGACCGTAAAATGTTTACCAAATTCTTCCCTATCTGGCTTTATCAGCACATGAATTGTTTAAATGCATATCAAAAACTCTTTCGTGTCCATACCAGCAAAAGTGCCGCTAAGTTTTTGAAAAAGAAGCAGCAGCAGCAGCAGCAGCAGCAGCAGCAGAAGAAGAAGAAGAAGAAGAAGAAGATTTTTTTTAAAAAAACAAAAAACAAATCTGAGTTGGCTTTCATCGTGGGGAGAACCTCCAAGGCAACAATCAATTTTAAACTTGAAGTCTGTAACTCTATAGGTACTTCCTCAAAAGTAAGTGCTATTGAAATCAATGGGGCTCTTTTCTCAGCAGGTATGAGAAGTATAACTGTATTTAATCTCCTCTGTATTTTTTTTAGATGTAAAAACCTTGCTAAATATTGCCCAGCAAAATTAGGAAACAGGAGACAAAAGCAGGGTTTTAAAAAAGGTAATAGGATAGATTGAAAAAAGGCAGGTGAGACGGAAGAGAAGCAGTATCAGCAGTAAATCACCAAACATCAACCCAAACTTCAGTCAGACAAGCTTCAGTAAGAACGATATGAGTTTACAGAAAAGGGATTGAGGTTTGTTTGTTTGTTTTTATTTGCTAGTATTGTTTCCAGACAACTTACAGTGAGGTAGCAGGCTTCACTAAACTAAGGCGTGAAACCCTCCATCTTGATTCCAGGAATCCCTAGAAGAGGAAGAATGGGGGGTTGGAGCCCTCAAAAACTAGCCTAAGATGGGCTGAAACAATCCATTCGCCCCAAATCGCCAAATAATCAAGTAAATTGGACCAAGATTTCAGGAATGATCAGTCACAAGTGCGCCAAAAACGATCGTGCACGCACACCAAGTCATTAAGGCATTGTTTAAAGAAAGAATCGTGGACGCTCCGTGAAGACGAAGGCACACATATCATTTAATCAATAAACCAAGAAAAGAGATTCAGATGATTCACCGTTCCAGTGCCAGAACAGTAAAATGTGTAATTGTATTTGGAGTTCTGTATTTACTCCGTTTTTAAAAACCGCTTTCACCTCACTCTTGATGGCAGGATCGAAGGTGACAGAGAGGCTCCCATTCACGAGGCATTTGAATAAGAAAATACACACCCACTAACAACTGCTTTAAGCATCTGTTGCTCTTTGTCTCACGCACAGCGTGATTAAGACAGCTGCTGTGGTTGAAAACCTTTTTCAGCCTTCTAACCTGTGGAACTTGATGGCTGTGTTCCCTTGGGTGCAAAACTTGTTCCCCGGTAGAGACGCCTCTAGGAGGCAGCGAGGTGTGTTAGTACGATCGTTGGACTACGAATAGGGAGACTAGGGTTCGAATCCCCGCCACTGGGTGACCTTGGGCAAGTCACACTCTCTCAGTCTCCGAGAAGGCAAAAAGGCAAACCCTCTCTGAACAAATCTTGCCAAGAAAAACTCTTGATAAGTTTATCCTAGGGTCTTCATAAATCAGAAATTACTTGAAGGCACACAACACAGCGAGATTCCTCCAGTTACCTAAGCATAGATCCCATTTGATCTCAGAAGCTAAGCAGGACCAGGCCTGCTTAACACTTGGATGGTTACCACCAAAGAATAGCAGGTGCTGTTGACTACATTCAGAAGAGCAACGCAAGCCACCTCTAAATATTCATTGCCTGAAAAAACTCTTTGAAATGTATGGTTTCGCCATAAATCGACAGGCGACTTGAAGGAACAGGTATGCCTCTTCCCCCGGTTTCTTTTTACCGGGGCCTCTAAGATTACATTCTGGCGGTGGCGAAGGAAGAGCTGGAAAGCAGAAGGACGTTATTGTTGTTATGTACCCTCAAACCTTGGCAAGATTTGTTCAAGGGGGGTTCGCTACTGCCTTCTTCTAAGGCTGAGAGAGTGCGACTTGCCCAAGATCACCAAGTAGATTTCTAGGGCTGACCACGAATTCGAACCCCTGTCTCCCAGGTTCCTAGCCCAGTACTCCAGCCACTTCCAAACACTGTCTCAGTGATACACTATGGGTGTTATCAGGAAACAGATATAGAGGGGACTGTCTTTGAGACTGTTAACTTTCTGAAAATAATATTGCTTGGTGCTAAAGAACCTACTGAGATTGGCTGCTGCTCTTTTTGCAGTCACTGGTAGTCGGGGTTACTCCAAGCCTCTCTAGGCTGGCCTGCCTGTGACTTCCTTCTGCAGGATTAACCTTTCCTTCTGCAGGATTAGCCTTCCTCTCCCTCTTTTGGATTTCAGTTGTCATCAGCCCTCACCACTGGAGCTGATGGGCACTGTACCCCAAAACACCAAGCTGGACAAGGCTTGGGGAGGCAAACATCAAAATTTTAGCATCGATCTTTGCGGACCTAGTAAATATATTGTGACAGAAGCCTTCCTGGAATACAACCTGCTGTGCTTAATGCAGGAACTGCCAGTCCTGCAGTAATGATGAGGACAGCCACTGAAAATAGTGCTCCCAACATTCCTTTATACAAATCGGTGATGTGATCACTGTTTAAATGCAACGTGAAATTCTGGGCCTTGCACCTTAAAATGTTTACAGTAGCAGTGCAGAACCATCATTATCAAGGGCATGGAGCACGATGAACAAAGAAGGTATAAGATGTGGGGCTGTTTAGCTAGCCAGGTGCAAGGAAGAAAAGCAAGCACAGGGATATAGGGCTTGAGTGTAAAAAAAAAAGTCATGCAAGGTAGAGTTTTTCTTCCTTTCTCGCAATATTGGAAGCTGGGATCATCCACTGAAGCTGATTGGTGGGGACTCAGGAGGGGAAAAGGAAGTAGTTCTTTCCAAAGTACACAGTCAAACTCTGAAATTCACTACCAGAAGAGGTCCTAATGGTGGCCATGTTGGATAGCTTGGCTGAACAAATCCATAGACAAAGCAGATGTTGCTGGACTGCAAAACCCAGCTGACTAGGGCTACTGGATTTATAGTCTGACAGCATCTGGATAGCGGCATGATTCTCATCTGTGATATACAAGACTGAACCAAGAATTGTTTAATTAATTATCCCCTAATACAGGGAGCAAGCTGTTTTACAAGATGAGTACAGCTATACCCCCCAAAAGTTATAATATTCACAGGCAAATGTCACCACCAGATTGATACAATTTACAGTCTCCCTGGTAAAAAGTACATCAAGTAAACACAGCACACTTCAGGGGAGTGGATATGAAGCAGCCCGGTCTGTAACCTCCCTGAAGAGAGAAGCCTTTGTCTGTGAGCAAAAGGACAACAGGGAATGGGCCAACCTGACTTCCTTTGGAAAGAAGTTCCACAGCCTGGGAGCAGCCACCAAGAAGGCCCTCACAAATATGTCTTTCCCAAACATTCCTGTGAAGTTGGCATGTTTAAGAACTTAAAATGCCATGTAGGAAAACTCGGGCCTTGAGATAGCCCAGAACCGTTTGCCTTCTGCTACTAATTCGTGCCCTATGTCTGATTATTTCTCCATATTTAAACACCCACAATAATTCAGGAGTTTGCCCACATGTGTTAGAAGGTCTGTGTTCACCTTCTATTTAAATGGCAGAAGAAGAAAAGGTGTTCTAAGATGTGATCTCCTGCATGGAAAGTGAAATGGTGCAGGCCCTGTCAACCCAGAAGGAAAAAGAGGAAGGAAATGAGAACTAGCTAGGGGAGCTAAAAAAATACTGTAATTAAGGCAGCATAAGGTAGGCTAATCTATTAATTAGACAGGTGTCTGCTGTGACTTAAAAGAAATCAAAATATCCTTTTGACTACTGGCATGCTCGCTCCTGTGGGCTTGGCTAGGAGACAGTGATTCTAGTTCTAGTTTCAAATAGAGTGGACCCATCAAATCATCTGCGGAACAATAAGCTCACACTTAGTCAAATCCAGTTGTTTCAATGGCCTCCTTTATTTGGGACTTGCAATTAGATTTAAACAAATTGTTCAGTGGGATTTAATTTACCACAGACTGAATGTAGGACTGTATTGTGATTGCACCAAGGCAATCCAGCTACCTTTTTAACCCAGTGGACCTGGGTTACTTCTTTCTCAATACTCTAGATAGGCCAAGGCATTGGTTTCTTGAAATCACTGGTAGACCTCCTTGCAGTAAAAGTCTATTATTTACTAAAATTCTTGCTGCAGTAGCTTAAAAAAAAACTACCTAAGAAGAAGGAGGTAGTATTTAAAAAAAACTTAAGAAGAAGGAGGTCCTATTTAACCAAAAAAAATATAAATACCTAGCTAAGAAGGAGGAGGTCCTATTTCATTCTGTAGGAATATACTTTCTGCTAAGGTTATTTTTAGAAGTGTAAAAAATACATGTAAAAAAGTAAGGTGGGGAGAAACAGATCTACTATTTTACTAGAGCAGATCTAGACTTTTAGTAGAAGGGATCTAGATTATTTTAGCGTGAGTTCCCATGAATTTCAATCCACTTGACTGTTTATGGTGCTGTAGCCTTAATCCTTAACCTGCTGTTTCTTGGAGCAGTCCATTGCTATATGGAATTGCTCTAGAAAGATCACAGGAACTATGAATTCCAATCTTCCTTTTCCTACCCAAAGTTTCCATGCTCAAAAGGAAGGTCTGTGGATTTGGGCACCAAAGCAGAAGAGCTGTGCAGGTAGGACTTTAGAGCAGAGGTCCACTCAACAGAATACCACAGGGCTGGACTTATGACATTTTGAAGTAAATGAGGTGACACACATTATCATCATCAGGGTGGATGTGGGCCCTCATCATCCAGAGTCTATAACAGCAGCACCACAGTGCCAGATAACTTTGTGCAGAGAGGTCGCTCAGAGAAATAATTTCATAACTTCCTTTTCTGCATACCTTGACAGGGGCAAAACTTAACCATGAATTTAACTAGAAAAGGGGATGTGGAAGGAGGTGGATTTGCATATGCCAATGGAAATGATGTGAAACCAAAGGTTTCTTCTTAAAGCAATTCTATACCAAGTCTAGATGTTTTGAGAGAGCATGGGATAACATTCATTCAAGAGTAGTTCTATTCAGCTCATTTCATCACCTGCTTCTATCCATGTAAGATGCAGCCCTTACACGTTTGACAATAGAATCCATTTACTCTCTGATTTAAATTACTAAACTTCAGCAAATGGTTGTGAAACACACCTAACTTGGAATTCATTCATCTACATTCAGCAGAACATGCATCTCCTTGATGTCTGAGTATATCACACCCCACTCAGAAACCCCCCCCTAAAGGTAGGTTCTTATTCAGGTTTCTTCCCTCCAGCTACTAGGGAACACCAAACAGTGTTTGTTTGTGTATTTATTGCTTTAATGTAGTTCATCAGTCAAAATTAATCTTCATTTTTGCTGGTATGAAACTGCTATGGTTTATTTTTCGTCTAGGTTTAAACAGGGCATTGTGCGCATGCTTGCTTTCAATAGAAGAGAAATCCAACTAACGACTGGATTTTATATTTTTAAAAATGGGGCGAATCAACCATTCTTCTTTGTTTCAACAATCCCGGGGAAAGCGTGCATGACACCTAGCAAAGCCACTGAACTGTGCGCCTTCATCTTAAGATTATGATCAAGAAGATTTTCTTCAGCATCTTATTAATATGACGTCCCCCTGCCCCAACTTGTTTTTTATAATATTTTAGTCTGTCCGGTGAAGATATCTCGAAATCCCCAGGGCTCGCTCACAGTTTTGCGTTTATCTGGTGAGTCCTAACAATTTTCACAATGGTTCACTCTAAGTGTCGGGACCGAAGCCATGCTCTAAATGGTTTGTTGTTGTGTGCCTTCAAGTCACTTCTGACTTATGGGGACCCTAAAGCGAAGCTATCACGGGTTTCTTGGGGCTGAGAGTCTGGGACGCACCCAAGGACATCCAATGGGGTTTCTACTGTCGAGCGAGGAATCGAATCCTGGTTTCCAGGATCATATGCCGTTTCCGCACTAGACTGTTATAATGCTATTATTCCACTTTTAACATCCTCTGGAATCCCGGGGTTTGCGGTTTAGGGAGAGGTCCTACTGCAAACCCCGGGATTCCAGAGGATGTTGAAAATGGAGTAATAGCACTAGAACAATCTAGTACGGAAATGAGAATAGTCCAACGCTCAAACCACTGCGCCAAACTGGCTCTCGTTCAAAATAGGTTAAGGTGTTGGTGACGGAACCAGCTGATATAAATTGTTTTGGTCCCTAATGGAGAGGGCTAGCCGTGCTCTGTGAAAATTCATCGACTTCACACATTTCCGGGAGGATTTAGAGTACACAGTTGACCTGAAAGCGCCCCGTGGAGGAGAGAGAACCGTCTTGGGAAGACGTAGTTCGAGACTCCTTTGGTTTAAGGGCTGCTATTCATTAAAGCTGTTGGAGCCAAGTATCTAAGCGGGCGCTTAATTTAAGCAAGAGCTTCTCTAGTGCTTCTAATGAAGGACGCCATCTTAAGCCCTCTTCCTCCGAAGTCGGTTTCACAGAGGGGATTTACCGGCAGGCGATATTTGAAGGGGATCTGAATTAAAGCGCTTACCTGAGGCCTGACAGAGCAGGACTTTCGTTGTTTTTCTGCTTTTGACACCGCCTGAAAATCTTAAAACATTGATGCCGATACGTTATAAAGAAACTGTCTTCTAATAATCGCTTTACTATAGCTGAGATTATGCAATTTAATGAACTCACGTCTATTTAATGGATGCAATTTAATGACCTCTAGGTTTGGTTTGGTTTTTTTTAATTTAAAACGAGTGCGAGAATGCTTCCTTCTTTCCCACCCAACTCAGCGCAAGGCCTCTAATGCTCCAAACGCCTTGCGGATGTTACTTTTAATAGCTTCATCTTGGCTTGCGCGGGCGACTTTTCTTCTTTTTCTTGGAGAGCGCTTGGCTGTAATATTGTAGGGCGGCGGAGGCTCTTAAAGGTGGGTGGCGCGGTCGTCTCTCTCGATTCCTGAAAATCCCTCTGGCCTTCTTTGGAGAGGGGCCTCTTCGCGTCCGCACTCTTTCTTTTCCTCCCTCTGCCTACCCCCCCCCCCCGCCGCCGCCGCCAACGAAGGCCATTTCCTCACTAGCCTGTTACAGTGCTTTTACTCCACTTTCAACATCCTATGGAATCCTGGGGTTTGCAGTTTAGGGAGGGGCCAGCCCTTGCAACATTCCATAGGATGTTGAAAGTGGAATAATAGCACTATAACAGGCCAGTGCGGAAATGGCCCAAGTTATTGAGGCAGGAAGGCGCGGGCGGCAGGTTGGCAGGGTGGCACCGTCCGCCTTGGCTTTGACACCGCTTGATTGACAAAGACCCCCCTTCTACTACTGGTCGGCCTCCTCCTCCATCCATCCCGGGTGTGATCAACCGGATTGCGTGGGGTCAGAAGCTATTCGAGATTCGTCCCCGTGTGACCACTGGAAAGCGACTCAAAAGCATTCAACAGCCGCAAGAAGAGGAAGGGGTGGTGGAAGGGGAGGCCAAATGGAACGCCTCTCCTGAAAAGGGGAAAAGAAGAAAAAGCTTCAAGCAAGCCAAGCTCATTCTGTCTCTACTCTTCCCTCCTCCTCCTCGCACTTCTTTTTCACTCCACTTCTTTTTAGCAGCTTCCCCCTCCTCCGTCCCCGCTCCCCTTCCAGTCAGGTGAAAGAATACCGAGTGATTCAGAGGCTGGTGGGGAGCGAGGCCCCACCCTACCGAAGCTGGCAGGGAAGAAGAAGAGGGTCGGTTTCGAAAGGAAAGTTTCTTTCTGCCGGGAGCACTCAGTTTATCGGAAGAGTCCTGGAGGAAGCAGAACCCCAGTCCGGAGGCTGAAGACTGCCCTGCGTGGACCCCACACTGTAGGGAAACGGGGTCCGACTCCCGTTCGTGGCCTTTCCTGCCATGTTAAGAGGCCGGGGACCAGGGCTTAGAGGGAAAGAGCAGAGCGGTTGGACACAAGCCCTAACTATCCTAATCCTTAGTAGTCCCCGAGTTGAACGGGACTACTCTAGGGTAAAGCCTAGCGCGACCCCTTAGCTCGGAATTAATCCAGTCTCAAAGGCACTAAGATGTTTCCGATCTTGGAAGCTAAGCAGGGTCAGCCCCGGTTAGTACCTGGATGGGAGACTGCCAAGGAATAGCAGGGGCTTTAGGCTATATTTCAGAGGAAAGGACTGGCAAAACCACCCCTGAGTATTCTTTGCCTAAGAAAACCCTAGGTAATGCATGGAGTCGCCATACGCCTACAGACAGGCACACATACACATCGTCCATTCAATCGCTGAGTAATTGAGGACTGACCAATGGAATCAGCGACGCTTATTGCCCACTGAGTAATGCTATGGGATTCCTCGGGCAAAAATCGCAGCTCCTTAGGCAGAGGTCAGCTCTGCTTAAACCAAGGTAATTTACTTCCAAGTTGGGACCACAGTACCCATAGGACCCAAGCCCCCATATCTGTTTAAGTCCAAAGCGTCAGGCTCAATTGACTTGAGGATCGAGCTATATCAGCCAAATCCTTCCCTTAGGGTGCGATGTGTGCCCCATTCAATTCTGTGGCAAAACTTCAGATTTCTTTTAAAAGCTTTACGCTGCATCTCTGAACCCTGATGTCAGCTTTAGGGGGAGTCTGATCATTCTAGTTGCAATGTACGTATTCAGCCAAATTCCAGTACGGATAAGAAAGAAAGAGGGCATTTCCTCTTCCGGATAAAAAGTTTTGGACGCATTAGCAACAACGAACAATTCCAACAAGCTCAAACTTTAATAAGATTCCCCGAAAGACGATTATCTACCAGACCCTGAACGCCCAGTTTCCATTTCCAAACAGCGCTCCAAAGAAAATTCTGGACGCGGGACAGGTTAGAAGATCTTGGAAACTCACCTTGGTTCTTACAGGGCAACAGATAAGAAGCACTTCTAGAAAGGAAGGAAGGAAGGAAGGAAGGAAGGAAGGAAGGAAGGAAGGAAGGAAGGAAATCAATCAGTCAATCAATCATGTTAGTACACGGTCGTTTAAATTCGACACAACAGCAGGGGCATCCTTTTCCTTTTTACGGCAGGAACCATCCAGTAACTGATAAGGTGGCAGATGTGGCTAGCTCAGCTGTCTTAGGCTAGGGTGTGCCCCTATTAAATTTTAACTCTAAAAAACAACCTTAACCACGAATTTCATTGTCAAATACGACTGAGTCACCGCTTGGAATTATTCTGGACAAAGATGCAAGTAAGAAACTATTTTTCCCTTGGGGGAAAAATTTATCACTATATTAAAAATATCACTATATTCAAGTCCCTTGAAGACTTTAATACAGAGAGAAACTGCTAAGATTCTAGCAGTACCTTAGAGACTAGCAAGTTTTATTTGACAGTCGTACAAATTGTTGGATATACCTGCTAGAAAATGGAGACATTCTGATGTACGGATATTTCCCAAAGTCTCCCTGCAGAAATATCTATATCTAATCTTTTCGGTATTAAGGACTTGAAAAACGCTTTGCTCAAGCATCTATCTGTTCAAGCAATGCTCCAGAAAGTTTAATCATGATAGAGTCTCTGTACTCAAGCTTGAATTTCCACTTGCAATAGGTATTTAGCTGCCCTTCTTCCCCCCTCCCCCCAGTATTTTGGCAGCCAGTTCTCCGGCCTTCTAGCTCGTTTCTCTGTTGCTGGGTTTGCTTTTACTCTTTTATTTTCTGCTTAAAAAAAAGTCAAAACCCTAGAACAAGAGAACAGTCATGAAATCATCAATTTCTGTTAACAGCCTCTGAGTCGGAAAGATTGACACACACACCCAATTTCCCAGGTAAATAAATTATTTTAATTAGTATTTTGTTGAATTTACAATATATGTACATATATATTAAAAAAGAGTTGATATACTGGGGCTGAGTAAGCCGCACCCGGTCTCAGGATTTGCTTTAAAATGTTTGGATCCAAAAAGAACAGTCAATCAAAATAGAAGCTTTTGGCTTCCGAAGTTTTATGGTTGCATTTCTTGGTTAGAAAACCAGAAACTCCCACCGGGCCCCACGAAAACGAAAGCGCGATTCCGAGATCAGCCGCATTCGGACCCAAGCGAACTTCCGGGAAGCGAAGTTCCCTTGAAAGGAATGAGTAGGGGGGTCCTACCCAGGAATCCAAGGAAGATCAGGATTGGAAGTGATACACACGTACGCACGCACGCACACACTTCCCTCCATCCAAGCGCGCTTCCCATCTCTTCGCATGAGCAGCCTATTCCATCCAGCTGGGGAAGCCGGTGCCACGTTCATTTCGGCGCCCTTTACTTCCGAGCAGGAGCCGCTTTGGGAGCGCAGCTTTCAGGCGGCGGCGGCGGCGGCGTAGTGTAAGCCGATGCCGGGGAATCGAGGCGTTGACTTTGGCTGAGGCTGCGGCTCGGGGTGGGTGGGTGAGAGGGAGAGACTATCTGGAGGCCCTGATTGAAAAGTTGCTGCAATTACGATATTGGCGTGGCAAAGCTCACCTCTTGCCGAGCGGTAAAGTATAATCAAGGCGCCGGCTTCTCCTTGAAGGAGGTGAACTCTCAGATGGGCATCTACTTTCTCCCTTGAAAGCGTTCGCCTTGCCCACTCCGGGAGGGGCTCCCCCAGTTGAAGCCAAATCATCCTCCGGCGCTCATACGAAGCCGACGACAAAAGCGACCTGGCCATTGACGCAGCCACTTTAGGCAAAGCTATTTCGCGGTTCTCGGGCCGTGGCAAAAGGGCTCTTCGGAGTGCGTCTGTGTGTGTGTGTGTTATGTGTTTATTTATTTGCTCCTTGGCTTAAATGGAAACACACTCACATATACACAAGGACAACCAGGCAGCAAAGGCCAGCCGAGAAAGAGGGGGCACGGGGGACGCCCTTACAGCTGCCGGCGGCAATTTACCCAACAGTCGTTGGCGGCTCTAGATGAGGAAGGAAAGAAATATCGCCAGGGTAACTTCCCCCTCGGTTGTCACTTCCTTCAGATGCAAAGAGTCGTTTTATTCAAGGAGGGACCGACGCTCTAGGCCAGGTTGAGAAAGGGCTGGGTCTCACTCGCTTCACGCACACACACACACACACAGACACGCTCTTTTTCCCTCTCCTGCGTTTCCTTTCTCTACCCTCCGCCTGTTTCCTCCACCTCTAAGGCAGAGATGACTCTTTTGTGGATTTTCCCCGTGCGCATCTCTGAAATAATTTGAGAACAAGTAGGCTCGGCTGCCTCCACGAACCAGTTCAGCCGGCCTCCCTTTCTCCGATTTGTTGCTGGCGTGTTGAAAATGAATGGATGACTTCTACTCATCGATCAATGAGGGCGTGGAGTGGGATCGTGTTGGGGAAAATGAGACTGAACCTGTCAGGATCCAATCTTCACTGTTGGAAAAATTACCAGCAGATCGTGGCCCTCCTCCGGCGTCTCCCGTTCCCCGAGTGGGCTTGCGAATCGGGGCCGCGGCGGAGGAGGCCCCGCCGGCGCCGTCGCATGGGCCGCCGCCGCCGCTTCGGAGCGCTCGATTTCTCTTGACACCAAGGTGGCCGCAATTAGGCTGAGCGGAATATTAGGAAATGAAAGACACAATTCTCCGCCGGCGGGGTGATGACCTAACGGGTCTCCACCCCCTCCTTTATTCCCTGGCGTCTCTGATTCATAAGTAACGCCTCGAAGGCTGCTTTTAAGCGTTAGACGTGGCCTGGAGGAGAGCGTGCCACGGCTCCTATTGGAAAATCACAAGCGGGCTCTTAGCTTTAATGTGTTTTCCACCAGTCCCATCATCCTGATAGAATCGCTTGACATATTTCCTCCCCCCACCCCCAACAAAAATTTTCGACTCCCTATCTGCCTGCAAAAGAAAGAGCCTGGACCAAATGACCGCGCGCCCGCGCGCGCGCGCGCGCGTGTGTGTGAGTGAGACAGAGAGAGAGACTGCGCATCTCTGGCCAGGGGGGTGTGCGCGGGCGGCCAGGCGGGGGAGGCAGAGGGAGAGACGCGTTTGGAGCCTGGGACACATTAGCTTCGTATAGGCTGTATGTTATAGCGGGTGCCTCCTCAGCCGCCCTGCGAAGGCACAAGGAGTTTGCGGAGACAACCCTCCCTCGCCCGCCTCTCTCTCTTTCTCTCTCTCTCTCTCGGATCCCTCCAATGTCTGGCGAGAGACGGCATGGCTGCCCACTTGGTTTATGTCTGAACGCTCCATCCCGGGGTTCTCTCACGAAGGGGGACTGGTCTTTTCTTCCTTTCTGGCTTCCTAAAAAAAAGGAGGCGGGGGTAGCGGGAGGGGTTTGAGGGGGGAGGGGAGCGGGGAGCGGGCGCCCCCCCCTCCGGCTCAATCCGTTTCTTCAGTCCTGACCTTCCTCTTTCAGACTGAGGTAGGAGGAGGAGGAGGACGGGTAGGCGGATAAAGTGTGTGCGTGCATGTGTGTGTGCGGAGTGGAGAGGGGGTTGCGTGAGCGACGATGGCGGGGGTGTGGGGGGGCTGGAAGAAGGAGCTCTTATTTGAATTGGTTTTCTCATGAAGCTCGGTGGCAGGCGGGGCGCGCACGCTGGGGACAGTCCTGGAGGGGTGAAGAAAAAAGGCCCCCTTAACTTTCTTAGAACCTCTTTTTCTTTCCCGCTCCAGCCTTAAGATGAGATTCCCCCTCCCCATCTGAAAAAAAAAATACATACACACATACATAAAAATTGACTGATCCCGGGTAAGGGGAGTGAAGGGATTTTGCTTTAAAAAAAAAGACTTCTAATTTTGGGTTAAAGAAAAAGAAGGAGGGAGAAAAGGCAGTGAAAAGTATAACTTTAATTTTTTTTTTTAAAGAAAAAGGTGTTTACCTTGTCATCAGCATGTAGGCTAATTATCTCGGGCAAGATGTGGGGTTCTATTGTCTTGTTGCTTTAGCGCCTACGCCCCGCCTCTGGTGGCAGCCTAAAACCTGGCGCCTGGCTAAAACAAACGAAAGGCAGCGCGGAGCCGCCACTCCATCCAATTAAGGCGGACTCGGTCCACTCGGTTACGTGTGCATCCAACAAGATCGGCGTGGAGGCAACACACCAGAATATTTGGCACCAAAAAAAAAAAAAAAAGGGAGAGAGAGAGAGAGAGAGAGGGAGAGAGAGAGAGGAGAGAGAGAGAGTTTTGCCTCCCCTTTCCCTTTTTCTCCCTCCTCTCCCCAGCCGCCGCATCATGTCGATGAGCCCAAAGCATACGACTCCTTTCTCAGTGTCTGACATCTTGAGCCCCTTGGAGGAAAGCTACAAGAAAGTGGCCATGGAGGGCAGTAACTTGGGGACGCCGCTGGCCGCCGCGTACAGGCAGTCGCAGGTGGGGCAGCCGGCCATGCAGCAGCACCCCATGGGCCACAACGGGACCGTCACCGCCGCCGCCGCCGCCGCCTACCACATGACAGCCGCCGGGGTCCCCCAGCTCTCCCACACCGCCATGGGAGGCTACTGCAACGGCAACATGGGCGACCTTCCTCCTTACCAGGACACCATGAGGAACAGCACCTCCGCCACCGGATGGTACGGGGCCAACCCGGACCCGCGCTTCTCCACCAGTAAGTCTCGGGGTGTCCCCTCGCGCCCCCTCCCTTGCCCTCTCCGGTCACCTTTCCCAGCTTCGGACGGCGAGTCCTCGCCCGCTCCTGGGCAGATGGGGCAGTAGGGAGTAGCGGTTAGAGGGGCTCTGGGATCGTCAACTAACGCGGGGACAACACGAACCGGGAGCTTGCATGAAGTTGATCTGGACTGCCCCCGCCTTCCCCATTTCGCCTTTTTCGTCTTTTCTCTCTCCCTTTCCTTTCTTGTTATTCTCATTCCTTTCAAAGAAACGGCTGCTGACCTTCTGGGGGACTCTTTGGCTCCGTTCTGGTTTTGGCCAGAGGACAGAATGGGCAGCCCCTCTGCGTCCCACGGTCAATCGCATGCACCGAAAGAGACACTAGGGAGATTTTTTCCCCCGTTGGACAGGTCCTGGTGGCGGATCAGTCCGTGAAGAACCGAGAGGAAACCATCGGAAACGAAACAGCCAGGCAGAAGCAAAGGAAATTGCACTGGGGGGAGCAATGAGTTGTGAGATCCACGCATGTATAGTTTTCTAAAATCTTTGGACGTCAACGAAATTGTTAAAAAAAAAAAAGCGGGAGGAGGCAAGACTATAGACAGTGCGAAGATCACGCCGTGGTTTATTTATTTTTAAAAACTAATATTGGGCAAGGATAACATAATTTGCGTCCCTCACTCCGTGTTACTTTACCAGGATGAAATCTGCTTCTGTGTTGTGTAGAATTAATAACGAGGGAGGGGAGAGGAGAGAAACAATTTGTTAAATTGTATAAACCAAGGAAAGAGGAGGAACACATTCATTAACGTGACAGGTTGTAAGGATAAGTATTGTTCTCAAAGCAGAGTTCACGATTCTTAAAAGATTTCATCTGAATGCGTGTGTATACGCAAATATATAGGAAAGAATGCAATAGCTAGGATATTTACATCAACAAAATGTTTCCCTTTCGTAATTCGAACCCTCTTCCTCACTGGGCTAGTCAACTTTAGTTTGGATTTTGCTGGAGGTTTTGTCTGAGGCCCTGAGAACGGCGGAGAAATCTGCCGATTCCTACCCGCCTAACCTACCGATTCAAGCTTCCCTAAACATTTTCCTGATTTCAAATCCGGTTTCGGGGGGGGGGTGGATTTGTGGGGATTCTCCATTTCTTTTGTGGTGGTGGGGTGACCCTGTTAAGATTTTGATTTGCATTATTTTTATTTATTTTTGTTATCAGAGCGGTCTTAGCATTTAGGACTTGGAAAGAGACGAGAGCGGGCAGCGGGGAGAGGATTTGCGGCCTCTTGACACCTGTTTTCTCCCCCTGCCCCAAATCTGGATCCAGCAATCCGGATAGAAACGGGTCCCTGGGCCGAGCTCCGATGTGGCAAAGAGTCGAGCCGCGGCAGGCTGGCCCAGGCGGCTTCCTTGCGACCCCTAGCCCCCTAACCCTTCTCCCGCTGTTCTCGCTTCCAGTCTCGCGCTTCATGGGCCCGTCGTCGGGGATGAACATGGGCGGCATGGGGAGCCTGAGCTCGCTGGGCGACGTGGGCAAGAGCATGGCCCCTCTGCAGAGCACGCCCCGGCGGAAGCGCCGCGTCCTCTTCTCGCAGGCCCAGGTGTACGAGCTGGAGCGGCGCTTCAAGCAGCAGAAGTACCTGTCGGCGCCGGAGCGGGAGCACCTGGCCAGCATGATTCACCTGACGCCCACCCAGGTCAAGATCTGGTTCCAGAACCACCGCTACAAGATGAAGCGGCAGGCCAAGGACAAGGCAGCCCAGCAGCAGATGCAGCAGCAGGACGCCGCCTCCTGCCAGCAGCAGCAGCAGCAGCAGCAGTCGCCCCGCCGGGTGGCCGTGCCCGTCCTGGTCAAGGACGGCAAGCCCTGCCAAGCCGGCTCCAACGCGCCCGCGGCGGCGGCGGCTCTCCAGGGCCACCACCACCAGCAGCAGGCGGCCGCGGCGGCCACCGCCATCACCGTGGCCTCCAACGGGGCCAGCCTGGGACAGCATCAGAGCCACCAAGCCAGCAGCGCGGGCCAGTCGCCCGACCTGGGGCAGCACGCGGGGAGCAGCCCCTCCTCCCTCCAGAGCCAGGTGTCCGCTTTGTCCCACCTGAACTCCTCCGGCTCGGACTACGGGACGGCCATGTCTTGCTCCACCTTGCTATATGGGAGGACCTGGTGAGACCCCAGGAGCCACCGCCTGCTCGCCCCTGCCCCGCCGCGGCCTCAGCTCCGCCCGGCCCGACGCCGGTTTCTCCACACGCCCCCTCCCACACACACACAGCACTACCACCACGGGCTGACTTTGCTTTCCTTCCCCCATCTTGACATGTTCCCTCTCCCTCCGTTATTCTTTTTCGTTGTTTGTTTGTTTACCAGAGAAGGGGAGGGTACTTTTTGCGGCAAGACAGAGACAAATAAGAGACTTCCCAAGTGGTGAAGACCCCCCCGTGTCATCACCCTCTGGAGAGAAGCCGGCGGCTCAGGAGGCTCCACGAAGGACCCACGTACCCTCGCGTGACGTGGAACTCCACTGGACGCTTGTATGTACAGATTTTAAAACACGAAAGCCCACTTTGGGGCGAGGGGTGGGTGTTTGCTCCCCTACCCCACGCATTAGCATCCTCCTCCCTCCAACACACACACAGAGACGAAGAACACGCCCCCCCCAAACCAAACAGTGGATGGAGAGACACTGATACTCCCACGGCTTAGCATTCTTTTTTCTCCCCCCAACTTATGTTTGATGTGAAGCTGTAGCTGTATAATGCTGTCAAAAAAAAAAAAAAGGTTGGACTAAACCCATAGTTTTTAGTATCCTGAATATTTTGTTGATTAAATACATATTATATATATCTATATCAAGCGACGAACTACCAAACAAAATCAAAAACTTTTTTTTAAAAAAAGAAAGAAAACAAAAATATCCACTTTTTCAGTGGATGTCCACAGATCCGTGAAATTCCTTGCCAGTTTGCTCTTTCTTGGCGCACGTTTCCCTTCCTTCCTTCCTTCCTTCCTTCCTTCCTTCCTTCCTTCCTTCCTTTTTTTCTTTCTCTCCCTTGGTACTGATGTAGATATATTTGGCTTTAAATATACTTCCTAAAAAGCTTCTAATAAATTATAAAGATCACAGACATTTCTTATTGCTTTTTGGTCTTTCCATCACATCCTCCCCCGAATAATGGGGGGGCCGAAAGCACCTGGAGGAAGGTTTCTTCCTCGCCACTCAAAATTCCCGCGGAACTATTGGGCCGGGACACTACTAATGGGCCCAGGTTCCGTGGAAACTGACCCGAAAAGAATACAAAGAGTGGATTCCTATATTCCGGGTCAATTCGAATGACGCCCGAAGGGAGCCCCTGTCCCAGATAACAAGGGAATGCTCGGAGACAAGGAAATCCAACCGGCGTCATTCATAGAGGAGAGGCAGTGTTTGCCGACCCTCTAATCGAAATTCCAAAAGGGAGCATTTAAAGATCCGCTGAATGGATGGCTGGAGATAGGAAAGCCAATAAGGGATATACTAACGAGGTGAAGGTGGGGGGGAATATCAAATCCTTGTAAAGAGCGTCCAGTTTTACTAACTTGTAAAAAAAAAAGCACCATTTCTACAAAGGTTTCCTATGTAATTGTATTTTAAGGAAAGTACAATCATTTTATTTATAACCAAAATAAAACGATAGTTTATTGTGAGCGACGAGTGCCGTGTAGTTTGCACTAACTTTAAAAGACAGCCGAACAAGCAGGAGTTTGCTGGTTTGAACGCAGGGGTCTCGCCGTCCTCCCTCTCTCTTACCCTTTCCCCTCCCTTTGTTGAGCGTCCTGAAAAATTCAGTGGCCGGTCAGGGAGAGATTTCCGCGAGTTTTGAGTCCTTTGATTGCTTTTTCTTGCTTCAAAGAACTAGACGGGGCGCCAACAACCAAGCCAAGGGGTAAAATGTTTTTCTAAAAGTCAATTTATCGGAAAACTCTGAATTTAAGGTTAGGCTAAACCTCATGCTGTTTCAAGGGAGGAGGAGGGAAGGAGAAAAAAAAATACCCCCGCGGCCTTAGAGTCAAATAAAAAGGACTTCTATTTGATAGAACTCGAAAGAACAGAAAGATAGAACGTGCGGTCCGGCCGGCTTGAAGCGGGAAGTAAAAGCAAGGCTTTGCCCCCGCCAGTAAGAATTCTGGCTCGGCAATGAAATTTTTTCTCACTCTCCAAATTTCTAGCTTTGCAAAGAGTCAGACACTGAAAATCGCCCACCTTCAGAACCCTTTTATTTGCTGCTTTCTCATTCTCTTGATGGTTTTCCCTCCCCCTTTTCTTTGGATACCTAAACTGTATTTCTTAAAAATGCTAGATTTAAATTTTAAATTATTGCAATGCCAGAAACGTGGGAACTGTAGGAAAATTTCACGGGGAGGAGGATAAAATTCTTATTTGGAGAGGTAATCTCCTCATTTTGTCCCCCAAACCATAACTACACCCTTGTTCCGTATCAGAGAAAGGAACCTTGACCGTCGGTTGATTGCGTTATAATGAGCCTCTGCACGCTTCTGATCTTGTTCGACAAAAGCATTTTCGAGTTTGGTTTTTTTAAGTTTTCTTTAGAAGTCCAGCTGGGTCTGTTGGATAATCTTAACCGAGTTCCGGCGCTTCCACTAACCAGTTCCGGGTTTCACCTTGTCCTTTAAAGTTTTCTCGCCAAGCCGGTCTAGAAGGATCAGCTCTCCGAAATCAAGGCGGCAGGGTTGGGATCGCGACAGGCAGAGGGACCTGGACCGAACCTACAGGGAGAGCCAGAGGGAAAGACTTTATATGGAAGGAAAAGGGGGTTCCACAGGGCTGTAAAGGCAACGATGGCCAGCCGTGAGGGGGAAAAAGGGCCCCCATCCACAGGAGATGAATCTCCGGCTCCGGGGAGTTTGGAAGCGGGGAAAGGGGGAGGGAAGATCATCTTCAGCAATAGTAATAATGATAATGATAATAAGCCTCTAATTTTTGGAATGGGAAGTTGTCATATGTTTCAGCAGAGATCCGAGGGATTCTGCGTAAAAGGTCCGCCTGTCCGTCCTGCTCGCAGAAGGAGAGCGAGAGTCTTCGGTCAAGTGGGAAGGAAACGTTTCCAGCTGTTCGCTTTCGCTCGAGCTATTTTTTCCTCTCTCTTTTATAACTCCTGGCTAAAATTAGCACCCGCAGAGCCCAAAACGGAGTACTCGAGGCTGTCATTTCAAATTCCGATGTGTCTTTTTGTAGTGCTTTCCAACCCCCCCCCCCCGAGGATGTTTGGAAGAGCTGCAGTAACGGCACTGGAATAACGTCCGGGCAAAATGGGATCAGCGCGAGGGGAGGACGTGCACCTCACCGCCGCAGACTTTGAAATCTAAAATCTGTCTATTTGGCCTGGAGACAAACAGTAGATTCCAACTTTCTTGCTCGAATGGATTTCTAGACTGTGGCCACCGAGGGTAACTGTCTTTGAAAAACTGCGTTCCTGGCAGTGGTAGTAATGTGGGACTCTCTTCCCCCCCCCCACATATATACTTCTAGCAAATTATTGACCTCAGACGGCTATTCTTAAGTCGGCCCAGCGGCGGGGGGAGCATTTATAAAATATTACCGCAGGGTTATTTGACTTCTTTCTTCTCTGCTCCCGCTCCCCACGCCCACTCCGCCGTCCTGACAGGAGGCCTTAGAAGAAATAACATGGAAACGGCTCATATTTGCCCCAAATAGCCTTGGGGAAGTAAATGGATATAGTGTATCTGGGCAAGCTCGTAAACACATATTTGGTGGTGGGAGTAATGGCTGTAATGGATGATTATGTACACTGACTTATCTTTCTGCAACTAGATTTAGTTTCGATTAAATAAACTGGCTTCCACTTTGTCTGATGTCGGCTTAGTTTAAAGTCTGTTTGCTTATTCCACAGAAAGGTGAATTCATCTCTTCATAGAGCTCCAGAGCCCAAGCAAACACAATTCAAATTGTATTTACCTATCAGTCAGGGGAAATGCAAACAAAACTGCTCTAACAAAATCATGAGTGTCTCTCCTTTCCTTTTTTTAAAAAAGGAAGGGGAAAAAACCCGATAGCATTGCTTTTTAATAAAACCTTCTTTCTAAGGTCTTGTTTGGTGTGGACTGAAGCCTGCCAGTTGTTGGTGTTGTTTATTGAAGTGAGGTGGGGAGAGAGGATATTTTGAATCGAAGCATCTCTATACTTCAACTTTCTGATTTGAATGGAGCTCCCTTCCAGACTACTTTTTGCAAGGAAGTGGGAACTTAAACTGAAATGGGGGAATAATATATAGGCCCCTTTAAAACATACCGGCGGGGCCTAGTAAAAACTGCCTCGCGATTTTTTATCCCCTTAATGCTTAGAGATTTGAGAGGAGAACAGGAACGGGAAGGAACCCCGACCGGAAAGGAAGGAAGAGAAGAAAAGAGAGACTTGAATTTTCACCGAACTTCTACATTTTTGTCACATAGAACACATAGGCCTCGTACTGAAAAACAACGGCAAACAACAGTCAATAACAGTGTCTAATCCCAGGCAGGTGGTTTTCCTTCCTGCTTCTACTTGTAGAAGTGTGGTTATGTCTGTGCGACTATATATTAACCGTTGTTGTGTAAAGTGTGGATGGGTGAAGGCAACCCCTCCATGTTTCCCGTTGATTCTGAACAGGGCAACCCTTTTTGTACTCTCAAAACAGGTCCTCCTTTTTGGCATCAACAGCAAGCGAGGTCACTCTCTTCTCCTTCGATTGCATTTTTAAGAAGGGAAAATATGTCCACCTACCATGCAGCGCAGAAAATTGCCGAGCCCCCTTCCCCAAGGTGAACATGTTTCGGAGTTAGGAATGGTGGCACGTATGGTGGGGGCGATCTTGGTGAGTGAGTTTGCTAGAACATGGTGCCGTCCAGGAGGGACAAGGCCCAGATTCCAGGAGGACGGAATCTGGGGAAAGCCGACGGGAAAGGAAAGAACCCCCTTGAGTAGGCCGGGCCCAGCATCAGGGGACCTGTCCGAGGAGGACGCGCTTCTCGCCTGACCACTGAAGGCTGTTGGGACAAAGGGGACTCGAAGATACACCCGGAGCGACTGGTGAAGACGGTCGGTCCTAGGGCGGTACGAGTTGGAGCAAAGTTGGCTTCTGCTCTTCCCTGTCGTTGACTGGTGGGGGTGGGGAGGGGAAGAGAACGAGGGGAGGGAGAGGGGAGGTCACGGTAGAGGGATGGAATATGTCTACCCTTTCAAATGGTGCTGGAAGACAGAAATGCCCTCGGTTTGCGGCCACCATTTGGTGGTTAGCGTGCAAGGACTTGCGCGTGTTTCTCACGACTGGCGCAGGGGAAAGGAGGTAAGGTCAAGCCTTTCTATACGTGGTAGCAGGACAGGCCCGTTCCCACCCTCAGTCGAAGCGGTGGCTTCTAGTACAGATACAGAAGGCGGGGGTGGTGTAGGTGGTCAGGCGCCGTCGAGGTGGCATCATCCTCACCCCAACTCCATCTTCAACACCCTAGACGGACGGTCTCCAAAGGGGACTTGCTTCTCTTATAATAGGAAAGATGCGCGGACTATCTAGCAGTCCGTAGGCAAAGTTAACTTGGTGGGAAGTTGGGCGAGAAATCAGAGCGAAGGGGAGGCTTGCTTCTGATCAGTGTGCTTGGGAAGACTGGACGCGAAGCAAAAAGGCATTTGTGGAGGAGGAGGAGGCAACCCGGGGTGCCTCGGATCCTTTGGCAGCTGCAGAAAAGTTGTGTCTCGCCTTCGATTTTGGAGGGTTGAGAGCGAGCGAGATAGACAGACCAGGAAAGGGAGGGGGGAAATAACAATTCCCCTTTCCCACGAATGATTAAGCCTGCTGTGACGGATGGGGGGTGCTTCCCTTATCTGCACATCTGATCTTATTGAGTAGAAATTGGGCCTCATCATCTTAAAGTACCCTGACTAACTTTTCTACTGTTGTTTTTTTTTTTTTTTAAAAAAAAAAACCCTTTCCCTTTTACTGTAGCGTATGTGGTTTTCGTCCAACCTCTTCTGCAAAGGAGACTTTCCTTGTTTCTCGAATACTTTCTCTTGGGACGTTTCCCGCTCTCTGAGAGGCCTGTTTCCACTGAGGCCCTTCTCTTTCTTGACGTTGTCGGCTCTATTTTCGACTGACCCCTTGGCTCTCCCCCACCAATCTATCCCTCTTATTCGGTAATCTGCTTTCTCTTCCTGTGCCGGTGTGGATCCGCTCAGAACCTTTCCAAGTAGCTTTTGCGGCCGCCACAAATCAAAGTTTGTTTTCCGTTTGACGCGGGGATCAGAAATGGGTGGTCTTTCCATTTTTTAAACCTTCGAACAGAATTCGTTTAAGGGTTGGCTGTCTAGTCCAAAATTGTGCTTAGGTGCGGTTTCTGAGAGACTTGTCAAAAGTGTCTTCCTAAGTTTCAACGGTGGAAGTTGGAGCAGGGTGGGAGAGGAACATATCAAAAATGTGGCTGAAATCAATCAGGTTTTGTTCGCCACCTAGTCGAGTAAGTGCTAGGCTCAAGATCCGCGCCGTTCTCCAAAGAATTTTGGGTCATTTTTTCCCCCTGTTAGGCGACCTCCGACGCTCTGTTTAAACCGTAGTCTTTGAACAGGCCTATATTGTTGCGATTGCTTCAGGAGACACTCCCAAGCCCATCATTCCCGCAGTGTTCCCACATCGTTCACTATAAGGGGGCGGCTAGGCCTTTCTCTGTCTTCTGTGCATTTCAGTCTTTTCTGAAAATGGAGGGCGATAATTTCTTTCTTTGCAGAGGAAAATAAATGTTTTAGAAATACTTATCTAAAATAGATTTGTGGCTCACTACAGAGATCCGTTTCTCTTCTACAAATGTATGGGCATGATCCAGCCCCAATTCATCTAAAGTCGTGTGCCTAATTTCCTTGGGAGCAAGTCCCACGGAATCCAGTAAAACTTGCTTCAGAGCAGACACCTAACGAGGCAGGCCATTTTTACGTTCCGTCGCTTACAGTAAGAAACATACTTTCATTGAAATGACGAGTTGGACATGAAAGAAATCAAACAAATAGAACCCGCCTTTTCATGGATCTTCCTTCGCGGTGTATATAAGACCGGACCCTAAAACAACGGTTCTCCTATCCTCCCAAGGTGATCTTAATTAGTACCAAAGCGTTGGCATTTTAAACTGGGAGTGATTTGGGAGCGGGGACTTAGTTTCCAACGTTGCCTCTCTCCTTCTTCTGGTATAATTTTAAAATGTTTATTTCCAGGTTCGAAATAACAGGATAACTGGAGGGGTACTGCTGGGGGTGGTCGATCTTTTTAGAAAAAATCCGGGTTCTGTTTCTCAAGCAGTCCACGATTTCTCTGTTGCTAAAAAAAAAACGAAGGAAAGAAAAAGGGATGGGAGGGAAGAGGGAATGAGGTCATGTTAAAATGCCCTCCGCTAAAATATTCAGCACCTTTGGGAAGTTTAATGTTTGGCACAGAGAAAGAAGGCCCTCGGTCAAATTCTCCTCTGAAACAACCTCAAGTACGTAACTTCGTCGAATTTTGAAACAAAACCGAATCCTTTACCTTCCGATAGCAGGTGCGTCTCCCTTCGTTAAGTTTAAGAAAAGAGTCTGAAATGCTGGTCAATTTCAAGGTGTGCTCATAATTATTTTGGAAAGGGCCGAGTTGGAGTTTGTATCACTGGTGCTAAAATGTACTGCTATCACTGAGTTCTAACCCAGATTCTGGCCACCTACATGACAGTTACATTTATATAATATAGTTATAAAAATGCGGCACTTTTTAAATAATTCACTTTGCCCCAAAGTGAAACATTTTGGAAGCTACCACTCTATGTAGACTAACTTCGGAGCAAGCCCTAGTTCAAGAATCCCACGATTCTTATTAGGGCAATATCTTTCCTCCTAATGTGTCTTCCTTTCGGTTGCCGTGATGAAAAAGTTACACTAATACGGATATTGTATTCTTTATTCCTCCCCCAACAGCCCCCACAACTTCTTTGTCTTTTTAAATTCGGTGAGACGCACTTTCGACTAAACCTTGCGCTATGAGGAGGGCTCATGTCTCCCACTGAGGTCAGAAGGACTTCCATGGGTTTAATTCTGTCTGGATCATGTTCAGAGTTTCTCTTTTCTTATCAATCATTCCCCAGTTTCTAGCAAAATTTATAGTTTCCTTGGTGGAGAATGTGAAGGAAGAACGACTCGTTCCTGGATTTGGAAAAAAAATCTCTGCCCTACAGTTATCCTGAACTGTAACTGAATTGACTCTCTTGGATAAATAGGTTAGCTGAATTTCTGAAAACAGGTTGGCTGAAAATGTAGAAGAAGAGTAAAATAATTCTTGTGAGCGGTGGAAAGTTCAGCAATTACAGGGCTTTAAGTGGAATTAACTTTAGAATATTGTACCACAACTTTAATATAAACTTCAGTATAAACTTTCGCCTTCCCCTCTCTTCTCTGCTATGTGAAATACGTTTCTTACTGAATTACATTTCCTTCTAAAAGAATTAGTCAACTGAATAGTCCCCTTTTCTCCCTGTTGAATGAATTTCATGTTCAGGTGAGAACCTTTGCTGCTTTAGCTGCACAATTTCTGGTAATTATAATAATGAATATTACCAATTCTGTTAATAAAAAGGCATTTTCTTGAAGTAGGCGCCTAAATAATACAATGAAGAATAAATGCGGCCACATACTGGTTAGTATTTGGGTAAGAGGTTAATGGAGAACCACGAGGCCAACTCCTATTGCTGCTCCAGTTTACTTCCTTCAGTCCGGTTCAAATACATTCCAGCAGCAGGAACAACAACACAGAGGTGTGAATTCTTTCGCAGGGTTTTAATTTTGCTCCTTTCGAAATCCGCTGGCCCTACAGGAATAAGAAAACTGCACCTGACCAGTTCGATTCCATAGAGGGCTGATGAGTCTGAGGTAAATTCATCCGAATTGTGTGGTGGGTTTTCCCCCAAGTCGATGCGTATAACGCTAGAGTCGTTCAAATCGCCTTGCTGTTGTTGTTCTATGCCGTCAAGTCGGGCTTCGACTTCTGGCGTCTCTGTGAATAAGAGACCTTGCTATTAGCAGCCCTGCTCAGGTCCTGCAAGCTCAGGGCCTGAGAGTTGCACCCTAGAAATTCAGGTCACCAGCGAATGCGATGTATGATTTAAATGCACGCATGCGCATAGGGGGCCTCTTCCACTAACGTGGACAAGTTGGCCAGATACCCTGACCTTAACATCTTTTCAGAAGTCGCTCTTCCTACTACAGCCCTGATCAAGAGAAGAAACTGGAGTTGAAGCATTTTGATCAATGGAGGTATTAGCCCAATCTTAAGTATGTTTGCTAGGAGGTAAGCTCCCACTGTTACCTCCTGCTTCCTCTTAGGAAAGGAGGAGCCCCGGATGGCAAATGTACACGCTTCGCACGGTGCCAGCCCAGTTGAACTCAATGGGAATTTGAGGTATTGACATGGTTAGGGTTGCGCTGTTGTAAGTTTTCTTTGAGCCTACAATTTCGGTTTAAATACCTAGGAGGTGTACAGCCACGTGGTTCTTTTGACGTATAGAGCTATTTTTATCGGTGAAATATATGCGGACCCCCCTAGACTATTGATTACTTGTTACATTTTGCTTGTTCTACTTGTTTGTTTGTAACTATTTGACCAGACTTGGTTGTCTCTGAATCTGCAAAGGTAATTTAATTACATAATCATGCTTGAATAAATTAACTGTGGGTGGCTTGTGTACCTTATATGCACATTTAATCAGTATACTATGGACCTGAACAACAACAGTGGTCTAATTGGATTTGGCGCACCCAGTTGTATGGATGCGTGACGTGGTGGGGGAAATATTTTGTCATCCTATGGACACGGAACTGCTTCCTACAGATTCCAAATATTTTCATCATCTCTCGTCAATCAGCGTTTGAAAGAGTCGTCGTTTGGAGGAAAAAGGAGAAAACACCCCTCTCTCACGCACGCACTTACACGCGGATCACCCTGGTAGAAGTCTTCATTAATATTCATAGGCTGGCGGAGAGATCATTTATGCATCTCAGCCGCGCGCGGCTAGACACTTGTGTCCATTCGGAAGCGCTCGAGCAGTGCCGGCCAATCAGAAGCCCAGAGAGCGGACGCTGGACCGGAGTTCGAGGGAGGAGGAGGAGGAGGAGGAGGAGGAGGAGGGAAGCTAGCTGGCCGAGGGAAAAGGATGAAGGCAGGCCGGGCAAAACCAGGCACAGAATCCACGGTGGAGAGCTCCCGGGCTCTCTCCCTTGCGCAAAGAGGCTGCCATCTGCCTGCTGACGAACTGCCTTCTCAAGGCCTCCACAGGCTAGGGCCGATTCCACCGTAAACTGTTCTACTGCTATTATTCCACTTTCAACATCCTATGGAATCCTGGGGTTTGCAGTTTAGGGAGATCCCCTCCCTCAGCTGGAAACCCCAGGATTCCATAGGATGTTGAAAGTGGAATAATAGCACTAGAACAGTCTAGGGCGGAAATGGCATAAGAAAGGACTGAGAGAGATGGGGTCCGCGGGGCTCTGGCGGCAGCCTCAGACAGTCTGATAGTAGCACAAGGGCGGGCGTGTGCGCGAAAGAAAGACTGACCGACCGATTACAATCCACAGAACACTAATCCTGGGGAAATTTCCGCTCATTGAAATGCTCCTTCCTTCGTCCTTCCCTAGCCGCAGGTCCACCAGACGTGTTTGCTTTCAAGGGCCTATCATTCCCGGCGGTACTGGTAGGGGATGATGGGAGTTGCAGCCCAGTTTATCAGGAGGGCGCTCCATTGGGGAAGGCTGCCTTTCTATATGCTGCAGACTGGGACTCAGTCTCTGGAATTGTGGGGTACTTTCGATGCCACCGTTTTACTCTCCCCCTGTGGCCCACTGAAGTAGGCTCTAGCCCAGGAAAGTGTGTACCACAGTAAGGAGCCACAAGATTTTTGTATGTACATGTGTGCTCCCTTTAACCCAGCAACCTCTCTGGAACGTCTGTAGGGAGATTTTTAAAAGCGAGTGAGAAGAGGAGTAAGAGGGCAATTATAGGAATTATTTTAACTTCACACCCGTGACATATAACGGCCCACACTCTGCTATCTCTTTCTGTTTTTGATTATAGTTTTTTTCTGTTGCGTTTGTGCAAATCTTGTTCCTTTGAACGTTCGGTACTTTTTGTATGGAACCCTTCTATAAAATACCCAGAGCCCCTTACTGAAAACAAAGAGTGCGTTTGTCATAGGCTTCTGATTGATACTATTTTCAGCACAAAATATACTTCTCAAGGATATACTTAAAAGGATGTCACCCAAAGTCCTTTGATTAGGATGCACCAGTCCCTTCCTAATGGTCATGAGAATGCAAGGAATTTTTCAATGGTGATCGGAATACATTAAAGGAAGAAGCAATGAGTTGCTTAAGCGATTGATCGTCCTATGGCACAGAGAGCACACACTCACTAACTATCCGAGGATGGCCCCTAAGAAAACCGTTGTTTAAGCAATCCCATTGCTCCTTTCTTTAATCTATTCGGAGAGCGCGCGACACAAACAGCCATTGAGGACCAGGGTGAGACTTCCAAAAGGAGAGCACTGTGCAGGATCGCAATCCATCTGGATGCACTTATATGTCTACTCTAAGGACTGTGGCAGCCCACGATGTCGTGGACCCTGGCCGCGTGGACTCCTCTGGGGATGATGTACCTTTTCATGTCTGCAGCTGTGTCGCATCCCAGTCTTTCCTCGGGATTTCTGTGGAACAGCCATGTTGATCGCAATCCATGTCTCCCCATTTCAGCAGCAGGACTCACATTATTCTACTGAATGATTCTACTTGATATAGCAGACTTCTAGCTCAGGGTGCAGAATGAGATTCACACAACCACTGTCTTTCTTCGGGCCTTTGGAAGAACGTTATGGACCGGGACCTGCTGGTTACTCCCAACTACAATAGGCCCGTGAACCAGTCGTTGACTGGGGCGTTAACAAGTAGGTCACCCTCATTGCTGCAGTGAGGTCTACATTTCACCTCAGCCACAAATTCGTTCATTGGCTTAATGTGCAGGAGCCATGCTCTCAGCGTTCCCTCTTACTGCGCGAGCAATTAACCACCCTCCCTTTGTCATATTCCTGGGTACAGTCGAAAGGAACCAAGTATTCAAATGGTATCGATGCCCCCAAGTTTGGAAAAATTACTGCTTGCAACCGGATCTCACAGAACTTCCTGGACAGCATTGCTATTAGCTTCATTTAAGGATCTTCAGATTTTATTTATGTACTTCTATATCCATTTGAGGTTGACGGTGTGGATACGAGGTGGACCTTCACAGTGTTCCCTGACAAAATTGACATTTCCCAATTCACTGAGTCGCACCAGTGAGATGGACAACCTAGAGAGGCTGGGCTGTTCTTTCCAGAAATGAGGGGAGGGGCAGCTTGGGCATGCTACAAGGGCTGTCGTTGGACTGCAATAGTGAAGGCTGCTGGGATATGCAGTCCAGCAACATTTGGAGGGCCATGTGATTCCTCCTCCTAATTTAAGGGAGTTTAATTTGCCACTGGAGCACTGGTAGCATTGTTTGGAAGTGCCAGTCTTAAGGATGGGCGAAATGAACGCTCGCTTTGAATCCCGAGCCGAACGCGTAGCCTCGCTGTTGGAAATGTGAAGAGCCAAAGCTCTACACGTTGCGTGGAGACTAAAGAGCTCTACCAATAAACCTTAAAGTATGTCTCTCCTCCGTCCCCGTCCCGTTTCTAGTTCTGTGCCAAGATTCTATGGGCTTCTCTTACTACAAAGCGCAGAGTCACTGGACTTAAGGTGCTAAATCCAAATGTTAGCCTCAACTCAAAGTTAGGCCCTTTGAGCCACTAGGATTTACGAAGCGTTCGTTCAGCAAGTCCCACTCTGCTAGTCTGCTGTACATAGGGGACAACACTTGAATTTAGCCCAGCGATCTGAAAAGAGAGTGGTTCTAGTAATTAGTTGTAGTTGTTGTGTGCCTTCAAGTTGTTTCAGACTTATGGCAACTATCACGGCATTGTCTTGGTCAGATTTTTTGCAGAGGAGGTTCGCCATTATTATTTTTTTGAGGCTGAAAGAGCATAACTTGCCCAGAGTCACCTACTCGGTTTCCATGGACGAGCAGGGACAGGAACCCTGATCTCTCAGATTTCTGGTCTGACACCGAGACCACCGCGCGGGGTCTCCTGGTAAAATATATTGCTTCTAAAGGCTGTAAGCTACCAATCCTCCTGTCCAGAGACTCTTCGGCTCACTCTGCTGAATGCTCCGCGGACTTTCGCCCCAAGTCCTGCCCTGGTAGTATGCAAAGCGGGTGATCCTCAGGCTGGAGAGACGGGCCCCGGTTTCCACTTTGCCTCTGCCAAGCATACCCAAGCTTTCTTCGGGGCGAGCCCTGATTTCAGCCTCTCCTTCCACCGGTTGCACTTTGGGGATGAGAACAACAGTAACTTTACAAGGCTTTTGTAAGTACGGCTGAGATGACGTAGGTGAAACACTTTGGACCCTCCGAACTGTCGAGTCTAGTTATAATCCTTTCTCCTACCGAAGTCTGTCTTGATTCACCTTTGCCTCCCCTCATCTGCTGTTTCTCAGCCAGCTCCCACCTTCCTCCCGTTTTCGTGTAGATAGCACTTTTTCTGGGCAGGAAGCACGTCACTGTTTAGCCTCCGGGGAGCGCAGAGTACACGGGTGCGTCAACCAATCGATGCACCCTGTTTAAGAGTTGGGAACGTCATTGTATCGTGAGTGTGGAAAGACTTGTGTGCATGCGTGTCCACCTGTTTGTATATCCAAATCCGTCCATGTGTATATGTAGAGATGTATACACATGTATACATAAACGTATACACGTACACATGTATATATATGTAGAGGTATCCGTGTATGCGTGTGTGGTCTGCGCCTTTCAATTTGGAAAAGTTGCCTTTTTTGGGGCCATGCTGGCTGAGGGATGCTGGGAGTCCGAATACATAAAGTGACTTTCCCAAGAGCTGAGTGTGTGCGTTCATATATCTGCATACCTCTATGTATTTATATTTACAGGGATATAGTTCTCTTGTGTATGCCAGTTGGTAGTGGCAGGTGTGTATGCGTTTCTGGTGCGGGGTGGGGAGAAGGAGAGTGTTTGCGTGACAGCGCACCTCCCCCCTACCAAGTCGCCGTAATTATCCAGCTGAAATATTCTCCAGTGGCCAAAAGTTGCAAAATAAATCGACCTCTCCGAGCTGGTTCCAGAGGTCTGGAGCCATCATCCTTTTTTCAATACATTTTAAACAAGAGGCTCTAGCGAGCGACTCCGATTCAATACACATAATCAGTTTGGAAGTCTTATTTCCATTTGAAAACAGGCCTATTTGCAATCATGAGAGCCGGACACGCTGAAAGATACAGAATAACGTGCCCCGGAGAGGGGAAGGCGGGCGGGCGGAGGGGGAGAGGTGGTGAGAGATGGGAAAAACCGCCAGAGAAGCATTCAAGGTTTTCCTGCCGGTTTCTTCAGCCCTCTCTTTAAAGGCATTTCGTTTTATTTTAAGCAAGGCGGACCAATCACGATCTATTTTTAAAAATCACACATATCTTTTTAAAAAAAACATTTTTTCTAAAAAAAAAGAAGCAAAAATAAGCAAACAAACCCTCTGGACGTGCGCTGTGGTCCACAGCCTGAACTCTCCGGTGGAGGAGGGGGAGGGGGAGAGAAAGGAGCGGCGAAGCTGTTGAAAGAATGGTGATTGGCAAAGCATGTTGATTGTCCCCCTCGCCTCTTAGGGTTAACAGTCATTTAATCAAGACTAAGTACCCCAAGGGTAAATGATTTTGCGCCAAATGCTAACTTGGTTTGCATGCTCGGGTGCTTTGTTTTTGTGGTTTTGCGTGCTGGATGTGTGCTTTTTAATGCGGCGATTCAACATGCATTTGCAAGAGGTGATCAAGGATTCAGGCGGTAAAGGAAAAAATGATGGTCCTCCATCCGAACAGGAGCAAGAAGAGCAATATATTTTGAGGTCACCGCCTCAACCGAATGTTCATTCCTTTCCCCCTCAAACCTGTGAGAACCAATTCCGCGGAGATCGCGGGGGAGAGAGAGAGAGAGAAAGAGAGAGAAGCGACTTTAGGATCGCGCGCAGGTCTCTGCGCATCTGCGGCGCAAATTAAATGACCGGAAAGAATGGTGGCCTGTGTTTGCATGGGGGAGGGAGGAGAGGAAGGAAGGGGGTGTGCGCGTGCTTATTCCGAGATGCTGGCTGGGAGACTTTTCCGAGTTTAAGGCAGCGAAGACGGCGCTGGAAGGAGTCGATTTCTTTGGGGATCATCTGTCGGCCGAAGCGTGCTCCACGACCTCATTCATCCTCTCACCGAGCGCAGGGCAAAACCGAACGAGGATAAGAAAACAACGGAAAGGGCGGCGGGAGAGAAAAAGGAAAACCCGCAGCATTTAAAACCAAGCCGGTGCTAATCTGACAATGAGAATAAGAGCGGGAGTAATGATGATAGATTGGTAGGTAGGTAGGTAGGTAGGTAGATTCCACTTCTTCCAACATGCTTCCAGCATTTGCACGGAGGCAGATCACTTCTCCCAAGGCCGTTACAGCTGCGACCTCCCACGGCTTCCCGGCAGAGCTCCTCTAGCTTTGCCCGAGAGATCTTTTAAACCAGGGTGGAGATGGGGGGGGTTTGCTACTACTCCTGCACCCCGGCCCGTTAGCTCCCAGTTATGTACAGAACTATGACCTCATGGGACATGGGGCAGAATACGTTCCTTGGAAAGGGAACGATTTTGGCAACCAACCGGGATCAATCCACAGCCTTCCCCCACAGGGCGGGGCCTTCCAGCTTCCTTGGACTACTCGCCCCAATACACCCAGATACCGCTGGAGAAGGGATATGAACTGTAGGAGGATAGGTCGGAAGGCCTGCGGCTGGAGGAAAACGTGCTTTGGGTTGCGAGTTTTACAGTCCTGGAAGGGACCACCCTTCCTCTCCTTTCTCCGGGGCCTTTAGCTTTAACTGGTGTCTTTTCATCCAGTGGAATTTTGGGACTGGTAGTGGAGTGAGGGACGGTTACAGTTCTCAGCCGAAGCACTCTAGAGCCACACACTAGGTGTTGTGATCTGAGCGTTGCGCCATGACTCTGGACACCAGATTGGAATCCTTACTGCGCTATGGAAAACCAGAAGAAGGCAAGCGGAAACCCCCTCTGAACAAATCTTGCCAAGAAACCCTGGCGATAGGTTCGTCTTAGGGTCACCATAAGTCAGAAAGGACTTGAAGGCACACAACAGTAACAGCGCCATAATTGTGCAGTGTGAATAAATCCCATGGTCCTTACAGTTGGTTAAAGGAATACAGAAACCAAATCGATTGTCCTGGCCACCGTCCCGGCTCCCATGGGAAGCCCCCGCCCGCCCCCAAAACACCTTTGGCCTCGCCGCCTTCTGCACGTTTCCCTATTCTGCTTGCCCTTTCTGTTCTGCTTTGGAAAGAAGGGCCGGCCTCTGCAGTTCCTTCATCACCCTGCTGACGGATGTAGATGAAGGGAAACGGACTTGTGGCTTTTCTGCTCACAAACACTTGTGCACATTTCAGGTTTGGAGAATGCGCGGGCCTTTTAAGCATGAGCACCACTCCCCGCTCCTCTGTCGCCTTCAGGGTGTTAGCCTGTGCTGGGGCGTCTTAAACAGAGTTTTCTTTCCCCGTGTCTTCCTCCGGTTCACAGAGGGAAAAGAAAGACGCCGGGGCGTGGGGGGAGAAAAGACTACAAGAGTTCTGATGAACTCGAGTAATTTCAACACGACCTTTCCTACTTACATCCACAGATCGTGGTGACCTCAGAGTGGGATTTAAGGGCAGATATCCAGGATCCTTGAGAGCCAGAGTGGCGTAGTGGATTAAGCATTGGGCTACGACCCTGGAGACCTGGAGGGTTCGATTCCCTACTTGGCCTTGGGTGCGTCACACAATCTCAGCCCCAGGAACCCCCATGATAGGTTCGTCATAGGATCGCCATAAGTCGGCAACGACTTAAAAGCACACAACAACAAAAACATTCCGGGATCCCATTCGGGAGAGCGACAAGGACCATCCACGGCTCATGCAACTGCCCACTGGTGACACTTCCCTTCATGAATCACGATTTTCGCGACTGCCTGAAAGTTGGTGTTCTCCGTATTTTCAGAGAGGGAGGGAAGGAGATTAACATAGTTTCTCTGCCTCTCTCTCTCCTTACTGACATGATACAAAACCAACGTCGAGAAGATCTCTTCCACAATCCCAGACGAAATGAGGGAGCCATTTCCCAGTCAGGTCAATGGTGTTTGTGCAGTACAGGTTCCCAGGGTATTGTGCCAGTGCAGAAGCAGAGTGACTTTATTTAGCAGCCTAACACACACTCCCTCCAGACTTCTCTCCCGGTTGTCCTCTCATAGCAAGGGAGTAGGAATCGTCTTCTCTTAGCCAAACGAAATGAATTTCTGAAACTAATGAATTTAAGTCATACTTTTGAGCAATGTGACTCAGAACTGTTTTCTTGAAAGTGGAGCTTCTCTCCAGCTTCTCAGCCCAGCTCATGGAGTCTCTTTCAACGAGAGGTGTCTGGTTTCAAACTTTGGTTCTGCATTGCTCTGCTAAACACAACCAACGAGGAACCTGTCTTAGATTAAGGACCAGCCTTTCGGTTTATGGTTGTGTTGCCGTCGTATGCCTTCAAGTCCTTTCCAATTTATGGAGATCCTAATGTGAATCTATTACAGAGTGTTTCCTGATAGAATTTGTTCGGGGGGTGTTCCTTTTTGCCTTCCCTTGAGGCTGAGAGAGTGTGACAGTGACTTGGCCAAGATCACCCTGTGGATTACGAGAATCCTGTCATTCAAGGGAAACGTGGGAGCACTGTGTCCTCAATCTGGAGGGCTCTGTTGCGGCTATTTAGAAGCGGGGGGAAGAGAGAGAGATGCTTACTAAGTGATGCAGGAGATAGAGGAAAACTAAGTAGTTTTGAACGCTGATCTCTTTGTTTGAACTGACATGGCTCTACTTTGGAAACACATTATGAGCAGTGAATTTTTAAAAACTGAAGTAAAAGAATGCACTTGTAAATTTTATAACTTGGCAGTAGTCCTCTAAATTTGCACCAGGCAGGGCTCAGACAAATGAACGCATGAACAGAGATGCCAACAAGTCGACTCCGATTTATAGTGATCTTGTCATAGTGTTTTCCTGGCAAGATTTCTTCAGAAGCGGTTTGTCTTAGCCTTCGTTTTTAAAGATGAGAGAGTCTGCCTTGCCCATGGTCACCCAATGGGTTTCCAAGGCCGAGAGGGTTCGGACCCCGGCCTTCCAGCAGGCAAACCACAGCATGCTGGCTCTCGAAGACTTTACTACCAGCTAGGCAAAGGTAGGCAACGAAGAGATCCAGCGACGACTGTTTTGAATGTTGATAAAGAGGTCTACTAACTCAGCTCCAGACTTAAAGCCGCGTGAGGAGAATAACTTAGGAGGTGCCTTTCTTAGCGGATTGGCAATCCACTTAGCTCGAAGCTGTGATAATTAAAACGATTGAGCCCGATTTAATTCAGGCAGCAATCTACTAGGTATCTACCGAGAAATCAGCCCATTCGAATTCACCGGGCCTTACTCCTAACTAAGTATGCATGGGATTTACTAAACTAGAAGTGAATCAGAGTGAGATAGGATCTGGCCTTCTCTTGAAACAAACTGGGAGGAAAAGTGAATGGTTTCCTCAGGAGAGCATCGTGGATCTTTCTCCAACAATGCCTAGTTATGCCCCTCCCTAAACTAAAAACCCCAGGATTCCATAGGATATTGAAAGTGGAATAATAGCACTCTATCAGTCTAGGGTGGAAATGGCCTCGGTTGCACCCCCGGCGGGGAAAATAATGCTGTCTGACTTTACGGAAACGTTCCCAAGTTTAACTGTTTTACGGTGTAAAAGTTCAATCTACCCTAAAACCAATGAACCCACCAACTAGAGCAACACTGAAATCAGTAGGGAAAGGTTTAGCTAGCAAGCACGCTTCCTCGGAAAGATTTAACACTCCCATTGACTTAGGTGGGACTTGGTAAGGAGGGGAATTCCAGTCAAGCTCCACGCGGAGCTCAGTGCTAGAGTCTGATCCACGGAATTATTCAGAAGTGAACAAGTCACTGCATTCTTGCCACTACACCCCATGAAAGTCTAGGAGGTAAACCGAAGTACTGGATTAGTTTTGTGGGCACTTTCAGAACAATCGGACCTGGCTTCGAATTGCACGTTCTGAACCTAGAGGGATGTGTGGCAAAGGCTGGTGTGAAAGAGACAAAATATGGGGGGGAGGGAGGGAATGACTGGTGAAAACAACACTATCCTAATACTGTACTGACCTTCATAGAAGACAACCTCCCACAGCTTTAAATCCAATTGCTAGTCTTCACTAGAACAAAACCATTGAATCAACTGCTGATTATGTAAATCCTATTAATTCAATTGGTCTACTCTGGTTGGGATTACCAATTGGGTTCATTTCAGTGCGGCTCAGACTCTGGGCTAAATGGGAACAGATTGCAGCCTATCCCCCAGCCTTGGTTTTATGCTATTCTGATTTATGGTGGACCTGTCCTGGGATTTGTCTTCCTCTGAGGCTGACAGAGTGTGATTTGCCCGAAGTCATCCTGTGAATTTGTGTGGCCGAGTGGGGGAATTCGAGCCCCAGTCTTCCGGAGTCCGAGTTTAACCCTTAAACCCCTCTGCTACACTGGGTCTCTATCGCAGTCTAAAGCTCCGCATCTCTCGCGAGCCTTGAGCATCCCCAACAAAAGCTGGGAATGAATAGCGACAAATCTCCTCACTCCAGGGAAATCGCTGTCGTGCGCTTAAAACTTCTACATGAATAAATGAATTCGTGGCTCTAAATTTAGGAAACTGTGCAGACATTCTAGGGGCAGGACAGACTATGAAAAAAGTTTTGGGCGGACTAACCGTAAACGAGTTTTAGACTCGCGATATTTTTTTTTTCTTTTACGAAAACCTTGACATCTCCCCAGCCAGAAGAAGGTACAGAACAGAATGAAGGGAGGAGAACATACAGACTTCGGGAATGAGGGAACCAGGGTGACTCTGACCACGAGCTTTTTCCACGACTTCTCTGCCTTTTTTCAAAGAGTACCTTAAAGATATTGTTATTGTTATGCATTTTTTCATTCAAACGGTGTAAAATAGTCCTGACATTTGGACTGGGGCGAAGAAAAAAATGGAATATGCAAATATATTTGCACACCTCAAAACCTAGCGTAGAAAAGACATAAGGGTAACACCCTTGAAACTAACTTGGAAGAAGGTATTTCCAGCATAAGCTTTTGGCAGGCGTCGCCCAGTTTATCAGATCCTAGCATTAGTCGATGCATTTCAGTCCTGTGTTCTTGGCTAAAACGACACGTGTCTTTTTGTCTCCATTGGATATTCAAAAGCTAGGACTGGGTGTTACTTCAACAATGTTACTTCAACAATGCCTCTCTTCCAGCTACTATTAGCCCAGCTACTAGTCTCTTGTTGTTGTTGTTGTGTGCCTTCAAATCCTTTTCTGATTTATGGCGACCCGATCAGTGGGATTCCCCAAGATCACCCAGTGGGTTTCCCAAGCCGAACGAGGAATCGAACCCTGGTCCCCGGGGGTCGGAGTCCAGCGCTCAAACCACTACATCACTCTGGCTGAAGATAAATCAAGAGTTCTGTTAACTTGGTGGATCTGCTCATAGGTGAAGTCAGGCCCGAAGAAAGACCTGTCCACTCCTGGCTTTCCTCCCTAAATCTTCCTTCCATCTCAAGGGCGCAGTTGGTTTGGGTGAGGGGGCGTAGGTCCTGGCCGTTTTAAACAACGAGAAGAGAGAAATCAGCTCCTAACTCTCTCAGAGGATCCGGATTGCCCATCCCTGATTTAAAACTCACATGGTTTGACTCAAGAAACACTGGGCACTCCTGATAGGGAGGAGGGAGTGGGCTTGTTTTCCGCTGCTCCAGAGACTAGGACAAGGAGCAATGGATTCAAATTGCAGAAAAAGAGATTCCACTTAAACCTCAGGAAGTACTTCCTGACGGACAGAGCTGTTGGGCGGTGGAATATGCTGCCTCCCCGTATGGTGGAGTCTCCTTCTTTGGAGGTTTTTAAGCAGAGGCTGGATGGTCATCTGGTGGGAGTGCTCTGATGTGGGTTTTTGCATGGCAGGGGGTTGGTCTGGTGCCCCCCCCGTGGTCTCTTCCAACTCTATGACTTTTTCTGGCGAGCCCCAGCCGAACAAGGCGGGCGCGCGCGCTGCCTCCTGTCCAGGTCAAAGGTGACCTGCTCCCACCCTCCTCCTCAATTCGCCCTTTCTGGACTCCCGTGGTCTGGGTTGCACCTCACTGGGCTCTGAATGCCGTGGAAGGAGTGTGGTTGTTAAGGGCACTCGAACAGTTACTTTTTCCCCAAGACAGGGGCGCCTCCTCCTCAGGGCGAGGCAGGAAGGCCCCCCCTCTTGTTCTTTGGACAGGGCTAGAGAAATGAGTCTTACCGGGTTGGGAGCAGGAGGGCCGAAGGTCGGGCTCCGGTGGGGGCCTAGAAGAAGGAGAGGGCCTGAGGAGTACCGCCCACCAAGAAGGACGCCCCCTTCATTTCCCTGGCTAGAACCCGAGCACCTCGGGAGATCTTTTCTTAACAATAAATTAAAAGATGTTTTATTTCATATAGGGAGGGTCACCTCCCCCCCTGCTGGAGGGCAAGGCTGGGCCAGAGCCTTCGGCCATTTCTGCACTAGACTGTTACAGTGCTATTATTCCACTTTCAACATTCTGTGGAATCCTGGGGTTTGCAGTTTAGGGAGGGGCCTCAAATACATTTCCTTTGAGGTCCCTCCCTAAACTGCAAACCTTAGGATTCCATAGGCTGTTGAAAGTGGAATAATAGCACTATAACAGTCTAGCGCGGAAATGGTCTAAGAGTGCTCCAGAGGAAAGCCTCCGAGCAGTTCTTCGCGCCGCTCCAGAGGTGGCAGGTGGAGCTCGGCGGGGAGGAAGCGGCTGGACGGGTTGGGACGCCTCTTTGCAGCATGAGAAGCAGCTAGGCTTCCTGGTACCTTTAAGACTGGAAGGGCGGTGAAAACATCTGTCCCAGTTTTGTTTTCTTGGTCGCCGAGCGAGAGGCTGCGGTTTGAACGAGGGGGATCTCTCGCCCCCTCTACACGCTTTCTGAAAAGTGGCATCCGAGAAAAAGCTCACCCCCTCCCGGATCTGAAATACACCACTCTCGAGTGCGTTCGGAATCATTTCCGAATGGAGGAAAGAGTTCCGAAAACGTCAACCAGTCGGGTGCTGAGCTCAAGATCATTCCCGAATCGAGAAAGTTCCGAGAAGCAGAGTAATTCTGCTTTCCCGGCCGTTTTCCTGAGAAGTTCCCTCCGTCAGTCTTAACTGTTGGTTGAGGAGTCAGACAATGAGCTTCAAGGAAGTAACAAAATTGGGGTTCCTTTCCGGAAGGGGACAGAATTTGTTCCCGAGTAAGATGTTCCCTCATGTCTCGCATTTCTCTCTTTCGGACGTGCATCCTAACACCAAGATATAGACAAGTTCAAAATGTAATCTCTTATATATATAAAAAAGCGAGCATCGGAAAGAACCTAGCAGGCGGAATTCTTTTCCCCTTCTGACCCCGTGCTAAGGGGGCATTTACACACAAGGCGCCCCAAACTTTCTCTCGCAAAGTACAAGGACTAATCTGAAAAGGGGAAATAAGTGGAAAATAATTTTTTAAAAAAGCAGTGGTTTACTTCTTTTTCTTTAGCGGCTTGTTTTAATTTCTGAAGTGATGGTTTGTAAAAATAGATTGAGGGAGCTCAGATTTACGCTCTAACCAGGTTTTACTCCTGAACAGGTTCACTCCCGTTTAGTACATTCGAAGCACGTTTACTCAGCATTGAATCCTGTTCCTGTTTCCTATCAAGCATGTTTAACATGGGGTGCTTGAGGTGGTGGCGGGTTGAAAGCTGGCATTCAGCAAACTGGGAGAGGAGCCTTCGTTCTGGGGAAATCCATTTATCTGCAAGAAACAACGAAATGGGAAGGCAAAGGAAGAGGACAAAACTAAACCTCTCCCTCCTAACAGGACACCAACTTTTCGCTTTCCACTCTTGGCTTCTATAGCCTCTCTGAACTCCTTCCCAAATTAAGTCCGGCATCGATCTGTGTGCGAGGGTTTTGTCCATATTACCCAACTTTCCAGTGCCTTTTTACAGAATTGTATGGGGGGGAACGGCTGGTTTCCCCCAAATTCTACCTCCCAAGTGCAATTTTCCTTCGGTCCCGAAATTTCGAGCAGTGTAGTCACTGAAAACGTTAGTTGAGCATTTAGAAATACAGCTGAGGCACCCGAAGAAAAGGGGAAGAGGAAGCCGTCAAGGAAATGAGAGAGCAGCAAATCCAGGAGTTCTAGGAGTGAACGATTTTCAGTGTCTTTCTGTGATGCTAGAAATTTGGAGGGACAAGGAAAATGTCATGAGCGGAGAATGTTTAAGGGGAAGTGTTTCATTTTGCCACTCCACGCCCCGTAGCTACTCTTCTGCATTTTTACACTCTTTCCTCCCTTATTGAGCACAGTGGAGGAGCAGCGTGGCGCAGTGGTTTGAGTTTAGGATTACGACCCTAGAGCCAAGGTTCGATTCCCGTTAGGTCATGGAAATTCACTGGGTGACCTTGGGCGCGTCACACATTCTCAGCCCCAGAAAACCCCGTGATAGAGTAGCTATAAATTGGAAATTCCGCGGAGTTACTTGGAAGCAATTCCGTCTGAACTCCGCAGAACTTGCCTCCAAAGAGTGGGCTACACTTATCTCCCGGGGCAAGACAGTTTTGGTGAAAAGTAAAACTCAGCAGAGTTCAACAGAGTTCCTCTTAATACAGTGCATGTAGGACTGCAGTCTGAAAGGTTTCAGAGGTCGCTCCTTGCTATAGTGCTTAATTTACAAACGTTCCTTTAAGGTTCAGTGGAATTTCCTTCCGAGTATCAGACGTTTGACTGGGGAGGTGACCTGTTGCCATTAAGGTCTTACCCAGGTGCGAGCCTTTGAGAAGGGAGGGTGTGTGCAAATGCTGGAAATTCACGTTACTGAGGCTCATTCCAGGGATTCCTATTTAACTGCGTTCAGGATCTTGACCCCCCCCCCCAATGCAATTGGAAAGAGAAACTCTATAGAAATCAACGAGTTTTGCTTTCGGCGTAAGTTGGTTAGGATTGGGAAGCATTTATTTCCCTACCCTCTTGCTTTTGTTTTCTGGCCATTTGAAAGGATTATTCCTTTGCCTCATGAATACAAACTAAATTATGAAATCACCCCGAGGAATAAAATGAGAAGATAACCATGATAACCAAGATAATCATGCCCAATATTTCACACGGAAGGGCGGGAGAAACACCACCTTCCTACTTTTTTAAAAAAACACCATGTACTTGTCCTTAACCTTTAAAAGCAACCGCTGTAAATACACGATCTGTACTTTCTCTAATAGATTTTCCTTAGGAGCCGGTGACAGAGAACTGATTTCTTTTCTATTAGGCTTTAGCCCATCTTTGTTGAAGGCTCCGCAGAATGACCATGGATTAGAATTCGATTTGCATCTCTTTGGCTCCCTGTGTGGTCTTTGTAAGGGGCTTGTAACTGTTAAAATGACTTGTTAGGAAGCGTGTGGGCTCTCATCCCTCCGCTTTTGACAGAAGAATTGAGAAATTCACGTCGCCCCGATAGGATTTAGTCCAAGGATCCCACCTGAACCTTCCGCAATTACACCGTCATCTCGGTGCAATCATACGGGAGTTAGGATTTCTTGCACTTTGTTTACTCCAGTTAAAAGGAAAAAAGAAGAATCAGCGCGCGATTATTTTTATACAGGAGTCTGAACGATGATATCCTGGCCTTCCACCCCCCCCCGCCCCCGCTTCATTCCCAGAACCTTAGAGAAAATGCAGCTAGCTCAGGATGTGGAAGAGTTTTCCCCACCCCGTCTTTTTCTTCCAATTGTTTGCTTCTGAAGCAATTATCCACCCAGTTCTTGGGGCTCAGTGTGTCACAAGAAACCGCAGGCAGAGGGCAGGACGGCCGCGCCTGTGCACTAATGCGTGGTCTGCGTGGGCGCAGGTGGGACAGGAAAGCTGCTTTCTCTTCCCTTCTCTGGAATGGCTGGGCTCCTTTAGAAGCTTACTCCAGAGTCAGCGCACCAAGGCAAGTTTCCTAACGGGAGAACTCTGAAGGAGAACCGCGCCTTCGGCCAACCGCCTTCGGAAAGTCTGTATTCTCACTTCCATGTCCCACCCACTTGTGCTTTCGTTGTCCCAGCCAGAATCTCTTCGAGGAAGCTCAGAAGCAACAGCAACACAAAGATACTGCATGTACAAGGACAGGAACAAGCTGGCCTTAAACAAGGAAAGCTGACCAAACTTGGAAAACCTAAGTTTAGGAAGATAAATTAGGCATGCTTGAGTCACTACATTTCTCTATATCTCAGAAGACAGCATTTTACTACGGGGGCGGGAAGCGACCACCCCATCATTATAGGGGCTTTGGCTGTCCAGAGATTTCAGATACTTCTGGTTCAACACCCGTAACATCACTGGGGCTAAGTGGCACATTGCCCTTTTCATCTCGTGCCCACTTTACTTTTTAACCATCTAAAAAGTCCCGTTTCTATAATGTTTTCCTGCTTCCCCCTTTCCCTTAGAGACCGGGAATCTCTCTCCCGCCACCCATCCAAATGCAGGACCCTTCTTATAGCAAGTGCTTTAAAAATGAGCGCTAAACAAACTAGCCAGAAATTTCCTTGCCGAAATATGCTTCCATTTCAAGACATCTGTGGATGTGTTTAAGCCTCAGTCAGTGGTCTGCATTCCACTTCTTCAGAGCAGAACCACATCGCTCCTTCACATCTCTTGTCAGGTTCTAAACAAGTTCTTGTGTGCGCCTTCAAGTCGTTTCTGACTTACCGGGGCCGTATGGAGAACCTATCACGAGGTTTATTGGGGCTGAGAGTATGTGACGCGCCTAAAGCCACCTAGTGGATTTCCGTGGCCCAGTGGAGGGGAATCCAGCGCTTGTTCTCCAGGCTGGTAGTCCAGCGCTCAGGCCACTTTACCATGCTGGCTCTCGCCCTTCTACAAAACCTTTGGACTTTGCACATAAATATTCCCCCGAAGGATCTGTTCTATGGTGGGACTTTTTGGTGGCCGCTCCAAGGTGGTGGAACTTCTTTACGAGGGAGACCGGGGCATCCATTCTTTTCTGTTCTTCGGCAAAGAATTTTCTGTTTAGGTGGACTTTTTTGGCAATTGCCTATCTGCGGTGATAGTGGCTTTAAACAGCTGGGTTCTGTATTTTTGAATGAGGAGAGTCTCTCTGAGTAGGGTCAAGGGGAGCCACTTCAGCCTGTTTCTAAATGGCTTTCTAATTCAATACTAGTTTAATATAACAACTTATTTCATTATGTTTTAATAGAGCAACACGCAGGGTTTTATCTGTAGCAGCTTTTAGTCTTGCTATGAGCATCTCTGAATCTCAGTTTTGGGGAAAAGGTGGAGTACTAGTCAAATAGATAAACTGAAAGTTCATAGAATTTGGGGCAGAATTTAGGGCACACTTTCAAAGAGTTCAGACATAACTGGAAGAAGGGTTTCCTGGTGATAGAAGGGACATGGCTCACTGCTTTTAATGGTTATGTAGAAGAAGGTTGTGTACAAGAACAACAATGAAGAAGAGGGACTTACAGCAGATGTTTCTTGTCATGTAAGCAATGTTTACAGAAACTCCCTCTTCTACACAACAAATAAAGATATAGAAGTCCTGTGTCTTATTTTAACAGGCAACCCTACTGGAAGGAAGAAGGTGAGGAAGAGAGAGGCAGCACAGAGAAACTGCCTCAAAAACTAACAGGTCTGTGCATCTTTATTCATAAATAAGAGTGTTCAATGAAACTTGTTTCTTACTCCCGCAGTTCCACCAGTGCTCTCTCTGGAGGGGCCCTGCAGACCTCTAGGTTGGTGGGTCTTTCCTGCTCAGTGTGACTAAATAAGATTTGCCTGTTGCCCCTTGGCTTTGCAAACTGTTGCTGCATAGTTTCATCGAGGATGTTTTCCTGTTTTCTTATGGACCCCTGTGTTATTTGCTTTGATTTATTTGAATGATGTAAAATAGAAAGACCAGGTTAAAATTGGAATAATAATAAAAAGATATATATATATACACAAACACATACACATATGTGTGTGTGTGTGTGTGTGTGTATACGTGTATATTATGTATATACACTATGTGTATATACACACACACACATATACATATACATACACTAAGCATAGATGGGATTTCAGCCTTAGTAAGGCTAGGGCTCAGGTTCTGATTCTTTGGAGGATCATAGAACCAGCATGGTGTAGTGGTCTGAAGCATTGAACTAGGACCCTGCAGACTCAGAGTTTGATTCCCTGCTCAGTCACGGAAACCCATTGGGAAACCTTGGGTGCATTACATATGCTCAGGCCCAGTGAAATCTGTGATAGGAATCACCTTAGGATCTCCATAAGTCAAAAACAACTTGAAGACGCACAACAACAGCAGTTCTCCCTTATGAACCTTTCTTGTGCTTTGAGATCTTTTGGAGAAGCCCTTCTATCTCTCTCTCTCTTAGCAATAGTGTGTGTATTTTTACACCACTTATCAGCCAAGTGCTCTCTAAGCAGTTTACAGTGTCTTAGCTAATTGCCCCCAACAAGCTGGGTACTCATTCTACCGACCTGTGGAAGGATGGAAGGCTGAGTCAACCTGGAGCCTGGCAGGTTTGAACTCACAACCTTGTGGTTGCAGTGGTGGCATTTAACCACTGCGCCACCAAGGCTCTCTTACCACTTTCACAGATACCTCTGGTGAGGACATAGGAGAGGGCCTTCACAGTGGCTGCCCCCTGGTTCTGGAACTCCCTTCCCAGAGAAGTTAGACTGGCACCTTGCCTACTTTCTTTCTGCGGACAAATAAAGAAATTTCTGTTTCAATAGGCCCTTGAGGACTGATTGTTTAGGTGGCAGGAGCCTTGTGTCACTGGATGGATTTTCTACTTGTTATTTTTGTTGTGGTGTTTATGGTTTATGTTTTTAACGGTTTTGTAAAATAATCTAATTCTTAACTTTTATATTTTGGGAATTATAAAATATGTGTTGTAAGCTGCTTTGAGTCCTAAACTCAGAAAAGGATGGAATTAAATAAATATAATAATAACAATAATAATGGTTAAGCAGAAATAAACAACATGCCACAAAATGGAGCACTGGCACAATATTCGACCAGTGGTACAAGCCAGCGTAGGGTAGTGGTTTGAGCATTGGACTACAGCTCTGGAGATCAAGGTTCAGCTATGAAAACCCACTGGGTGACCTTGGGCAAGTCACACTCTCTCAGCCTCAGAGAAAGGCAAAGGTAAACCCCTTCTGAACAAGTCTTGCCAAGAAAACCCCTTAACAGGGTGGCTTTAGGGTCACCATAAGTCAGCAATAACTTGAAAGCACACCATCTCCATCACAAAAGGAGTATTCAGACATGGTAATGCGTGGAACCTGCAACAGAATGTTGCAGTGTGACATTCTTCTTTCTAATGTTCATGTCCAGACCATTCCCACTCCATTTGGTTTTACTCCTTGCCTTTCATGAGCACACAGATAGCATTCTGAACACTCTCAAGACTTCACTGAACCATTTTCTTGGGGGGTGGGGGGTACTCTAGTGTATAGGCACGCTGCAGAAGTGATACCCTGTAAGGATGCTATCTTTCCCCTCTTTTGTATGAGTGGTGCTTTTCGGCTATTGAAAGGACAACAATCATGTCTGATATGAAAATACACGGAATGATTAGATCTGAGCTGTAGTTGTTCTTTAAAGAAGGTGCATGTCTTGTAGTAGCTCTTCATGGCAGCCATATCCCCACAGGAAATCCCAAAATGCCAATAACTGTGCTTATCCACATCAGCAAACCAGTTCCACCATAAGAAGGTCTTTTGTAAAATGGAGGGGTCTTAATTGCTCATTTAAAATCAAGCCACATCAAATATTTTGCAATAATGCACAACAGTATATTGTTGCTAGGAAAAATCCATTCCCTCTCCCCAGAGTTGTGTGGATTGAAGTTAAAGCAGATGGAGAAGCCTGAGGGAGGTGACAGATGATATTGTTGTCTCTGTCAATTACAATTAAATGAGGAATTATCTATGGTTGCGTGCAATATCTAATTGAGACTTAAAGATGACAAATAGGGAAAGAAAGAGAAAGGGTGAGGGAAATGAATGAGATGCTATGAAGTCAAGGCAGAAGAGTATGGGACTGAAGATGACCAGTAAAGCAGTTGAGTTGGAGACAGAATCAGTGGAAGGGGAGGGGGTAGAGCACATGTGTCAAACACAAGGCCCATGGGCCAAATCTGGCCTGCCAGGCCATTTCATGCGGCCCTTGCACCTCTCCTGCAGCTGTGGCACTCCCCCCACCTGGTGAACCTAATCCCTACATTGCGGGCCCTGACCACCAGTATTCTGAATAGGGACCCAGCAGCCAGCATTCATGATCTACTTCTACTTCTGACTGCTCCTCTGTCCAAGTCTTGCAATCAGAATGTCACCACAGGTTACCATGGAAACGTTCCATGTGGCTTGCAAGAGTTGGACAGAGGAGCAGTTAGAAGTAGAAGTAGATCACGAGTGCTGGCTGCTAGGCCCCTCTTCAGAATACCGGCAGTTGGGGCCCACAATGTGCGGATTGGGCTCCCAGGTACAGAGAGGGGTGAGGGGCAGAAAGAGCCACAGGGGAGGGAGGAGCAGAAAGAGGCACAGAGAGGGTCTAGGGGGCAGAAAGAGCCACAGAGGGGGGTCTCAACTGGGACCAAAACATTAAACAAAGTTAATGTAATAGACAGTATTTGGTAATATTTGTCTGATTATTAAAAACATAACTTTCTGTTTTCAAAACTCATTTTTCAATAAATTGTACAATAGTTGTACACTTGAATATCTGCTTGTAATTATTTTTCCTAGACTTCTAGTTTCAGAGCTAGTTATTACTAAAACCAGTAATAATCAAATGCAGAGGCAATTATTTAATATGATAAAAGAGTAGATTCATTTATATAGTCTTACAGATACAACTGGCCCTTTGAGGGCAAACATAATGCTGAAGTGGCCGAAGATGAAATTGAGTTTGACACCTCTGGGGTAGAGGATGAAGGATATGGATAAACAAATGAGGCCCTTTGAATGTTTTTGGGGTGCAACCTCAGCACTGGCTGTGCTGGCTAGGTCTGTTGGGACTATAGGGCAACAGTATCTGGAGAGCTGGGAAGGATAGGAGATAATCTTAAAGTGATTATCTCCAATGCAAAACTGATCAGGCTCTCATAATTTCTACAGGAATCAATGTCTATTCCAGGGCAGTAGTTCCCATACCCGACTCAATAGACGATGTTGGGTTTCAACTCCCAGAAATAAACAAGTTTGAGCACAATTGTTCCAGGAAGTCCAAGATGACACAAAGTTGTTCTTAGGTAGGATGCATATATACATCATTTTTTTCCAACGCAGTGCCCTCCAGTATTCACTGGACTAAATCCTCCAAAATAGCAAGTGACAAGTGAAGTAGCTAACCTGTAGCAAGTAACCTTTTTCTGGTAATGAAATGTAAATGAAAATTGCATTTAAAAATTAATTAGTGGGAAGGACATTAAGGTAAGAGAGGACTGGTGCACAGAGGACTAGCTAGTTTTCATTTACTTTTAAATGACATTTTTACCGCATTTTCAGGGAGTTTCCCCCCAAGTTTTATAACAATTTTGAAGATGTTCTCTTCCCAGTAACCAACCAACTACACACACACACACACAATTAGTTTTGGGAGTTGTGCAATGAGTGTTACAATACATTATTTTTAGAAAGTAAATTTCCAAACTCTGTGTTGGACTTCAGCTCCTAGGAGTTGGGTGCTTTTGGGAGTTCTGGAGGGTACCAGGTTGGAGAAATATAATATCCATTGTTTCTCCAGTTAACAGAAACTGTGGAGGGCGGGGTAGGGGGGATAGCTTCTCCTTTCAGAGACCAGCATGTGGTAGTACGCATGCTAAGTCCCAAGAAACATCACAGAAAAGCAAAAATAAGCCCTTTAAGACAATAATAGAGGCAAGAGACAGAGAAGAGAAAGATGGACAGGATCAGAGGTGACCTGTAACCATTTTATATGGACCACACCATCATGCTGCTGATGAAATGGTGACAGCAGTTGACACTGTTTACATTTTGCTTGGTTACATGCTATCTGGAAGTGGAGAATGGGGAACTTATCCACCTCAGTGGAAATGACAGATGCACTAGTCTCTTCACCTGCTTGATGAACTTTGATCACTGACAGTATGTATGAAGAATTTCTTTTATGAAGGCAGCCTCTCCCATTATTCTCCACTCTCCAGCCTTTTCTTTAGATCATGCAGAGTCTTTGGCTTTACTGTCTGGAAACAAAAACAGCTCCATAAACTACGTACCTCTACTTTCAGCAATTGATTACTAGGATGAAATATATCCATCTCAGAAATGGTCAGTGCCATATTTGCAACTTGATCCTTGACTAGAAATGTGGATTTCATTATGAGCAATAAAATATTAAAGGATTGAGAAATGTCATTGATAGGGGAATTAGTAAAATGTGTAGTACACATCCACACACCCCTCAGTTATAAATGGCTTCATGCTAAACTGCTCTTGCTGCTCTGCTTTAACAATAATCTACAACACAGAAGTGAATTAAGCCAAGTTTACCAAGTTGTATATCCCACTGATAAAATTTACTGGTCATTTATCTTTACTGCATTGGTTAATTCAGGGTTTCTTAAAATATTTCTCAAATGGATAAAAATTTTATGTTCACCGCTGAGGGTGTGAGTTATGACCCATCACCTTTTTTTCTTCTTTATTTTCAATAAAATGAGGCATAAAGCAGGGATGTCCACTGTCTCTAGGAATAGTTAATTTTAGTTTAGAACACAAAATCCCATTATCAATGGATTTGTGCATGTTGGTTTATAATTTAAAAATGTTCTTTTTGCAGATGATATTTTGTTTTTTATTGATACGCCCCCACAGTCAAACCCAGCCTTAGTGCGACTGATTAATAATTTTGGTAAAATACTCAGGTATTCAGTTAACTGGTCTAAAACAGAAATACTATCAGTATGAGATAGGATGGACTCCAGTGTATTTGAAGAGTGGCAGTTTCTATATTGCCCAAATTCTTATCTGGGTATATATAATCATTTCTAATGATGTATCTCAGATGATTAAGCTGAATATAAGCAAGTTAATAAAAAATATCAGATGAAACGTGCAGGATCAAAGCTGAGTTTGTGGAGTAAACATGATTAAAATGAACATTATTCCTAGAATTGTTTATGTAATGCATGACATTTTCTCCTTATACCGTGCAGGTATTTTCAAAAACTAAACTTTTTAGAAATATTTTTGGGGGGCTTATCTCCTCCTAGAATTTCAATTTTTCAAAAAGGACACAAATTTCAATTTAACGGAGGAGGATTTTGTCTTCCAGCTCTTCTCACACACCACTGTGCATATTTCTTACTTTGCATTTATTCTTGGTCTTCTGTACTTAAAATGAGTAGCCCATCATGGTCAGTCTTGGAATCTTCATTATTGGCACCTTTATTTAATGGATAGCACTTGGGTCTTATTTTATTAAAAAAGACATTACTTTGCAAATAATTTCAGACCTTAGAACTGTGTGTCAAATATTGTCCTAGCAACTACAGTTTGATCCATGTGCTCTGGCCAAATTAACTTTATGGGAGAAACTGCATTTGAAGACAAGAAAACATGTTCATGGAAGGAATGGGCAGATAATGGGATTGTTACTTTAAATCAAATACTTAGTGGGTCTCATGAGTCTCTGCGCTTTTCAGTATTACAAGAACAGTGTAACTTATCTCTGTTGATTGAATGGCAATATTTAGAACCAGAAATATTTGCTACTGTCCAGATTTGGTGCTGCATTCCTAAGTGTTCCTGAGATTCTCTTACTATTATAAACATTAATTGTGGCTGACCATGTACCTAAACCAAGTATGCATATGTATACATTTCTGTTCTCAATAAATAATGTGAGCTTTATATTAGGAGTGGAATAAGGAATTGGAATGCTCATTTCTGACTAATCAATGGTTAACTGTTTCAATATGTATAACAAGTATGGGTATAGATGGATATGGGTATAGGTCTTCCACTACCAGTACATCTTATATAGCAGAAATTGCTTTGCAGGTATATTGGTCACCACAGCATCTTCTATAGAAAGGATTATCAAAATCAAAAAATTATTGGAGATGTAATACCACTAATGCCTCCTTAACACATATGTTTTGGAGCTGTCTAGTAGTTGCCTTATTTTGGGTGGAAATAATTAGGCAGGCAACTTGGTACTGGTAAGCTCTTTAATATTTATTGATGTGCATTTTCTTTTAATTGTTTATCTGTATCTTGGAAACAAACAAAAGGCCTGCAGAAGTGCATTTTTTGCTCCCTTTTGACTGCTAAAATATTGATACTTCAATACTGGAAAGATAACTTTCTTCCACTTGTGGATAGAAGACCTAACAGTGCTTGCAACATTTGAAAGAATGATTTACAGACAAAACATACAAATGGTCAGCTTCTATAGGAACTTAGTATTGGTGCTTTTCTCTTCTTGTGTTTTTATTTTTCCTGCTTTGTTATATTGAAATTTCATAGCATGTAAATGAGAACCTTCTTTGTGTACTTCTATTATTCATTTAATAATCTAATAAAATTTAAGTATAAAAGATGTATATCAGTGGGACTCAGGGGCACAGCTACCACGTGGGGGGAAATGAGGTCATTGTCCTTCCAGATTGCATCATTTAATAGCATGAATGACAGAACTTTCTTCTTCCCCTCCCTGTCCCGAGGCAAACTTATTAGAGCTTCAGCATATCCAGAACTTCAACTTTCTGCCTGTTAGATGTTCTACCTACTGCTTTCCCCAAACATGTGTGTATGAAGTGTGTGCACAATTTGGTTGCTTGATACTGAAATGCACTTTGAATGATGAGTACCTCTACTTAAAATAGGCAGAAGGGAACCACTTTAGCCTGCTGCAGCAAAGACAATGGAACTTTGACAGACTAAATCATGTACTATGGCCTTCATCAACCACTAGCAATTGAGAGACACAGTATCCAGGTACAGGATGAAAGGAAACCCCTTTCCATCATTGTCCACCAACCCCTTCTTGTCCTGCTGCCCTCAACATCTTCTGCCTGGAAGGAAGAGTTCCTGCCCCAGTTCCAGAGGACGTTTTACTTAGATATCATGGCAGCAGTGGGGGAAGATAGCAAATACAGCTTCTGGATCCACTACCATCTAAGCTCGGTTTGTGTTGTTGTTGGAAAAATTCCAGCATTCTCTCTCCCCCGCACCTTGTTCTTAGAGCAAGTGGGCATAGCTATAGAGCTTCCTTTCTCTTTTGCATGCCAGAGCGCTACCATTTGTCTTTCTGTCATTTAAATGCATCGTCATAAATACTTTTGGTGTTCAGGTGATCAAATCATGTGACCTGGGTTTGTTGCTTGGGTCATAGGTCTTATAAAAGAAAGAGCCTCCTTCTCAGAGCTCTCTTCTTCTCCATTTTTTTGCTTTCTCTTCCTCCTCTCCGACCATGCTTCCAATCTCCATCAGAAAATGGTGAGTTAAGAACGAAGCTACTACTATTCATTAGCTAATTAGGATGTAGGCTCCCCAATGCATATGTAAATGTAGAAGCCATTATAAACTTTTCTAAGTTTGTAACTTGAAACTGCCTGCGTTTGTTTTGTTTCCTCAGTCAGTTTCAGATCAGAAAAGCCACACATACAAATTTAAACATTTTTTTTCTGCTACTTTGCTAAAAGGAGGTCGATTCCTTACAGTTTTTAGCTTCCATAGAATTTCCCAGTAGGGCTAATACCCTGGGAAACTTTAATTCCCAATAGTTGTGCTACTGGTCCTTCATGGCCTTGGACAAGGCAGGCAACTTTGTTTTCAGGAGGATGACAGGACCAGCCCTAGCATGAGACAAAGTGTGGCATGTGCCTCAGGTAGGTCATGATGGGGCCAGGAGTAGCTGTAGAGTGTTGGAGATCAGGCAAGCATATGTGTGTGAGAGAGCAAAATGGTGTGCTAGATTGGTGTATGTCATGCATCCCTTACACCCATTCATTTCAGGTCAAGTAGAGGACACTATTCTATCCACGCTATTCAAGCTTTGGGCCAGCCTCGCTGCTTACTGTGACTAATTATGAGCAACACATTCTTATTTCTTCTTGTTTGCTGGCTGGTGCTTACCTTCATCTCCTCTTCACTATGCAGCTGTATGCTATATTGAAACGTGTGGCACCAGATAGGCAGGCAGTATGTATGCTATCTTGCTTCCTTAGAGCATCCTTGGCAAGAGTGGGTGATCAGTAGCAGCACAAATCTAGAGAGGATCCCTTTCCTGCTGAAAGATCCCCCAATCTTACCCACAATATCCATGGCTGGTGGCAGCTTTGCACACCATTTTTCTGTTCACACTTTTGTTGCCTTGCTGCCACTTTGTTTGTAATGTGTTTCTACCTTTACTCCTATGACTTTAAGGGCCATTTCACACTATGTAATTATTGCAGTATGATTCCACTTTAACTGCCATGGTAACACCCTATGAAATTCCAGGATTTGTAGTCTACAGAGGAGTATTTAGAATTCTCCTATAAAGATCTATAGTGTCTCACAAAACTATAAATCCTTGGATACCATAAGATGTTGCTATGGCAGTGAAAATGGAATAATAGTGCTATAGTCGTGTAGTGTGAAAGTCCCCTAAGTTCTACATTATAATGTCTGAAGTTAAGTTTAAACCACTTCCTTACTTTACAGAAGTACAAACAGGGAAAGGTAGGGATTTTTGGTTCTGATGCAGGCATTTACAGGCCTTGTTCTTTTTTTTCTAACTTTACTTTGTAACTTATTTGTTTCCCCAAATGCAGATAGACACACCAAAACTCTTGTACTTGCACATAATGATTTGCATTTGGTATTAATTTCCATTGCAAACTCTGGTCTATTTGTTAGTTCTTGAGCTGATCATGTTTTCATTCCATCTCACATTCAGATCTAGACCTCGTGCCTCAGCATTAGATTTGCTTTGGCTCTGCACTTATCTGGTCCTTCCTCTGATTGTACAATTCCATTAATAAGGCTTGGTAACCAAGCTTAATATTGCACACAATATGACATTTTCCTTATAGTAAATTTTGGCAGCCATGATTGAACAAACAAAAATATATGAAGGATTACATATTCTTCTGTGTCTGCTAGTCATTTATGACTTATGGCAACCTTTAGGCAACCCTATCCCTGTTTTTCTTGGTGAGATTTGTTCAGAGCGGGTTTGCCTTTGACATCCTCTGAGACTGAGAGTATGTGACTCCCTCAAGGTTTCCATGGCCAAGTGGGGTTTTGAACCTTGTGCTCCAGAGTTGTAGTCCAATGGTCAAACCAGTATACCATGTTGGTTCTCATATACTTCATGAGTAAAATGAAAAGCAGGACATTCAAGCCAAGTAAGAAGATTCGATGATCATGTTTTTTTTTACCAAAACTGAACTGGGGCGGGAGAGATAAAATCAGAATATTATATGGAAAGGCAGGATATAAATCTTACTAATGAAAGAAGTATGTAATAAACAGGAATTCATAATCAAGATTTGGTTCTGTTATTATTTTTAACATGCTGCTATAGTTATTAAATTACTAAAAGTAACTTTCTAAGGTTCTCATTTACTTTACATGTACACGTATGTGTAAAGAGAGCAGTTTGGTTTAATGATTTGAATGTTGGGGTAGGACTTCAGGATACCAGGGTTTGAATCCATGAGTGACCATGGGCAAGTCACACTCTCTCAGCCTCAGTGGAAGCTATGGTAAATGCCCCTGAAGAAATCTTACAGGAAACTTTTACAGACGATAAGGACAGTGAGGCAGATCTGAAGTCACATTAACAACACACATTTAATCTCAGTTGCAGTATGATATTGTTAGCCTCTTTGAAATTAATTTGTTAGTGAAAAAAACAATCTCCAAATGTGCAAATAAAGTCCTTGGGACTTTTTTGTGGGTGTGAGGACCTAAGGTGGAGGAATTTCAAGCACAGATGTTAAGATATTAAGGACACAGAATTCATCAGAATATGCTCCATAACATGGCTCGGTTATTTACAGAGGGTCTGACACTGCAGTCATAAACACATTTAACTAAAGAAAAAGACCATTTGAACACAATGTAATTTATCTCTGAGCAAATATACATAGAATGGTATTGTAAAGAGATAGTTGAATAGATGTTCTTCATCTCTGGATACAATGAAGCCTCTGTGTTATGCTTTTATTTGGCAATTCTATGGAATTTCTACAGTTGATTAAAAATAATTTAAAATCATTGTGCAATACAATAAGCACATCTTGATTTACAATAATGAAGACAAGACAAATGAATGAATATTGTTGTGGTACATGTAATTCAAATAGCAGAGGAAATATTTCTGAACTTACCAGTTAGATGATGGCCATTTCTGACTCACATGTAGCTAGGAAATTCCATCCTTTTAATCATCTGGCAGCTTCATATAGCAATCAGAAATAACAGGGTTTTTGTGTGTGTGTGTATGCCTTCAACCCAATGAATTTCATAGAGTTTTCTTAGGCAAGGAATACTCAGGGGTGATTTTGCCAGTTCCTTCCCTTGAAATATAGCTTACAAAACCTAGTATGCATTGGCTGTTTCCCACTCAAGTACTAACCAGAGCTAACCCTCTTTAGCTTCCAAGATCAGACAGGATCTGGTGCCTTTAGGGTATTTAGGCCACATATAATAACAGGTTGAATTTGTTGCAGCTAATTGGAAAGTATTAAAAAGTGTTAAAAAGAATAGTTTTAATATTTACCAATTATCTGCAACACTTAGCAGCATATATCAGACTTATTTTTAAAAATCCAGAGCAGACTCTTCTATTTTTATTTCTAATTCACATAGAAGAACTGTGACTAGGCCTCATGGGAGATCACAACCTATAATATCTTTAATCAAGGCCTCAGATGATGAACACAAGCCCAGGGCAGGTTCACACAGGAGGAGGCAGACATTAAGATGTCTGCAGATGCATAGCAAGCAGCTGAAAGTTTTATTCAGAAAACCAAGATATTAAGTACTAGAATCAAGGCAATTCTTTCAAAGTTATGATACTTAGGTAGACAGTGAAAAGTAATATCGGGACAGTTACGGGTTTGGGATTACTTTTAAATCCAGGTCCTTTTCTGAATCATTGCCCTCTGCGCCTTTGCTATCTCAACACCAGTTTTAACTATGACATTTATACATGTTGTTAAATGAGGCACAAGCAATACAACCTAGGCTACAAGTTTACCTGTGGGTCCTCAGAGATGTGCACATATATCACATTGCAGGCTGACTGTTACTGAGCATGGAAGATCCATGTATCTTGATAAATGCATCCAGTTATACCACTCCTTGCCATGATCCAGCAAACAATGTATTCATGCTTTTGGAAGCATGGGAATTGAAGAAAGAGGGCTCTTTTGGGATCTATGCTATTTTCCCAGCCTACATAGTTGCACACACAAGGCACAGAAGTGTAAACAATAAGTGAAGTTATTGGATTCATTTTTTGGCTTAGATGTATAGTCAGCCCTCCACATTTGTGGGTTTCACTTTTGCGGATCTGATTATTCACGGATTATTTGCGGTCACCTCTGCTGCCTCCTATGCCATTTTTAATAGGGACCGCAAGCCAACTGAGACTGAGAAACTGCAAAAGAGGCTTGCAACTCCCTATTAAAACTGGTGTGGGGCAGAAGTGGAGGTGGTAGTAAGCCCACCAGCCACCCACTTCTGCCTTGTGAAGGAATTGTGATGCCTCAAAGGAATCCACGGTAGGTTGAATATGGTGATCATACTTTTTCTGGTGTTAAATATGGTTTGGGAGGGCCTAGAGTTATTCACAGGTTTTCCATTTTCAGGGGGGTCCTGTGCCCCTAACCCTAGCAAATGTGGAGGGATGACTGTACTTATAGCTAAAGTTAGCAAAACATTGTGCCTAATTTATTACCAAATGTACAAACTCATAATTACATTAGCAGCACATTTGAAATTCTGAAGATTCGTATATTGATTCAAATAGCCCCAATTTCAGCCAACGAAATGACGGATAAGAACTGGATAGGCAGTGTATGGTAGTAGTTTGAGCACTGGACGAAGACTCTATGTTTGAATCCTTGCTTGGCCATGGAAACCCACTGGGTGCCTTTGGGCAACTTATACTCTCTCCACCTCAGATAGAGGCAAAGGCAAACCCACTCTGAACACAACTTGCCAAGAAAACCTCGTGATAGGTTTGCCTTAAGGTTGCCATAAGTTGGAAACAACCTGAAGGTATACAACAACAGGCAGATGAAATGCTGTACTGTTTTGTAAGATGCCACCAAATAATTATTTTATTTATTTTGGGATTCATATACTGCCCTTGACTCAGATTTTCTGAGATGGCTAATTAACTTTCTTGCTGGATCAAATATATAAAAACAGTAAACAAAAGAACAGTGGACCACAAAGAGCTCTTGGAAGACTACATTCCACAGTGAATTAATAAAGGCTATGATGAGAATCCAAAATGAAAGAAGCGATAGCACCAGAAGCTGAAGCTCCCAGGTTGGATGGCACTCAACAAGCTACTGTTGACCAGCAGCGAGAAGAACTCTGGACTGAAGCCAGGAACATTGTTAGGCAGGAATGCAAAAAAGACACTATCTGTAGCACAAAAACAAAGAGAAGCCTCTATGGATGACAGATAAAACTCTTCAAGCAGTTTAGGACAGATGAAATGCAAAAATAAAAAGTGACATAAACAGGGTCAGGATCGTGAATTCAACCTGTATACAACTTGTGCACAAGGACAAGGCAAACTAATATAACAATCAATGCAAAGAAATAGAAGATGGTAATGAAAAAGGAAGAACAAGAGACCTTTTCCACAAGATCCAAGAAATCAAAGGGAAATTTAAACGAAGAGTGGCGATGCTCTACAACCAGCAGGAAAACACACTACATGACAAGGAGAAACCAAAAAGACAATGGAAACAACATATGGAAATCTAGGTTAAAAAAAAGATGAAAGGATGATAGATTCATTCAAGGAAGACCTATATCAAGATGAACCTCCAATTTTAGAAAATAAAGTAGAAGCTGCATTCAGAGTGTTTGGGAGAAATGTATCACCAGGAACAGATGGCATATGAATAAAGCTGCTTCAAGCTACGGAGACAGACTCTAGTTTTAACTAAAATCTATCAACAAATATAGAAAACAAAAGAGTGGCTATACACAAATTGGAAACAACATACATTCCAATACCAAGAAAGGGGACACCAGAGATTGAAGTAACCAAAGGACCACTGCATTAATTTCCCATGCAAACAAAGTGATGCTCAAAATTCTATAACAAAGGTTTAATGCCAGATGTCCAAGCTAGGTTCAGGAAAGGAAGATATACTAGTGATTATATTGCAAACATACCTTGCATAATCGGGCATACTAAAGAATTCCAAAAGAAAATCAGCTGCAACTGTATAGATTATAGCAAAGTCTTACAGCAAACTATGGGTAGCTTTTAAAGAAATGGGTGTGCACAACATTTGACTGTCCTGATGTGTAACCTGTACTGAGAACAAGAGGCTACCATCAGGACAAAACACGAAGAAGAAAAATGTTTTCCAATTGGCAAAGGGATCAGGTAAGGCTTCATTTTATCACCCTATCTGTTTAACTTGCATACTGACCATATCATACATAAAGCAAGATTAGATTCTGAGGAAGGAGGCATGAAAATTGAAGAAAGGGACACCAGCAATTTAAGATATGCAGAGGACATCATACTACTAGCAGAAAATGGCAAAGTTTGGAATGATTACTGGAGAAAGTCAAGGAAGAAAGTGCAAAAGTAGATCTGTAGTTGAACATTAAGAAAACAAAAATAATGACCACAGATAAGTTACATAACTTCAAAACAGATGATGAAGGTATTGAAATAGTTCAAGATTTTCCATACCTTGGCTCAGCTATTAATCAGAATGGAGACTGTAATAAAAAAATCAGAAGAAGACTAAGACTTGGAATGGCAACTATGAAGGAACTAGACAAGATTCTGAACTGTAAAGATATATAATTGAAAATTAAAGTCTGGATAGTCCGTGCCATCATATTTTCAATTTCAATGTATGGTTGTGAAAGCTGTTCAGTGATGAATGCTGACTGAAAGAAAATAAACTCATTTGAAATGTGGTGCTGGTAGGAGTTCTGCAAATGCCATGGACTGCTAAAAAGACATATAAATGGGTCCTAGAGCAAACTGAGCCTTGTTGGAAAAATTCCAGCATTCTCTCTCTCCCCCATCTTGTTTTAGGGCAAATGAGACTTAGATAGCATAGGGATTCTTTTCCTTTGTATACCAAAGCCTTCCCTCTTCTCACCTACAGCCTCGCCATTTGTCCTTGTGTCATTTAAATGCATGATCATAAATACGTTTGGTGTTCAGGTGACCAGATCATGTGACCCCGGATAGTTCCTAGGGTCATCAGTCTTATAAAAGACCCTCCTTCTCTCTTCTCCTCCATTTTTGCTTCTTCTTCTTTCTCTCCGACCATACTTCACATCTCCATCAAGAAGATGGTGATTTAAGAACAAAGCTACTACTGATCTATTCATTAGCTAGTTAGGATGTAGGTTCCCCCATGCATACGTAAATGCAAAGGCCATCAGTAAACTTTTCTAAGTTTGTAACATGCAACTGCCTCCCTTGTTTTGTTTTCTCAGTCAGTTTCAGTTCAGGGAAGCCACACAGAAATTTGGACATGTTTTTTCTGTTACTCTGCTAAAGAAAGGCTGATTCCTAACAGTTTTAGCTTTCATAGAATTTCCCACTAGGGCTAACAACCTGGGAAACTCAAACTCCCAACAAGTCTGAACTCCCCCTAGAAGCCAAGGTGACTAAACTGAGACTGTTGTATTTTGGCCATATCATGAGAAGACATGACTCACTGGAAAAAAAACAATAATGCCTGGTAAAGTGAAAGACAATAGGAAAAGAGGAAGACTGCATTATAAATAGGTAGGCTCAAATCAAAAAAGCCATGTTTCTGAGTCTGCAAGACCTGAGCAGGGCTGCTGATAATAAGGGGATTTGCAAGTCTCCCATTCATTGGGTTGCCATAGGTCAAAGTTGACTTGATGGCTTTTAACAACAACAAATCATGAAAAAGCACTTGAAAGTCATCTTTATCATAGTGTGCATGATTAATGGAGACCTAAGATGAATCTGATGGTAAGAAGGACATGTGTCCACTCAGAGGGGGTACCATGATAAAGGCAACATCCCCACAGGCCCTCCAAAACCTAGAGTTAGCACCATTTTTCATTCTGTAACCTGCAAATCCCCATTCTTTCCAAGTTTGAAGCCATATGTCTCTGTATAGTTGAATGTTTAGCATGATGGCAAATAACTGCACTGACTATATTTGGATCACTGGTCTTGTATAATGTCTTGATATTCTTATCTAAGCCTTCCCAGGAGCTGTAAACTGTTTTTGAAAGTTTTCATATCAGTAAAAGACAAAAGAAAAAAAGATTTATATGTGTGTTTCAAGACAAGAATTGCCAGACTGGAGACTCCAGGCAGGCAAGGAAGTCACAGGGAGCGGGCAGAGTTCTCCAAATAAGAATTCTGCCCCTCTTACGAAATTTTCCTTCAGTCTCCAGATTTCTAGCATCATAGTAACTTAAAATGTCAGCTGAGCATTTAGAAGTATAGTTCAAGCATCCAAAGAAAAGAGGCAGGTAAAACTACCAGGGGAATGAAAATACAGCAAATGTATGAATGACATTCACTCTCCTACTCACTTAATTATGTATAATTTGGAAGCTGAAGGAAAATTTCATTTGGCATGCAGAATTCTTACTGGGGGGCAATGCCCTCATCCCATCCTCAACAGTTATACCCTTGGAGGTAGAGAGCCTGGAAAGTATGTTAAAATATGTGAAAAGAAAAGGAGGTGAACAGATCTAACTGTGTTTCCCAATAAGTATAATAATTAAGACATAGGTTTATTTATAGAATATATGAAATGTAATTTTTGATATATTTGCAGTGGAGCAACTGTCTTTATGATGCGGGGTAACATATGCAACAAGCACAGTAACAGTTTGTAAATACAACACTAACACTATAGGGATCCTAGCACAACTTTATTATTTGCTTCTCATGTTTTGTTTTGTTTTTTGCTCTTCCTCTGCAAAATCAGATTTGTGATACTGAATTTCCCATAAGACTTTATAGAATTTCTCAGAGTTCTGCAGCAGCAAAAGTAGTTTTAGAGTTCAGATTTCTACCTAGATATTGGCCGATCAAGAAAGAACCCTGTTTGACAAATATTTAATATAGCCTCGCAAAAGATAAACTTTGTACAAATTCAATAACAACAGCATGAAAGAAACATGGCAGCCAGTTTTCAATCTGCACATGAGAATTTTTAAACTTTAATGGATGGCTCAAACTTTTTTTTTCCAAGTAACACGAGTTATTAACAATTGCTAGGAAAAGATTGCTTGGAATTTGGGGAACCCCCAAAGTGTGCATGAGCTGTTGTTTAAAGAAAACAAAATCAATTGAAAGCCAGATAAAAAAAGGGTATTGTACACTATGTTCCTGCTTAAAATGAGAACAAGTAAAGGAGCATTGCAGTTAATTAGCTCTAGTCAGCATTGGCTGTTCTGCAACATTTCTTACTGCGGTGTTCTAACTGAGCCTTAGAGTAAACATTTCCCACATGCTTGATGCAGAAAACCTGCCAGAAGATAAACATTTTAGTCATTCAAAATCTGGAGCCATCACAATGAATCTTTGCAATAACAAGTGAAAGGGTTTTTTGAAATGCTTTGCTAAAGAACAGAATAAGCCGTTGACCATTCCTGATTGTGTTCTTATTTGCCTGGGATTCTACTTTATTCTTAAAAGACAATCCACACACACCCTAGTTATGCTGAAAGTGGCTGGATTTACTTATGTTGATTTAGTCCCAATGAAATAAAATGGACAAAATCGGCTGAAATCCAAGTACTTCAAAATTAACAAGGCTGCAGATCAAGCTGCATATTATCAAGTCACATCTACTGTTTGAAAGTGGATATACAATGTGCATTTTACAGCAATTGCATTACTTTTTTTATTTACAAGATAATTGTTTTTCCTATCAAGTCCTCCTGTAAAATAGTCCAGTTAATGTATTATAAATAATGAAGTGCTACATTGCATCAATTAGGTCTATATTAAACCTATAGTGAGTAAAGTTTGACATAGCAAATATTGCCGTTTTATTTAATTCTGTCAAAGAGAATGTTTGAGCCTCTTCTCGTTCATCACCATTGGTTGCAGCAGAGATGTATTTCTTGAGCTCTGTTACACTACTTTTCTATAGCAAAAATGATCATGTTTTCCTTGTACACAAAGCATGAAGTTCCTTCATAGTTGCTATTGTATTTTATGTTTTTGATGCTGAAAGCAGAAATAACAAATTTTACACACAGTACAAAATCATTTTGTTCAAATATGCATCCTTAATTCCTGGAATCCACAGGCTTAAAAAACAAATATGTTTGGTTGCTTTTACCCCCAATTGAAAATGTCTTGTTGGTGCACATCCATAACATCTAGATTGTTCCAATTGTTTAAATTATTGATTAATAAGTAATTTTGAAACATATAGGTAAAAGTTTCAGTGTACTAACTCATTTAATATTGTGCATTGTCCTCAAAACAGGCTTAGTGCTGAATTCCTGTTTAGTATAAAAATTATCTCCACATTTCAAAAAATGAGATTGAAGTTTTATTTCAGTTCCTTTTACATTTATTTACTGAAGTGCTACAGTCTGCGTTATATGTTGTTTCAGAGTTATTTAAAATACTATTGGAAATAAATATCCTACTTAAAGACAGATGAATTATTTAACCTGAGGAAGAAAATAAAATGTGACAATTATGTGCTAACTATTTACTGTTTCATATAAATCAGGTAATACTATTAAAGCCCTATCTTTCAGTTGTAAATGCATATAGCTATCTTGGACAGAGCCACCTTTATTGGCAAAAAGTGAACGAGGTTTTGGAATGGGATTAATTAGCTGGAGGGAGCATAAGGACTTCTGCTTTCAGAGACAAAGTACTTTGCGTCATGAATCTGCTTGTTATTTGGAGAGGCTTGCTTGTAGATGAATATCTCTAGCATCTAATGCATGAAATCTGTTTATTTCTATGAGCAACTGGAAAAATTATATCATCTTAATTTTTAACTTCTGAACCAAAATATATTCAGTTCAGAGAGCGAGCTATACACATTTATATGGTTTTTAAAAATATGTTCATTTTTTATATTTTGTGTGTGTATTTGAAGGAACAAGCAACTGGCCTCTTCACATTAAAAAAAATGAAACAACCTGATTATGTTCTTTCTCTCTCTTTCCATTATCACACACAAATACTGATGCTGTTTTAATAAAACCTTAGTGCTTTAATATTAAATATGCATCTCTTAAAACAGTCCTCAAAATATACCTTTGGAAACACTGTTATAAAAAGAAGCCTCTGGGATGATGATGATGATGATGATGATGATGATGATGATGATGATGATAATAATAATAATAATAATAATAATAATAATAATAATAATAATAATTGAAACAGCTTTTGAGTTTTTTGGGAACATTTGTGATCTGTAACTAGGAATAAAAGAGTATTTAGGAAATACCAGTTCTAGTGCAGTAACCTGAATAAAGGACAAGTTTGCTATAGGAAAGCTTATATTTATCTTTTTCAAAATGTGGATTTATCAAAATGTGGATATTTATATAGGCAGAAATCTCTGAATGAACAAGTTCATTCTATATGTATGTCACTTGAGCCATCCCGTTTTTTGAGATATAAATACAGAATTCTGATTTCTGTGTACACACAGAAGCAATGTCCCAGCTTGATAATGTAGTGGAACTGCCATATACGTTCCTTTATTTTTAAGCACAGAATTCCATTCAAACAGACCAGGCTGTGAACAGAAATTATTCTGCTAGGCATTTTCTCTATAATACATAAAAATATGGCTTATTGCCAGGATAAAAGAAAATCGCAGCATAATACTGTCTATGTTTACTCTAAAATAAGTACTAAAGAATTCAGTAACACTTTCAAATAAACATGTGTAATATCACAGCATTCATCAATTCGTTTTGTGATGTCTAATCAATTCACGTGGATAAACAGGGAAAGGGAATTTTGTTTTAGAACTGAATCAGATTTATTTGTGTGTGAAAACCATAGGTTATGAAAAATCAAGCTAAACAGATCACAAAATCAAGGAACACAAGACATAAGTTAAAACTTAGTTACACAGATCCCATATGCCAACTGAGCAACTTTTTCAGTTGTACTCCTCCCACCATTAACTTGCAGGTGTTCCTTCTCTGTTCTTTCCTCCTGCCCCCAATTATATCAATGGTTCCCCAAAGAAGAAACAAATTCCAATATTAGAGTGTGCTTTCTTTATAAATTGCGTAGATAATTTTCCTGCATGGCAGGGAGTTGGAATGGATGGCCCGTGTGGTCTCCTCCAACTCTACATTTCTATGATTCTATGAGATGAGAGATGAGCAACCCAGATATGGTCATATGTGGTATAGGTTCATTGAAATTAATGGGATGTGTTAATCATGGAGAGCTGATTTTACCTGAGCATGGGTTTTATCTGAGCATGACTAAATCATAGGAATTTAAGAATATTTGGACCCTGCTAGATCAGATGAAAGGCTTATTTAGTCCAGCTGTTTTCACTAGGAGACAAGCAAGTGTCCACATGAAGTCCAAAGTAAGACATATGGGAATAGTTCCTACATCAATAGTTTTGCATCAGTTGGTATTGCAAAGTATGTGTCCTCTCAAAGCAGATACCCATCATAATTAGTAACTACTGATAGCCATATCTTCTGTGATTTCGTCCTATCTCCTTTAGAAACCCCAAAATAGATGGTCATTGCTACACCCTCTAGATTCAATCCAGTGTCCCTTGAAAAGAGGTTTCTTTTATCACTGTGTTAATTCATCTAACACTGATTCCAGAAAATCAAGAGCAGGGTGTCTAGCCATGTCTCTCTATTTTCATCAGCAACAAGGCCTCAAGATACGCAGAGTTGCTACATCCATGCCAACCTTCTCCAGTCTGGTGCCTTCAAGTTGTGTTGGGCTCTAATTTACATCATTGTGAGCCAGGACATCCCTGAAGTGGATTTGCAGTTCAACACATCTAGAGGGATCAACCTTCTGTTGATTTTGGGTGTGACATTTGATACAGTTACAAGAAGCATAACATTATAATCATTCTATTCTATGATTCCATAATTTTAGAACAAAACTTTGTTTTCATTTACTTAATCCCAATGTGTTGTAGTGCTCTGAGTGTTGGACTAGTACTCTGGGAAATCAGAATTTGAATCTCTGCTCAGCAATGGAAGTGCACTGGGTGATCTTGAGCACATTACCATAGGCTGGAGCTCACTGGAAGGAACATAACAATAAAGGTTAATAGTTTGTGATTTCACTAGTTTTTATATTTTCAGTTTTTGTATTTTATATCATTCTCACCTTTGAGCATCTCATCTCTTTTAACAACAAAAAATACAAATTTAGCTAAAATTAAATCTATTTAACTATTTTGAGAAATTGTAAAACATGGTATTCAGTCAAGCCACGGTTTGTTACGTATCAATCTAGATTAATTTAGTACTATATGGGTGAAAGATAAAGCAATGGCTGTTTTTATATGATATGCACATGTATCATGGCAGGCACCATTTCAGAAGAGATACTATTTCCCATGTAAAGAGAGAAGGATTTTCTCTCTCAAGATGGTGCTTCTCATCTGTGGATATCATGAATATTAAAGATCCCAGAATAACCACATGCATAAATAGATAATATATACTAGTGCTGTACTCAATTGTCATGACGTTTCAGTTTCAGTACAAAGATACCATTCAAAAAAGTATATACCTAGTGCTCCCTGTCAAAAATAAAAACAAATTTTTGTCCTGAAAAAAATATTTGTTCTTGGTTTAAAAATTGTGCTTTTAATGCATTTAGTTCTTTCATTCTTCATGTAGCTTCTGTCATATTCCAGTGAGAATGCTACCTGACAATTCACTTTATCTAAACAAGTGCAGGGGTAATTTCAATTCCCATTTTCTTCCATATAGTGCTTTTTGTAAATTTAAACTTTAAAAAGATATTACAAGTTATTGGTGCCACCTTGATCTCTGTAGTTGGCAATCACATCCATATCGTAACACATAATATTAAGCAACTAGTAGAGTTCTGTGCTGGAATAGTTTCTGTACTGGTTGGAAAGAGAACCATCATAGCATTGATTTTACTGATGGTTCTCTCTCACACATTAATGCACAAAAAGGTTCAGGAAAAGCAAACATTAAAAGAATCTATCTCAGCCCTAAGTTTGTGTAAATTAGTGCAAGTAAAAATGATCAGGATTTGCATATGTGTTATGTATCAGTTTCAGGATACTGAAAGTCTCATTAAGTTGGTTGAACAAAATACCCTAGATATATTCTCCAACTACAGGTATCAAATAGGTATAGTTAGTATATAGTGTCTTATTACATGCTCTAGTTCAAAAGGAGACATCATATGAAGCAGACCTCAGCTTTTCAGAGATGGATTGCACACAGGGAACTGTTTGGGAATATGGAAGTTAGTGAATAAAATTCCAATAATAAGATGGCTTCAGCTGACTGAGAGAGATGTGAATTTCTCAAAATATCTATGAATTGAATGGGAATTGATTCCCACAACAACTCTTCTGTTAAAGAGGATATAGGAGAATCCATTCCCTAGGGCATGTAATTTAATATTCCACATTTTAATCTGCAATTAATAAATAATTATATTAATTCACATAGCATTCTGACGAATATTCTTAGTCTCCAGGTGGATGCAGAGATATGTATATGTATTAATAGTGATATATTCATCACCAACACCTTCTTTTATATCATTAATTTCAGCTGAATTATTCTTGATATTAAAACCAATACAAACAGCATATTGGCACTACAGTGATATAAGTATTATTTACATATATTCGCTCTCATGAGGATTAATTCAAACAAATGAAAACTAACAGAGATTATTAAAAGTTTCACATGGTAAACTAAATCTCTTTCAATTATCCTGATATGCTCTTGTTACCACCGTGAACTAGCCTAGTTTTAGCGAGATATAGATATCATTTTGATATCATAATTCGGTCTTACTCTGCCCTCAGCCACGTTTTTGGAAAAAGCCTCGCCGGACAAGCGCTGAGCTAGGCATGGTCATTCAAAATTTCATAGATAGCTAGTTCCACTTTAGGGGAGACCGCTGATACAAACACCCCAATCAAAAATGCAAAGTAAAACAAAAAGGACTCCTAGAGAGCTAGCCACTTAACGGCTGGGCTAGCCCATCTACATACCGACTATACCACTGTCAATTCGGTTCACAATTCAATCATGTAAATTCTGACCTTTCGGAGGCTTTGTCTCCAGTCCAAAACTCATTGTTCTCATTCAAAACTAGAGTCGCCCGCGGTCGTCTTTCACCCTATAAAAATGCCTTGTTTTTGAGAGCTCTTCGGAACTCTCGCTGGGCCCTGCTGAAATCACTTGAGCCAGCGGAACTTTCGTTGGGTCACCAAGCTGAAACCACTCAACCCGTCCGGAACTCTTGCCGGACCACCTTGCTGCTGTTTGGCCCTCCAGATTCCCCTCGGTCTCCACGCCAGGTTTCTTCATCTTCAATTTGGCTGCTCCAGGACTTCGGACAGGTGGAGTATGGTTTATTTTCCCCCAACCTCTTTCTCTCTTCTCCTTTCTTAGTTAGGAGTATGCTTGTGTTTTTATTATTTTTCTTGCTTAATAAATATTGTTATTGTTTGAACTGCTTGCCTCCTCACTGACCTGAACCGGTATACATAGGATAAAAGATCTCGCTGTGTTACCCTGCCTCTCATTAGCCACGAGTGTGCTCAAGCTAATTTCCCCAACTTTTGCTTATTTGGTCTAGTATTTGGGTGTCCCTACCGGGACCCCCAGTTTACAGGGTAACACTCTCTCCTCTTCTTTGCAGTACAGTAGAGTCTCGGTTATCCGACCTTCGTTCATCCGACATTCCGGATTATCCAACGTCACGGCTGCCTGGGGGCATGGTTGTAGGCATTTCCACACCCCCAGACACATGCCCAGACATGCCCAGATACGTCCCCAGACATGCCCCCCAAATGGTGGCTGCCACGGGCCTCCGGATTATCCGACATTTTTGGATATCCGACGATCAGCCCGTCTGTTTATGTCGGATAACCGAGACTCTACTGTATATTGTGTTCAATTAAACAAAAGCAATACATGCAACTAAGCAGAAAAATCAGAAAAGGAAGTAGGATAGCTATTGAACAGCCCTGTTTACTCTAGTTACTGATCATGTCTCATTACAATGGCTGAATCATAGGAAGTATCCTGCATTGCAACCATATGGCTTTAGTGTGTCTCCCTGACATGGCTGAGAACATGCCAACGCTGATATTTTTTCATGCCAGATACTGGAAGAGGTGTGGCAGTGCCCTCTTGGTGGTGGTGGGGTATGTGGAAGAGTAGGACTCGCCAGAGGCACTGCTCCCAGCTCCTTGGTCTCAGGAGGAAAGGAGAACAAGCTGCAGACTTCAGTTATTGTCTCTGCAGTGAAGTGAGCCTAGGAAGCCAATAAAAGAACACTGAACAGCTCTGTTGGGAGGGAGTTGATGGGCAGAAGCTGCATGGCAGGAGAAGGACTGCAAATGAAGAGTGGTGAAAAAAGAGCAACAGCTAGACTGAGGCCCTTCTTGGATGCCTGACTGAGGAGGACAGAGTTGGGAGCCCACAGAGGTTTGAATGGAGCTGGCAACAAGCCCTTCTGCAAATGGAAAAGCCAGACAAGGTGTCCAGGTAAATAGTGGACTTGGGTAGGTGAAGTGAAGCACGTGTTACATCTTAGCAGACATATTCTTGTTATTGATTTGTTGTGCTCCTTAAGGCCCCTCATCCTGTAACCACTTGCCAGAATCTCACCAAGGCCTATATACCGAAAGCACTTACTGAAGCTTGCACTGCAGCCGTTTTCCTTGGCTGAGGACTCTAACCTTAAATAAAGACCTTTCTTTCTACTGGAGAGACTCTGTGTGTGCTTGAGAGAGCATGCAAGCGGGGGTGTTTGATCTACCCCTTCCTATGGAGGATACAGCCTCTGTAACAAAGGAAAGAGCTGCATGAAAATGTACTTTATTGCTAATGGTTTGCAGAAAGACATTAAAGCACAAAAGACTGCTGTGTGTTGTTGGAAAGAGAAAGAGGAGAAAGACAAATGGAACAGCATAAGTTTGAGGGATGGGAATGAAAAGTCACTTTCCAAGGTCCCAGTATTTTAATACTAGAATAGCTTTGGTTAAATGAGCTACATTTGACAGTGAATATCAAGTACTAATGAATAACGCTTCCATTAAGTTACTTCCTTTAAAACAAATGAATTGGAGTAGTATTGCATACATTCACAGAAATATAAGAGCTGTAGTCTAATCCATTTCCACTCAGCCCTAAACTTCCACAACTGAAATGATGGGGTTGCTTCATGATCATCAGGCTCCCAAAGTTAATCTCAAATCTATAGGTCTTCCTCAAGTTAAAATGTCCTGGTGCATTTGATCAAAAATGGAAGAAAAAGAAAGAAAGAATAATTATTTTATTTGTGCCTTCAAGTCACTTGTCAAGTTATGATGACCCCATGAATTTCATTGGGATTCTTAGGCAAGGAATACTCAGAGGGGGTTTGTTCAGTTCCTTCCTCTGAAATATTAACTCTCATATTTTCTTCAGAACTGGAAGTCAAGACAGCTTAATTTTTTAAAAAGATACAGATAAAAGCACATGCAGGTAAAACATGCAAAAATTATTGTTAAAATGTAATTAGACTGTTTATTCTAATTCTGTCTATAGAATAAAAAGCCATTTAAAATATATTCATTACAAAGACAAGAAATAAAAACAGTACAGCACACTATTGAAAATCTTTTCCTTGTAAGCAGTGAGTTCCCATAAACCTATGAGAATAAGAAAAGTCTTCACTGGTTCTTAGGAAGGGAGCCAGTTTACAGGTAGGTGTACAGGTAGGCAATCAAGGGGGAAAAAAAGAAAGAAAAAAAGTCCTGTTTGGCAAGAAACTTCTTTTCCATTCAGAGCCCCACCTACAAATGTCAAAACTTAAACACATGTGGTTACTGAAACCTTAAGCAAAAAGCATGTCTCCTTTGCTTGAGGTTGTGATGTACCACTGATATAAATAGGTGTTATTTGCAAATTACTGGTACCCATCACTATTAAATTTTTAAAAGGGCTTCTGAAGGTTCTCACAGAAGATTGCATCAGTTGAAAAGCAATAACATAGTAAAAGTAGCATTCTAAAGCATGCTACAGAAAGGTGCCATGAGTCAGCCACATAGTTCATTTGTTCCAATATTGTCAGCATGGATGCCAGCAACTACTCTCCACTGTTTCAAGCAGGTTTCTTTCTCCCACCTAACTGAGGATCCCAGAGATGGGTCCTGTAGACTATGTGCTCCATGGGCTTACCTAGCCCAGTATAATGAACCCTGATGGCAGCAGCGGCTGACTTGAAAAATGGCTTGTCCTGTGGTATAGGTAACTTTTCAGGTCAGCCTTCTGAGAACACTTTGCTTTGAGGGACCACCTAGAAACCAAGCACTGGAGAAACTGGATACACAGAGCCAACAGTCTAAGCTTCCAACAGTTACAACTTTTTCTGGCTTCCTTCATGGCTATTGTATCTATATCCTTTTTCCTACTGCTGCAGCTCTGCTACTGGTTGTTATTTGTTGTCAAGTCAGCTTGATCCTATGAAAGTGATCTTCCAAAAACCTTAGTCTTTAACAGCCAGGCTCATGTCTTGCATATTCAAGGCTCTGGTTTCAATGATTGAATTAATCAATTTCTATGTGATGGTGCACTACACCAGCATAATTATGCTGGCCTAGTGTGCTACTAGCATTCCAGCCTTAGGCTTCAGGCAGGAATCTTTCCAAGGCCTATATGGAGAAGCTGGTGATTGAACTTAAGACCTTCTGCATGCAAAGGCTGTGCTTTGTCTTTGAACTATACAACTCCTCCATATAAACAATTGTGAGAGAGTTGTATTTAGGTTTTCTTTGCTCACTTAAGTTGGAGGCATTAGTGAAAAGCAAGAATAATGCACTCAGTCAAACTGACCCAGAGAAACCATGTCATCCATTTCATCACTGCAGTCATGGGAAACTAACTCAACTAACTGAGTACAAGTCCTTAAACATAAGTGACAGAAAGGCAAGCCTTGTTGAAAAGCTACCCAGAAACATTATTACATGCAATTGGCTATCTAGTTCTGAGGTCTCCTTCACAAGCCACTTAGATATGTTTATACATTTATTTATTTTAAAAAAATCACTAAAGTAACTCATATAACAAAGTTATCTCTCTCAATTCCATTAGTCATTTGCAAATGCTAGACTATTCCATTAATGCCAGGGGTTAGATAGGGGCTAAAACAAAAAGAGAGAAATGGGTTTTAGTCTACTCTTTAATACTTGGGAAAGGCTGTTAGATTCTTGGATGTTCTTCCCTTGCTTGTGACATTAAATTGAAAAATATAAATAAACATTTTGAATATGCACCATTTTCTCACAAATATATAAATGATAGTGGGCATAATCTATTTCTCCCCTGTATACTTTCCATCTATTTCAACAGGGCTCATTTAGAAGGTGTTGCCAGTGGATTTTGCCCTGTGTTTTAGAAGTTTTACTATTAACTCTATATTTGATTTTATCTGATTATGACATAAATGCAGGCACATTAAGTGGGCTGATGTCAGCAATCAGGACTGTTTGTTACACAACATCAATAACAGGGACTCAGGTGTGAAACAACTGTAATTATAGGTATTTAGCCCAAATGTACGTCAGTTGTAACTGATTAACTATAAAGACTTGCACCGCTAATTGAAATACTTTATCAATGAATATCTTGACTTAGCAGCACCACTAACAACATAAACACAACATTCTACTGACAGCAGAAAGAAATCCCCACATGTTAACATAACAATTTCTAGAAAGATAGATGTGTTAGTCTGTTGCTGCCAAAAAACAGAGAATCTTGTGGCACCTTAGATATAGGAAGAGCATTCCTAATTGTAGCAAAAGGAAGTATAGAGACTGGGAAGTAATTGGCTGGCTGGCTGGCTGACCAGGCTTCCTTCCTTCCTTTCTGGACTGTAACTCCTAAAAACCTTCAGCCATTACGGCTGCACTTGGCCAGGATGATTTTTGAGTAAAGTGGCCATGATTGCTCTGCTCCAGTTGTCCTTAATTTCCTAATTTTCCTCATTGGGAGGGAAAGTAACAGCACAAGCTCCAGCCTAGACTATGGGAGGATTACCTCAAGGCAGAATGAGGTGGTTGCTTTAGAGAGCAGATTCTGGGCATCATAATAGGGCAGCAAAAATGTAACTCATCTCACTTTGTTTTTCCTACTAGAGATGGGCAGAGATGCTTATGGGCTTTCTGGCCCCATGTACTATAAAATAAGTTTGCTCTGGGTATTCTCTACCTAGTCTTGGGTTTAGAAGGTGTGCCATTTGCTGCTCTATCTCAGGTTGCAAAATATCTTTGGCTGGCCCTGGAAAGGTCCTATCTAGGCCTCTCAGGGGAATGAAGGGACCTTGACGCCAGCAGATCAAAGGTGTCTTCTGAAGTGCTCAGGTTTAGAGCTATCTTTGGTGGAAACACTGCCAGAAGAAAAGCTGCACTGTTGGAGATTTCTGCAAGTGTCCCAGAGGCCACCAGGGTGTATGCGATACCCCAGCAATGCAGCTCCTCTCTGTTGCCAGTGGGACACTTCTGCCCCTCTCTTAATCCCCTCTAGTCTGTGCATTTAATAATTAGGATTGCTCTCTAATGAACTTATTATACCCTAGATTTTCAGGAACTATATTTATGCCATAATATATTTATTAGTCTTTAACATGCTAGAAGATGCTTTGCTATTTTTAGCTGTTATTAATGCGGGATACTTTTCATCCCCATTTTCTTTCATTTTCTCCACATTACTTCATCTATAGCTGTGGCCAAGTGTTGTTGTGCACTTTGATTTTGCAAAATATTCTTACTAAGAACAACTGCTCAGAGTGGACAAAAACAGGTGATAAAGTTTAAGATTGTACCCCAAGCAGCTTTCTAAACACTGTTACGTGCTGATGTCACTTTTCACTGTCTATGAAACAGAAGGCTTATACTGATATTGAGTGGCAGGAGTCTGCTCCAGGGATTTTTCCTAAGACTGCCCAAAGATACAATGTCTGTGGATCATACTCATTAACAGGCTATGCTGTATGCGAGAGAGAAGAAGAAGCAGAGAAATGATGCAGTCCTCTGGATATTGTTACATTGCAACTCCCGACATTCCTCAACGTTGTCTGTCTTGAGTAATGGGGATTGGTAAGCTCATGACATGTGGAGGGCTGCATCATTCCTACCCCTGAGCTAGATGACTGTTCTACCTTCCTCCAAGGTCCTGCAATGATTATTGTTGCTTATGTACAATACCAAGACAAGGTTAGTCTTGCTTACAACCTGATCGCCAACAGGACAGGTACGTCCAGACGCTTCTGTCACACACAGTGGCTTCTCATTTTATTTTCTTCCCATTAACAGTCCTTTGCAGTTCTTGAAGAAACATTTTAACTTCTCCAGTTTCAAAAGCAGCTTGGTAGGCATGCAGTTGCTGTTATGATTTACAAACAAACAACTCAAACATTTCAAATATCTACTGTACAAACAGTAGATATAGGTGCCCATCCCCTTGGACTGTGATAAAATCCTTATCACAAGACACTGTTACAGTGCTATATTCCACTTTAACTGCCACGGCAACATCCTATGAAATTCTGGGGTTTGCAATTTAGTGAAGTCCAAGAACTGAAGATTCTAAATGTCTGTCCCTATATACTATATATATAGTACTGTAACAGTGTAGTGTGATAAGTATCTCTGATTAATTTTCATAGTTTTGATATCTCAGGTTGAATAAAGAGACAGTCTTGAAGCTTTTAAAACCCACAGCTGAATTCCTATTGATTTGTACTACTGAATTAAGCATGGGGTTGAAATGCTTTCATAAAGGTCATATAGAAAAGAACTTTAATTTTTACAGATATATTGTAATCCAAGCAAAAACGATATTTTCACACATAATACCTATTGCCTTTTTCAATACACATTGCCTTCTGCCAGACATTTAAAAAGAAACTAAACAGCGAGCACAACCCCTGACAACACATTTACTCAGAAGTGAGAATTACTGAATTCCAGGTGGTTCATGTTGATGTAACTGTGCATACAACCAGTGTAGTGTTGTGATTTGAGAGCTGGTTAACTCTGGAGACCACGGCGATTTCCGCACTAGGCTGTTATAGTGCTATTATTCCACTTTCAACATCCTATAGAATCCTGGGGTCTGCACTTTAGAAGGGGCTGGCTGGCCCCTCCCTAAACTGCAAACCTCAGGATTCCATTGGATGTTGAAAGTGGAATAATAGCACTATAACAGCCTAGTGCGGAAATGGCCCAGGTTTGAATCTCCACTCAGCCATGGAAACCAAGCCTCAGTGGAAGTTAAAAAACCCCGCCCCGAAAAAATCTTGCCAAGAAAACCCTGTGATAGATTGCCATAGGTTGCCATAACTTGGGAATGACTTGAAGGCACACAGCAACAACATACTATGTATGCAACTGTAGTTTGCACATTTGTTCCTAACATGACGTATTTTCAGGGTTTTTGCATCAGAAAGAATGAATCTACATATGGCTGCTCCTAGGCTGGGAACTCTATTCCTTGGAAAGCTAGCCTCATTCTTTCCTTGTTTCCTGTGGCTAGGCAAGAGTGTTCTTTTTTTTTTAATTGTGACAGGCTTTGAGGAAGTGATTGTTTATAAAGGAAAGGCCTTTTAATAGTCTGCTGTACTTTAGAAATATCTTTTTAGTGGATGTTTTAAATTCTATAGATAGTTCCTTTTTAAACAATAAGTTCTTGTACCTTGTGCCTTTACCTTTATGTGCTTTTTATCTGCATCTGTTTTACATTTTGTAAGCTGCTGTAAGTCCCAGTTTTGGGGAAAGATGGAATACATCCACACCAACCCACCCACAATAATGAATCAATGAATGAATGATAATAATCATCATAAGCAGCAGCAGTAGCTCAAAGAATGTGAAATGCTTGTGGTGGTGATCTCATTTAGCATATTCTCATTAAAGGGAAGTAAACCATCAAATAGTGCAGAGATGTGGAAATCATTTGGATGTTCTGCCTCAGAAATCATAAAGTCTTGGACTCTTGAAGGGTATGGCCTATATATTTGTTCACTATGCTAAGTTTTACATGGATACAAAAGTCTGCTGTTAATGATGATGTCATGCAATGATACCTATTTGGAGAAATTAACAGATTTATTCTACCCATTTTTTTTATTCTATAATGCAATGAGTTTTAATATCTACAGGTGCCTTTAAATGATCAAACTGAGTTTATCATACTTTGATTATATCATAAAATAACCTGACTGATTAGAAGAGACAATCATGCTCAGTTAAAGTGGGAGGCAGTAGGAAAACAGTATGATGGATGGATAGACCCATAGTTCTAGGAACTGAGCGGGGCTGTTGATGACAGGGGATCATTCATCGGGGTGCCATAACTTGGAGCTGACTTGACTGCAAGTAACAGCAATGATCTTTGAAATAAATTTTAAGTTGTATTGGAACTTGTTGTATTGGAAGCATTGCTTGTAGAAACCAAAACCAAGAAGTTTACTTTGTAAATGTTAAGCTTGATGTTAAAATTGTGTGTTAAAATGGTGTTAAAATAAAGAGTTGGATTATTCTGTTCAAATTAACCAATGGAAAACTATTCTACCTTCAAAATTTAACATCTCCTTAGACTTAAAACTACATTTGGTCCAGAAAAAAAGATGTTTCAGATGTATGGACACTGTTAGGCATTTTTAGAAAAGATATTGTCTACTTCAAACAAATGCTGGTGATGCAACTTTGTGGCACATGATGTGGTTTATCCCTTTTTGGTTGGATGAATTATATTAATTTTGCATTAGAAAAATCTTTGGCATTTGGAGATGCAAATATTCTTTTAAATTGTAGTCCTGCAATGTAGAACATAATGGATGTTCAATGCACTTGGATTCTGCATGCTTTTACTTTTAATAAAATATTTATATTTCAAGGTTAGAGAGGATAAACTTTCACCACTTATCATGGTTGCATTTTTCTTTGTGTGTTAAATATCCATTTTAAACAAGTAAGTATTTGGCCATAAGCCACAACAAGACTTTAAAAAATAAAATAAAATCCAAAAAACAGAACATAGAGAACCATAGGTTACGACCAAATAAGCAATGCAAGTTGTACGAACAATTGGTTATTTGCATAGCAGTATATGCCACTCAGCCATGGAGCCCATTGGTTGAGCTTGGGCAAGTCATACTCTCTCAGTCTCAGAAGAAGGCAAGGGCAAACCTCGTCATAGGTTCTCCTAAGAGTCACCATAAGTCAAAAAGACTTGAAGGCACACAACAACAACAAATATGCAGTTCAGTGACAAGCAAATAAAAAGCACCCTTTCAACCACAGATTTTCTTTGACTAATAGGAATACTTCTGTGGCTGCTGCTGAGCTGACAAAAAAACAGGCCAAGGTATGTGGCCCTTCGCAGTTCTAGCCACCCAACATCTTGGAGCTTGACTGAAGTCTCTCAACACATTTTAAATTTTAAAAATTAGTTGAATAACCTGTTAGCTATTCAGGAGAATCAAGGAAAAAAGGCAAACCTTTAAAACAAATTAAAGTTAAAAACTGATTTTTCCCCCTTCTTATGTACAAAACTCTAGAACTAAACTATCACTTTCTCAGAGGACAGTGGGCATTTGTTGGGAGCATAAACGAGGTTTCCTGATAAAGTACATCTTACAAAGACAGAGACTTCTTACCAATCCTGTTAAATTTTCTAATTGTTCTTATTATAGTTTGAATGAAAGATGAATGCACATGGCCAGGTCTTCTTGTCTCCAATGTGGGTTGGCTGAGTGTCTGAAAGAATCTCTCCTCTCAGCTGTATTCACAGATACTTTTGTCCACATGAGCAAGGACTCAGCTATTGGCAAGTCCTTGCTTATATGGATGCAAGAATGGAACTTGTGTATATGTGCTGCATGGTCTATTCAGCCATTCAGTATACAGACAGAAGGAAAGTAATGGGGCTTGCCATACTCCCCCTATAGATAATATCAAATGCCCTATTTCAGTGTTTGAACAGTCATCATTACATTTGATCCAGTCATTGCAGGCATTCAATTTTCCTTTGTGAGGACACAATATCTTCTAGACGAATTTTTTCCTTTTAGGCAGGTATGTGTTTTTTCCCCTGGCAATGTGTATGACTTTTTCAGGGTCACACAGTCATCTGATCACATTTGCCAGTTCTCCACACTTGACCCAAATTCTCTAAAATTCAGAACTCATCTTGGATCTTTGGTGCACACTATGGTGCTTAAGATGGCATTATCCTGCCTATTATCCCTCATCCTGTAAAGGTAGTTGGGAATCATGAAGGAAAATGTAGGAATGTGGAAAAGGACTAAAACATGTGTGTGACTGGCTCCAAAGGAAAAATAAATAGGTCACTTGCGGAGTCAAGGGAGACTATCAGCTCAGAAAGCAGACTGCAAAAACTACCTTTTTATTGTTAGGGCCTTAGGGGAAAAAAATTACTTCATTCAGCAGCAAATGCCTGTTTTCATGAGGCCTTTTGGCTTGACAAGAAAAGCAATCACATCCAAGGTCTGGTTTTGTTTGCCATCTAGTAATGTCAAAGGGTGTTTCTGCATTTCTGAAAAGCTATGATTAGAGTGTTGAAAGGTAGCAAGCAGTTTAGTAAGGCTTCTTTGTGGAGGTGGCTCCAAGTTCTTTGTTGCTTTAGGTACAGAAGTGTAAGAGTCAGCTCCAGAAGACTTCCACAGATCACTTGAGGGCAGTCTTTCCCAACTCTGGGTCCCCAAATGTTGCTGGACTATAACTCTCATCATTCTCTACCAGCACAGCCAGTCCCTGGGAAGATGAGAGCTGTGCTCCAAGATCTCAGGAGTCAAAGTTGAGAAAAGCTTTTTGGGCTCTGACTGGAGCTCTGATGTGCACTGAGCAAAACTCGGTACAGGGACTTGTCCCCAAATGTCACTTTATGTCTGCAACGTTGTTGGCTTTTAAAACTTATACACTGAGGTTTGGACACGGTTCTTTAACTATTCTCAGTTAAAACCAGTTACAGAACTCTTGTGGTCAGGAACAGAAATTCTTAACTACATTCAGCAAAACATGGTTAGTGAACATTATACAGATCTTTCCACTTAACATGTGTAGGTCTTGAAAGCAGCCAGGCATGCAGCAAAAGCAGGGCTTACATCTGTCCCCATACACCTGACACAATTTTGCTCTAAGTGTATGCCATACACTTTCTTTCTTTCTACTCACCTCTTCCTCAGTTTTCCAAAGTGGCTTACAACAGTTAAAACAAAAAAAGTCACAGCATATAAAACTTAAAAAGCAATTCAACCATCATAAATTTAAAAACATATATCATAAACAACAACAAAAGGTCCAGCACATTATACAAGGCCTGTTTGCCCTAAAAAAATGTTCTCAAAGATCTGCTGGAATAAAAAGGCTTGCAGAAAGCCAGTAAGGAGAGTGCCACTCTAGCCTCACTGGGAAGGGATTTCCAGGGTCCAGGAACAGCCACTGAGAGGACCCTTTCCCCTGCTCCCACCAAATGTATCTGTGAGGAACAAAGACTGTCACTGGGCTCCTATTTCGGAGGGAGTAGCATCAGCTTCCACTGATGCATATTTTACACACATCTCCCCGACACTGTCTGAGCCAGCATTTTCCTGCATTTCCTTCCACTTTCAGGCAGAAACAAATGAACTCAAGCAGGAGTGGGAGAAGGCTTCAAGGGTATTCTGGATTGCATTTGGAGTATATACAAGGTGATGGTCATAGAGGATGGACCTTTTAATAAGGTGTCCAGCAAAAGGGAACAAAAGGGATTATGTTGCTGAAATCTCCACAGTCAGGTTATAGCTGATGCCAAGTGGGTTGCATAACAGAAACAGCTATGTAACAGGCTAAATCTAGTAAAAATCAAACTCCTAAGCTTTGAGGCCTGGAATAGCAGAATATTCCACCCAGGATATATGCGACATATGAAATATGTGAAGGAACTTGCTGAGAGAAGCAGCCAGTTTTGGATGAAGTTGGCATAAACTGTGACTTAGTAACAGGATCCATCACTGATACGTGGCTCATATCATCACTTTCTCAGATATTTTTGTAGTTGCTTCTTGCATAAAACTAAGCAGTGGGCAAAAGTAGGCTGCTGTCTACCAGGAGACCAGAGGCCAGTTTGTGGCAAACTGTTTGACACCAGCAAACTGCTAGGATTCCAGCAATCTGGCACTGGACAAACTATAGTCTGATTCAGTCAGCAACATCCATCTTATGTTTTAAAGAATTAAGATAATTCACCTTACTAGAGTATATAGGTAGATTTAGGTTTGTATGCCTACCTGTCATACTAGTATACTGTTATACTATTTATATACTCTATTAATCACGACTATGTTGTTCTAATTGAAATGCTTTTTATAAAAAAAATGCAAAAAAAAGATAATTTACCTTACTAATGAAAAGTTTGGGATTAAAGTGTTTTGCAAATACATCAGTGGACTGGAGGCAGTTCCGAGGGAAGGGGGTGGGAAATGAAATACAGCATATAAAATTGTCATCAGCTGACCTCTGTTGTATGGGGAAGGATCCTGGCTCAGCAGTATACAACATGTTCTGCATGCAAAACATTCTAGATTCAATCAATACTCTCTCCAGTTTTAATATAACTAAGGGATGAGGGGTCAGGTAATGGGAAGGAAGACCTCTGTGCAGGGGCTAGAAAGCTACATTTTAAAAGTATTTTGTTAGTCTCAAGCCCATCAAGAACAGCTAAAGTTAGCTACTTTACAATTTTAATTCTTTTAGAAGTAGCTATTTCTCAAAATGTGATTAAATTGTTACTTACCAGCTGTTTTCTATTCTACTTGAATGCTGCTAGCTGTTGGCTTGTCATACAAAACACACCATCTTTCATTCCACCTCACTGTCACCTCAAAACCTCACTGTCACCTCAAAACATAAAAACCAGCATCAACCAGTGTGTGATATTGTCCTCTAAGTGAGGTCACTCCCCTGAAAATATATAACTAGATAGAAGTTACAGTTACACCACAAAGAGGAGTGAAATTACCTTTCATTAAGTTACAGTTATAATGTAATATAATTATATCTTCATCGTAATTAATTCCTTTTTTCAACAATCAACTAACTAACTAACTAACTAACTATATATATATATATAGTAACTTCCAAATTCTGTCTCTTTCTAAAATCTGCCAGGACTGTAGACCAGCCTTCCTTCGACTGTCATTCTTCAGATATGTAAGACTATGGTTGTGCTGTCTAGGGAAGATGAAAGTTGTAGCGCACCAGACAGTCTCAGGCTGGAAAGGTTGGTCTATTCCACTTATAGTAGTTCTCCACTGACAATCGAATATATAATGTGGTAAAACAGTACGTAGTTGTTGGGAAAATGAGACTGAACCTATCAGAATCCAATCTTCATTTAGCAAAGTCACACAGAGAAGCGGTAGAAGTTTTATCTAATGACTTGTGGCTTCAAACTGGTACTTGGAATAAACACAGATGCAGGTAGCTTTGAATAAAAGACTAAATACTTTACTAATGACTCTTCATTTACATCTGTATTGAGAGAGCCTGCTACCTATCTAATCTAGTGAACAGGAGAGCCTTCAGTTTAACTCACCATCCTCCTTGATGGGACTCAAACTCGGAGCATGCGAAGAGTGCAGGGAAAGCAGCCATTGAGAACAAGGGAGAGAGAGAGGGGGGGGGTCTTAACTTTTATAAGACTGATGACCCAAGCAACTGTCCTGGGTCACATGATCTGAGCACCAAAGGTATTTATGATCATGCAATAAAAGACAGACAAAGGCAAATGGAGAAGATCTGGCATGCAATAGAAAGGGAGGCCCTATCTGGCTATTACCCATCTGTTCTAACAACAAGATGGAGGGGGAGAGAGAATGCTGTGATTTCCAACAGTCCCCTTCTCATTCTCTTGGACCCACATCGAGGATCTTCATGCCTTCTCGTAGTCTCTGGAACTGGTCTCTTGGTAGAGGCTTGGTAAGAATATCAGCAAGCATCATTTCTGTATTGCAGTATTCTAGCTGAACAATTCCATTGCGACACATCTCTTGCACCTTATGGAAAGCAATGTCAATGTTCTTCTTGAGTGGCTTCTCACTTTCAGAAAGTTTGATGCAGCTTTGGTTATCTTGCATCAAAATGGTTGGCCTGGGCTCTGTTATCCCTAAGTCCAGAAGTAAGTTATGCAGCCACTTTATTTCATCACGTGCTGCTTTTGCAGAAACACACTCAGCACCTGTGGAAGAATCTGCAATTGTAGATTGTTTCTTACTTGACCAACTTATAGCTCCTCCACCATAGAAGATCAGGTTTCCGCTGGTTGATTTTCTCTCTGCTAGGTCTGCAGCCCAGTCAGCATCCGCATAGGCAACCAGTCATGGCCAGGAGATGTAGGGAGAAGGCCAGAAAGGCTAAAGCACAGATCAAACTTAGGCTGGCCAGAGACATTAAAAACAATAAAAAGGGCTTTTTTAAATACGTCCGCAGCAAAAGGAAAAAGAAGGAGATGATAGGGTCACTGCGCAAGGAAGATGGTGAATTAATAACAGGAGGAAGAAAAAAGGCAGAACTCCTCAACACCTTCTTCGCCTCAGTTTTTTCCCAAAAGGATAAAAACACGCAACCTGGCAGTTGGGGAGCAGGTGAGGAAGTGGGGGAAATGCAGCACAGAATAGATAGAGAGGTAGTACAGGAATACCTGGCCACACTGGATGAATTCAAGTCTCCAGGGCCAGATGAATTGCATCCTAGGATTTTAAAAGAACTAGCAGAGGTCATTGCGGAACCTCTTGCTATAATCTTTGAAAACTCTTGGCGGACCGGAGAAGTTCCGGCAGACTGGAGGAGGGCAAATGTTGTCCCCATCTTCAAGAAGGGAAAAAAGAGGACCCAAATAATTATCGCCCAGTCAGCCTGACATCAGTACCTGGAAAGATCCTGGAGCGGATCATCAAACAGTCAGTTTCTAATTACTTAGAAAACAATGCCGTAATTACGAAAAGTCAACATGGATTTCTCAAAAATAGGTCATGCCAGACTAATCTTATCTCTTTTTATGATAGAGTTACTTGCTTGATAGATGAAGGGAATGCTGTGGACATAGTATATCTTGATTTCAGTAAGGCCTTTGACAAAGTTCCCCATGACATTCTTGCAAAGAAGCTAGTAAGATGTGGGCTGGACAGGGCTACTGTCAGGTGGATATGTAACTGGTTGACTGACTGTACCCAAAGAGTGGTCACCAATGGCAGATTCTCATCCTGGAGAGAAGTGACTAGTGGGGTGCCACAGGGTTCTGTCCTGGGCCCGGTGCTGTTCAATATCTTCATTAATGACTTGGATGAAGGAATAGAGAGCACGCTGATCAAATTTGCAGATGACACCAAATTGGGAGGGGTTGCTAATACGCCTGATGACAGGATCAAAATTCAAAAGGACCTGGACAGATTGGAGAGCTGGGCCAAGGCTAACAAAATGAACTTCAACAGAGAGAAATGTAAGGTCCTACACTTAGGCAGAAAAAATGGTATGCAGAAATATAGGATGGGGGACACGTGGCTGGCTAACAGTGCGTGTGAAAGGGATCTAGGAGTCTTCATAGACCACAAGCTGAACATGAGTCAGCAGTGTGATGCAGCAGCCAAGAAGGCCAATGCAATTCTTGGTTGCATCAATAGGAGTATGGTGTCTAGATGGAGGGAGGTATTGGTACCACTCTATTCTGCATTGGTTAGACCTCATCTTGAATACTGTGTCCAGTTCTGGGCACCCCAATTCAAGAAGGATATGGATAAGCTGGAGCAGGTCCAAGGAGGGCAACCAAAATGGTGAGGGGCCTAGAACCCATGCCCTATGAGGACAGACTTAGAGAGCGGGGTATGTTTAGTTGCAGAAGAGAAGGTTGAGAGGGGACATGATAGCCAGTTTAAATATTTGAAGGGATGTCAGTCAGGAGGGAGTGGGCTTGTTTTCCCTGCTCTTGAGACCAGGACAAGGAGCAATGGATGCAAGCTGCAGGAGGGGAGATTCCGCCTGAACCTGGGGAAATTTCCTGACAGTCAGGGCTGTCCGGCAGTGGAATGTGCTGCCACAGAGTGGGGTGGAGTCTCCTTCTTTGGAGGTTTTTAAGGGAGGCAGGGCCATTTGGGGGAGTGCTTTGGGGGTTTTTTGCATGGCGGGGGGTTTGGGATGGATGGCCCTTGTGGTCTTTTCCCAATTACTTTTTATATTTATTTCTATGATCACAGGCTGGTAACATCAGCTTGTAATCTGCAGTTCCTTTAAATTTCGGGACCTTTTTCACTGCAATGAGATCCTTTTCAGTGGGAAAAGATTTAACCATTCTGAAAGATACCAACAGCATTTGCAATATCAGGTCTGGTGAAATAGCATGACGGGGAGCTTTCCAACTGCAGTTTATTTTGTCCCATTTCTCAAGGGTTCACATTTCTTAGTGTCCTTTAAGAAACCCACTTCCATTGGGGTTGCCAAAATATTGGCATCCTTTAGTCCAAGGCAGTAAGATCTATTATCTTCTGTTTCGGGTTTAAAAGAAGCTTCCATCACTGCTTCTTTCTATTTGTACTCCAAGATAGTGTGAGGCTAAATTTTTATGTCTATCTCTTTCTTGAGATTGTTGACTATCTCCTCACTATCTGCTTTATTTTGACTGCACAGGATCAAATCATCAACATAACATGCAATATAAGTATTTATGTTTCTAATTTTTGAAAACACTTGTCAACAGTCCCTGGAGTGAAGCCTTGTTTGATAAGAAGTTAGCTTAGCTTTACCCCATGTCTGGCAGCCTTTTTTAAGCCATAAGTGCTCTTGTTCAATTTGCATACAAGATGCTTTTCCCCCAGGAATTTGAAATCCTGGAGGCTGGCTACTTCCGGTTCGGCAATGGTGCCGTGAAAAAGACCCTTTTTGAAGCCCTGCGTAAGGGGAACTTTTACCAGATGGCTGAAGACATCTTGAGATTGGGGGACAGCGTAAGTGCCTCCTTGGTATTGGGGGACAAAAATTGGGGGTTCCCGGAGTCAATACGTCTTCGAGCTGTCATCGGAGCGAGCGATTGCAAGACGGCAGCGGAGAAGACGGGACAGATGGGAGCACCCACGACCATCTGGTTAGCTTAGGCTTCTAAGCGGCGCCAGCTAACTGTTTTCTTTCAAGGAAAGAACTTTGATCTGAGAGGAGTTGGAAAAGTTTTTTTTTTTTTTATCCCTTTTGAAATTAAGAACCAGCGGACAATCTGAGGGTAAGGAATTTGTAAAAGACTAATCTTTTTGAAAGGGGTTTTGGGAAATAGCGGAAGGTGGGAGACTTAGAGCAGTTGCTAGCGGATGAATGGGGGAATCATATTAAAAGCTAGCTTTTTTTTGATCAGATTTGGAATAAACCCACCTTTCATAAAGTATTACCTTGAAATAAAAATTTTGAAAAATAATTTCCCCAGTTGATTTATAATTTTGGCATAAGAAATTAAGATTTGGTTGAGGAGTGGACACTTATAAGAAAAGGACAGAAATAGATCCGGGAGTTGGAGAGTGACGACAGTAGAATTAATGGCGGTGAGAGAGATTGTAGGACTGTGAATATATCAACTTTTTAATACCGACAAAAAGGGGGAAGAAAAAAAAAAGGGAAACAGTTGGAGCTGAGTTGGAGTTTGGATTAAAAGGTGGTATTTGTGGAGATGAGTTGGGGAGCTGAGTGGAGGTGAAAAGGGAAAAAGACTGGGGGAGAGAGCTAATTGGGAACGTGAAGAGGAGAAGTTTTGGGAAAGAGAGAAGACAAATAATTTGAAAGACAGCACAATGAAGATATAACTAAGATATAGCTGGAATGAGAGAGGAAGCAAGTATTGAAAATAAATAAGTTTTAGAGTATAACATTTTACAGTGAGAGATAGTGTTATAAGATTGGAAAATTGTAATTTGAATATTTATAAAAAAAGGGGAGGGTGAGGAGAAAATAATTATTAAATTTAAATATTTTTTTATATAGTTATTTATAAAAGATAGATTTGAATCAAATTAGTAATTTCTTAGAAAAAATTGAATGTATTTGGAAACGCAAAAGAAATTGTGTATTGGGTAATTATTTTTTTATATAGTAAAGGGGTTATTTAAATTTATATAAAGTTGAATTGGGGGAAAGGGGGGATAAGAGATAATTGCAAGCAGTAATAGAGAAATAATAGAGGGAAATCATATGAACTGAATTGAAAATCATTGAATATTGATTGTTATTATTGTTGATTATTATTATTATTATTGATTATTTTTTTTGGTTTATATTGTAAGTAAATACTGATAATACAGGAAATTTTTGGGGGATGTGGATTTAACTGGTGATATAAAATTGTATAGGGAATAATAATAATTGTATAGGGAATAATAATAATAAGAAGAAAGAGCTTATATTAAAGAGGATTAGTGAAGAGAAAATAGTGAGTAAAGATAGTTAGGAAATTTATGATAAAGCCTTAAAGCCAATTAACTTGTCAACATCAATATTATCTATTTGGGACAATTTTATGGATACGAGGATGACATCGAGGTCAAGCAAGATGTCTACAATACCAAACCCAGAAATTTCTTGGAACCAATAGCAAAACCTGAACAAAGCAAGACGGGCAAATAAATCAACGTTATTAGAAGAGATAAGGAATATAAAATTGGAGATCAGACAAGAAATGAAAGACCTTAGAATGAAATGAAGCAAGATTTTTAAAAAAGAATTGAAAGGTATAAAAATGGCATTAGGAGGATTACAAGAAGATTTAAAGAATACACAAGATCGAGTTGTACAATTAGAAATGAAGACGAAAGAAACAGACGAAACATTGGAAAATGTAACAAGACAACAAGAACGGTTATTGGATGAGAAGGCTTTGGCGGATATGAAAATTAGAGAAAATTTTATAAAGATTAGAGGTTTAACAGAATGTAGAGGAGAAAATTTATATGAGAGGTACCACCATTAGCGGAATACTTAAATATCACAACAGAAAAGATGGAAAGGGGAAAAAATAAAATTTACAGATGATTAAGAACAGCGGGGAAAACTTTCCCCGAGATATAATGATCCAGTTATCGTAAAAATAAGAAGGAAATAATTCAAAAGAGTTTGGAAAATGATTTGATAATCGATAAGGTAAAGGTACATATTTATAAAGACGTGCCATCTCGAATCTTGAGGAAAAGGAATGAATATAGATTTATAACATCGTTTTTGAAAAAAAAAATATTGTACCGTTGGGGAAGCTTTTGGTTTAAAAGAAACAGATTAAGATAGAAACAGTTCAGGAAGCCAAAGCTTTCATGAGAACATATGGAAGAGAAAAATCAAGGCAAAAGTCAGATCGGAGAAAGGGCACAGAAGAAAACGATTAGAAAATAGGAGGGAAGATATTGAACAAGAAAGTGAAGAAGACGACGGAGCTATAGGAAGTGAATCGAAAAAAAAAGAAAGTACAGAATCTGGGAAAAAAAAAATTTAATTGATAAAATTTTTGATCCTTAGACAATGTACTTGAAAAATTTCTCTTTAATATTAAAGGTATTGAACACCCCAAAAAAGAAAGAAAATATTTATTATATTGAAAAAAAAAATTGGATATTACGTGTTTACAGGAAATCCCTATACAAAAGAGAAAAAATCACTTGATATGTAATAAGAAATTAGGTAATGAATATATAGCAGCACCCAGTGTAAAAAAAAAGGGGTGGTTTTATATATAAAAGATAAATTACAACCTAAAGAGATATTAAAGGATGAGAATGGTCATTTTGTGGGGGTGGAAATTAATTGGCAAAATAAAAAAAATTAGTTTTGGGGTTTATGGACCCCATAAAACACAAGAAAATTTCTATAAAGAATTGAATAATAAAATTGTAGAATTAGAATATAATAAAATAATTTGCTTAGGGGACTGGAATGGAGTGATAAATCCTGGATTAGATAGGAAATCAAAGAAAGGAATAAAGGAAAAACAGGGAAAATCCAAATCATTTGATACTATGATGTTAAATTTAGATTTAATAGATATATGGGGAAAAAAAGGAGAAATTGAAGATTATACATTTTATTCAGAACCACATGCTTCCTTATCTAGGATAGATATGTTCTTGGTTTCAAATTCACTAGTTGGAATGGTGGATAAACAGGAAAATTACCATGAAAATTTCATATAACCCAATTATGTTGGTGTTAAAATATAGAACAGAGAATTCATTTTATTGGAGATTAAAGGAAAAATTATTGTTAGAGGAAAAATTTGTTACGAAAGTTAAAAAAGATTAAAAAAATATTTTTAGGAGAATTTAGACAAAGGAGTTAAATTGACAACGGTATGGGACACAGCTAAGGCAGTGATGAGGGGTTTATTTATTCAACATAATGCAGAAATTAATAAAAAGAAAAAGAGAGAGATTTAATTTGGGTGAGGATCTAAAGAAGAAAAAAAAAAAGAATTGTGCATTAAATTGGATTCAAAATTGGATTAAATTGGAAGATACGAAGTTATTAAGGATAAAAGGGGATATGGGGAAGGTTGGCATTATTATTTATGGAAACAAAGGGAGAAATAGTAAAGAATTTTAAAACCCTTATTTAAGGAAAGCTTTATTTAAAGTATGGGGAAAATATTTTTTAAGATCTTGTGGAAAACCCTACGTGGGTATCTCCGCAAGAAGCATTTATAAGAAGGAAAATATTTTATTTGATAGATGGATAAGGTAGAGATATAGTGACAATAACAAAAGCGAATTCAAATTAAATCCCAGCAAAAAAAACGATGCAGGGATAAAATGTCATTGGCTTCATATAGCAGATGAGAGAAAAATTAAAAATGATATCAAAATTAGTGATTATAAATAAAAGAAAAAGTTAAATGAGATTTTTTGCTCAGATAAACCCAGGAACTCCCGATTTATAAATTTGTTAAAATGGTAAATGAAAAGGAAGAATTAAATTGCCTATTAAAGTAGGCCCAGAATTTTTCACATCCAAAATTTACTAGAAAGTTGGGAAAACTTTTTACCAAATTATTAAATATACAGCATGCCAAGATATTAAAGAAAATGTGTATAAAATGTATTTGCGTTGGTATTAACCCCCCCAAAAATTTGCTAAGATGACAAATAAGTGTTCAATAAGTGTTGGAAGTGTGCTGTGGAGGTGGGCTCTTAACCATATGTGGTGGTCGTGTAAAGTAGTACAGGTTTCTGGAAACAGATCCATAGACAAATTGAATTAAATTTTTGGGATAAAATTTAATATGTCCCCCGAAATTTATATGTAATCGATGTGGGGGAAAATTTTGGAAAAAAAAGTGGGTAAGCAATTGTTTTATATGACAACAGCTGCAAGGATAGTTATAGCTTCTAAGTGGAAGGATAATAAGATGCCATCGATAGAAGACTGGGATATGAAATTGATTGATATAATTCAAATGGATAGATTAACTTGTTTGTTACGGGGAGAGAGTAAAGAAAATTTTGTGAAACAATGGGGAAAAACGTTACAATATCTCAAAAATTCATGGTATAATAGTGAAATGGTAAAAATAGATTTTTGAATAATATTTAGGGATTAGGAGGTATAGTGGAAAGAGGAATGTCACCAACTGAAATTAAGTTAAAGAATATCTGACTCTCAGATCGAAGTTGGAAGTAGGAGGAAAATAGATTTGAATTAACAAGAATTTAGAGTTTATGTAAGTTTTAAATTATGTAAGTCAAATGAAACTGTCATGTAAATTTGTTAGTAAGTCATGTAATTTGTATTGTTATGTAATTTGTATTGTCGTGTTAATGTATATGTATTAAAAGAATAAAGTTAAAAAAAAAAGAAATCCTGGAGGCTGTTCCATGTACAGTTCCTCATCCAGTTGTCCATAAAGAAAAGCTGTTTTAACATCAAGATGTTGGACATGCATTTTCTTAGATGCTGCAACAGCTAGGAGAGTTCTCACAGTTGTGTGTGTGGCAACAGGGGCAAAAATTTCGTTGTAATCTTCACCAAATTGTTGTGTAAATCCCTTTGCCGCTAACCTGGCTTTATATCTCTGAATTTCCCCTTCTGCATCTTGCTTTGTGGTAAAGACCCATTTACAGCCAATTGCCCTTTTTCCTTTTGGCAATTCTGACAAAGTCCATGTTTTATTTTTATATAAAGATCGCATCTCTTCAACAGCAGCTTCCACCCACTTTTGAGAATCTGCCTTTGGTAGTCCCTTGATCTTTTGCCAGTCAGAGGGTTGTGGAATCTTCTCCTCTGTGGCTAGATAAGACAGTCTATCAGGTGGTACGCCTCTGTTGATGCGTTCAGATCTTCTTACCTGGACTTGGACACCTGGGTCTGCTCCTTGAGCGCCGTCCGGTTCCGCGTCCTCTGGCTGGGTCACCACATCTGTAGCCCCTTCTGGATGCAAGACATCTGGAGGATTGTACAGTGTCACATACTCTGGTTGCTGGTGGGAGTCTCCTTCCACTGCAAACAAATCTGGATAGACATCTTGGTTTGGATTAGATTTGGGCTGTGATCTTTCATCAACATAAACAGCACTTGTTACTTTTATTGTACACCCATCTGGATTCAGAATTCTGTAACCATTTCTAGCATAACCAACAAAAATTCCCTCTTCACTTCTACAGTCAAGTTTGTCTCTTTTCTGTTTGGGAATGTAGGTATATGCCTTACTTCCAAAAACTTTGAGATGATTCAACATGGGCTTAGTTCCATTCCATAACTGAAATGGAGTTGCATCTCTGGATTTGGTTGGCAGACGGTTGCACAAATATGTGGCAGTCATAATTGCTTCAGACCAATAGCGTTTAGGCATGTTAGCCTCTAAAAGCATTGTGACTGCCATCTGTTTGAGAGTTCTATTCATTCGTTCTGCCACTCCATTCTGTTCTGGAGTGTAAACTTGTGTAGTTTGATGTTCAATTCCATGTTCCTTAAAAAACTCATCAAACTCTGCATTAACAAATTCACTTCCATTGTCAGAGCGTAGGCTTTTAGGTTTGTAGCCAAATCTATTAGAGACAAGATTAAAGTATTCCTTGAATTTCTCAAAAGCTTGACTTTTCTCTTTGAGAAGGTAAGTGTATGTATATCTGCTGAAAACATCAATAATAGTCATAAAGTAAGAATTTCCACCTGCAGACTTTTGGCTGAATGGACCACAAAGATCAGTATATAAAAGGTCCAGTGGTTTGGTGGATTGTCTCTCTGCAATTGACGAATGTGATGCTTTGAAAGCTTTTGCCCTTAAGCATTTTTCACATCTCTCATTGTTTGAGCATATTTTAAAATTAAAGTCTATAGCAAGCTCTTGATTAGCCAATGTCTTAATGCATTCTAAATTTCTGTGCCCAAATCAGCGATGCCATAAATTTAAACAGTCTTTGTGATTACACTGGATCACAGTATTTGCATATGAATCCAAAATTTGCATTTGGTAACAGTCACCATTTAGGATTCCTCGAAAAATTAAATTTTTGCCATGAAGACCAAAACAAGTTTCCTTTTTGAAAATAACTCTGTTTCCTCTCGCTGTAGTTGTTCTGACACTATAAAGAGACACCTTCAAATCTGGGACAAAATAAGCATCATGAATTCTTAAAGTCTCTATCCTGTTGGCGCCAAGTTTTGTTTGCAAAAGAACTGTCCCTTTCCCTTTTGCAACCACTGATTGGCCATTTGCTAAATAAACAGGAAAATGTATGCTTGTATCAAGATTTACAAACATTTCTCTCCGATTAAAATAGTGACTAGTAGCACCGCTGTCAATTACAATTATATTTTCTTTTTGATTTTGCATAGGCTTGAGCAATTGTTCATTAATTAGACCAACATTAAAATTTGCAGAAGATTTCTTCTTAGAATTAAAACCACTTTTATCACTGGGTTTGTGTTGCTGATGTTTCCCCTGAAGTTTTGATATGTTAATTTTGTGGCTATTTGTTCTCTGTGAAGAAGACTCTTTGATGTGCAAATTCTGCTCAGCGAGGTGAGCTAATGCTGTGCCAGTAGATGATTTTGCTTCAAATTTACAATTCGTTAAATTTTTCCTATTTTGATATTCTATAACTTCAGCAATAGCAGTTTCCAAATTTACATCTCCCTTAATTTGTAGAGCATCAATTATGGGCTCAAAAAATTCAGGCAAGCTTCCTAGAAACATTCCCAGTCTCACAGATTCTGAAAGATTTTCTCCAGCACTTTGCAATTCAGATATCATAGTCATGAAAGTGTTAATATGTTCATTCAAAAATCTAGGATTTAACAATTTCATTCTTGTAAGTCTGATTATAATACCACTTTGCTTTGCAATACTGGGAGAGTCAAATAATCTCTTCAGTTTTTCCCATATTTCTTTAGCACTTTTCAGGTCTCTGATGTGATAAACAATGCTTGGATCAATGGCTAGGCAAATATAAGCAGTTGCTTTCTCATCATCTTCATCAAATTTCTGCTTTGCCCTATATTCTGTGGGCCACTGTCCTTTCACAACCTTAAATAGTCCCATTGTAGTTAATTGCATTTGCATATTCCAAGACCAATTTCGGTAATTGCTACCAGTTAAGTTTTCAATAGTAAGCAATGGATTAGAAGCCATTGTTCAAGCGGTCAGTCTCTGCCGGCCGGGTGCCACGTGGTCATCAAACAAAGAACTTCTCTTCTGGGCCCGTAACCCAAATATGTTGGGAAAATGAGACTGAACCTGTCAGGATCCAATCTTCATTTAGCAAAGTCACACAGAGAAGCGGTAGAAGTTTTATCTAATGACTTGTGGCTTCAGACTGGTACTTGGAATAAACACAGACGCAGGTAGCTTTGAATAAAAGACTAAATACTTTACTAATGACTCTTCATTTACATCTGTATTGAGAGAGCCTGCTACCTGTCTAATCTAGTGAATAGGAGAGCCTTCAGTTTAACTCACCATCCTCCTTGATGGGACTCAAACTTGGAGCATGCAAAGAGTTCAGGGAAAGCAGCCATTGAGAACAAAGAGAGAGGGGGGGGGTCTTAACTTTTATAAGACCGATGACCCAAGCAACTGTCCTGGGTCACATGATCTGAGCACCAAAGGTATTTATGATCATGCAATAAAAGACAGAGAAAGGCAAATGGAGAAGATCTGGCATGCAATAGAAAAGGAGGCCCTATCTGGCTATTACCCATCTGTTCTTACAACAAGATGGAGGGGGAGAGAGAATACTGTGATTTCCAACAGTAGTCTCAGTTCTCATACACATCCACACACACACTACTAGCTATCTATATGTAAAATTACAATGGAATGCAAAAGTTTGACAGATATTACTAACTGACTTCAGGTGGAAGAACTGGCATTGAACTGCTAGATGTGCAAACTTAATTACAAGATTGTATGTATCTGTAGTTACAAGACACAGACAGAAAGAGTGATCACTCTTGTAACTAAGTCTGCACATCTAACAATTCAATGCTGCTTCCTTCACGTGCAATCAATTAATAGCATCTGTCAAACATCTGCATCCGTAGCAGTATAAAATATAAAAAGAGAAATATGAAAGCCTGGACATTCATGAAGTAAGAGTAAAAACCTCCTTATGGACTTAATATCTAAAATGAGTTTAATTTTCAGATATTATTTATTAGCACATTTGTATTCCTCTATCCTAGGAATTCAGACTGATGGGTATGATGCTATTTTCCCCCATCTCCAAATAACTTTATGAGGCAGGTTAGGTCGGTTGACCTAACATCAAAATGGTATGTTAAGGCTTTTAATATCTCTCCAGTCCAAATATATCACAATGACTAACTCCTTACCAGAAGCAACTGGAAGCCATAATATTCCAAAAGGGCCAAACAGGCATTGTTTGGTTTCACATAGTTAACACCTATTACAAAATATTGATCCTATAAAAGACCATCCTTTTCCAAAATAGAGCTGCAAAAACATGACAGGCCTCATCTGTGTATTTGGGGGATGATGTAAGTTGCAGTCCAAGACATCAAGAGGGCATGAGTTCAATGCTAAAATCACCATGAGGTTGGGGGAAGACAGCAATCCTGGACAGGAAAAGCTTCCCAGTAAGTGAATGCAGTCTGGAGAAGTGCTAGTGGGAAAAGAACCAATGTAAGAAATGCAGCTTGTTTATTTAAAGGTACTTTTGGGACCTTTGCCAAGATATTGATCAAAGCTGCTCCCTGAAGTAGCAGCCTTAAAGTGAAATATCAAAGAGGAAGGACCCTCATACAGCTGCGTATGGGCACTTTGTAACTACTGCTGTTACCTTGGATTTTTCAACAAATGAAGGCTGCAGTTTTTAAATAGCAGTGGCAGCCTGTTTGTTTCCATGATTGCTGCTGTAAATAAGAAAACAACATTGCACTCAGGGTGTTGATGGAAGGGGAGGGGGGGACATGGTTTATTGCAGGTTGCTTCAGATACCCACCACTCTTCTCCCCACCTTTGAGGGCAACCTGTGTGTACATGTGTGTGTGTGGCGTACATATTAAAGGCTATGCAAATTACAGCTCCCCCAGGAGAGTGAGAAATGAGCCTCTCTATTTTGCTTATATTAAGGCAGCCTGAAATAGAGATTAACAAGCTTGGTAATTAGGCAAACTGAAAGCCTGCCCAACACATTGCACCTTTCCAAGACTCTGTGTTGATTATTATTACCTTGATACAATGGCCTCCAAGTACAGTTCAATGATTTAAACATAAAGCACCAACTCGGCGCCCACCTTTGCATCAGTTTGGTAGAGGTGTGTGAGCACACTGTGCTCTCTTTCTTCGTAGCAACAGCAGCAACCACAACAAAATTATCCCTGAAAAGAAGCCTTTTAAACAAACTGAGTCTGTGCAAGTGAGGGGTGGGAAATGGACAGCAGCAACCTCCTTCTGAAAATATTCCTCAGTAGGGAGAATGCCTCCCCTCGCATCATCACTGCTACCATCACCACCACCAGGGCTCCTGTGTCCTTCACAGCTGCATGGGTGGCACCAATCACACGCATAAACTTTGCCTCATTAGTGCATCTCCATATCATAAATAAATACCTAAATATATACTAACAAATATCATTTGGAGAATTTTTTTAAAAAAGGCTATCAGCTCTTTCCATTCAGGCTACAGAAAAATCTACTGCCATGTTAACTCTTTAAACCATTGACTAGTGTTCTTAGGTGCCTTTTCAAAAGATTTTTCTTTTCAAAAGATTTGGTGAGTTTGGGGGATTTAAAAAAAAAACTTATAAAAATTCTTACAGGATTACACCATATGGGTTCTCAAAGAAGCTTACTATCCTCTTCTTCCCAAATCACAAAGTAAATGTTGCAATATTCAATTAACGGGAATAAAAAAAATAAACCAACAAACCTGAGAGCTATTAAATGATTTGGGACAAAAACTGTCTTCTATTGATCCAGATGTTTTCCTATATTGGGAAGTCTTTGATAGCTTTTTCTGAAGGTTAAAAAGCCGCTGATCTGGTTACTTTTTCTTGGTTAGAGAGTGCCATGTCAGCTATTGAATGGGGGGAGGGTGTTGATTGTTTCTGGGGTTTTTTTAGAACTTTCAAATAGTTGAAAAAAATAATTATAACACAACATCCTCTGTTAAAGTTTTTAAAGAAGTAGCCATGTCCATCTCTTGCAACATATAAAGCAAAGAGAGAAGGGGAACACAGAAAAATAAATGTTAGCAGCACCTTTCTGGATCCTATTGCTTTCCCTCCCACTCCCAGAACTATGTAAACATGCTTTGTACCTGAGCACTTATTATCACTCTGTTTTGGGTTTATATTTCCCAAAGGTCATGCAGATATAAAAACCAGCTAGTCTTAAAGGTACTGCTACATTTTTCTTTTCCTCCTCCTTCCTTCCTCCTTTTTTATCCTCTGTGAAAGGTGATGCAAGAAGGTACGGGGCTGTCATTATATAGTTGTTATGAAATTATTAGCAAGGGCAGAGAGGGGAATTGTGTTTGTGCATATGTTATCTGACATAATCAATACAATTGTCAATGCAATAAAATAAAGCAGGAACTTTTGGTGGGGGGTAGCTACTGCTATCATAATTTCCCATCAGATGGATCTTTAGAAGGGCAAACAACTGATAAGTTTTATAATATCCTACATGTCAAATTTTAACTGGCTGCATTTAGTGTGTGCCAGCCCAGATACTTGCCAAGAATAAATCATGTTCAATACGTATATGGGGTGCTGTGTGTTTGGTTAAACAGAGAAAAATTTCTCAGTTTCTCCATATCTGCAGATTGTATCCAGAGTCAACCAACCATGGCTTGAAAAAATACACACACAAACATATATAGAGAGAGAAATCCAAAAATCAAACTTTGTTTTTGCCATTTTATTTATGGGACACCATTTTACTGTACCATTGTACACAATGGAACTTGATCATTCATGAATTTTCATATCCACGTGATGTCCTGGAACCAAACCTTAGTGGATACCAGAGGACCACTGAACGTTACTGCTGAGCACATTTGCCAGCTTTACTGTCCTTCTGACATACCAGTTTTTCCACTGCAGATCTTAGATTTCTTCATCGGTGGTCTTTTTACCTCAGAGATCAGCACAGCTGTCTTCCTTATGTCCCAAATTCTTGAAACCATTGAGCAGACTGTCCTACTCTTCTTTACTGAAAATTTTTTAGCAATAGCAATAATAGCATTTATTTCTATACCGCCTATCAACTAGCGTTATCTAAGCGGTTTACAATGTATTTTTAGCTAATTGCCCCCAACAAGCTGGGTACTCATTTTAACGACCTGCGAAAGGATGGAAGGCTGAGTCAACCTTGGAGCCTGGCAGGATCAAACTCACAACCTTGTGGTTGCAGTACTGGCATTTAACCACTGCGCCACCAGGGCTCCAAGACTAGGCAGCCATCTGTCACATATACTGCAATTCCATTGAGCAGGGCATTGGATTAGATGATATTCAGAATCCTCCTGAATTCTATATTCTACAAAGGGGCTTGAGAAAGTTACTTTTTTGGATGGCCAGTTGCTAAAATCCCTCAACCAGCATGCCAACTGAGGCCTCTGGGAATGGCAGACTTAAAAAAAAAAGGGAGGGGGACTTTTCTGGTCTCTGTTCTAGCATGACAGCAGAGTTAGGGCACATCCAAAGAGAGGAAGAGCGGATAAGGCACCACGACCGGATGGATTTACAGCATTATATTATAAAAGGTTTATAAAAGAATTGATCCACCACACTGAAGGAAATAGAGAAATATGGTAAACCAGAAACCTGGGGAGATTCTAATATTGTATTGATACCCAAAGAAGGTAAAGACAAAAGAGAAGTTAACAACTACAGACCAATCTCCTTGCTGAATATAGATTATAAAATATTTGCATCAGTGTTGGCAAAATGCTTGAGGGAAGCACTGCAGGATAAGATTCAAGAGAGTCAAACAGGCTTTCTCCCAGGTAGACATACGAGAGATAAGGTTAGAATGATCATAGATGTGATTGAATTTTATGACAAAAACCAGGGGAAGAAGGCAGCACTTATTTTTCTGGATGCTGAAAAAGCTTTTGATAACGTTTCTTGGGACTTTATGTTAAGGGTTCTGAAAGAATATGATTTGGGAGAAGATTTTTGCAAATGGATGGAGATGATTTACCAAGACCAATCAGCGAGGTTAATTATAAATGGAGATACTAAAGCAAGCTTTGCAATAAATAAAGGGGTAGGACAGGGGTGCCTGTTATCACCATTATTATTCATAGCTGTATGGGAGGTTCTGCTGATAACAATAATTGAAGAGCCACAGATAAGAGGTTTGAAATTAAGGAAAAAAGAACTGAAAGTAAAAGCGTTTGCAGATGATGTAATTATAGTTTTGGAGGATCCACAAGAATCAATTCAGGTGCTGATGGAAACTTTACAAAGATATGGACTAAAAGCAGGTTATAAGATAAATAGAGAAAAAACAATGATGATGACTCTTAATATGACAAAAAAGAGCGAGCAGAATCGGAGAGAAAATCCGGATATCAACTGAACAAGAAAACAAAATATCTGGGGATAACTATGATGAAAAAGAATCAAGAACTATTTGAAAACAATTATTCAAGAACATGGAAAGAAATTAAATGTGATATGGAGAAATGGAAAAATTTAAATTTATCCTTTTTGGGTAGGATAAATGCTTTTAAAATGTCTTTACTACCAAAGCTTGTGTTCCTCTTTCAAAATTTACCAATAATAGGGAAAGAGAAGCTATTTAGGGAATGGGGAATGGCCCTACAAAAATTTATTTGGCAAGGGAAAAAACCAAGAATTAGATTTAAAATACTTAAAGATGCAAAAGAGAGAGGAGGACTTGACTTACCATCATTAAAAATCTATTACCACGGATGTTGTTTAGGTTGGATCAAAGACTGGATTCAATTAGAAAACACAACCACTAAAGACTCAGAAGAAATAAACAATAGATTTGGATGGTATGGATATCTATGTTATGATAGATCTACAGTGAATAAAGAGTTTAAAAATCATTGCCTTCGAAAGACATTGTTGAAGGTTTGGTCACAAATAAAGCAAAAAAATTTATACAAAACTACCAGTATGGACCTCACCACAAGAAGCTTATAAAATCGCCCCAATAAAACAAGGAAATTTACTAACATATCAAGAGTTATTGAAATGGGAGGGCAACAAACCAAGGATGTGTACAGAAGAAGAATTAAAGGCTGAAGGGCATGAATTAAATTGGTTTCCATGGAGATAACTCAGAGAAAGATTTAGAATGGACCAAAAACTATATGGATTTGAGAGGAAAGAGAATGAATTAGATGTACTGATGAAAGATAACCAAAATAGAAGAATTTCCAAATTTTATAAATTATTGTTGAAAAGAGAAATGGAATCAGAAGTAGTTAAGGATACAACGGTTAGATAGCCAAAGAATTTGGGACATTCAATTGAATTAGAAACTTGGGCAAGAGTGTGGAAAATAGATATAAAATTTACACCAAACTTAAATTTAAGAGAAAACTTTTATAAAATGTTTTACAGATGGTATGTGACCCCAGAAAGGTTACAAAAAATAACAAAAAATGCGAATTCAAATTGTTGGAAGTGTGATGAAAAGACGGAGTCTTTTTTCCATATGTGGTGGACATGTAAGATAGCAAAAATTTTTTGGAAGGGGGTACATGACGAAATCCAAAGAATTTGTAAGCTGAATTTTGAAATGAAACTGGAGCTTTATTTGTTAAATACGTCAGGGCAACTAAGGGAAATAAGAAGTCATCAGAAGATATTATTATATCTAATAACTGCGGGAAGGTTGACATATGCACAGCACTGGAAAGAAAAGAAACATATTGATATAGAAGAATGGAAGTTAAAAGTTCTGGATATGATAGAGATGGAAAAGTTAGCATTTTCTTTGAAGAATGAATCTATCCAGAACTTTGAGAAAGAATGGAAAAGAGTATTGGATTGGGTAAGGATATAAATGTATGAGAAATCAAAGAAGAAATAATGTAACTGTTCTCTCTGTAAGATGGAAATTATGTTTGTAATGGAATGGAAATAAGCAATTTCAACTGGAAGATTTAAGCATGGAAGTGAGGGGGGTATTTTTGAGATAAACTTTCAATAAAAATTATACAGAAAAAACAAAAACAAAAAACAAAGAGAGGAAGAGAAGTTAAGAAAGGAAAAAGTTGCAACCAATCACTGCAGTTCTTATACTTATACTGGTACATTTCTCTACCTACTCTCCCAAATACCCTCTCTGTTGCCCCATTTTCTCAGCTGCTTTTAAGTATCCCAGTTTCTCCTCCTCTCCCTTTGTTTTCAGCTTACTTCAGTTGATGCAAATTGATTTCAAGGTGCAAAAGTAGTTTGACTCAATTTAGAAGGAGAGGATTGGCACCCTTCCCAGTAAACTCAGGCAAAAAAGGAAACCACCCCAGACTCTCCTAGCTTGTCTGTTCTTCTTCATTATTAACTTCTGCCATCTTGGCCACGCAGTCCCAGTTTTCATCTGTAAAATGCTGGAAGGTAGACACTCACTGAACCAGCGATGTGTAGTGGTTGATTACCACACTATGACCTTGGAGACCAGGGCTCTACTCTCTGTTTGGCCACAGAAACTCACTGGGTGACTTTGGACACGTCACACACTCTCAGCCCCAGAAAAACAAATTGAAGGCATAGGACTAGAACAGGAAAGGCGCTCATTAGGCTCTTCTGGAAAGACCCAGAAGAGCTCCTTTCCCTCTGGCTGGCTGGCTGGCTTTAAGGAGGTATTTCCCATCGGTATTGACTCCGCTTCCTTTCTGCCATGAAACCAAAGCCAAAAATTTGGCAAAGCAGCCGAGCTCCCGCCGCAGCCCTTTTACTGCAGCTGACAGGCCGGCTGCCTCAGGTCACGTGCTCCTAATCAAACCCTTCTCCCTCGCCCTCCCGCCCTGGGCTTCTAATTAAACCTGCCGGCCTCAAGAGTTCAAACCGCGCGGCCTTGTTTTTAAATCGCGCCTTTTTGTGTGCGTGTGTGTCGGGGGCTGCGCGAGGCTGAGAATGGACATTACAGCTTTTTATGATATAATATCCCGCCCTTAATTGGTGCTTCATAAGGCGGCGTCTGAAATTCTTGTCAAGTTTCCTCAGAAAAAAAAAAAACCTCACAAAACGCACCCCGCTTCTGCGGTTTTTCTCCCGCGCTTCAGCGTGCTGGAAAAAGCCATTCAAGGGGAGGCGAGGCGACGGGTGTATCTCACAATTCCAAAGTACCTTAATGTGTCAAAAATGTTTGGGGAGCGGGTGGGGAGAAAGCGCCACTGTAAAATGCAATCACCTACATTGGTGCCGCCATTGTGAAGCGAGAGGCAAAAAGTATTGCTAATTGTCCTGCGTTTTAGCAAGGTTTTTAAAGCATTATGTCCTAAGTGCACCGAAGGGTCAATTTGTGAAGTGAAAATACTTAGCATGCAAAGCGTCATACAAGATGCTGTGTAATACTTGACCTCTCAGCATAATAAATGTTGCAATGAAACGCTGCGCATTCAGCCCGGCCTGAATAGAGGCCTCCGCAGAGGAACAAAACCAGAAAATGTTCTCTTCATTCTCTCCCCCATTTCTTTTTTTCTACTAAGCGAAAATTATTCTTTATAATAGCCATTGCAGCCATTAGCCAGCATTTCGGGCTGGGGGGGGGGTTAAGAGAGAAGGGAGAAAACGAAGGAATAAATGTGCAGAAATAGCGATTTCTTCGTGGAAATGAGACTTTTGTATGGAGGCTGCAAATTACTCGGAGGTAGAGGAATAATGGTTGCCTGAGCTCGCTCGCTCAGTTTCTCCTTGCCTCAGAATACGGCGTGGGTGGGTTGAAAGATTTCCTCTCTGCAGCTAAATGTTTAGACATTTGACTATTTTAATTTTCCTCGCAGTCTGGCTCGATTGACCCCGCTTCCCCCATTGATCACTTCTTGTATGCCTGGGAGGAAAGTGTGCAGATGACGGGGGGGCGGGGGGGCCTTCCAATTAGCGCTTGTGTGTGACACGCAAGTACAATCAAGGGCTGTCCGCTGAAAACCTCCTCTCCAGCCTCCAGGGTTTTAAATCTGGCTTCCTAGATCAATACCTTTTAATAATTCAGCGCGCTTAATGGATAATTGTTGTTCTCTCCAATGGCCAGGCTAATTAGCCGTTGATGTTTTTCATCCCCGTTAACTTTCTGGGAAGTTTAACTTATGTGGGGGTAGAAGGAAGGAGGACGGAAAAACGGAAAGAGAAATCTTGGCCTCACTCAACGGAGCGCAACGAGGCTGGAAATCTTTTTTGCTCATCTTGTCGCGGGACAGTGGGCAAATTTGGAGGAAGAGGCATTTATATCTATCTATCGATCGATCGATCGATCTACACACACACACACACACACACACACACACACACACATATGTAACTTATCTCTCTCTCTCCTACTTCCCTGATCTTAAGCAACTTGTGGCCTTCCAGAGGTTGGACTCCAAGTCCTGTCAACACTAGCTAGCAGAGCCAGTGGTGAAGGATAATGGGAGTTGTGATCCAACACCATCAGAATGTGACTGAACTGCCCTCTCCTAATATAAATGTCTTTAAAATGAAATCCAAATTACTGTAGCATATTAAAGACTCTTAGGAAAATAAGTGAAGGGCACAAAAATGTCAGTTTGGTTCTGTCTGGAGCAGAAGGTGGGGCTAGAATGAAGACTCTCCTCTATTATTTACAAAATGATAAAGTGTAATTGTATCCAATAATAATAGAACATTTGTAACTCCTCACGAACAGGAAAGCACTAAGAAATGTATTATGCTTGCAGTAGTTCTCAGTTCTTTGGATCCATTGTACAAAGAATAAATGAAATGTCTGTATTTCTTATCAAATAATGTCAACTGTATTGAGGTTCTGAATCATTTCTTCTATTGTAGTTATGCAGTTTATTTCTTAGAAGCAGAGAAAATTAGCTAAACTATTGCATACACTGAAGACACCTATTAAAGAGAACACAGTTCTATAGTCCTATTCAATATGGATATCCTTTTTTAAAAAATCATGTAACTTCTTCATCATCAATCACTCATCTCCCATATTTCCAGAAAATAAAACAGGCACAGGCTGTAAATTGGAGAAAATGGAACTATACAGAAAGTAAGGAAAAGTATAATTCATACTTTGATTTTTCTATTCCCAAAAAACATAAATACCTGAAAGGAAACTGTCATAAATTGTGGGATTATTTTCACTTGAAGACTAGGAATTAACAATTAGTAATGTTGTTGTTGTGTACCTTCAAACTGATTCAAATTTATGGTGACCCTGTCTTAAGGTTTTCTTGATAAGAATTTATTCAGGTAAGGTTTTAGTATTCACTTCTTCCAGTGCTGACAGTATGACTTGTCCAAGGTCACCCAGCAGGTTTCAATGACTGAGCAGGGATTTGAAACCTACTCGCCTGAGTTCTGACCGAGCACCCAAACCACTGCATCATGCTGGGTCAATTAGTACAGTCAGACCTCCACATTTTCAGGTTTCACTTTTGCGGATTTGATTATTCACAGATTATTTGCTGTCACCTCTGCTGCCTCTCTATGCCATTTTTAATAGGGACTGCAAGCCTCATGAGACTGAGAAACTGTGAATGAGGCTTCTAAATCTCTCCTAAAAGTGGTATGGGGCAGCAGTGGAGGTGGCAGTAAGCCCCACTAGCCACCCACTTCTGAAGCCTTGTGAAGAAATCCTGATGCTTCAAAGGAATCTGTGGTGGGTTGAATATGGTGATTGTACTCATGTTAAATATGGTTTAGAGGGGCCTAGAATTATTTACAGATTTTTCACTTTCCTGGGGGTCCTGTGCCCCTAACTCTAGCAAATGTGGAGGGATAACTGTAATTGTTTTCATGTGGTATATCTGTTTAGGACAAATGCCTGTTCCTGTAATGTAGGACAGGCTCCACAGCACTTCCAACTCTGTAAGGTAGGGCAGGCTGCAGGACATCCACTGTTTATAGGTAATGTAACCATCATTCATGTGTTAGTAACCCTAGGTGTACATAGTGTTACCACCGTGGCCTGGCTTGGCCTTTGGTGAACCAAAGATATCATTTTGATATTGCAATTCGGCCCTACTCTGCCACCAGCCAAGTGTTTGTGAGGCCCGCCAAAGTGTTTGTGAGGCCCGCTAGGCATGGCTATTACTTGTTGCTCCCACCAAACTAAGCCAGATATTGCCAGATCTGCTTTAGGGGACCTCCCGAAACAAACACATTCATTACAAATGCACGTTACCACAAAGAGATCCTTTGTCCTGAGAGGACACCCTGGCGAGCTAGCCGCATCTACATACCGGCCATACCATTGTCAATTTGGACTTTAACTCAATCATGCAAATTCTGACCTTTCAGAGGCTTTGTCTCCAACCCAAAACTTATTGTTTTCACCCGAGACCAGACTAGCCTGCGGTTGTTCTTTCCCCTATAAAAATCCCCCGCTCTGAGAGCTCTTCGGAACTCTTGCCGGATCGCTTGGATTTCATTCTGCCTTGCTGCCCCTCGGTTCAGCAGATTCCCCTCGGCCGCCACGCCGGGTTTCCTCTTCTACAATTGGCTTCTCCAGGACTGCAGGACAGGTGGCGTTTCACCCATTCCCCTTGAAACTCTATTTTCCTTTTCTAGTTAGGAGTGTGTTTGTGCTTTTCTCTAATAACTGTTTAATAAATCTTAATTGCTGTTTGAACCATTTGCCTCCTCACTGACCTGACGCTGTAGACATAGGGTGAAAGATCCTGCTGCGTTACCCTGCCTCTCGTTAGCCAAGAGAGTGCTCCAGCGAATTTCCCCCATCTTTGCTTGGTTTGGTTTGTTGTTTGGGCGCCCCTCCCGGGACTCCCAATTCACAGGGTAACAATAGGTAACACTATAGACTTCAACAAGCTAGCACATTAATGCTACCTTTAAAAAAAACAACTACCAGCAATGTTGTTTTGGTGTAACAAGTATATGTTATTGGGGAAAGAGAATAACTTCATTATAATTCATTATGCTGTAACCTCGTTATCATCCAGAGTAATGTGTTAACAGGTAACATCATTGCTTCTAATGTATTGTTTCCAAGCTGCAACAGCCATATATAGACAGACATAGGCACACGTACAAATACAGGCATGGAGAAAAGTCAATTCCTTATCCAGAGCTTTCTATAAAATCTGTGAATATTAGGTAAGTTACTTATCCAAGAGGCCCAGTGCATGAGTGGGGCCAACCTTTTGCAAAAGAACTAAACCAATTTGCTTTCCCAGTTCAGTACATTTATTAAATAATTAAATAGAAGGAAGTTCAGAAACAATAAGTTTCTTTAAAATGAAATGAAACATAGAATTAAGAATTACAATTCAGCTTGCAAATAGGGAGCCAGGACCCTGTAGCATTGCTTAGTCCAGTCCTAACTCTCTGTAGATGTACAACCCTAAAAATCACCCCCATAGCATTTATATGGGGACTGGACAGCTCCAGGGGGTGGAGGAAGAGTCAAATCAGTTAGTCAGTAGCCTGGGAGAGCTTAATCATCTGTTCCCACAGAGTAGTTCATGTAGGTTAACATAAGACCAAATCATGGAGTCACCCTGGAGTGTCTAGAAATAAAAGTTTTGGTGTCTATAGCTGCCTCGTCCAGGCTGGGCATGCTCTTTCTTCAAAGATACATCAGAGTATGCTTGTGTGTCTGTCACCATATATAGTCTTCCCTCCACATTCAGGGGCTGGACCTTTGTGAATTCGATTGTTCATGAGGTGTACATAAGCCACCCGCCCATTCTCCTTCTTCCATTCCCTTGCCTTTGGCTGGGGTGTGTGTGCCTTCTTTCTCCACGCCTAGGCAAAAGGCAAGGGAATGGAAGAGGGGAGCATGGTGCATGGAGAAGGAAGATGTGTACATGCTTCCCCCTCGATGTTCTTGCCTTTTGCCTGGGTGTGGAGAATGTGCATCACAGCAAAAGGCAAGGGAATGGTGAGGGGAAAGCATGTGAGCCTCCCCATTCTCTTGTCTTTTGCCTGGGTGCAGAGAAAGAAGACACACAGGCAAGACCAAAAGGCAAGGGAATGGGGGGGGGTGCTGGAAGAGAATAGGAGAGGAGCATGGGGGAAAGTTATTTGCAGTTTTTCCACTTTCACAAGGGTTCTTGATCCTGAACCCTTGTGAAACTGGAGGGCCACTGTATATGCAGATTTAGAAATCATAATGTGTGATTATGTAAAGAATGAGGATTAAGACAAAGAACAGACACGTGTGTATGTGTGTGTGTGTGTTGTAAAATATACATAAGAGCACAGCATAGAAGGGAAGCCTGCACCAGGTGAACTGTATGGTTGTTCATTTTCCTGTCCAGATGCAAACTATTGAATAGGCAACTTCAAAGTTCTCCCTTCTTACTTTTATCTTTAAATTGGACTTCGGTCCTTTCTGCGCGCGATTATTAAGGTAGGCCAATGTGTCTTGCCACAGAGGTCTTCTGCACGTTGGAGTGGACTAGGTTCGGTTTATTTACCTTCGTTCTGCACGTAATTCCGACTAAATGCACCCCCATGTGGTGGTAAAGCGCGCTGTTTGAAAACCGGAAGAAATCGGTTTTCCAATTTTTCAGATTGATCGTCTTTCACAGTGTGCAGACACGTACATTCAGACCAATGCGAATTGGTGGTTAGGGGAGGGCTCATGGGAGGGGCCAGGGGGTAGTGTGGAGTTTCACACGTACGCACGTATGCAATGACGTACTAAACCATGCAAAAAAAAAAAAAAAGGCCAATCACAGCCCACGGATTGAGGTGAGGGGAGTAGCGGGAGTGGCCACAGCGGAGGCAGTGTGGATTCATGAACTTGCACTCCTCCGAATCAGAATGGAACATACGCACCTTGTTTCGAGCCCAGAAAATCTGGTAAGAAATGACACGAACTGATTCACCAGCCTCGTGCGGAAAGGGCCTTAGACTGGCTAGCCCTTCAAATAGAAGACATCTAGAATCATGTGATACATCTAGAATCATGGAATTGTTATAAAAACTCTCCTCTGTAAAGTAAGACATATACTTACCCTATTAAATCTTGGCATCTTCCGAAAGTTGTGTAAAGGTGCATGAAGATAAGCCTATTCACATATCCAAGAACATCCCTTAAGAATACTCAAGAGTGGCAAAGAAAGCAAAAAAGCTACAGCAAAACAAGCTAAATTTGTTAGCTAAACTTGGAAGACTTTAGACGACTTGGGTGGCCTAAAAATAATTTTAAATATATATATAAATAATAAGATGTCTTCAATAACAGTAACAAAAATGAAATTAAAACTTCAAGTAGAACACACATCAGAGACTAGCAGTGATAAAATACATTACCTGCAAGTCATTACTAAAAATAGATTTGCATGTGCTTAAATGTTGGTTCCAGATAAAATCCATTGCTTGGTTGTAAAAGATTCCAAACATACCTGCACAAATACTGAAAAAACAATGTATGTGAGTTATAGATAACTTCTCCATGAAGGAGAATTTTGGGCAGAGGCAATAAGCAGTCTGTAAACATGTTTTTTTCTAATGGCAGTGACTCTCTCTGACCCATAACCTTCCACACTGTACCATAACCTATTACAGGGCTGTTGTAAGTGGGGAGGAGGTCCATGTACAATCAGAGAGTGAGAAAGGGTCTCATCTGTAGCCATTCTTTTAGCTATCCATCTAAGTCAATAAAGCTTGCCAAATTTCAAAGAGATAGGAGTGGTGGCGGGGTGGTGGTGCAGGCAGAGTCTTGTACAAATAATTTCTTTACGATTTTGAAAGAAAAGCATCCTTCTTCATTGTTTCAGATGAAATTTGAATGAAAATAGCATTCATTGTAGAGACCCCATATAAATAACCTACAAAATCTCAGACCAGTAAATGTAGAAGGAGTTGTTAAAGGGGAGCCTTTAAAGTTTAGAGGTAGAAATTGCTTTTCCTCACTTTTTGCATGGGGGGAGGGATTTATATGAAACAAGCATGCACTCTACAGATGACCCTTGGTACATAACTTGTAAATTTTCAGAAAAACAGGTGCAGATAGGTATGGTAATTATGGCTTTTTCCACACGGGGTTTTTGAAACGGTGCAGTCTGTCCCCCAAGGAGGAGGTCTGCACCTCGGACTGGACTGGGTTGGACCTATTTAATGTAGATCCACACCTCAGTCCGGTCTGGAACAACCCCAGGTGGTCCTCCAGTGTGCTTTTGAAAGACCTGATTTTCCCGATCTTTCAAAAGCATGGAGCGCACCACTGCAAGCCTGCTCCCTTATGCAGATTCGCAGGCTTGCACCAATGCGAGTCTGCAATCTGCCCGGGGGTGGGTTTTAGGCTGGCGAGCTTCAGCGGTTGGTCGAGACCCTCCGGAAGCCACCATTTGGGACACCGGAGCAGTGCGTATTGACGGGCATGCACTGCTCCGGAGCGCCGTGGACCGGACCGGGGAGCTGAAAGTTCCGGTGAGTAGCGGTGGGGCAATTCCCTCGCCCGGTGTGGAAAAGGCCTATGTTTCATGAAAATTAGGCCATTTCTGCCCTAGACTGTTATAGTGCTATTATTCAACATCCTATGGAATCCTGGGGTTTGCAGTTTAGGCCCCTCCCTAAACTGCAAACCCCAGGATTCCAAAGGATGTTGACAGTGGAATAATAGCACTATAACTGTCCAGTGCAGAAATGGCCTTAGTCTGGAGTTCTGTTTTTGTTTTCTGCTTCACTCACCCAAATTGACAAACTTCTTTTATATTCTTCCACAAGCCCTATATCTGAAAGTTTAGAAAAAGAGCCCTGGTGAATTTCCCTTTCTGGAACTGTAGCTTCAGAGAGCTTGGAGGGGGTTGTCAGTTGTAAACTGACTTGTCTAAATACCCATGCCACTCTGAATCTATAAAACAAACCTCATTTTTTCAGAAAAAGCTAGATTAACTTCAGATGCCTTCAGAAAATGACTACTTTAACTTAAAAAGCATGAATTTCTCCAGATTTAGATTTTGTCCAAAACAGATGCTTACCCCTTATGAAAAGAGGCTTCACAGAATATAGCTACAACACATATATGTGACTACAATATGCACTGCAGCAGTATACATCTCTCCCTCTGGCCATTTTTGAAGATTGCAAAAGAAACAAGCAATTTTTTTTAACTTTATTTTTTAATTTCATATTTTTATGTACCCTCAGACATTGTTGGCCTAGAAGAGGCCTTTAAAAGAACCAGGAAGTTAACTGGAAATTGACTAAAACACTTGGACAGTGGGAAAATGGCACAGTGACTCCCCATGCTCCCTAGAGGGCATAAGTAAGTAAGAAGGGAGAACTTTGAAGTAGCATTTTGAGCTTAAACATCTTTTCAAAATCTCCAATGAACCACCCTTTCTCAACGGAAACACTGCAGGGATGGGTGAACCAACATGGTTCCACAGAAACCAATGCAGCCACTCCAACCCCTGGCAATTGCCTGTTCCTGATGTACAGAATGGCTGACCTTCATGAAGGAAAGAAGAAATGGGAAAAACTGTGCATGTTTGCAGAAGTGTTTAGTTTTATTTTTAAAGGGAGGTGCAATTCAATGCATATTTTATTATTGATTTCACATGAAAGAACTTTCTTTTTTCTTAAAAAGGCTTAAATACTTAATTTTGATAATCTGCACTCTTGGATGATTTTAGGTGACGAAGTGACTTTTAAAAAGTTTTTGTTGAATTTAATCTAGATGAGACCATGAAAGTTAATGCTATCAATGCCTATATTTATCTGTAGTATCAAAAGTACTATGCTTCTATATCCCACTTGCTGCATAACATGAACAAAAGGCTGCTATTGGAATCATGTCCTGTTTGTAGACTTCCTACAGCCATCTGACTGGCCACCACCATGAGAACAGTATGCTGGACTTAAAGGGGCTCTTTCCAAAATCCTAAAAGAAGTACCATATTTGCTGGTGTATAAGATGCACCCATGTATAACATGTATCTCATTTATATACTGGCAAATACTATTTGCCGATGTATATGACATACCAGCATATTAGATGCACCCCATTTTCAAATAGTATTTTTTTGGGGGGGGAAGTGAGTCTTATATGCCAGCAAATACAGTACCTGATGTTATGGGAAAATGTGGTCATCTAACCCTTTTCCACTGAAGAATGATGTTGCATATCAGGACTCCACTGCTTCTGGGGACACAAGAATTTCTATCTGCACATCCAGATGGGAGCTATGCCTCCTCCAGTGTGCCTCAATATCTGCTCTGTAGGATTGGAAAAACCTCCAGAGCAATTTCTTGGAAGTGCTGGAAGACAGATGAGAAGAGAAGAAAAGATCTTGCTGCTGGCAAACAGGTACTGAATAGACAGTGATAGCACTTCCTCCTGGATCTGGTAACAGAGGTTTGTCCATCAGCAATGTATCAAATAGGATTCTAGCTGCAAAGTTTTGTTCAATTACATGGTCTAAGTGGGAAATGGCAATGTGAGGTCCTCTCCCATCTGACCACAAGCACCAGTGTTCTTTAGGTGGGAGTATTCCTAGATGAATCTTTGTTTCTGATGGCCCAAGTGGACTCTGTGGCTCAGACTGCTTGGCACCACCTATAACTGTTGCACCAGCTATAGCCTTTCCTGGACAAGAATAACTCAGGCACAGTTGTCCATGCACTGGTATCTTCCTTATTAGACTATTGTAATGTGTTATACATGGGGCTGCCCTTGAAGAGGACTTGGAAGCTGCAGTAAGTTAAATATACAGCCAGATTGCTGGCTGGGGTATCATGCAAGCAGCACATGGCGCCAGTTCTAAAGAAACTGCACTCACTACCAATTTGCTCCTGGTTTGAATTCAAGGTGGTGATGGTGCTATTAAAAGCCCTAAATTGCTTAACTTTGGTAATTGAAAGTATTTGGTAATTGAAAGAGCATTTCTCTAAAGATATGCCTGCCTAAGGGCTGAGATCAGTGTCCCACAATGGCAGAGGTCAGGGGGAGGGCCTACTGAGCTGTGGTGCCCCACTTGTGGAGTTCCTTCCCCTTGTAGAGCCCGCTGGTTTCTTTTCCGCTTCAGATGATTTCTGCTTCAGCTGGTTTCTTTTTCACTTCAGATGAAGACACAATTTTTTATTAGACTTTTGGAACAAATTTACTTTTAAGCAAGTACCTGATTTTTAAAACTCTTTTAGTCTTTTCAGTTTTAATTTGTTGAATTATTCTTATTATCTTATTTAAATTATTCATTGATTTTAATCTGAAATTGTTTAAGCTGTTTATACTGTTTTATCTGTTAGCTGCCCTGAAACGTCATGATAAAAGGGCAAGATATAAATATTTTAATACATGGAGTTAGTGTTATGAATGCTTATTTGACTCCTGGCAATATTTGCACTTGCTAGTTAATATTCACTGTTCTATTTTTCCCCCTCTTCTTCCTTCTAAAAGTTATTTTTTCTATTCCTCTTCTAATCTAGCCTAGCCTGGAATTGGCTGTGGCAAGTTTCCATCCCGTGCTTAGATTTACAGGTGCAGAGAGAAGTTGTATTGGTACATATTGTTTAAAGTCAGTGGAGAAAGGTTTCTTTTCATCATCATTTTCACCTTTGATGCTTCAGTGCTGTAGGCTTCAAGTTAAACAGGAAGCCAGTCCTCGGAATTCCCTATGGATGAGCTGGAGTTTTGTAATGCTTTGCTGGTCTGCAAGTTGAAAAAAAAGCAACATCCCTAATACAAGGCTGAAAGATTAGGCCTGAACACTGATGCAAGAAGGTGTAACATCTAGCAATCTCTGCTCTGTCAATGATTGGTTTCTTGACTGAAGATTATCAGTTATGAGGTGCTGAAGTATTCCTGAATAGAACTGTAGTTATTGGTGTCTTCCTGGAATGTGATAATATTTTGCATTAATTAAAAACAATAGTCCAGATATAAGTTACATTAACATAGTTAACTGTATATAAAACAAGGAGGCCAAATTTCTGTTTCTCTGTCAATTATTGTATATATACGGAAATGTTACAGTAGGGCTGCAAGTCTTTTCCTGTTCAATGAGTTGGAATTAAACATGCTAATTTATGGTCTCTTTCAAGTATGTTATTTAACTACTTTGGCCTTTAATTCCTTTATGTGCCGTCATTTAATGTAATGTTATTTATATATATGAAGCATGTTATACTTATTAACCAATGTGCAAAAATCTAAAGTACAGATTTTATGTAATGGGCTAATTACAGGACTTTAAAGCCACCTACTGAGTTTTGCTAAGCTTAACAACAGGTTCACTGAACTGGATAAATTTATTCAAACTTGTGGAAATGAGCCCCATTCTACATGCAGCCATACTGGGAAAACACACAAATTATTCCTCAATACTAGTTTAATGGGTCAAACAGTGAGCCTGAATACTGAACATATATCTGCATCTTAAAACAGTAGAAAAGCTATAGGCCCTTGGAGAGAAAAGAAAGTGCCTATTCATGGTTTCTTTCTCATGTTTGTAAATAAATTTTTTTCATAGTTGGAACAAGCATAGTGCTGGTAATGGGCTGGATCCAGAGTACCTTATTCAGAAGTTTGCACAAAATATTGCCTAGTGCTATAATACTATAGAAAGGTGTTATGGGTGTTCTACGTCTTCTGTAAGAAGTTGTTAACATTTTTGTGCAGATTCTTTCACAAGTGGAAGAACACTGTTGGATTATTTTCACTTTTCTTAAGCAACATCTCAGTGTGAAATGTATCAGCTTTAGTTCCATGCCTGTCTTTGTATCATTAAAAAAAGCTACTTTTATTACTACTTCTATTGTATAACTTCTATTGTATAACTAGAAACGCTTCAGCAGAAGAAAGAACAGTTACCTCTGTTCATAACATTTTAAAGCAAAATGATTTTTTTAAAATCCTTTTGGCATTCATTCCTGGTACATAGGTTCAACAGCCAGCATGGTAATCATTTGGGTGTTCGACTCTGGAGATCAGGGTCTGAGTATCAGAAACCGACTGGGTGATCTTGGGCAAGTCATACTCTCTCAGCCTCAGAAGAAGACAAAGGCAAACGCCTTCTTACTAAATCTTGCCAAGAAAACCCCATAATTGGTTTGCCTTAAGATATCCATAAGTTGAAACATCTTGAAAGTACACAACAATATAGGTTCACTGTGTACCTTCATAGTCATTCTGTGTGTAGAACTGTGACCATGAAATAAACATATGTGGAATGAAAAGTCAGTGGAGGATGCAACCACGTAATTCTTTTACTTTCCTCAATATCTTTCACTTTAATTGAGTGCGTGCTTTGCACAGGGAAGGTATAGCTTCATACTCTCAAAGCTGTGGTTAGAGAACCTTAGGTATGAACAATCTCTCTCTGACATCTTGAAATGGTGGTGCCAGTTGAGTATAGAGTTCTGGGCTTGATGGTCCAGTGAGCTGGGCATTAGCTCTTAAAATCATAGATACTTTGTCATCTTGTATATGAGCATGGAACTCCTTTTTGTTAGACACTGTGTTGTTCCTCATACTTATGTCTTCCAGGTGCAAATATATTTATTTATACATGTTTTCAGGGAATAATGCTTGATTTACCTTCTGCTGCTTGTCTGAATTGTATTTTTGCAGACATCTGTTATTTTGTGTGTGTATATGTATGATAACTGTAATTTGTGACCTTAGCTTGTGCCTTTGATTGTTAGCTGCTTTGGGCTCTTATAAATCACCACCACCACCACCATCTCCACCATAACATTTCAGACATAGCCCAGGATTGCCTTCTCTGAATGGGAACACTTTTGAAAAATCTCAAACAGAGAACTTTCCTACACCTTTACATTAAAGCCAATAATGTAAGATCTCACCCCAAGTTTTGGGAGAGGCTATAGCATTGTGAGCACATGTTTTCACATCAGAGAACCAAGGCTCAGTCTTTAGTATCTTTAGCTAGAGATATCTGGGATCAAATCTTGGTCATTGTGCATGCAAAGTAGGCACTTACTGTTCTGTAGCCTCTCCCTATATATGAATGACAGCTTAACATTATTGGTTCTAAATGTCTCATATCTGAAAAACAGAGCAATAGTATGAGAGATTAAAATGTCAACCAATGCCAGGTTCAGTGGCAAAGACAGATGCAAACACTAAAACCCAGGTTTCTTTAGAAACACTCTGAAACTTGTTTATTCACAATTCTTCTGAAGGACACTTGGCTTTTGGCAATTCTCAAGGAAAAAAGAATTCTACAACTGAGCAGCTGCCACTAGTAATACCTTTTTAGAGTCCTTTTGTGGTCCCAGCTTGGCATAGTAGGAGAAAACTCAAGAAGGCACCCATATGAAGAAAAGCAGTCTCTTGAGTAGTTTGGACTGAGCCCCAAATGAGAGTCATAGTGAGTGGCTTGGACATCAAATATTGTCCCCTGGCAGTCTTCTAGCGAACACCTGATTGGTTTGAAAAGAGAAATCTATGTTAAAGTGCATATGCGTACCACAGCTTGGAAAGTTACTTTTAAAATGCAATTAGTTATCGTTGCAACACCTCCAAATTACTTAGTTAGCATTAAAACTAAACTGTTAAAAAGAAAATCTTTACTTTCATGTTTCTGAAAAGTAACTGATTAGGTTAAAAAAAAGGTCAGCTGTGCTATAAAAGATGCCATCCTATCATCTGCCATTGTTTTCAGCTCAACAGCCACAATAAAACATGGGGCAGCAGCATAAGCCAACACTTGAACTGTGTGTTATTTCTCTTCCATCATTTAATAAACCCACACCCTGTAACTACAATTAACCATTATAACTAACTCACTGTAAAAAGATACGATTACACTATTAAGGGGTGAGTTCATCCTTTATTAAGTTACAATTGTGATCAAGACATTGATTACAAGTTACTAGCTCTATGAACTGGTTACTTTCACTCTCTGATATATACTAAAGAAAAATATGTATGACCCACCCAAAATTATAGTCAGATTGATCCCAACATAAGAAAATTAAACATGTATTTAGTTCTTCCTTTGAAATGAATGGAGCTAAAGTGTTTAACCTTGACTGAATACCTACCTATACAAACAACTGGTAAAACTGAACTAAGTGTGAAGAAGACTGAGAACAAATAATTGAATTACTGATGTATCAGAGCAATCCAAAAACCTCATTAGTTTAATACCTTGTAATTAATCCAGCCACTAAATTGTGTCTGATTTAAACAGACTACTGGCTGTAACATAAAACATTAGTCACTAACACAGCTATATTGTTTTCCATATTGTCTCAGTATTTATATTTCTGTAAATAGTGTCACAAAGTTGGTTCCAGTGATAACACTGGCACAGGAAACTGGCACCTATAGTTAAACTTTGTAACACAGAATCCACAAAGTCACAGAAGGTGATATGGTATTTTCTGTGACATGGCAAATTACAAGTTATGATTTTTACAACTTATGAAAGACAAGAGTGGCCGAGGTGGGAACTCTGACATTGCATTACTCACATGAATAGACTCCTTGCGTGACCAAGTATATATGGTGAAAGACAGTTGTTGGATATTGTTGGAACTAACTCTGTGCCACTGGTTCCACTTTACACTTGATGTCAATACAAAATTTCTCAGTCAATGTTAGAAGTAATTCATTGGCCATAGAAACAGAAGTTGTTTTGAAACAAAGAAGAAATAGATGAAGATGCAGAGCAGAAAAGAATAATTTGCAGAGAAAACCATTTCTACGGCACTTCACAATTGTACTGTATCGCTAAAAACTAAAAAAAAAAACTTACGTAGCCAAGAAACTGGAGGTGGCACCATCAAATCTACAAGATTTGACAACTTATTTGCTTACTGCTGCAGTTACCTGAGTAATTGAGATAGTGGGTGACACTTGTGTTTTTTTGATATATATTCAAACATGTGTTTTGGGATGTAAGAAGATTGTGCTCTGTAGTTACTTGCCAAAGATGTACGCTTTATAAGTAATACTTTATGTTACAGGCATGGTTTGGGGAGTATAAATAAGGAGGGGGGTCTCAACCTCCTTTTGCTGCTGCTTCATTCTGCAGAAGAGTTTTAAACAAGAAAAGTGGAAACTTGGCAGCCTCCAAAACACTCAAATGATGCATGTCTGAAATACATTTGAGGTAGCTAATCAATGCTGTGTTTGCACATACCATTAAATATATTATACTAAGTTTAGATTTGATTTCTATGCTTCTTTTATACAGTTAAAAGGGAATACATTTGAATTCATGCTGATACTGAAAACACGTTCCTAGCTCTGAGTTTCTTGGGTTTCAAATCATTTCCATTAACAAACAGCTATTTGCCCTCTAATAAAATATGTCATTATGCTTTATTCACATCACACAAAAGAATCACTGAAAAAATCGCCCCAATGATGGCCAATAATTACACATTTGGCTCCTGCATGAGCAATGAAGGAATCGGTTCATTGGGGAAAGCAGGTGCTGGGGCATCATGCTAATAGTCAATATGTGCTACACTAATTAGCCATTGCAATTGCTAAAATTAACAATTAGCTAACATGCAATTCTCATTTTGCAGGCTGCAGTTTACTTTGGATAATCCTTGTATATTCTTAGCAATTATTCTGATAGCTTTTTTTTTTTTAAATTAAGGTCTGAGCTCGGCTTTAACATTTGAATCAGTCTGCCCCAATGTTCAACAGGCATTAAGGAACAGCTTTTCTTAGCAATTTCAAAAGAATACATTTGAAGCTTTTTATTCATAACTTGGCATATGAATCTTTGATAATATTAAGATGTCTTCATTTATAAACTGGGATTGCATAAGCAGCATTAGAGTAGTGGTTTTATTCTTTTTTTTTTTAAACAATAGCAGGATAACTGAGAAATTTCTTTTCAACTCCCTGAAAAAGCTGTAAACTCAGCATGAAGCACTTCTAGACCAATTTCACTTAATACATCCATGAAATCTGTGTTCATGTCTACATGAGAGCTTGCTAAGTTTTTGTGGAAATCTAGGACTGTTGGTTGCAGAGTGTGATGGGAAGGAAATGTTCCAAAACTACTCAAGGCTTCACGTACCAGCCCCTCTTTTATTTTTATGTGGACGGTGTGACACCAAAACAAGACCCAAGATCCCTAGCATCTGCTGCATTGAGTGATGAGGAATCAAGCCATCTTCTCTGTCAGTGCCATGTAACCTGTAAGAAGAAGATGTGTTGAATGTGTGCTTCCAACTAATACCCCATGTGGAAGGGTTTATCAGCAGCAGCCTATGAATATGGTGGATTAGCTGGATGTAGATGGTTTTGTTGACAAAATCCTTCCCATTCTTTTTATCCTGATTATGAAAGAAATTAAACATTTCATAGAAGCAAAAATTACACATTCCTCTTCTGGTGGCATTCTGATGTTTTTGTTGGAAATCTGCTACAGAATGGTTACACTATAGGGCAGAGGTAGGCAACAGTGGTAGCTCCATTGGCCAGTTTTCTTGCCCAGGCTATCTGAGGGCTGTTATTGATGGGAAGACGGGAAACCAACTGTCCCCCACCAGAAGTGGACAGGAATCCACTTCTTCCTTTGAAAAAATGAATATTCTAAAATGATAGAAAGTGCAGCAACCAGTCGAATTAAAAAGTGAACTGAAGACTTCCAAGAGAGGCAAGCCACTTTGTGTCTGTGTGTGTGTTAGCAAAAGAATAGTGCATTGAATTTGGAGCAATTGAAGTCCACAAATAACAGCCTTGGGAGCTATAAGCAGTCTCAGGTCTATACTTTGCCCACCCAATTTAGGGGAAAGACATTGATAAGAGCAGGAAAACGCAAGCAGAATCTTTTCTCCATTCCCTCTTGGTCCACAGCTTGTACATTTGATATGTAGAACATCACACCTTGTCCATTTGTGGGGTGCAGAACCCTCATGAAAATGGAAAAAGCATGAATAAGCCCCTATTCTTCTCCAGAGCTCTCTTCTCCCATTTCTTTGCCTCTGGCCCTGGCATGTGGGGAGGAAGGGGAAAAAAAGACTAGGTAAAAGGCTTACTGGTGCTTTCCCCTCAGATGGAGAAGAGCCTTCTAGTTATTTCTGGTGGCCATCTTGAAAAAGGAAAGGGTAGGAGCAAAGAGGACACCCGACCAATCAGCAGCCATTACAGGGCAGAATATGAAGCCACAGTGACAGAGAAGACAGACCTTCAGCAGTAGGAGGGGGGCTTTGCTCATCCAAAAAGAAAAAAGTGAGGTGGGGAACGCAAGGGCGAAAATGGGGAGGGAGGCAAGCAGTGCCTTGCGAATCATCGAATTCATAAAGGTCAAACTGGTAAATGTGGAGGGCAGACTGTATACATACGTTCCATATCCCTACTAACTGCCATCTGGAGGTAGGTAGCCTGGTGATTCTCCAAGAAACAGCAAATGTGGTAGAAAACCACGGCAAACAGCAGAGTCCTACCTGCTTGTTTTGAATTTCCTAACCTGTTTTCCTTCAAAAAAAAAAAAAAGGCTTTCACAATATTGTTAATATATTTCTTGCCGTCACTATTTCTGATTAATAATCTCTTCTAATTCTCTATTGTATTCATCTGTTTTCTCAGCATTCTCCTAATACAGGGACCCAAGGCAACTCACCAAGTTATTAACAATAGATGCACTAAGAACAGCAGTTGATCACAATAAAACACACACACATTACCATGTTAAGATAGTCATCACATTAAAGTAATTTGAAAGCCGTTTAAAAGTACAACATGAGAAGACACCTAACTACTAAAAGTCCCCTTCTTCAGTCATCAAACTGCCAAAGTCCTACCCAAATGGAAAGATCTTTGCCTGCTGGTGGCAGGGCAAGATAAGGTGGGACAATTTAGCTTCCCTTAGAAAGGAATGCCAGAACCTGTGAGCAGCCACAGAGAATCCCCCATCAAACATGCCTGTGAGAATGGTGGGACCAAGAAGAAAATTCCTTCTTCTTCCAAAAGAGGAGGACCAAAAAGAAGTCCTCTTCAAAATGTCCTAAAACCCAGGCAAGTTTGAAAATGTGCAGTCTTTTAGATAACCTGGCTCCAAGTCATATAGGGCTTTTATATATAAATAAAATGTAGCAATTTGGCTTTACAACTGGATGAAAAAGCATCCTTATCTGAAGATGGCACAGATTGAGACAAGGTAATATATGCAAACGTAAAATGCATATTAGGACTAGTACAAATGATCTGGATGAATTCCAAGTAAAGTGGATTTGGCTGATTCAGACCAATTTCCATGGATCCAAATAAAAACGAGACCAGATTGGGCCTGGATCAAAATCACCAAATCAATGTCCAAACTGGATCATGCACAAAGCTAACATATACTTGTATATGTATATGTTGTTATTTATATATATATAAGTTGTGATTTATGTATTTATTTATGTATACCTTCTCTTTTTCTAGTCTGGGGACATTTCCACACCACATTGTTATAGTGCTATTATTCCACTTTCAACATCCTATGGAATCCTGGGGTTTGCAGTTTAGGGAGAGGTATTTAGAATTCTCAGCCAGAGAGCTCTGTAGCCTCTGTAAACTACAAACCCCAGAATTCCACAGGATGTTGAAAGTGGAATAATAGCACTATAACAGTGTAGTGCAGAAGGACTCAAGGTGATTTAAAGTAGTCAAAATAGAAACATCTAAAAAAATTCACATCATACAAAAGTTAAAAAATATACTTGGATTATCTATAGAACTAAAAGCAATTAAAAGGATCACCATTAAAAAGAAAACAAATATAAACAGTATAGCAAATTATAAAGGTTCATTCTCCCTGAGTAAACAGCCCTCAAAGGCCGCATGAAACCTTGAAGTCTTCACCTTCCTATGGAAGGATAGAAAGGAGGGCCCCAATCTAACTTCTCTAGGAAGAGAATTCCAAATCCTGGAAGCAGCCACCAAGAGGCAGGTTGGGGTTTGTGCTCCACCCCTGGTGCACAAGATAATAGTGTGCAATGTTGGCCCCTCACTTCCCACTCCCTCACTGAGGCACCAAAAAAGAGATGAAGAGACAGGATGTGAGGAATATAAATTGAGCAGCAGACACTTGCAACATGCATCAACTGAAGCTGATTTTTGTTCCTCCCTTTCTCCCTTCTTCCTTGGAATTTCCTTGAGTAAGGCAGAAAAGGAGGGAGGAGACAGGTGTTAGTTCTGTTTCTGGGAAAGATGAAGACTGGTTTGATTAAGATTCAGTCTTCTTAAGTGGAGTTCACAAGTGGAAGGGCTGAACCTCTTCAGTGTTTTGGAGACTAGTTTTAGCAAAGTAAGGCGAATAGGCAGTATGAAAGCTTCATAACTAAGTGCATTTAAAGGTATATTCAAACATACACACAGAGAGATGGTGCCTAAGCCTTGGCTAACTATAGAGAAGTTTCATGAGGAGGAACAGCTCAGCAACCATCTTGAAGGAGGAGGAGGAAGGAAAGAGGAAACATCTGGAAAGTTCTCTGCTTGCTCTGATACATCCCCACAATAGGAGACTGAGCAAATGAGAAGAGTTCTAGAGACAGCATGTACAGGGTAGAGGCAACAAAGAAACCCTTACTGTCTAAAGCCCCATTGCTCTAATAGTAAATGGGTGAAGGGAGTTAAACAGAATCCTTGGTTAGGAAGCATTTTCTAACAGTTCCCACCCACAGAAGTTACCCTGCTGATCTGTGCAGTGTAAGGAAAAGAGAGAGGAAGAAGAAAAAAACCCAGGAATTCACAGCGCCTTTAAGACTGATTTATATTTTAGTATGAGCATTTCTGGGTATCAATCCACTTCCTCAGGTGCTAGAAAAGCTCATGATAACACAGAAATCAGTTAGTCTTAAAGGGGCTGTAGATCCCCTCCCTTTTCTTTTTCATTTGTCCTCAAATCTGAGTTACAGTTTTCCTTCTTCAGCATCTTCTCTTCCCAGCAGAATGATGAATCCAGTGGAGATATTCAAGAGTTGGGAAGACATTTTCCAAGGCTCATATTTTAGAGTTTCTGTGTGAATAGATTGGCCAAATTAAATCTATATTCTAGGCATACTATCTTCTACCTCTTAGGTCTATTAGCTGGCCGGGATTCTGAGATTCATTTTTTAAAAAGTAAGTCTCTAGTGGTCTAGCCCATCTGGAAGGAGAGATAAATTGCAGAAAAGGATCCTCTGATCCTTGGGGAGAAGAGCTTGCTTTTGCGATCACAGTATCCTGGGTAAAAGTTGCCAAAAGTTGCCACTTCAACATTTTATCTTCTTCTTCTTTTTCTATTCAATTCAGCATTTTGTAGTATAAAAAATCCCTGCATCAAAGCCTTACTAGCATTCCAAACAGTATCAACATTGGTTCTTTTCTGTAACTTTTCAGAAAAGTATAGCTAGAGAGTATTTTTGCTTTTGTTATGATCTTTTCTTCCTGTAGTAGTCTCTCATTTAGCCACCATCTGAAAGCTTCTTTATCTTTCTTTAAAAACAGTAAAATTGCATTATGGTCAGATAAATTTCTTGGAAGTATTTCTATCTTGATCATGTTTTTGCTTAAGGTTTTAGAAATCAGAAACATGCCTAATCTTGACAAAGATGTATGCCTATCTGAATAAAAAGTAACTTATTTTGTTAACCCATGCAAATGACACCATACATCCATCAATGCCAAATTTTCCATCAGTTCCTGAAAAGATTTTGGAAGTTTCGCTTACACCTTCTTTATATTCTTTTCTGATTTTCTGTCCCATAATGGGTCAAGCATTCAATTACAGTCTCCTAATAATTTTTTTTTCATAGGTATGTTCTGTTATCTTTGCAGTGAGCTCTTTATAAAATGTGTCTTTATTTTGATATGGGCCATAACTCCTATTAATAAAGTTGTCTGGCCTTGCCAGATTATCTCAGCTTCTAAATATTGGCCATATTTATCACTGAAGATTTCTTTTGCTTTTCTGATTTTCTAATTAACGTAGATAACAACCCCTTTCTGTTTTTTTGTCCATCACTGAGATGAATTCTTTTCCTAATTTTTTTATTCTGAATTCATTTTATTTTTTCTTGTTTTATTTGTATTTCTTCAAGACAGACAGTATCAAATTTCTTTTTCCCAAAACAAAGGAAGATTTTTTCCTGTTTTGTTATGTATTTATTGCTTTTATATTCCACAATAATTTTGAATTCATATTTTATTCCTGTTCCTTTGTCCTATTAATTCTGACTCCACTTATTCCTTACTCAAAAATACTTGTTCCTCTCATCTTTCCTCAACCTCCTCTTTGTCCTCTTCAACTTCCCCTTCTTTTTCTTCTGTCTGATGTCCTCTTTCTTCTTCCTCTTCTTCTCACTGTCTCTTTGGATTCCTCCCATTGGCCCTCTCATCTTTATCAGCTTTGTCCTTCAAATTCTTTCTCATACTTTTTCCAGAATTCTTTTGCTTCTTGAACAGAATTGTTTCTGTATATTTTATCCCCGAAATGAAAAATTACTCCTTCTAATTTCCCCCATCTATAAAGGATTCCTTTTTTGTCTTTGTTTACATTTTCATCTCTTACCAAGCATTCTTCCTGGAAGGTTTTTTAAAATCAATATCTTTTCATTCCCCAGCTTAAAACCTCTTTCCAAATTGCAATGAATGATAACATCTCTTGGTTGTTGTTGTTTTTCTCCTTACAAAGCATACCACAATATCTCTAGGGAGGTTTCTTGCCTTTGCCAATGTTGAATTAATTCTAAAATTTTTGTCAACTTCCTACTCAAATTCCTCTTGGGACCGATTCAAAAATTGTGCAAAGCTGGTATTAATATTTCATATTGATTTTAACTTATTTGCTCTTTTAATCCTCTAATATTCAAAGAATTCTTTCTTAGTTTTAATTTTGTTAAAGCTTTCTCATCCGAGTCTCTGTCATGTTCTGACAACATAATGTTCATTCTGTCTTCCACATTCTTTATCTTCTCTTCCAAAACATTGACACTATTAACTGTTCCTTTTAGATCTTCTGACATTTCATTCTACTGATTTCTTAATCTCTTTTAATTCTGTCTTAATGTCCTGCTTAATTTCAGTTCTCATTTCCCTCTTGTCTTGTCTCATTTCTGCCTTCATCTTTTTAATTTCTTCCAGAATTTTACCTTGATCAGTGAATCTTGAAGTGGTCTCCAGTGATGGCTATCTTTGAGCTCGTTCTGCCATCTGTGCTGTTGTTTTTCTTGTACCAATAGACATATTCATTTATAGTTTAACTGTATCCCCCACTGTCTCTTAGTTGCCACCTCCCTCTCCCTTTTCTTTTTTTTATTTGTGTGTGTGTGTATTATTATAACAATATTGTATGTGTATATTTATTTATATAGCAATTCTATTATATAATAGTACTGTAAGCCCCTTTTCCTCCTTCTCTTAACCTTCTCCCATCTTTCCCTTTTTCTATTCCTCTCTTCATACTCTCTAATACTGTTTATTCAAATTCTATCATAATATATTTACAACATCTTTATGATATCTTTTTACTCTGTAATTATTAAAACCAATAATCCCTAGATGATCAAGGATTAGAAGAAGAGGAAAAAAATTAAAAAGCAGCTAAGAAAGAAGATAAAACAAAGGAAAAGAAAAGAAGAAATTATATTTAATTCACTATTTAACTCTTCCTTGTCTCTTCTAAAAAAAGGCAATTAAATAAATAAGTAGAAGAAGAGAAAAGAAAAAGGAACAGTTTCAACAAGGGAGTTGTGTGCTCCCTGTAGCCAGCATTGGTAGCAATCTGGCTGCAGCCCTTTAGTCTAACTGAAGTTTCCAAACACTCTTCAAAGGCAGAGCCATATATAGCATGTTGCAGTAATCCAAACAGGATCTAAGTAGAACCTGTGTCCCAAAGACCAGATCTGATGGCTCAGATCTGATGCCTCTTGTGGCACACAAGCCTTAACTATTCTTGTTGAGTTCTAGAGGTATAAGTCTATTCTCCACATGGTTTGCAATACTGGGGAAATACATGACGTTTTATCAAGTCAAGCCAGAACTACGTTTGTTCAGAACATAGACACAAGGTAAAATGTGCAACATGCTCTATGCCCAGCCAAATCTAATTAGAAATCTTTCCCCATTTTTTTCCAAGCTAGGTTCCTGTCTCTAACACAGTAGGTCTCAGCCTTTGGTCCTCCAGATGTTTGGGACTTCACTTTCCAGAATGTCTGACCATTGACTATGCTGGATAGGGCTTGGAGAGTTAAAGTCAAAGACACATAGAGGCCAAGTGGCATGGTTTTGCACTCTGCACCTTGTCTCTTTTATCTGAAGGACTGAGGGTTTTTTGCCATTTGTCAGCTAACCCATATCTATATGAAGTTACCAATAGTCACCTTTTGGTTACCCAGGTTTTCAACTTGTGAACAATGGTTTTATCCAGTTAAGTTAGATTAGCATCAGTACTCACCTTAAGTAATCTTAACCAATGGAATTTCAAGATATTTAACTTGGGATAATAATAGGCAGTTTGGTAATCTTTTAGGTTATTTTATTAATATAAATAGATGTTCACATATACACTCCCCTTGGAGAGAAATAGATGTCTCAGTCTGGGCACATAATTGGTACAGACAATTTAGACTGGCTTTTACTTGTAAAGAATTCTACATCATACATAATATAACTTATCCCACTAAGGGATACAATATCATTTCTTGAACTATACATCTCTAAACAGGTATCCGGGAAGACATACCACACATTCCCATAGGCATCTCTATATATTCTTATATATCAAAAGTGGAAGCCATCCAATAGGAAATGAGATTTTATGAGTAAAAGGCCACTACTCACTCAATCATGTAAGACTTTAACTGGTCTTTTGACAAGTCACCGATCAGATACACATCTTTACTGGCCACTGTTATTTTGGTTCCTGTCATCACATGATTGCATCATGTATGCCTCAGAATGATTCACAACTCTTGTACCAATTGAGTATACTTTTTTTTTCAGTTTCCCATTTTCTTCACCTACCGTGTTTCCCCGAAAATAAGACATACCCATAAAATAAGCTGTAGCAGGATTTCTAAGCATTTGCGCAATATAAGCCCTACCCCGAAAATAAGACAGGTCCTGATCAGGTCCCGTTCTGTGCATTCCCACACAGGCTTCATTTTAGAGGGCCTCGGGAGTGCAAGGGGAGGTCCAAAAGAGGGAGGTGGAAGAGAATCAGGAGAAGCGGCAAGAGAGGAGCCCCCAAATATTCCTGGGTGTGGGAGACGAGCCCCCTCCTCAGGGCAAAGAGTGGGGAGGGGAAGGCCGAGCCAAGAGCCTTACCCGCTGTAGCATCTTCCCGCGAGGGCTGGAGCCAAGAAGGAGCCCTGCAAGGAGCCGAAGCCAGGCACCAGCCCGGCGGAGCTGGTGAAGCCACGGCTCTGCGTGGCTGCCCCGAGTACGAGGAGGAGGAGGCAGCGGCGGCAGCCGGAGAGGCTGAGGGGGTTGGCACGTGGTGAGGACAAGGTGGAGGAGACTGCAGGCTGCAGAGGGGACAAGCAGGTCACACCCGTCTGGCAGCAACTGTTACAGCTACAGCCGCAGCCCCGGAGCAACGCACCCAGCACCCAGCACATCCCGGCCATGGAAGATGGAGGCGGCCTTGTTGACGTCGCGGTTGTCTTTGCCCCCTCAGCCGCTACCAACTGAGCAAGGACTTTGGGCACATGTGTGACGGCGACGACAGGCGGCCTTCTGCAGAGCCATGGCGGGTGAGGAGGAGCTGCGTCAGGCCAAGGCTGAGGCCTAACCTAGCCTGAGGTAATGGAGAACAGGGAAGAACGCCTGGCGCGTGCCACGGGAGGCTGTGCGAGGAGGCCTCGTAATGCTGTGAGAGGAAGGAACAAAAAGTTTTGGTTCTCTTCAGAGGAGAAGAATCGCTCCTTTCCCGACTGAGGTGGTCATAATCAGAACCATGGGGCTGGATAACACTCCCTTCCAACAATTTAGGGGAGGGATTGGCAACTGGAAGCCCTCTGGAGCCCCAAATGGGCCTTCTTGAAGGCTGCGTCAGTGATAGATAACCCATCCGTCCCTCCCCAGCTTCTGATAGAGGAAGGAGGCTGTGACCGTGGCAACCAAACTGGGGCCATTTCCACACTAGCCTTTTCTAGTACTATTATTCCACTTCCAACATCCTATGGAGTCCCGGAGTTTGCAGTTTAGGGAGGGGCCTGTGAACTGCAAACCCGAGGATTCCATAGGCTGTTGAAAGTGGAAAAATAGCACTATAACAGTCTCATGTGGAAATCAGTCTAACACTCAACCCACTAGAACACACTAGCTCTCATTCCCTTTTACCTTGCCATGAAAAATATTACAAAAATGCTTTTAGTCATCTAGGGAGAGGTGCTATTTGCATATCATCACAAGAGGAGAGTGAACAGTTGTTATTTCAGAGTCCCAGCTGGAGGGCATAATATGGGACACTGCTCCGCGTGGCGACGGACTTACCCGGCTGCCGGTAAGCTCCGTTTTAGGGTGTTTTTGCCTGTCCCCCCACATGCGGAAAGGGCCACCACCCTAAAACGAAGCTTACCGGCAGCCAGGTAAGTCCGTCGCTTTATTAATCAATTAAAACATAAAATACATAACAGTCACCCCCCTTTCATTCCCACCACCAGAAGTTGTTCATCATATTATTCAACTTTAGAAATGTTTACATCCCTGCAAACCATACATTCATCACTCTACATACATTCAAACTATCGTTACCTCTACAAGAACTCCTCCAGCCCCTTATCTTCTTTTCTATCTTCTTTTCTTAATTTCACTTCCTAGGTTCACCTGTCCCCAATTCTTCTCGTTTCTTTCTTAAACCGTTTCTTTTCTTTACTACCCTATATTGGGTACACCCAGTATACATTTCCATTACTTTACATTTTTGTTTTATATCCCGATATTTTACCTCTTAGCTAATGCTTATACCTAGTCTATTTCGCTTTAGTCTCCTATCGTTCCATATTTTAACCTTTGTTCTTAAAAAACTTAATCTATCTTTGTCTATATTCTTGAGATTCGAGAAATCCCTTCCCTCATTCTTCTGCGTCCTTTACTACTTCTAAATGCTCCTCGAACTTTCTCCATTTTTCTTCAAAATTTCCATGCATTTTTCCCTGAATCATCCCAGTTAATTTGTCCATATTTTTCATCTCAACAACTTTTATTAACCATTCGACTGTTTGGGGTGTGTCGTTATTCTTCCATCTCTGTGCAAAAAGCAGTCTTGCTGCAGTAATCATATAGAGAATGACTTGCCAGTGTTTTCTTCTAGCTTCTTTCTCTATCTTATATGTCATGTTCAATAGAAACAATTCCGGTATAAACGGTAAATTAATCTTTAAAATGATTGTCATTTCCTGTGAATTCTTTTCCAAAAGTTTTGCGCTTTATCACAAGTCCACCACAGGTGACAATAAGTACCATTGTCTTTATTGCACTTCCAGCATTTGTTTACTTCTATCTTATAAATTTTGCTTAATTTGACAGGATCTAAATGCCATCTGTGGAGCATTTTGAGGTAGTTTTCTTTCAGATTCTGTGCGACTGTGAATTTATTTACTTCTCTCCAACTACTCTCCCAATGCTCCATTTGAATCTCATAACATACTGTGTCTTTTTGAAGAAAAATAAATATATGACGGTGTCTTATTTTTGGGGAAACACAGTAGATTCTTCTGTTATCTACCTTACTTTATCTTATATTTTGAGTTAAGTGGCTGATGTCCAGAACTTTCTTTGTTATATACTGTTAGCTCTATGAAAACACGAGGCACTCTTACTTTCTTCTTTTTTTCTGTTATATAGGCTTCAGAGCCTTAAATTTTGCAAAGGGTACAAAAATATATCACTCAGCTTAAAATACAAAGAACTACTGCTGCAGTAGAAGAGGGATGCCAAATCTTTTAGAGACTTGGTTCACTGTTTAGTTGACAAGTACCCAGAATGGCTATAAAGATGAAGACTTGAAAGGAAACCAATTGGAAATGGGTTAGATAGGAATGCTACTTTGTGCCAGCACAGATCAAGGGGAAAGATATGGAAGCCACTTTCTTTATATCGGTTTGTGAGAGATAAGAACACCATATAGAAAATTAAACAGATATCAGCAGACGGACTGATTACAGTGAAGCCGTTGGGGGGCGGGAATGCAGTTGACCAATCTAGGTCACTTTTGTCAAAAGGTCTATGTTCATGGCTGCCTTATGGATATTACACAAAGAGTCTCAAGGAACCTCCGCATGGCTGGCCTCAACACATGTATATAACACCTCTGCCCCTACTACCAACTCGATTGTCATTGTTACCTATAGGTCCCTTGCTTCTGGGTGGCAGCATAACTGGAATTATCAGAGGACATTGATATATACATGGAGCTCTGACATACAACAGTTTTCCTGTTTTCTATGTCACAAAAGATTCTGGATTTTTACTCTGTCTGCTTGTGTGTGCACATATGTTTGTTCTGTGCACATACTGTGGACTTTGAACACTCAGCAATCTGTTTATTTTAAACTCCAGAAAGTAACAAAAACATGACTAGATTTACCAGCAATGTAAAGAATTAAGAAACCTTTCCAGGCAACACATTTACATGTAGGTATTCTCGAAACAGATGAATACTGTGACAAAATGCTCCAGGACAAAGCAGCCAGTTCATTTTTTACTTTATTCACAGCAGGACTAGATAAGCCAGGTAACTGAGGCATTCAATAGATAACTGCTGCCTCTTGAGGCTTTATTAACTGGACAATGACCAATAGAAGGGGAACTGTGAATGACCAATCAAAAGAATGCCTTTGCAGCTGAGGCCAGTAGGGCAAGCTCACAGACTATAAATGCCATGGGTGTGAAACAATGCACAAGACTGGAGAAAAGAGTTACTTCTTATATCCTTCAGCCATCTGAAAATATCTAGTGAGTTACACAGTTCTCTTAAACAATGGTGAGTGGGTATATTGTATGCTTTTCTTCCACTGACTTGTATGGATAAATTCACAAAAGTGATTATAAAAAAATCAGGGTGTGTTAAAACAGGAAACACTATAATACATATAGCAAAAAAGAATGTTGGCACTTATAAAGTCTTTCTCTTTCTGTCCTGAATGTCGAGAACTATTTTGCAACTTTGAAGCTGACACTCATACAATGCTATCTTTCCATTTTTGTTTTTTGTTTTGGTTGATGTTTTGAAATAATTTCAGTTTTTAATCAAAGTCTTTAAATAATTTTCATTGTGCCAATATTTTGAATTTAGCATTTACTTATTATTTTTTTCAGCCCCAATAATTTTTTTTTTTAAAAAAATACAACAATCTTGTAAAGCTGGTGAATAACTTAATTGCTTGGGTCATTTATTAGAGCTTCCTGTTGAAAGCAGTCTGTTTCCCATTTTGAGTAATATCGCAGGAAAGCATAGGCTGACTCTAAAAAATGGGAGAGACTTTCAGCACCTTAAAGACTAACAAATGTAGTATGCTATAGGCTTTCAAGAACATTGGTCCACTTCAACAGGCCCATTTGAAACATGGATGTACTGATGTAAAAATAATAAAAAAATTAAGGTACAGTGAGAATAAAATGCTACAAATGCAATCTATGAAAACTTCAACTGGAGTTTAAAAATAAGCACCCAGTGACAATTGAGATTTGGTAACAAAATCATCTTAGTGTCATTCACTAAGTTAACTGCTGTAGTAGGCGGAATTTATATCATTAGTTTGGAAAGTTAATTTGATAGTGTTAATTGTTAGATAGTGAAAAATTATTCACTAGCATAAAGACTAATAATTGAAATCATTTAATTAGTTAGTTAACTTGTCAATTAAAATGGATTTACAGAGAATGGTGCTGAGGTTGTTTCTGTTGACCTTAGAGAAGCACATTTTGTCATGGTGACTTCCTCCAACCCGGAATTTTTCCCCATAGGGTGTATAAAGCATATACTATGATTGTTGCCTGGGAATGGTGAGAGTGCTGCACCTCTGGAGAATGTCATGTTGGGGAAGGCTGTCCCAAAACATGGATGTCATCTTACAGGTTCTTCATTTCAGCTGGGGCTCATCCAAATTGGCTAAAATTCTTACAATTTGGTGACTGTTTTACCTGTATTTACTGAGATTTTTTTTTATAAAATCCTTTCTCAATCTATTGCTCGTGATTTTCTGTGACTAGCTGCAAATTGTTAAACTCGGAAGAGGTGGTGATTTTTTTTCTGTTCCTATGTCTGTATCCATTGTCTTGGTTCTCTCTTTACTTCTGAGTAGTCCTACTAAAGATGTGTTGAATGAAGGGATGAGCTTTGTTATTGAAGTTTCCTACTGAACTTCCTTTCCTTCTTATATTTGTGGTTACCACCTTAAACACTTCCTCAATGCTGAACTGTAGTTATAGTATGATCTTTTCTTTTCCTCTCAATTTCTCTAAATATACTGTAGTGGTAGTTAACCGTACCTCCAGAGGGAAAAAAGATCAGGTGAAATTCCAGTGTATGTAGAGTATCACTAAATGTGGAAGCAGGAACAGCCATTATGAGATGTTACAAACTGTGAAATCCAGAAACAGGATAGCTTGACATTTACCAGAATTATTGGTCCATCTGGACCTTTGCCATTCATCTGCATCGCTCTTTTCTTCTCCACCCCAACATACACACTTCACTCACCTTCAAAATACCATTTTTTGTTAAAGATTGAAGAAATGTTTAGAGGCTACAGATCCACCAGAAGTATAGTAGTGGGTGGATAGCTACGAAGATCAGTCGGTAAGTCAAGAGTGAAGAATTCTTCAACTAAAAATTTTGAGAACCTCTGAACAAATGCAGAAAATATTTCTATCTAAATGAATCAGTATACCTTTTCTGCCTCTCCACACCCAATCAAAAAGTGTGATTTCCAAAGACCTGTGGTAGCACACCAGCCTTGCATGCAGGATCTCAAACACAATCTGTGACGTCTGTAGTTTTAATAATCAGGTATCTTAATAAGCCGACTCCTTTCTCTACCCATCTTGCTTTTGTTGTATAATTAAAAGAGGGTGGGTAAGGAGGACAAAGAATGAGGAGGGTCAGTGGATAAAAGGTTGAATGGGAAGTGTAGTGAGGAAGAAGCCAAGGCAAAAAGAAATGCAGGATGAGTTTGAAGAGAACTTTTCACTTAATCATCTAAGAGCCTAGCACTGTGTGAGTAACACGATAAAGAATGCAAAGGGGTTCATTGCAACCCCTACTAAAAGTATTATATAAATTTGTATACAATACAGTAAAAATAAGTTCAGATTATAATCAGTAGAGGAAGAAAGTTACAGAAGAGATTTAAAATGCACCAATCCAGAAAGACTCCAAACATTTTCATTTCATAAATGTTGTGGGGAGGGGCATGACAAATGTCTTTTTCAAATGTAAGAGATCTCAGGCATAAAGGAGTATTCTGAGAGGGGCAAAATAATAGTATATGATAATTGTATATTATACCACAACATGCAACAGAAACGAGTCAAGTATATAATTAATAGAAGAAAATTTACTGAAAGAGGCACAATGCATCCCCTGAAAAATCTCAAACACTTTTGTTACCATACATTCCATACACAGTGACATTCAGAAAGGACCCTGGATTCTTGAAGGTCTTGGCCTTCAACTAGGCAAAGAAATCGCTTACCACTCCATCCCAAGAGTCATGTCTTCTTTTTTATTCCTTATCCCCTGCTTTCCCAGACTTAGCTGTTATCTGTTTCACAAACCCAACTATCTGACCTGGGTTCCATGAACGTTCTCTCTCTCGCTGTTTCCTCCTATCTTCCCAAATAAAGCAGGAAGATTAGCCTACCTAACAACCAAGACATGTGATGCATTTTCTCCAAACCTAATATTACTTCTCTTGAGGCAGCAGGCCTTTAAGATGCACCCACCCAAACAAATCCTAACAAATTTTAATGACCTAACTAATGAGTGTTCTTAACTGTAGAGTTAGTTGGGGGAACCTAGAAGTCATTACAGTAGTTGGGAAATAAACTGGGAAATAAAAAAAAATTAAATTAATAACAGAACAAGTTAATTAACAAATTTATTAACAATGAGATAATCGCCAAGTTAATACACAAATTCTGATTGTGTGACACAAAACCATTCGTTAATAAATGTGTTAGCCTTTAAGATGTTTTTAAACTCCTTGTGTTTTTCCTGCTGCTGCTGTAACAGATTAACACAGCTGCCTTTTTGAAAGCAGTTTAGTCCTAATGCATTTCAGGTGTGTTATCAGTAAGGCATTTCTTTGATAGTAAGGAATTTACTGCTTGTAAAAGATTTCTAAAGCAATTCTGAACTGGCATAATTCAGCTTGGATCTGAGATGCAAGGTCTACTCTTTCTGGTTTTTATATAACTAGTGTATTTACCCGGCATTGCCCAGGATTTTTATTTTCCTCTTAAGAACTCACCAATCTGTCTTCTCTATTTTCTGTAACGTTGCTCCATATTTCCCAATGCAATCTATATTCAGAGTTATTTACATACACAGTTTGGATTCCTGAGGGAGTATACTGTCCTCCTCCTTGCTGTTAGGCTTCGTGTCCATAGCAACCGGCCTATTTCTAAACCTGTAAATTTCCCCCATATTCCCCAGTCCAATCTGTATTCATAGTTATTAGTTGGGTTCCTGCAGGAATATCTGGTCCTCCTCCTTGCTGCTAGGCATTGTCCCCATAGCAACTGGCCTATTCTGGTACCTGTAACTTTTCCCCATAGTCCCCAATCCAATCTGTGTTCTCTGGTGACGTTGATGTACTGGCTTTTTTTTTCTTTCTGTTGAATTTGTGTAATGGCTTTACGTTTTTCTGGAAGCATTTTTTTGTTTTGAATTTCAACTTTAAGATTCCTCACATATGGAAGCCATGCAATCTACTGTGTGAGGCGAGAAGACCTTTTAACTATGGCCATTTTTGTCCTACACTGTTATAGGGCTATTATTCCACTTTCAACATTCTGCGGAATTCTGGGGTTTGTAGTTTACTGAGGCCAAAGAGCTCTCTGGCTGAGAATTCTTAAATGCCCCTCTTTAAACTACAAATCCCAGGATTCCATGGGATGTTGAAAGTGGAATAATAGCACTATGACAGTCTAGTGTGGAAATGGGCTATGCTGTGTAGGTCACTTTAATTTTTCTCACATATGCCTCCCAAATGTTTTCTGGAATCCTTATTGATGGTAGGCCTCATCTCCATAGCAACCAGCCTGAGGCCCAAGAGCTCTCTGGCTGGGAATTCTAAAGGCCCCTCCCTGAACTGCAAACCCCAGGACTCCATGGAATCTTCACAACCAGCCAATCATATGAGGTCTTCTCGCCTCACTCAGCCAATCTTAGACTGACACAGACAGACAAACACGCAGAGAAACATTGACTTTTATACAGTAGATTACAGATAGTACACTATCTAATACCAGCTATGTTCTCAGTATACATTCTTGCAATACCGCTGTAATACAACTTCTAATGTGTTGCTGTCTTCAAACAACACAATGTATTATAGAGACACTGCCTGTGTTGGAAGATATACTAACCACCAAAACTTACTTGGTAATTTCACTATTACAAACGCATGTTAATAGAGTAATCGAGCATGACCCAGGTTCCTCTGCATTGTTAGTCTGTGGAACCCCCCCTCACTTTCACAATGAAGTACAATCTGACATAATTGAAAGTAAGTTTTTATTTTAAATGAATAGAGAGGCCTACATTTCCCCACTGAATTCTATTTGCAGAACAGATAAATTATGTACCCAAGATATTATTAAGACTTCATTTTGTATAAAATAGTGATTTGATTACTACTATACAATACAGTGTGCTGAATGTTATAATCTCAATTTGTGAACTGCAAAAGAAAGTATATTGCTGCAACTAATGACTTTGCCAGTGAAGTGAAATAGATACAGCTCATGATCCTGAACACTTAGCAAGGGGCTCAGACAATAGGAAAGTGCAGTAACTTAGAAGCACTTAACCTGTTACTGCTGTGATGGATAGGAGTGAAAGCCCTTCATTTAAAACAGTTCTTTGGTTCAACCTGAACTTCCTTACATAATCTTTTTTTTCAAAACATTTGAAATATATCCACAATAAGGCAAACAAGAGTGTGTTTATGGGCTAATCACATTCAAAATTCTGTGATCCTATTATTATACAAGGGTGGGAACAAATCCCGTGGTCCTCAGGGCAAAGACTACATTTTGACTACAGAAAATTAACATCTCCTGAAAAGATGCACTTTTCCATTTCAAATAAACACACTGACTTTGAGAACCTGAGAGGTGGAGGAGTTGTTCAGTATACCTTTGCCTAACTACAACTAAGTATAACAAGGCATAGCAAAAACTTGACGGAAGGGAAGCCACAAGGTCATTACAATGTCATTAGTATAATTTGATTTATACTCTGATGCAGATCACACATCATACAAAGGTTAATCCCATATGCTTCCATAGCTCTTTTATATAGTAGCAAATGTATTTAAAATCAGAGTCTTTGCGCCTGATACTATCATCAGTTGACTGATGGCCATAGACTCAAGCTTGCAGGTCAGAACACCCTTAAGTATTGGTTCAAAAGCTTTTTTTTGGGTTGCTATGCCTTTTCTTAGACCAATGATTCACAAAAATCAATGGCAATGATCTCAGTGGCAAAGAAAATATGTGTGCCACAGCTCACTTCAGGAAAATGGCCTCATCAGTTGAGGAAACCTTCTCATATCAATAGGCCACAGCAGGTCCAAAGATGCTCCGTGATTTCTACAAGAGCTTCTGGGCCAGACTTGTTCACTGGACTGACAATGAAGAGATTTGCTCCTACTATCTACAGGCTACTTTTCTCTTTTGCTCCACTCTTGCCTTCACAGACCAAAGATGGAGGATATAGCCCAATGGTAACCCACACATGCTTTCCACATAGAAAATCTCAGGTTTCTCTCCAGTGGGAAGGATCAGTTTGCATGTAAGGGGAAAAGTCTGAGTCTGAGACTCTGGAGAGCTGCTGCCAATCAGAATAGATAATACTAGGCCATATGGGTAATATATCCATAGAATTCCTCTTAATGGCAAGGACAGTGTGTGTGCCATTACTCAGCTTTGGATGAAGGGAAGAACTGCATGCAGTTGGCATACATCAACTTCCTCCAGCATTTGTTGTTATTCGCCATCAAGTCAACTTGGATTTACGGCAGCTTCCAAGAGCCTGACATCCAGCTAAACTTGCAGCATTTTCTGGTTCAGTTAATCAAACTCCTGATAAAAATATGATGCTATTGCCAAATATCTGGAGAGACAGGTGGAAGTGATATTTGTCTTTTAAACAAACATAAACAAAGCTCTGTGTGAGTGGCTTGTGATCAGCCCTAATTAAAACAACTGCAGTAGAGGCAGGTAGTAATGAGTACTTTCTGCAAACAAAGAGATAATACTCCTAGTTGCCACCAGAAATCCTTCTTAAGGTGATTCAAGTGTGGGAATGGATGATGGCTCAAAAGTTCAACATTCTATGACATATACATATATATGTATACATTTGTGTGATTTCTTTTTGATAGTGATGGTGGGAGATCTGCGCTAGCATTCTGTCTTCTATGATAAATATAAATATGTGCCATTTTGGGGTTACGTACCTATACAATTTCAGGTTTCTAGATTACTGGGGGACACCCCTCCTTTGAAACAGTGCCCAAATAATGCTCTTCAGTCATTTTTAACTGTGAGGAGCTTTTCAGACTATGTGAGTATGAAATCACAGCTTCCTAAAATATTTAGAAGTACCCAAAGAATTTGATTCCTGATTAAGTCGATACAATTATTTAAAGAAAGTTTGAAGAAACTGTTATAACAAGAATTTTAAAAGTCAATACTGCAGAGGTCTCCTACTTCATATGAGGTAGTTTTAGGTTCTTAATTTAGAGTTATCACAGTATGTATTCTTTTGAACACTGATAACTGGTTTCAGCAATATGCAGGATTTTTAAAGTTTAATCAGAGAGCTGTCCTACACATACATGCATGCGTACATGCGTACAGTCCAAATACCACAAGTGCAAATCTCTTCCATGCTAGCAGCATGCTTTTACTGTGAAGGAAAGCTAAATTGCCAGCCTGGTCCTGGTGTGACTCAGGCTGTAACTTGTGAGTCCTGCTATTCTAACCCTTTCTCTTGATCTGCTATCAAGCCCATCTTAGAGTATACAGCTCTAAGCAGCAGGGGAGTTTCTTAGCAAAGGGCCACCCACTTGCATATTATTCCTTCCTTGCCTGTGACATGACACAAGAACAAAGTAGACATTAACTGCTACATTAAACCCAGAAGGAAAGTAATCAGTAACCTGTTATTCCCTTAATAAAGGGAAACACATGCAGAGTGAAATCCAGAAGACTAATCAATAGCCCCAGACAAAGCAATGTGCCAAACAAATTGCAAATCAATTAGAATCCTTGTTTTCTTTCAAATGGTTCACTATACCTAAAGCAATTACTCCTTCATTAGACCTAATTTAACAGCATGACCACCCTAGCAACAACTGGCAGCGTCTGGCTATCAAATGGAAGAATGGCAGCTTATTTCTGTCCGTCTGTGAGTCTCCGGCCAATCCAGAAAGGGAAGGAGATTCCTTTATAGAAGACCACTTTTAATTTTTTAAAAAAAGTTTATGTGCCAAGGGAGTTATCAGGGATGTCCAGTTGCTTTCTCTCCCACATTTTAAGAAAATTGGCATCCATTTCCGATTGAATGGCAGATGCCCATGCATTCTTTGTATTACAGCTGGGTTCAAGAATTCCCACGAACAGCTTTGCAACTGCAACCATTGACTTGGCTTATCTTGGAATTGCATTGCTGATATAGTTAGCATGAATCCACATGCACTAATGTCAGCAGTGCACAAAGGCAAGAGTGGACAGATCACTCAGTTAAGGCTACCCTTCACAGTTAGAGGAAGGTTAATGAGATACATGGGAACTGAGATTATAGAACACTGCATACCTACTATACATTTCAAAGCAAAAGCTTTCTAAACTCTAGGTGCCACTTAATAGGAATCCATTTTCAAGGGAAAGTTAGGATGCTATAATAACTTTTTCCTATACCTGATGAACATTTCCTCCTGCAAATTCTTTTTTTTTTTTTTTGCCGTTTTCTACTACCTTTTCTTGCCAAATATTCTCCAAAATCAGTTGGGGAGGCTAACTTCAGCAGAATCTGTGGGAGTAAAAGTGATGAAGCACGCTGCTCCTGCCTATTGATTATCTCTCTGCATTTATGTTAACCAGCCAGAACTGTGACAGGTTTCCTGTACAATGTAACCTCCTTCTAGCCTTGCCATTTGTTGTCATTAATCCTAGTGAGCATAACTAATGGTGAGGAATACTTGAAGCCATAGTCCAACAATGTTTGGAGGGTGCATGATTCCCACTCCTGTTCTATATAATTAATATTTGACAGCAAGACTTGCCCTCCAGTATGTAGAATCGTGTGCACCTACTTGGATCAAGAGCCATTTTGAGCTTTTTGCTCTGGGAGCATTTTACTGCTGTGCATCTTTCCTCTTTGTTGCACAGCTAGGACGGGTTACTCTGAGGCCCTTTTCGCATGGCAGTGTACAAGCAAAAGGGCCCCTTGAGTGTCACGTAAATGTCAGGAGTGGTCTGCGTGATGCACTCCCATTTCCACCACGCTCAAGGCCCACAGGCGCAGCAAATACACATTTTCTTATTTTCAGCTTTTAGCCAAAAATAAGCCACCCTTGCGCAAGGCTCATGGGCCTGGGCTGCACTCCCTGGCAGTGCGGAGCCTCTGGAGCCGGGCCTGTCGCACATCCTCTCCTCAGTGCAGCCTACAACTCCCAGGCTGCAGTGCGGAAAGAAGGGTTGGGCACGGCTCTCGCGCGAGCAGGAAGGAGCTGCGGAGCCCAAGCAGCAGGGAAGCAGGAGGCTTGCGAGAGCCTGCCTGCCCAGGCTTTTCACGCAAGGTCCACACTCCAGCAGTGTGAGAAGGTAAGCTGCGGAAAGGGCTGAGACAGGAAGCTAGGTGCACAAAGAATGGGAAGATAAGATAGCATGAACAGGGATGGCTCCACCAAGGTCAATTTCTAGGCCTTTTTTTAATTATATGTTATTCCCCCCCCCACATGGTTATACCGAAATCTTCATTGCCTGCTTTATGGCCTAATCGAGGAAGCCAAGTTCATTTCAGACCTACTTTGAGGAAACTCGACTTTCATCCAATGGCAATGAGCAAAAGTGAAGCTTAAGCAAAATTTGAAATGCAGGTTTTCTAGCCTTCCTTAACTTGGCACACTGCTGACGCATTGGACTACAAATTGGATTAGCTGTGCCACAATTGAATATTGGAGAAGGCTGATGGTCCAGTTGTATATTCAGTTTCAAGGACTGGTGATAAATTGATAGTGAGTTGGAGTCTCAACATTTCTTGAGTCCTAGCAGTTTTAATTGAACTTTGTGCTACGCTTGTTATTAATTGCTTTTGACTTTTGCTTTCTCATCAAATCACAAAGGGGTATGGATGGGCAGGTAGCATTGTTTAAACTTGCAACTTGCAATGTTTCTGTTCTGGATTCCATTCACCCCATTCTCCTCCTTGGTTGTCCATTATCCTCTCTCCCCAACAGTCAGTCAGCATTCCATGTCCACTGGGTTGTTTTTGTGGGATACACTTTTTTTGTTTTCTCTCAAAAGATTTTTTGTGCTGCAGTAAAACCTAGAGTTCCCAAAATCTACTGAAGCTTTTCTTTTGTGTTTGGATGGTACCATTTTGACTATATGAGCAGTGGCAACGACAACCTGAACACTGGAACAAGAAGGAATGATGCATGTATTAAAAGAATGTAATACAACTACCTTAAAACAGAGAGAGAGAGAAAAGGAATGAACTGTTCTTCAGACTGCTGTGGCTAACACTATCGAAATGCCTAGTGTATTGTACTTCTAGCATAAAATGTTGAGAATACCTTAAATTTAGTCAGACTGCAACTTTATAAAAGTCACAAAAGTGACTGCCAGAAACATTTCTCCTTTTTGCTTTTTATTTATTGCTACTCAAATCCCAAAAGTGTGAGGTTCAAGAAGGCCAATACTCAGTCCCAGATCAGTGACGTGCTTGCTGCTTGATGTCTTGTGATCCTAGACAGCTTAAAATGAAGATTTGTGACACTGTAAAGAGATAAAATCTCACCTTCTTAATGGAAGATGTGGTACTTGAATCAAGGGCCCAAGACAGATTTTTAAAGTGTTACATACTTAGACACAATTTTAACTGGAGGATCAGACATTAATATACCTTTTAATTCCCCAGAGGAGCTGGTAATATCCTATTCAGAGCTACAACAAAATTAGCTGACCCACTCCCAGTGGAGAGGCTCCCTGCCAAGTCAGCTCCCTCCAGCCACTCTCTTTATTGTAATGCTCCCACAGTAGGACACTGGAAGGCAAAGTGCTCTTCTGAATACAAAAGAATGATCACATAAGAAGAAACCCAGTAGGAACCTTATTACACAAGCACTGGTTTTAAGCAAAAATGCTTGGTTAGCCAGCATTCACAGTGTGGCTCTTTGTGGGATCTTATGCCAATGGAATCTTAAAAATATGGAGCCCATTGATCCACGCTTGCTATCACCTGCATTTAATCATCAGCTGTCCCTTGAGCCAGTGGATACATTTGTAAGCAATGCAAACTGCACATCACAGATTGCTGGAATTATTTAAACATTTATACTCTGCTTTATGAGAAACGCTCATAGTGGCAATCTGATGAAATCATATATACCCCACCTGTATGTAGGGTCAAGTCCCTGTGGGACAGTGGAAGACAGCTAGTATTATTCTGAAGGAGCAAAGAAAGATATGTTGTGTTAGGGATAGATGGATCTCGCAGTTTCTCAGGCCATTTCCTCATTAGCCTGTTAGAGTGCCATTATTCCATTTTCAACATCCTATGGAATCCTGGAGTTTGCAGTTCAGGGAGAGGCATTTAGAATTCTTAGCCAGAGAGCTCTTTGGCCTCAGTAAACTACAAATCCCAGAATTCCACAGGATGTTGAAAGTAGAATAACAGCATTATAACAGGGTAGGGTGAAATGGCCACAGTTTCTCATTTTTCTCATCTGAAAGCCACTTTATTCCAGGCATTGAGTTTTATGTACACAGTTTTATGCACAATTGACTTAATACATTCCTTTTTGTACAGAATTCTGTTTCATATGCACAATTTTCACAAACATTTTTCCTAATCCAATGAATTTTGGAGTATTATTATCACCATTTTAGTGTGAGTATTCCACCATGTCTTGAAAAACTCTATTGTAAAGTTCAGAGAAGTGACAATCTTGAGTGATAATTGAGTTTTAGTTCTTGTATAGGTTCAGAGGTGCAAAATTAAACAGATCTGCACTAAAATGAAAGCCAAACAGACTTCTCACCTACCCCTATACTTGCTGTAGCTAACAGACGACCAAAAGATGCAGGAGAATCCGAAAAATATGCCATTGTCCAGACAGCTTGGCACAATTTGTAACTCTTGGCTTAATGGGCAAAGAGGAGGATCAGATTCTAAAAATCAGTACTGACCGAGATAACAGAATGTTTGTTTGTTCTTCCAGGAAATACATTCATCTCTTTCTGAGTGAAGTAGACTTCTGATTTAAATTCAAGAGAATGAAAATGTAACCCCTATAGATAAAAAATTTGGGAAACACTGTTGTAACAGGACAGAATACTATTTCTGTACAATGAGGTCCAGTGTAGCACTACACTGTTTATTTTTCCTTTGGATAAGGTGTGTGTGTGGGGAAGGTAACTAGTCTCATTTCCACACTAGACTGTTATAGTTCTATTATTCCACTTTCAACATCCTATGGAATCCTGGGTTTGCAGTTTAGGGAGAGGCCTCAAAGGCCCCTCCCTAAACTGCAAACTCCAGGATTCCATAGGATGTTGAAAGTGGAATAATAGCACTATAACAGTCTAGTGCGGAAATGGCCTAGGAGTGCCTTTGTGATTCATGTATTGTTTACGGCAGTGCTTCTTAAGCGTTCTGATGTGGGAGATCTGCTATTTTCCACTTCCCATGTACTATTCACTTATATCGTATTTGTGCCCATTGACTTCAATTTCCTGAAAGCTCTCTAGGGATCTCTATGGCAAATATTTCAGGGGTTTCCACTTTGAGTGCCACTGGTTGACAGCACAGTAAAGCCGAATATACTTTCTTAGCAGCTGGTACTAATCCTGCATTGGAGAGAAATTCCCAGCTCTCTCCACTTTCTATCATTTCTGAAATTCAGATGGCAAACCTAGTTTCAAATCTTTATCAAAGTTTAATGTTTTAGAATGTTTCCAAATATCACCACCTTGTAGGTCTGCAAAGCCAGGGGCCCATTCACACTACAGAAATATAGCACTATTATCCATTTTAACTGCCATGATTCTGTTTCATGGGATCCTGGGACTGGCAGTTTAAGGGAGAGGCATATTAGAATTCTCAACCAAAGAGCCCTAGTGCCTCACTAACCACAAAGCACAGGATTCCATTAGATCTACCCATGGTGGTTAAAGTAGAATAACAGCACTCTAATTGTAGAGTGTGAATGAGCTCTTGTTCTCCCATAGCAAATGTTTGGTCATTGGCCAGCTCTCTGGCATTCTCATCCACATTCCAAAGAGTCATTATCTGAGTGTAAAATAGGATTCTTTAGAAGTTTTTGCTGAAGGAACAAGAATTACTCTTGAATAATATATATTATTTTTGCTGCTATTTGGATCATGCCTCTTTGTTTCCATTTAAAATCTTAGTATGAATTATGAATCAACTATTAAATCTCAGTGTATATTTCTTAATATTTATATTTCTTAATATTTATATAATTATTTAATTTGACTTGTAACTGATTGTCTTGAAATTCTATTTTTTATCATTATTATGCAAACATCTGTTTTGCAAGCTGCTTTGAGCATAGTTTACCATGGAAAAACAGCATACAAATAAACTAATTATGATGATGAGAGATTACTAGTGAATGTGAGAGCACGACTTATTTAAACTAGTTGGCAACTAGCAAGCAATCAGCATAATAAATGATAGCCAACCACTATCAGTAATGGTATAGTATAATTTAGCATAAACACAAGTTGAAATAAATCTCTAATTTCATTCTTCTTTGTTGAAAAATCCAGTTGCTTACCTCATCTCTCTTCTAATCCCACTTGTACAGCATGTTCTATCACCTCATTAGATATGGCTAATAATTCATATTTCATGGACTGTACACGTACTACTAATACTATCAAAATAATTAAAATCCTCTAACAAACATAATTAATGAAGGAGAACATCTTAAAAACCAAAATGTCAAAAATCTGGGGTTGATGAGAAAACAGGAAATGAAGAAAGGCAAGTATCCAAAATTATGATTTATTGTAAGATACTTGCAAACAGATGACTAATGACTCAAGCCATATGCATCCTTATGGCAGAAGGACACAGTGAGCAAGAGAAATTAGGAAACATAATAATGCCAGATTTAGCAATATGAAATTAGTCACAGTGATACCCAGATCCACTGAAAATTATAAGGATTTTTTTTAACGTCAACATGAGTTGGAATTATATTACAACTAAGAGTAGCAATACCACCCCTCGAAATACTTTGTATTTCATATTGTAGACTGTGGTGTTCCTCACAGAGGGTTTTTCCACATTACATTGTTGTCGTGCTATTATTCCACTTTCAACCTCCTGTGGAATTCTGGGGTTTGTAGTTTACCAAGGCCAAAGAGCTCCCTGGCTGAGAATTCCAAATGCCCCTCCCTAAACTGCAAACTCCAGGATTCCATAGGATGTTGAAAGTGGAATAAATGCGCTATAAGAGTGCGGAAATCTTGTAAGTTATACATGTTAGGGCTTATCTACACTGGCCATAAGTTCAGCTGGGACTGTAACACTTACATGCTGTGACTTGCACAGAGAAACATGGGAACTGGAATCTGATGAAGGTGCCTCTGATAATTTCCTGTTACAGATCCCTAATCTCACTGTGGCTCACTCAAACACTTCCCAAAACCTCCAGAAGATGTTTGGGGGCAAGTCTGAGGGCTGCATAGCAGCAGAAGAAAGCCTGAAAATCCCAGCCCTCCCACCAATGTTTCACTGGATTTAGGCCAAGATTTATATATTTTATTATTTGCTGCCCTGTAGAGGCACAGGGAAAGCTTTAGCTTCTTCCTCTACAACTGAAAAATCACTTGAGACAGAGTGGTCTGTTGAAACGAAACTCTTGTATGAAAGCCCCCTCCCCATTCAATTTTTAGGTTCTCTGTGTTTGATTATAACTCTCGGAGAGAGATCAGCTAAGCTAAGAACTTTATTATCATTCATCTGGACCAAGCTCTTTTCTCTAAACCATCTCAGTTCCTAACATGATTAAATTGTATTAACAGGTCTTGGAAGCTGAATGATGTTCCAGAAAGAAATAGAAATGCTTATTTAATTTGTAGAATATCTGATCCATGCATCCTTGCAGAAACCTCTGCAAATATAAAAATAAATTCTTCTCTTCAGCCTCCTCTGGTAACCTACACAAAAGCAAGTGTATCCTTGTTACCACAAATCTGCCTGTCCCCTGAGTTTATGAAGCCAATAAAAAAAAACTCAGAGAGATTGAGTAGGGTAAGAAAGCTTAATTAAAATGATTGTACAACTGGACTGATTTTTAAGTTTGTGTTCCCTAGAAAAAGTCAGTAATGAACACATTCTCCACTTGAAATTTATATTCTCCTTGCCCTTTCAAAATGTATATTATTGGTTCAAACTTTTACATAGTCAGGCTGACACAGCCTTTTACATCTCTAGAGCTACATTGCTGTTTTTTTTTTCCTTCTCAGAGAGTTAAAATCTTTATCTTCCAGCACAGGCCAGCCAGTAGCATGTTGTTTTTTGCTCTGGTGTCCTTTATCTTTTTTTCACATCCTGCTAACAAGACAGTTCCCTCCATTGCTAAAAAGCATATTCCTTTGGTTATACTGTAACACCCATCATCTTGCTTAAAGGCACATATTCAATTGCTAACTTCATCTGCTAGAAAAATACTAATTTTCAACTATCTAAAATAATTCATTATTTTATATTGTGTGTTATCATTCTTTTTGTTCTACAGCCAGTGATTTTTTCCCATTAATTGATAAAACCTCCATGCTGGCTTATTTAAAGCATAACGAAGGCCATTTCTGCACTATCCTGTTATAGCACGATGATTCCACTTTCAACATCCTCTGGAATCCTGGGGTTTGCAGTTTTGGGAGGGGCCGCGTGGCCCCTCCCGAAACTGCAAACCCCAGGATTCCAGAGGATGTTGAAAGTGGAATCATCGCACTATAACAGGCTAGCACGGAAATGGCCAATGAGAAGCTATGGTGTTTGAAAGCTGGATAACTACCTGCCCCTTAATACAATTTTTTCATCAGAACCTGGTAGAATTCTTTCCTTTTTCTGCACCAACACTCTCTGAACCTCCTTCTCTGTGGACCTTCTTTCTTATTCTTTCTGTGCCACCTAATTCATCTCCATTCTTCTCCCAGTATCCTTTTTCTTTCTGTGCCCCATTTTTAATATCTCACCAATACCAATTGATCTCTTTTTCCCTCTTGTTCTGACTCTTCCTGACCTATCTCTTCACACTCACAAATTCAGTGAGGACCAGCAAGGGTCAGCTTGCAAGAAGGCATTCAATTTACCCACGTCTTGGTTGATGCAGGAAGAAGGCAGATATCTTCTCTTTCAGCATGCTCCCCTTCAGGAGACCAAACATTCCCAAGAGAGGCCTGCCCTGTAGTTTTGAGAACCCCAGTGTTGCAGCTTTGCATGTGAGCGGCTGCAAAATTAGAAATAAGATTTCCTTTTTTTTTTTTACAGTACATGGCTTCTCTTTTTTTGCAACAAAGGATAAAAAAAAAGAAAAGAATTCCCAAATGGTGTCCAAGTGAATGGATGCTGTAAAGTATGCTCTGTTCTTTTGTCTACCACTATACAAATCCTGAATAAATGAATCCCTTTGCAAACCTTACAGAGAACCAACCTTTTTTTTTTTTTTGGTTTTGTTTTCCCATCACTCCTTTGCTAGGAATAAGCCATTTTAATTATGGAACTTTTTTCTTTTCCTGTTTAATCTTCCAGTGACAATTAATAGGAATATTTTATCCAACCTTGATGAATGCTTAACTCACATGGTTTTTCATACAAATGCAAACTTCCTTTCTCCTGGCCTCTGGTGACTATGCATCTAATGCCGGAGTGGCATCATTCAGCTCTAGTTGCTATAGCATTTTCAAGAACCTCTCTGTTCTTGTCATAAATTATCTTTAAGTGACAAAGGCTGAAAGGAGGTCTGCAGCAAACTGTATCAAATAATGAATTTGTAAGCTGTGGCAGAGAACACTTATCTTACTTATACTCTTCTACAATCGATTGTCTAGTGACCCTTCTTTTGGATACAGATGAGCATAACCCTGAAAAATGTTTGTGTTGTCTTTCTCTCACTGGCAGCCTGCTAGCTGCATGATCTAATAAATATTGGCAGGGCCAAATGAAATAATATAGAAGAGCTTCTCTTCTTTAAAGTCCATAGACCAAGACACTCTTGTTACTTGTTAATATCTCCATCAAATGCTGAAGTGTTAACATATGTGATACGACCATGCAATCAAGTAAGGACCGATTTGTTGACTAATTAAACCAACACAACAAGCTCTTTAGCACCTACAAGTGACAAGTTTAGAGCAGGCAAGTGGAAACTCTCAATTGAGCCCCCTTTTATGAGACTATCATGCCAAATTCAATTCTGACTGAGTAGTGTTTGAATGTACTTGACTTCCACTATGTGCTGACATGCTTACAATAATTCATCACGTGTGACAATAGCCCAATATTAGAGATTTATGATATATACAAAACAGTTACAAATGAAATGTTGTCCTAACATGTGTCTGTGTTACTTATTTGCAGTCTATTGATATTATAATTAATGGTCAAGTACTTGAAATGTGTGTTTGTGTGGTTGTGGTGATGGTGGTGGTAGAAGAACAGAAAATAATCATTATTGGTTATAGTCATCAACTCCTTTTTTTTCTAGCAAATTCTGGGAGTTAATAAAAAAATCATTTTATAAAGCTTGGCATTGGATAGACGTAATCAGTTCCTTAGGCCATAAACAGCAAAAGGCATATCGCTATCCTTTTTTTTTTTTAACTGAATTACTGGCATTTGTAACTCAATTTCTTTTCATATAAAGGATGCTGTTACACTCACATATTCAGCACAAACTTTTGGACTAGATAGTGTTACATGACATACGGGCTGTTTATACAGTCAGCAAAATCAAGCGGCAGGTCTTTTCCTGGATGTATCACACCAGTAGTGGATGCATTGGTTTACATATTTGAAGATTGCCCCATTAAACATATTCTATAGGTGGAATAGCTTATTGAGGACAATCATCTTGCCCAGTGCTTCTCAAGCTATCTGATGTGGCATACTGGCAATTCCTCCCCACTGTGTGCCAGGAACTGGCACCAAATTTGTGTTGTTGTTGTTGTTGTTGTTGTTGTTGTTGTTGTGTCATTTCCTGAAAATCCATTGTGGGTCCGCAGCTGATGGATCATAGACCAGCAGTATTCTACAGAAAAGAGTACTGAGTAGCACTAGCCCAGTCCAACCTTCCCCATGATGTGTTGTTTTTCTTTGTTTTGAGAGACTTTGGCCATTTCTGCACTAGACTGTTATAGTGCTATTATTCCACTTCAACATCCTATGGAATCCTGGGGTTGGCAGTTTAGGGAGGTGCCTTTGATAATAGCACTATAACAGTATAGCACAGAAATAGCCTGTCTTTTTCTTCTTCTCATGGAAGCATTTGAATACGCAACCGAGACATTTAGCTTGATACATACTGTGCAGTAATAATTTTATTACTTGATTTTAAGTGAGGAATGACTAAATCTGATAAAAGGGTCTGATGTGGATCAGGAGTATTCAGAGTAGGTAAATTTACTTAAACTTACAACTAACATCACACATGGTTTAGTCATGAATTTCATGACACCAAGCAAATACAAGCCTTGTAGAGGAGGTGAAAATCTGTTATGACCCCTTGTGTGGCCAGGAGCTTCAATTCAAATCAGAGGATCAGATACCCCAGAAGAGAAAGAAAGAAAGAAAGAAAGAAAGAAAGAAAGAAAGAAAGAAAGAAAGAAAGAAAGAAAGGCTAGTTCAGAAGAACTAGACTGTTGAAGAGCCTGTTTTCTCTTAGAAGAGAGGGTTGAGATTTTCTTGGCATGGAGCTCTGGATTATTTAATAAGACCAAAGATAGATAAACAGTTGCTGTGGTGACCAGTTCACGGCCAACCTACAAGACAGTGGCCCAGAATGAAGAAGCGTGATGCTGGTTTTTTCCAATGACTTTTTGCCCAGAATGTAACCTGATGAGATCCATGGATAATGTCAGTTGCCCAAAACAAAGGGAAACTGTTTCTGTATATAAAGAAGAGTGGTTTAATTAACCTTTTCCACCCTTCCTTGCTATCTACCAATAGAGAAATGAATTTTTATTTCCAAGGGAAGAGATGGAACCAATTAGACAACAGAATTGGTTCTGGAATATTGAGGAACAGAGAAAAGTTTCATTTCTTCTTCACCAGCCTCCATCTTAACTTCAAACCTCCCTTTCATATATGAGTAGTATTTTGTGTGTTCTGAAACAGCTCTCTTCTCTAGAGAACACAGAGAAGGAAATTCTGATTTTAACCTTTCCATTTTGACTGTCATGGACCTTTGGACCAGTCTTCCCCAGCCTTCACCTGAGTCTTCAGGAACCTGCCTGTTAGAATAGGCAGATCTAAATCTTTCTTCTGCACTCTTTAGGCTATACAGCTATGAAAGTAGGAGCTTTTATTAGTGTGGTAATGGTAGGAGGAATGTACATATTTTATTGGCAATAGTTTAATTTTCTATTTTAGATTATTATTTCTGTATTTGAGGTCATTACTTAAACTGATGCTATCTGTATGTCTCTGTTGTATTGTCTTTCCAATTAGATTTTCTATTGTTCCTGTATTTACATTTTTCACATTGTCCCTCCCACCAACTATACACTGATCTGATAGCTCACTGCTAAATCTGTTTGTTGTCATCATTTCCCATTAATATTTCACATTTTATCTTCTGATTATCACCAGTCTTTCACTAGAATAAACTCAATACAGTTGAAATGAAACTGTGTTTTCAGCAAGCATTTCTGTGAAAACTGTCTCTGTAATATTCCATCCAGTTGTTTCCATATAACTCAAATCTTCTTGTTCTTTTCTTTGTCCAAAGACATAGTCCCAACAACAAAACTTAATAACTATGTTCTTACCACTATAGATAGAATTAACCTAGTGTAGGGATTAAGAATATGAGCCATTCATTCACTTATTACATATTTATAAAGTCCTTTCTCCAAAGAACAACACGTGAAGGGAGAAATGGGGTAAAACGCGCAGAAACGGAGCTTACCAGAAGCCAGGTAAGTCCGTCACCACAAGGAGCAGCGCGAATTCACTGGTCCACACTCCTGCGGCGTCCTGCGGCGTCCAAAATGGCAGTTTACGGCTGGCGGAGGCTCTCCACCAAGCAGAGAAGCTCCCCAGCCGGAAGACTGCCCCCCGGCAGATCTGCAGGCACGCACTTGTGTGTGCCTGCAAATCTACACCGGGGCACTGCGACGGGATGGAACGGGGCTGCACGCTTGTGTTTTATAAAAACCACTTGAAAAGTGGTTTTTAAAAAACATGTGGTGCCACCACTTCCGGTCGCTTCAGGGTGGTTTGAGGTGTAGAACCTCACAATTATAAATGCCCCAGCACACTCCACGGTGTAGACCACCTCCGTTAGAGGTCGCTCTACACCGTTTTAATTACCCTGTGTGGAAAGGGCCAATATGTCCCACATTTTATCCTTGCAACTCTTCAAAATAGATTAGGTTGAGGGAAGGATGAGGTCATCCAATAACCTTTATGGCTAAGCAAAGATCTGAATCTATATTTCTTTGTGTGCATTGGTTGTAGTCTGAATCTGACTTTTACAGATAGAATCCATTTCCTTTCTATTGCCCCTGACCCTTTATATGATTATCATTGCATGGGAAGAAAAGTGACAATGAGCCAATTGGCCCTGTCCTTCCTACATCTCTGTATTACTATGGATAGGAGGACTGAGGATGCTGTAGTCCATAATAATGTTTCCAAGTTCTAGCAGTATGAGGATTTTTTTAAAAGGTTCTAATGACAAGAAAGAAATACATAACTTTTGGCTTTCTTATAGGCCATTTCCTCACTACTGTATTATAGTGCTATTATTCCACTTTCAACGTCCTATGGAATTCTGGGGTTTGTAGTTTAGAGAGGGGTCTTTAGAATTCTCAGCGAGAGAGCCCTTTGGCCTCAGTAAACTATAAACCCCAGAATTCCACAGGATATCAACAGTGGAATAATAGCACTATAACAGTATAGGGCGGAAATGGCCATAAGGTAAGTAAAGTAAGCACATACACTCACATATCTAAATTTGAGAACTCTCTCTTACCATGAAAATAAATAGGAAATCATTACATTTTCTCAAAGAAAGTCAAAAGGAATTTTGGGCAAGTAGGAGTTTTTGGACAATCTCATTTTCATATCCATGCTACCTGAGCAAGTGGACTCATCTCCAGCTTCTGTGTGTGCAGTGGAAAACAAGAACAGAGTTGTGTGTATCTACCTGTACACACATAGGTTTTCTCCATGTTTAGAACCCCGTGTGCAGCGTCCACTGAATGTGCAAACACTGAATGGGTTCTCCTATTTTCCCATCTCGTTGTTGTCATGTGCATTCAAGTCATTTTCGACTTATGATGATGCTAAGGCAACCCTATCACAGGGTTTTCTGGAGCTGAGAGTATGTGAGACCCCAAAAGTCACTCCATGGGTTTCCATGGCTGAGTGGGGCATCAATCCCTGGTCTTCAAGGTCATAGTTCAATGCCCAAACCATACCATGCCCATCTCATACTCATCCAATATGGCTGTGAAAATGAAAATGGGGCATCTACCCAAGGATGAAAAGCAGTGTGTCAGTATATACCCAACTACTAAATTTACCAAGACATTTCCTTTTCCTGTGCTTCAGAAGAATGAAATGAAAACAAGCACTTTTCCCCTTCTGACTAGTAATCTTAAATTGTGATTGCTCAAAGGTCATTCAAGGACATCATCTTTTGCACAGGTGTTTGGCTCATTTTCTAAAGAACTACTGAAAGACAGCAGTCTGGGGTGGTAGTGGGGAGCCACATTGCTCTAGATCTTCCCATTGATTTTAGACATAGCTAAATAGATGGATACGTTTCTGGGCAGAAGGCCAGGGTCACACATAATATCATGGACCCTGGGTTAGAAAATAAAACAACTTTTGTTATATTTCAGTCCCTAAACAATTCCCAGAATTATAACATGACTAGAGACAAACAGCTCTGGATTTATATTTATCATTAGATGGGTTTCCAACATCTGTGAAAAGATCTGAGAGTAACATAATTTATAGCACAAAACCAACAGATAAATTTTAAAAAACACAAAATGTTTCTTTTTATCTCCATATATTAGTTCAGTTTCTTATGTATCTTTGAGACACAGATTTACATTTGAGAAAACATAACTCCTTTTATGATCATTTGGGGAGGGTTCCTTAAAAAAAAAGGTTAACATTTCAGCTTGATATTATTTTAGTATTTACCAGTCTGTATTGTCTTAGATGTCATCTTGGCAAAGGGCTCCTAAACAACTGCCACTTTTAGCACTGCTGCCAAAAGGCCCCCTTTCACAATAAAGCATGCTGTGCTTTGGCAGGAAATCAATAAAGTGAAAATCTGTTCTCATCATCCATACATTTACCATCACAATCAACAATCAAAGGCAAGACCTGGGTTCTTTATCCACAGGCTCCAGCCTCCCAATTTTCTGCTATGAAAGGCAGCATAAATTAGAACCCTTGGTTCCTGTTAGCTGGGCTTAATGGGTATGATTTATGAACCCATTAAATGAGGTTATGTAAATTGATCCTTAAGCAGAATGCTAGTACACAGGTGACAGGTGCAGTATAGTTGAATGATGAGTCCACAAGGGTTCTGCACAAATCAAATTTCAGAGACATTCACTTTTAAGAAGGAGAAATATGTTGTCAACAAGGAAGTGATTTAAATACTGCCCTGGGTTTGTCAGCAATTATGCTTTTTATCTTAATTGCGGCAAACCATATAAATTCTAATAGGAAATAAATTAGTCATTTGCCCATTAATGAAAAGGGGTAAAGAAAAGAATGGTTGCAATCCTTTAAAAGGCATTTTATTGGTAGGATTACACTTCTGATAGAGTACACACAGGCACACAAATACAAACTTTAACTTGGGGGAAAAAAAGCAAAACTGGGTCATACCAATGTTGCAGAAAAACAATTTGCAGAAAAAGTGGGGGGAAATCAAATATTTCCCTATGAAAATAATGAGTTTTTTGTTATTCCCAATGTTTTGCTTTCAACATCCTGTTCTGAAAGGAGGGCAAAATTTGCTAGTGTAAATAGGTTGTTAGGATACCCTGACAAGATTTGTTTAATACCCGATGATGAAAAAGGTCAAAATGAATTTAATGGTAAATTGTTGCCATGTAGTATGACACCGTAGCACAGCTTTTTGCAACCATTATGTACTTTTGCATAAAGGAACAATATTTATTGCAGTATCTCATGCAAATAAGCATTACATATTAGTTCACACACAGTGTAAATTTAATGTTTTTGTATGATGTATGATATGTTGACTTTGCAGCAGGAGTATTAATTTTTTTAAAGTGACAAATTTCTAGGGACACTGACTTTTGCCAGCACAGAATTTGATCCACAGTTGGAGAAGCTAAATCTTTCTAGTAAAGCAACTAAATATTTTCAGTGATTCTAACGTGTTTGACAGGTTTTAATCCTATGTATCTGTATCTGTAGACCAGGGTTTGATCTCCTGCTCAACCAAGAAAATCTTCTGGTCAATGTTGGGTGTGTCACACAATCTCAGTGGTGGAGCTTGAAGTGTGGGGGGGCAGGAGGAGAGCATGGCTATGGTACAAGGCGCCTGGCCACTGTGCATGGGGATGTGGCTAGGGTGTACGTGGGCATGGCTATGGGCTGGGACACCCCAAAAACATCGCTGCCTGGGTGAACCACCTCCCCACCCCTCCCATCCCTACGCAACTGCACAATTTCAGCTTCAGAAAATCCTATGATTGGTTTGCCTTGGGGTCTCCATAAATCAGAAACAACTTGAAGGTACAGAATAACAATAATCTGTATACCACATCATTCCTCTTATCAGTTCTCTGAACTCTCACTGCTACTGCACAGCATTTGACACTTCTCTAACTTGGTTCCACTGAAAAGAATCGAGTTCACTTTCAAATAGATGCTGATAGGATTGTGCTGTAAGAGCTCTATAGACCCACAGGAGGAATTAAATGGACTGTTCAGGGGCATCTCTGATTCTAGCAGTTGAAGACAGAACAAACTGGTTCTTCTCTTATTTGGCTCCTGAGTCATTAAATGACCCCTGAAGTGCACAGGGGACATCATTCATTAGTCAGCTCTGAAGAAGTGATTAAATTGTGACCAAAGATTAAGATATTTGAGGAATAACTTTCTTTTAGTCCTCCTACCTTTGACAGAACATCTAATGAGTTATGAGAGAGAGAGCTTTCTTGCTATTCCTAGGCTTTGGAACTACCTGGCATAGGAGGCTATTTTCAAGGTCCTTCTCTTTGTCCTTCCGCTATCAGACAAAGACCACTTTGGCCATTTCCACACTACACTGTTATAGTGCTATCATTCTACTTTCAACATCCTATGGAATTCTGTGGTTTGTAGTTTACAGAGGCCAAAGAGCTCTTTGGCTGAGAATTCTGAAAGGCCCCTCTCTAAACTACAAACCCCAGGATTCCATAGGATTTTGGAAGTGGAATAATAGTACTATAACAGTGTAGTGTGAAAATGACCTTTGTATAGAAAGAACTTTGGCATGGAGAGTGCTCTGTAGCTGAAGGGGATCTAATCATATAGTGACTAGTATATCTTTCTGTTCTTGTATATTTAATTGCTTTTTCACTTATTCATTTTTTATGCTATGCTTTAATTAATATTTTATGTTTATTGCATTTTTTTATTGCTGCTGTCCTAACTGCCTTTTTGGTGGAAAGGTGTAAAGTAGGCAGACAAGACAGATAACAGATAGAAAAGTGAACTGTGTAGTAACATGTGCCTCTGTCTTAAGAATAGTCTTCTAGAGACGAGGGGATACGGAGTGAGCAATTTTTATTGATTAAAAAATAATGGGGTAAAGATAGTGAGGAGATGCTGAGGAACAGTAGGTTATCATGAAATCATAACCAATGAAGTTGTGAGAACTGTTTTACAGTCATACCTCCACATTTGCTAGGTTTAGGGGCACAGGACTCCTGTGAAAGTGAAAAAACTGTAAATAACTCTAGGCCCTCCCAAACCATATTTAACACACAAAAAAGTATGATCACCATATTCAACCCACCATGGATTCCTTTCAGGCATCACGGTTCCTTCACAATGCAGAAGTGACTGGCTGGTGGGGCTTACTGCCACCTCCACTGCTGGCCTACACCATTTTTAATAGGGACTCACAAGCCTTGTTCACGATTTCTCAGGCCCTTTTCGCACGTTACCTGTTAACACTGCTGGGTTGGGGTCCTCGCGTGAGAAGCCTTAGCAAGAACGTTCCTGCTTCCCTGCTGCTCGGCCTCCGCAGCTCCTTCCTCTCGCACAAGCGCCCCACTTCTTCCTTTCACAGTGCAGCCTGGGACCTTTCTCAGCCTGCACTGCCCAGGAAGCGCGACCGGCCCAGCTCCCGATGCACCACACACCAGGTAAGTGTGCGTGGGGTGCCGGACCGATGTGTGAGCGCGGAGCATTTTCGGCTTGAAGCCGAAAATGAAAAAATCTGTGTGCGCTCTGCGTCCGGCCCTTGAGTGTCACGTAAATGTGAGTATGTCATGCAGACCACTCCTCACATTTATGCGATGCTCAAGGGGCCCTTTCACTTAAGAAATGCCGTGCGAAAAGGGCGTCAATCTCATGAGACTTGCAGTCCCTATTAAAAATGGCATAGGGAGGCAGCAGAGGAGTCACAGTAATTCTATAAAACTCAAGGAATCAAATAGGAACTTAGATAAGCTAAAGCCAACAGCCCTTGGATTGTTGTTCCATGTTATATATTCTTTTCTTTTCCCCAATTTCCTTGTAAGGCCTTAAAGATCAATATGGCTAGTGTTAGCAAGCCAGTAAAGCGATGAGGAGAAAAATTAATTTGCAGTACTGTTTCATGTCTTCAGTGACCATTATGGTTTGTAATGCATGGTATAATCCTGTGCATGTCTCCCCCTTTTTCATTGCTGGTATCCACTGCTTTTGCAGAGCAGAAAAGAAGATCTGTGCACAGAAACCAGTTTTGAACAATGTGTCTGCCTGATTGGATTGTGGCACATGAAAGATATAGGGTTATAGGACTGCAGCTTAAGCCTTAGGAGTCACAGTAATTCTATAAAACTCAAGGAATCAAATAGGAACTTAGATAAGCTAAAGCCAACAGTCCTTGGATTGTTGTTCCATGTTATATATTCTTTTCTTTTCCTTTCTCTTCTTTTTTTAACTGTACAGGTTAAAACTTCCTATATTGTCAACCTGTTAGTGGTTTTTTTTAAAAAATCCTGCTCTCACAAAAATACCGTTTAAGTTTGTTCAAGCAACAGGCATCAATTGCTAATTGAATTAGCCTCTCCTATTGTATTTCAATTCAATAGAGATTCTGTTCAAGGTTCAGCTACTTATTCGTGGCATTGTTCTCGCATGGAGCTCTCACTGCAGTATTGCCTCCTTCACAGGAGCTGTCATTTTTATTTCTGGGGAGAAGACCTACAAGAGTGGGCCCTGAAGTGTTCCTGCTCAGAGGCTGGAGGAATTGGAACACAAATGAGAGTCAGCAAGGTCTGAACACAGGAGACTGCTTGTGATGTAATGTTCTGGGGATGGAGCAGGCAGGAGGAGTTGTTTGGCCTATTCTTACACACAATGAACAGAAAATCCTGAATGTAATATTGTAAGAGAAGCAATAGTCCATTCCAATTTAAATTGGAGAAGCAATAGTCCATTCCAATTGGGTGTTACTTGTGGAACAAACTATTTTTGTCAATGAAGAAACAGCAAACAAAAATCATTGACGAGATTAAAACTGAGGAGCAACCTCAATCTGAAAACAGGTTAGACTGCACAGAATTTTAAACAGTGCACTCCTCTGCCTGGTTACTCAAAAGTAAGGCCATTTCCACACTAGTCTGTTGTAGTGTTGTTATTCCATTTTCAACATCCTATAGAATCCTGAGGTTTGCAGTTTAAGGAGAGGAGGCCCCTTCCTAACCTGCAAACCCCAGAATTCCATAGTATGTTGAAAGCGGAATAATAACACTATAACAGTCTAGTGCAGAAATGACCTTACTATCACCAGTGGGGCTTACCTATAGATACGTACAATAGCCTTCTCCAACCTTGGGTTGTTCAAATGTGTTGGACCACACCTATATCATTTCCAATCTGCTTAGCCAGTGGTGAAAGAAACAGCTAGCAAAAAGGCCTAAGATTATTTGTATACTTCACCACAGGGACTTCATCTGCATTCTCCTATGTATACACTGTAATAGATGATGGTTCAGAGGTTAATGAACAATTGATTGTGCCAGAAACAGCCAGTGAAAACCAAACTATTTTGGAAACACCCCTGTCAGCTGAAAAACAAGCTGAGACAGATTTGTTGTAACCAGTGACAGAGGGAGAAGGGACCATCAATGATTTAGAGGAATTAGATCCACCTTTGCCCCCCAGCCACCAATCACGGAGGAGACAGAAACGAGCATCTCAGACGGAAGCTGTTTTGGTGAGATTGGGGAAACAGAACGATGAGTAACACCTGTTTTTGTTAGCTATATAAGTCTGTTGGTGTAGCTTGCTGTTTGCTTGTAGCAAATCGCTACTCAAGCGCCCACAACCCTTGTGCTCTGGTTCTCTTGACGCTTTTTAGACAGACCTTTGGCATTCTGGACCTTTTGGATTTGACCTTGACTTCAGATTGGCTCAGCATTTCTACTGATTGTTTGCATTGGACACTCTCCACTGCCTCCTCCTCTTGGGCAAGTACTATTGCCTTCCTTCCCTTGCTGACAGAGAGGCATGGGCAGGGAGTTGAACTCTGACATACACTAGTAAGTATAGGCCTTATAGACCTAAAACTGTCTAAAAATGATTTATTTGGGTCCAGACTTAGCCATACTTAGAGCAGACCAGTCATGATTCTTAGAGCAATCCACAGTCTGATTCAGCCCCATTAATTTCAGTGGGTATTACCAATTTTGGACCCAACCCATTGTTTCTACAGCCAACAAGTTGCTACCTAACTGAGATATGATTTGTCACTTCTAGAACTAGCAGCATAGATGGAGCTAGAGTTGTAGCTTTGGTAATATGCTCTTTACAAGCCCATTTGTAGAGAAAGCTAACAAAAAAAGAGAATGTCAGTGAAAAGCAGCAAAGATTAGGTATTATAGCTCCAGCAAGAGGCATATAGTGGGCTTTATACTGCCTCATTGAGGCTGTTGGTGTGGTAGAGAATTTTAAACTGGGAAATATCTACTACATTTAGGCTTGAATTCCATACCACTTACCTGGAATTATGCCCCACTGAACAGAATGGGATTTACTTCTAAGCAAGAGAGCCAGCATGGTGTAGTGGTTTAAGCAGTGGATTATGACTCTGGAGTCTAGGGTTCAGTTCTCCACTCAGCCATGGAATTGCACTGGGGGACCTTGAGCACATCACACACTCTCAGCCCCCAGAAAACCCTGTGATAGGTTTACCTTAGGATGTCTATAAGTTGTAAATGACTTCAAGACACACAACAACAACAACAACAACATATAGAATTTCAGTTTTTATTAATTTGTTACATATGTGTGCTTGCCTTTCCTCCCAAGTGCTTATAGCATCAGTTTTTAAAATGTTAAGTTCTGAGCAACACTATAACAGATGGCAGGTAGAGAAATCATGACTTCCTCAAGTCCGCCTACTGAACTGGGTTTTCCACATTCAAATCCAGCCCCTTAGTTGCATTCAGTTTAGGAGCTATAAAACCCAGCATTAAAAGACATTTTATATACTATATATTCACCAGACACTGGCAAGGATGAAAACTCAAGCAATTAATGCAAAGTAAACATACAGTGAGATAGAAGTGCTGCCAAACAACCTGAAAAATGTTTGTTTTTGTGTACTGGGACCTAATACTGGAAAAGCAAGAGATAAAGCCATTGTAGTCCCTTTCCAAGTCCCTTTCCATTGTAGTCCCTTCCCAAGCTGCTTTTATTTTTAGCAGAACTTCATAGGTGATTAAATATTAGGCCTTTAGTCTCTCAGAGAAGAGCCAGACTCCCCATCTGAAGCTAACCAAAATCTCCAGGTTCCACCTGTACATTATATTACGTAAGGGTGATATGATATCTTTTTAAGGCTGATCTCCCTTCAATATATCTGAAAAATATTTAATGGGTTGAGTGCCTTGTGTTGGCTAGATTTGTTGCTAGGAGGTATGTATTAAATAGCAAGCTAATCTCCTGTTGCATTGAAGCCTTGTCTCAAGGTGAATCCGCTTTGTAGAACATGAAAATATAGAACTTCACATCATGTATGACAAAATGCCATTCCTAACAAGTCACACATTAAATCACACGGGGGGGGGGTAAGGTGACGCAGAAGCAAGTCACTTTTAGGAAAAAGACATTCAGAGCTGCCCTTTCACATAAATTATAGCATCTAAAACTTTACAGGTTTGTTGCTGCTTTTCACAGCAATGGGATACTAGTTATACAGGGAGATTAAACAGGTCCTTTGCGGGGGAGGATACCCTTCAAATTAAAATATTGCTCTTGCAACAAAACAAAACAAAACACACTATGCCTGTTCCCCTACAATTTGGCAAGTGTCATTCCCTCCTCAAGGATTACTATATGCCTGCAAATTTCTTGTTTGTCGAGAAATGGAAAAAAAAAACATTATTGACAATTCATTTTCAAAAGAAAATTTAAAGGCTTACCCTCAGCACATAAATCAACATTTGTTTTTCTCCAGTTTGGTGGGCACAATTCCCAAAGGGGGTTACTAAGCCAGTACTGTCAAAGAAAACAGTTGTAGTCATTTTTGCATTTCCTAAGATAGCCAATGTGAGGTGCAAAGTCTGGGGTTTCTGAATCTCAACTCAGCTTTGGAACTGCCTCAAAATTGGCCTAAACAGAAGCAAAACATTTCCTGCTTTCTGGTGACTGAGCAATATGTGCTTGTCTGTACACCTTCCTAATACAGAATATGGTCCTTTCTTCATACCACATTATCTGTGTGTATGCGTGAAGGAGAGCCAGAACGGTTTCGGCATTGGACTATTATTCTGGAGACCAGGGTCCAATTCCCCACTCAGCTGTGGAAATGGCCTGGATGGCCTTAGACAATTCACAGGCCCTTTTTGCATCTTACCTCATTCTGGTGTTGTCACGAGGGGATCACGCGAGAAGCCTCTTGCAAGAGGCACTCACGTCCCCTCTGTTTCCTCTCCACACCAGCTCCATGCTGGGCGGAAGGAAGTGTGAGCGCTCTACCCCTTCTTTCCACAGTGTAGCTGGGTACTTTCCCAGGCTGCGCTGGGGGAGGAAGCGCAATGGCTGCATGTCCGGAGCCTCCTTACACAGAGTAAGTAAGTGCGTGTGGGGCATAGGAGGGACATGTGATCACGCATCATTTTCGGCAATGAGCCTAAAATGATATAATGCACCATCGCCCCCTAATGGCCTCAGGAGTGTCACGCGATTGCAAGGATTCATATGGAATGGTCCTTGCAATCGCACGATCCTCCCAAGGCCATTTTGCAACATGACTGGCATGCAAAAAGGGCCACACACTCTCAACCCCATTAAAAACCATGATAGGGTCATCTTAGGGATGAGGGACTTGCTACAAAAGCAAGGAAGGAACAATGGAGAGGAAAAATAGCAGTAATGCACATGTAACACTGCTCCACTACTGAGATGAGAAGCCGGGTTTCGGAGAAAGGGTGAGCTGGTTAATTAATATTTTAAACACTGGGCCTTTCCTCACTACACTGTTATAGTACTATCATTCCCCTTTCAACATTCTATGGAATCCTGGAGTTTTGCATTTTAGGGAGGTACTTTTAGAATTCTCAGTCAGAGAGCTCTTTGGCCTTGGTACACATTCTTTGGATTTAACCCATCAACTAATTACAAATCCACCTAAAAATAGCATTGTTTGGCCCACATTTTACCAGCTTGTTTGCAATATCATTGGGCCCTTATCCAAAACCTTAAGGGAAGGCACTCTTCCAATCTACCAGGCTCATAACTCTGTCAAAAATTAGAGAGATAAGAATCACTTCTCAACCTTTTGGCTAAGATCATGTGTAGTAAAAATGAGAGAGAGAAGTCTGGTCTCATCCCTGCTGCTGGGCACACTCTAGATCTTATTTTTTGTACAACATAGGATGACGATGATCTTGGAATACAGGAGCTTTCTGTTGCTCTGTTGTCACGGACAGATCACTTTGTTAGATTTAGACTGGCTGGGACTCAGAGCCTCTGCGGGGTTAGGAGACCCATTAGGATGGTCTGCTGCAGGAGATATATGAATCTAGATGGATTCCTGATAGCTTTTGGGAGTTTCCTGCTGCCTTGGCAGGAGATTTTTTTGATCCTTGGAATGGGGAAAGGAAGAAAGCAGTGGTCAGGATTACCAGCCTCCCAGTATTCTGAGGAGCAGCATGTGAGACAGAGTGACTCAGAGTCACTAAGAGTGAGTTTGACCAAAAATGCTAAAATGTATCTGAAGGCCTATGATGAGGCAATAAGGGCAGCCAAAAAATTGTGGGGTTTTTTTTTTTTTTTTTGTCTAACACCACAGCATCTTTACAGACCATTGAGCAGAGCTGCTTCAAGTGGTGAGAGATCTGTTACGGTCTGGCCCAAAGAATAATTTAAGCCAGTCAACAGCCTGCTGGAAAGAATATGCCCTCCAGATAAAATCAAGTGGATCCACTCAGACTTGGATGCCAGAGTTGACACAGGTCTGGTGGTTGTAACCTTGGACCCTGCTTTTCTCGTGTTGAAGCATAATCTTCAGTCTATGCATCCTGAGGATACAGACAGGATACATGGAGAGGCAAAAGCAACCACATGTGTACTAGACCCTTTCTGTTCCTGGCCTATTAAACAGGCCAGAGGAAGACTGATCAAGTGGACAAGGGAAGTGAATAATATCTCTTTACAACAAGGCAGGGTCCCAACTCATATGAAGGAGGTTGTTGTAAGAGGTCTTTTGAAAAAAATATCTGCCTGGATCCTACTATATTGGATAACTACAGGTCAGCCCCCAGCATCCCATTTTTGGACAAGGTACTGGACCATGTGGTAGCTTTGCAACTGCAAGAGTTCCTGGATGAGACAGATTATCTAAATCCATTTCAGTCTGTTTTCAAGTCTGGTTATGAAATAGAGACGACTTTGGTCATCTTGGTGGATGATCCATGCTAGGAACTGGACAGTGTTCCTGTTGGTTTTCTGGACCTCTTGGTGACTTTTGATACCATCAACCATGGTATACTTCTGAGTGGCTCACTGGGATGGGGCTTGGAGGTACTGTTCTACAGTGGTTCCATTCTTTCCTGGAGGGCCACTCTCAGAGAGTGGTGCTGGTGGATTCCTGTTCAACTCCTTGGCCATTGGTCTGTGGAATCCCTCAAAGTTCTCTCTTATCCCCTATGCTATTTAACATCCATGTGGGGCTGGTTTGAAAAGTGCTGAGAAATTTCAGTTAGTTCGAAAAGCTGCAGCCAAATTGCTAACTGAAGCTGGCTACAGGAAGCATACAATTCCCTTGTTGTAACAGGGACTGACTACTCATCTGTTTCTGGGCACAATTCAAAGTGCCAGTGGGAGCCTATACAGCCCTATATGGCTTGGGTCCAGGCTGTTTGAAGGACCATATCTCCAATTAAAGCTCTAAGGTCTTCTGAAGAGGCCCTTCTCTCTGTCCCACCACCTTGTCAGGCTTGTTTGCTGGGTACAAGGAGAGGCCTCCTCAGTGGCTACTCCCAGTCTTTGGAACTCCCTAGGGAGGTCAGGACAGCTCTCTTCTTGCTATCCAACTGAAAACGTTCTTGTGGCATCAGGCTTTTAGAAGTAGAATAGGATGAGCTTTTAATGATGTGCTGTACAGTTTTCAATTTATATTGTTTTTAAATATGTTCTTAGCTGCCTCAGGTCCTATTCTTTGGATAAATGAACATGAGGAGGAGGATGGGGAGGAGGAGCGAGGGAAGCAGTGGTAGTGGTGGTGGTGGAGGAGGAGGAGGAGGAGAAGGAAGAGGGGAAGAAATTTGGAATGGCTTGTTTTTGAGAATCCCTTCTTGGCTCTTAGTAATCACAGCATTCTTTTCTAAGCACACACAGGCAGATTGTTTTAATGATCTGCTCTAGAACCTTTCTCATTATTGACATCAAACTGCAGGGTCAGTAGGAGGTCCCTTTCCCTCCCTTTGTGAAATTGAGGACAGCATTCATCCTCTTTTAGTCTGCTGAGACATCTTTTCTCCAAGAATAACCAATGATTACCTGTAGTGGCTTTAAGATTACATCTGCATGTTTCTTCAGTACTATTGGGTGCAGTTCATCCAGCCCTAGAGAAATGAATTCATTTAGAGTAGCTAGGTAGTCCTGTAGTATCTCTTTACCTGTTGTAGACCTCAGTTCCCTTCCTATTTTCACCAGGCAGAGCATTTCTTTCACTTTTGAGGGAAGCCTGAGGCAAAGAAGGTATCGAGCAGTTCAGCCTTTTCTCTGTCCTCTTTCAGCATTTCACCGTCTTCTCTATGCAGAGACCCTAATGTTTCCTACTTCCTCTTTCTCTAAATATAGCCTCAATCCTTTCCTCCTCCTCCTTTCTTTAGCAAGCTTGAGCTCATTCTGAGTTTTAGCTTTTCCAATTTTTCTGCTATGAGTACTGGCTTTTTATTTGTATTCCTCTTTGGTCTACTGAAACCAGCTTTCCAGAGTGTTTGGCTTCTCCTTTCTTCTGTATAACAAATTCAATGACAAGATGGTCACTCCTACCCAAGAATCCCACAACTTCTACCTCCTTGACTAGTTCATCTCCGTTGATTAGGATTAAATCCAAAATAGTCTTGTTGTTTCCTACAATGAATACAACACATGTGAGGAGTTTGTTGGACATTATATTCTTGGCAGACTTTTACTTCCAGCAAATCTCAGGGTTATTTAAGTCCCCTATTACTATTATATTTCTCCTTTTTCTCCCCCTCTCAGATCTTGCTTTGATAACTGATCAGGACTTAAATGAAGATGCATTGTTATTAGGTTGGTATTTGTGCATAGTCTAATTAAGCTATGATTAACTCTCTGAACCTCTGTTGTATTTGGTTTGGTATTGCAATAAGATTTTAAAATGAAAAATGTAACAAAGTTGGTATAAAAAGTCTATCTCTAATTAAAATAATTAACTATATGTCAGCACTCTTATGAATTATAATATCTGGTCAGGAGTGATGGGAGGTGCAAATATATTAAGTTACTGCCTAGCTTCAGACTTCAAAAAGTAAAAATAAAATGGTGTGTTCTTTAATAAAAACTTTCACTAAAACATAACTTTAAGATGCAGTTCATCACTGCACACAGGAAGATCTGGTATATATTACACAGCAATATGGAGCAAATACTAAGGCCCATGATTCTCAGAGCACCCCCTGAGGTTTATTCAGGCATCCCTTTGGGAAAGGGTGATAAATTTTGGAGGATATAGGAGGAAAGCCATTTCATAGGCCATTTCTGCACTACACTGTTATAGTGCTATTATTCCACTTTCAACATCCTATGGAATCCTGGAGTTTGCAGTTCAGGGAAGGACATTTAGAATTCCCAACCAGAGAGCTGTTTGGCCTCAGTAAACTACAAACCCCAGAGTTCCACAGGATGTTAAAAGTGGAATAATAGTACTATAACAGCATAGTGTGGAAATGGCTACAGATGAAAATTGGGACATGTGTGACCAAGCACCATCAGAGTGTGGTCAAGATGGCAAGAGTTATTAATGAGGAAGAAGACACAAGGTAGAAGTGGCTGCAGCAGTTTTCTTTTGCCTGAGCTTGCTGGGAAGAGCAAAATTCTGCCTCTTACTCTTATCTCCTCCAGCAAATTTGGATGCAAAGTACTTTTGCACTTTGAACTCAGGTCCTTTCTGTACAATGCATCCAACCTGCAGTGGGAATGAGAGAAGGATAGGGCCGATGCAACACTTATGCATGACGTTGTCCCAGACCCCTCCTTCTGAGATCATTCTACATTCTACAAATCATTGATCGGTTTTCCCCGTCAGTGACCGGTTATCATACTGCACATGCACACCTTTGCTGAGAAGGTCTTGGAAGCAATATGGCTGTGCTTCCTACCGCTGAGCAACCTGGGACAGTGCCCAGCTGTGCTGCAGAAGAAAGAGGCATGGCCATCACATTTCCTGGTTCTTGCAGGCAGCCAGTGCAGAGGAGAGCACTCCATAATGCTCCTCTCTCATGAGAGCCACTGCTGCCACTGTCACCAGATGCCACTGGGACAGAGGTAAGCTGCAGAAAGGGCCTCAGTTTGCAGCAACTGAAGTAAGCTAAGGACCAAGGGTAAAATTAGGGGAAGGAGAGAAAAATTGGTGTATTTTAAAAGCATCTAAAATAGTGGAAAGACAGAGGATAAATTGGGACTGTCCCTACCAAATTGAGATTGTTGAAGGACATGAAAGTTCACTTCTGGTTTTGACTTCAGTGGTAGGGAGGAGACCGGGGCTTGGGTAAAACATGTTTACATCCCAAGTTACTGCTCCTGGAGATCTGTTCTGGTGTGTGTGTGTAGTGGCATCCAGGGCCTTGGGGGCATCTAAGTGACCCATTGGCCACACTTTGCCTACTCCTACCCTTGGAATCCATCTTTAAAAAGCATTTCAAAAACCTTTTATAAACCATTTCCTGATATGAAAAGCAGAGGCAAAAATAAATATAAAGATGGTTGAAACTGTGTTAAATTAGTTGTACAGAAAAACATGTAAGCAACCAGCCCTCCTACATATTATACCCTTGCTAAAGAATATTTAGTCCTCCTTCTCACTGAGCAGATTTAAGTACTTCATATTTACTGCTTAAAAGCCTGTAATGGATTAGTTTATCATAGCATGGAATCAAAGCATTAGAGCATAGGTTGTACTACAGGGTACAAGCCTTGTGCTTTTTTTGAAATAAATGAAGGAAGCATTTATTTTTAAACCTCTACCTTCCCCATTGAAATCTATCAAATAATACCTTCCCCATTGCAGTGTATTTTCTATCTTTAGAGTTAAGTGTGCTCTTGTCATTTAAATTTTAATGATTTTTATTAAGCACTTTTTCTGAATATCTACATGCTGCACAATTCCACTGATTAAGGATTGTAACGCATGGTGAAACAGGAACACCAAGTATTAGGGAAGCATTAGTGTAATGGATTTTGCCTGACATGTACAGGTTGGCTTTTCAAAGGAACTAGATTTTGCCCTTTAGGAAACAGTACAACTAAATTAAATATTACAAAAGCATATGAAGCCTAGCTGACTCTGTTGAATACTACCTTATAGTAAGAACTTGGAAAGCTATTTCTAGAAAGTAGTTACAACTACAGTTGAAAGGCCAAAAACTAGTTACTTACTGTTATAAATATAGTGGATATAAATACTATGGATTGAGTTAGGGAATGACAGATTAAAATACAACAATAGATTAGATATGTAAGATAACTTAACTCATTATTTTCCCATTTCATTACAATGACAAACATAGTCAGTTTTCAGTTATCTATGAAAATATGAATGCAATAAACAACTGATGTGTGGTACAAAACACTCTTTGGCCATTTCCGCACTAGCCTGATATAGCGCGATGATTCCTCTTTCAACATCCTCTGGAATCCTGGGGTTTGCAGTTTCGGGAGGGGCCACCTGGCCCCTCCTGAAACTGCAAACCCCAGGATTCCAGAGGATGTGAAAGTGGAATCATCGCGCTATATCAGGCTAGTGCGGAAATGGCCTTCTCCTGCCTATCTCATAATCACCTCACATTCACAGCATAGCCACTTGCCAGTGCATGAATTATGAGATATTCCTCCTCCACCATTTGGTGAGATCACATCCTATAACTATAAAAGTAACTTACAATCACAATTCATGGCAAAAGAATGAAGTCATCTCACATTAATTAATTATGTGTACCTACACATAATTGGTAGAAAACTAATAAATCACTGGCCCTTTCCACATGTGGGAAAGGAACCGCGCAAAAACGGGACTCACAGGATTTCTTTGGCATCCGGCTGAGTCCGTCGGGACGAGGAGCAGTGCGAGCTTGTCGCTCCGTACTGCTCTGGCATCTAAAATGGTGGCTTCCGGTTGGTGGAGGCTCTCCACCAACTGGAGAAGCTTGCCAGCCTAAAGCCCGCCCCCGGCAGATCTGCAGACACGCACTAGTGCACACCTGCAAATCTGCAGTGGAGTGCAGCGATGGAGCAACACGGAGTCGCACGCTTTGTGTCACGTGGCCAGTTCCAGTCAGTCCGGAGTGGACTGAGGTGCGGAACTGCAAAAGTAGTCTGCCCCAGTCCATTCTACGGTGCAGAAGACCTCCGTTGGAGGTCGCTCTGCACCGTTTAAGAAGCCCAGTGCGGAAAGGGCCTCTGTTTATAGTTGGCAAAAGGAATTATATGACATTCCTACTTCTGTCTTCTGCCAGACGACTGTGTACAGTTGACAAGCAAGACATGATTTATTGATTGTATCGATTTGTTGTATTTACTTATATGTTGCTTTTCTTCCAACATGGGATGCAAGGTGGCTTTCAAAAGGCTAAAACATGGTAAACTCTCTCTCTCTCTCTCTCCCCCCTCCCTCCTCCCCCCTCTGTATGTGTGTGTGTGTGTACACACACACACACACACACATTGAGTATCCCTTATCCAGATGCAGAATCTGAAAACCTCCAAAAACCAAACTTTTTGCCGCCAGCCACCCACTTCCACCTTTGAGGCGGCAGCAGTGGTGCTCCTGCTCATTCATCTCTCAGATCCTCAGTATCTCTCCACCCTTGCATCTCACACAAGTAGCAAACAAATGAGATGCAAGGCTGGAGAGAGATGTGAGACTAGAGAGAGACAAGAGGTTTTGCAAAATGGTAGGAAATGAAGTATAATGCTCAGCATGATGCTCTTGCTTGTTCATTCACAACCTCCTTGGAGATCTCCTGAACAGTACTGTATTTTATGTACAGTGAGCCCCCCACTCTCATGAGGTTAGGATCACAAGACCTTGCAAAAGTGGAAAAACTGTGAATATTGTAAGCCCTCCAAACCATATGTACGCTGCCTGATAAAAATAACTACACTAGTGAGGGGGCTGGGCCCAGCCATGCCTGCATTCTCTTGTGTGTGTGGTGGGAGGCGAGATGGGATAGGGTGAATGAGAGGAAGAAGAAAAAGAACACTATCCCCTTCCTCCTTCCTGGTCACCCGAGTATGTGAATTAGTGAACGTGCATGCCCCCTTCCTCCCAACCCGTCACCTTCCCCACTCCCACCAGCACAAGTGAGCTAATACACATACTCTCCCTCCTCATGTCTTGTCCATTTCCCTCCTCCTGCCCATCTGTCTGCATGAGTGAACAAGTGAACAATCATGTGCCCTCATCCCATCCCATCCCATCCCATCCCATCTCCTTACCCTGCCCGCCCACACAAATGAGCGAATGAGCGAACACATACACAGGCCCTCCTGTGGTCCCATCCCCTTCCCCCAGTAATATGTGAATAGTCAAATCTGCAAATGCTTAACCCACAAATGTGGAAGGCCAGCTGGATATAAAAATGCAGGTATTCCAAAATCTGAAAAAAAAAAACCAAACACAAATACTTCTGGTCCCAAGTATTTTGGATCAGGGATATTCAACCTGTAATAAAAAAAGTTAAAAGACAATTAAATCACAACATGAAAACACCATATTTTTTAAAAAAATATGAAATCATTTAAAATGCAGCAATAACTTTAAAAATACAGTGCACACACCCTCATATAAAGGCTCCTTGCAACCAGTTATTAAATGCCTGTTTGAATAACTGCCTGATGATGAACAGAGAACAGGGAAGGGGCCAGCCTAGGCTCCCATGGAAGAGAATTCCCTTGACTGGGAGTAGCCACTCCAAAGACTGTCTTCTGGTATAGAGAGTCTTTGGCTATTTTTTACAGTTCACCAGCTGTAAGCATTCCTGGACAGGGATACTCTAGCTTTGATGATTCATGTTTTGACAAGTTCCCATGTGGATTAGTGCCATGCATTATGCTTTGAGCTCCCCAGCAGTACAGAATGTGGCTGTCAGAGTCTTCATTTGGTTACAATACTGAGTATGATCACCATGCGCCGTTGGATATTGTGGATCCTCCTTTTCTCCTGGCCTACCTGTAGGAAGTCCTCCCAAAATAGTACCAGATCTCTCTATCCTTGTAGTTAACCCAGTGCTGGTGGTGAAAATAAGGATTGGGGACAGCTTGAGGACAGCCAAAGGATCCTCATCATGCTCCAGCATTCCCTGATATTCCTCCAGCACAGCTGGAAACAACACTGACAAAGCAAATTTTCTAGTGGAGCATTCCCCTGTGTTGTGTGCCGTGGCAGGCGCAAGCTAGCAAGACTTAAAATGTGGCATTTTCTCTGCCACGGACATCCCCTCATCCTGGATAGTGCTGTCAAGTTGAACTATATTTATTAAATTTATATCTTGCCTTTCCTTCAAGTACACAGTTGGGTTTTTTTTATCATCACAACAAACTTGTTAAGGCTAGGAGATGGTGACTGGACCATGATCTCTCATAGTTGACCAATCTGAAGTTGGGTATCCTCAGTTGTAGTCCAATACTCACTAGAGATTAAAAAAATCCTCGGTTGTTTCAAAATCCCTCACCTATAAAAGAAGGCAACTCTTGTCTGCTTGCCTTGCAGAGTTGTGGTGAAAATTAATTATATTATGAATACAGAGCATCTTAAACTCCAAAAGTGCTAACCTTGTTATTGTCAACAGATGAGAAAGATGAGGCTCTTTACTGCTCTTACAGATAAACAATAATAATTATTGTAATGATAACAATAAGAAATAGTGATGCATCTTTCCATGAAAAGAAGAGGATGAGAAATAAAGAGCAATAATGTGTGCTGTTGTTTGTGCATAGGGCACGGGATAATCTTTGCAAAAAGAAACTAATCTGGAGAAAGAAGCTATCTTCAGTAATAGTGCTAAGGTTATTGACAGGTCTGGCTATAAGTGCAGGTTCCATTTAGATACATCAGCTGCAGTGTATTCGCAGTAGATCTCACTGATGATTGCCCACCTGCAGAGACAGTGATAAGGCAAACTATGATTGTGGCAAAATGTAAACAGTTTCAAAAGGAAGAAAGACAGGCATAAAGGGGCTTATCCAGACGATCAGTAAAAATGTATTGCTATTACATTTTTAGCCTTAGCAGGATAGTTCTGCAAATTCCCAGCCCAAAGTCAACAGCAAAATAGCCTTGTGAAGGGGAGATTATGTCTGCAGCCTTTTTTAAAAAAAAGTCTATAGGGATATACACTTTAGCATGAGAGAGGGGAACTGCATGTCTTAATAAAATCAGATTATTTAAAATGGCAAAGTGGTGAGACCCTACTGCAAGAGAAGGATTTAATTTAGTTTTGTTTAGTTTGTTTACCCTATATCCCTGCTCCCCTGTAAAGACTAGATTCTGGCACAGCAGGGAATATTTTTTTTAGATTGTGAGATTTTTTAAAATCACTCTTTAGAATAAGCCACACAGAGACATAATATCACATGACATAGATGTTAGTCAGTGGTTAGGGATGACACCATAGATAAAGGACCCAACCAGGGTCCAGTATCTATAGTGTCATTATGTAAGAACGTATGATTCACCATTGCCTTGAGGCTAAGGGGCATCCAGGCCAGGCCAAAACTGTATTATCTTTTGGGGGATAAATTCAGACTGAAAATCATGCTTGAGGATATTTGTGACAATTTAATTTTCTGTATCCATGTACCTTTTCTACAAATCTTGTGAGATTTGCTGGAAGAAATCGAATCAATATTAGAGCAGAACAAGACACTTCTGAACAGCAAGCTGCTGGCCATTTGTTAGAACACAGATATACTTCTGCTACTAAACATGTAGTTTGAGAGGAAGAGAGATTTGTGCTTCCCTCTGTGATGTGCTTTCTCAAGAATTACCACTATCGCTACCAGAGTTTTTCATACACCTACAGGAAAGGTAAGAAGCTGGCAGGAAAGACGAATCATCATAACAGTGATAGTGCTTAAAAAAAAAAGAATTGTTTTAATGGTTGAAAAATATTTAGCATATTTAGTAGATGATGGGAATTACGGTGTGACCAGGGAGACAATAGAAGAAACTGCCTTTTGGCAGGATGTGTGAGAGAGATAAAGAGACAGCAGAATGGAAAAAAACAAGTTACTAGCTAGCCTGAGCTGGGAGATACTCTCTGAGGAGAGAAAACAGCAGCAATGCAGTTCTGGAGATTAGAAGGGTTTTGCATGTGTCCGCGTTTACACTTTACAATCAATGGAATCCAAATGTGTATTTTTGAAAAGACAAAAGAGTATAAGTTTTAGGAGAGTAAATGTATTCAGTATCAAACTCATAATGCATTCTTGGGATTGGTCCAATTGCACAATTGAAATCTTTAATTGTAATTTCTAATTGTCTTAATTAAAATCTGCCTTCTTACTTCACTCAAAATTTGCTGAATTTCATCAGCCTCCGGGTAATTTTGTGGCAACAATAACCAAGGACAGTGATCCTAGGACATTGGGAGCCAGTTGTACCTGATGGATTTAAAAGCCAAAATACATTGTTGAGGGAAAATAGAATGTAAAAGTGAAGTGGTTTAGAATCTGAATAAGCTTTAGTGTTTGCTTTAGCATTTAGCTTTCAATGTAACCAGACATACAAAGTTTTCACTTAATGCCTTTGGTGAGAAGCCTTTATGGCAGTTATGAATGTGTAGCCTAAAGTTATGTGACTGTTATACAGTTGCCCTCCACATTTGCTAGGGTTAGGAGTGCAAGACCCTCGCAAAAGTTAAAAAAAATTGCAAATATTAAAATGTGTTTGTGCATCTTTGGGAAGGCAGCTTTGGCGTGGTGGGAAGATGGGCACCCAGAGTCCAAATCAGGAAGGGAAAGGAGAGGGAAAGGAGGTCAATTTGCATGGTGGCCCTATACTTCCTCTTTCACACCCATCCCCTTCCTTGGATGTGGGTGGGCATCTGGAGAGAATGTGTGGTGCTGAGATATTGGGTTTCAAGCTGGCCAGGCAGTGGCTGGTGGAAAGAGGAAAAGGAGCAGAGGCAGTTTTGAAAGGGCTGCACAGCCTGATTGGAGCCACCGACAGGGAAGGTTCCCCTGAAAACGAAGCATCTGAGGTTGGAGAAACTTACAAATCATCAAATCCATGAAAGTCAAATCCACAAATATGGAGGGACAACTATATAGTCACAATCCTTGTGTAGCCCATAATTTAGGGTCTATGTGGGGACTGTGAAAATTCCCCAGTCCCCACATGCCAGGCAGCAGCTGCTGTGATTTCCATAGTGATCTGTTCCCCTGTCACCCAAGAAGTAGCTGATGGAGGGCGTTTCCACACTATACTGTTACAGTGCTATTATTCCACTTTCAATATCCTATGGAATCCTGGGGTTTGCAGTTTAGGGAGGGGCATTTAGAATTCTCAGCCAGAGAGCTCTTTGGCCTCAGTAAATTACAAACTACAGAATTCCACAAGTTCCTGAAAGTAGAATAATAGCACTATAACAGTATAGTGCGGAAAGGTCCAAACTTTCCCACCTTCCCATGAGCAGTCTCAGTGACATGGTCTCAGAATTGTGACATGGTCTCTGATTCTGTCTGTCATCCTGGAGATCACTCACAGGAGGAGGTGGAAATGGCAGTCAGCTGCTTCCCAAGCGACAGGGGAATAGACTCATGTTGATCACAGTGACTGCTTCCTGGTAAGTGGGTAAGGAGGAAGGCCAGTAACTACAGTGCTCATGCATACATAAACTCCATATGGGATTCTGGCCCATGTTTATACCTCTACTGGTAGAAAAAAGATGTGTTCAATCTGCAGTGAAGCCATTTATCAGAAGAGGTCTGCTAAAATTATAAACAAATTACTTGGCTGTCTCCTGTAACACAAGGCTGTCCTATTCCAGAAATGGAGTATACGTGAAGTTTATGTTATAGCATTACCTTTTATGGCCATGTAACTTTTCTTATTCAGTCCTATGCATGGTTGTAACAAGGTGTAAAAGCTGATGCCCTGCCTGTTTGAAGACTGAGAGCTCTATCATTTTGGGACTGCTATGTCTCCTGTGGCCTTAATATAAATTCATGTAATCCACTCCACTGAGTTTTTGAATTCTTTTCCATGATAAAATGAAAGAACACAGCTTTTTTTACATACTCTCTGTCCCCCTCCCACTCACTCCCAACTGATTTGTCTGTCTAGAAGTACAAATCATGAAATTGTACATAAGGGAGGAGTTCATCATATATGTGCCAAAGAAGAACTTGGTGTTGCAAGTTTCTACTGAGCCCAAAAGGATGCTAGGACCCTGTGTGGGTGCTATCCAGCTGATATCTCTAGAATTCAAACAAATTCTACAAAATGCTGACAGATAGATCTCATTTTCCAAACAAAAGTGGGTGATAGCAATCCGTTCCCTTTAGGAGAGAGATATGGATTTTTCACAACAAATGTGTGCAATGTCTGCATATGTTGTTGTGCTGGTAGTCTACTCAATGATGTTGGGTAAGACCTCAGGTTAACCATCAGTTCCTCCAATTTATTTATTTATTTACTTCCTTCAAAGTTTTATAAGCTGCCTTGTAAAACTTCTCAGAGTAGAGCACAACAAAGCCTAAGTGTAGAACAAATGAAACACATTACAGAATCAGTGTTTTATATTAAAATCCAGACAGTCCCACATACAAAGCAATCCCAGTAGAATCCTGACTCATTAAAAAGTTGAGAGGGTGAGGGGCTAAGACGGCAAAAGGAGTGGTCAATGCCTCTTTGAAATAAGATAGGGTACTAACATGCCTAAAAAGGCAGTTCTAAAACCCCTGATGAAATCACTCTCTCTGCATTCCACTGTAGTGAATAATTACTGGTCAATTTCCAGTATTCCATTTCTGGGAAAGGAACTGGCATCTGTGGTATAATTCACAGTGTTTCTGGATGAGATATTGGCCATTCCACTTTGAGGCCCCTCCCTAAACTGCAAACCCCAGGATTCCATAGGATGTTGAAAGTGGAATAATAGCACTATTACAGTTTAGTGCAGAAATGGCCATTGTTGCAGACTGAACACTATATTTTGCATATATTTTACAAAATTTAAGGCCATGGAGCCAAGGTATTGGAAGAAAGAATGGAAGTGTGTCCATTGTCATCGCAGAGTTAATAAGCATATAATGAGGCCAGTTGTAGGCATTCCACTATTAAGTATAAGCATAAGAGCAAATAAGGCAAGTATGGGAGAGTCTAGCCAAGCAAGAGAGAAAACAGAAAGCTCATTAGTAGGACCAGCTGGGTCATGCTCAATGGCAGGTAGCCAATCCCCAAAGACCAGTAAAATCTCATTTCCAGTTGCAAGATACATGGATTAGATAAATGAAAGTCAGTCTTGACAGGCAAACGTTAACAGATAGAAGGGGTTATCTGTTCGTCTATTCACAGAGAGAGAGAGAGAGAGAGAGAGAGAGAGAGAGAGAGAGAGAGAATATAAGCTGTTTCCAACTACTTTTACCAGGCTGTTTGTATGGCTTTATAAAAGAGTTGCTGTTCTTGAGATAAGTATCATACTCAATAATGCTGGTAGCAGTTATGGTATAAAATAAATTCCTGTTGCGGAAATGTATAGTAGATTGCTGTGACTGTGTTTTGAGATTTATAAAAATAGAGTCAGAGTCTTTCTCTCTCTCTCTCTCTTATTCTCTCTCTCTTTCTCTCTCTCTCTCTCTCTCTCTCTCTCTCACACACACACAGAGTGTTCCAGAAGAATACCGTTATTGAATGCAGTTGAGAGGTCTAAAAGCATCAACACATACCCTAAAACAGAGATCATCTACTAAGGCAGCCATAGCAGTCTCAACTCCATATCCTGCTCTGATGCTGGTTAGAAATGGGTTAAGAAAGTGTGTATTATCCAAGACCACATGGAATTGGAAGGCAACTGCCTTCTTAATCACTTTGTCCAACAAAGGAAGATTAGAAACTGGTCTATAATTATTAAGGTACAGGGGATCCAAGGAGGCTTTTTCAGGAGTGGTCCACCCAGCCACTTTAATCTGGCCTTGCTGGTGGGAACTGAAGTTGCACAAGTCCACATTAAAGGCGGTCACTCCAAGACCCAGTAACTCAGTCTATCAAGGGAGTAACTGGGGACACAACGGCAGGGTGAGATCCAAGATTCCTAAGGGTTCTAGTTTTAGAACCAGCATAGATAAAGGGATCTGTCACAAGTGTGAACAACCCAGTGTTTCACAAGAGAGATTTCTCTTTCATAATTTTAATAACAAAGGTGAATATGTTTGATATCGAAATGCATTAGGAAAAGTTCTGTCTCAACTGTATATTTCAAATCCATAGAGGGAATAAATGATCTTATTTCTTATTTAGATGTTCCATGGTTGTGAAGCATGATTGCACAGCATAAGAACATACCATTTCCCAGTAATACGGTAATTAGTGATTAGCTTATCACTTTAGAACAGAGACAAAATCTATTTGCCATGCAGTAGTCCTAATTGGTTATGCTTAGGATCCTTTCATATCTACTAAGATTTCCTACTGTGCATTGCATTCTCTCTTAATAACATCTGATGGCTGCAGATTATAACCAAGAGAAATTCCAACAAGATAATTAATCTACAGTGGTTAAACATTCAGTACAAGGGAGTCAGTAATGTTCATTTATGATCAGGATGAGTCATCTAATTAGTTAATTGAAACGAGCCCTTTCTGCCAGTCCCTTGCTTTAGGTTTCTGACAGTGCTGAATAGGGAATAAATACAGATTAATACCAATTAACCCATATGGAAAACCAGAATCCAGATTCAGCAAGGGTGCAGTCTTAACAGGGTTGCTAACTGGCCAGAAAAATCTACTCAGCCAAGTTGTTTTGCTGTCGGGCAAGTTATTAGAAAAGGGGGGGGACACAATTCTGTATTTTACTCACCTACCTTCAACCATATTTTCCCCATTACTCTTGCCAGTATTTGTTAATATGTCTATAAGTACAATGGGAGCTTCTCCTTCTCACTTGCCCACTCTGTGGCTGTTCTTTTCTGACTATTTTCACAGTTAGGCCATTTCCGCACACCCTAAACTGCAAGCCCCAGGATTCCATAGGAAGTTGAAAGTGGAATAATAGCACTATAACAGTCTAGAGAGGAAATGGCCTTACTTCCAGTACAATGAGATTAATAACACTAAAATATATCAGCTCTTATACAATATTATGCAATTCTGCATGATATCTCTCTTTGTCTCTGTCTGTCTGTCTATCTGTCTGTCTATCTATCTATCTATCTATCTATCTATCTATCTATCACATTATTAGAAATATAACATCTTCCAACTGTGATGAAAAATTTGTTCCATTCATGTGGAGAAAGTCTCAGTTTTTCAGGTGGGAAAAGGTTCAATTCATAGAAAGCCTTTATCCTTGACCAGTGCCATTTCTGCACTACACTGTTTATAGTGCTGTTATTCCACTTTCAACATCCTATGAAATCCTGGGATATGCAGTTTAGCTAGAGAGCTCTTTGGCCTCATTAAACTACAAACCCCAGAATTCCACAAGATGTTGAAAGTGGAATAATAGCGCTATAACAGTGTAGTGTAGGAATGGTCTAAGTTTTCTATATTATACAATTATATTATATAATTTTTGCTTTTAATCTTTTTGTTCCTTTTTTATGTATTATTTCGCTCATATCCCACTTTTCTGCCAGAACTGGGATCTAAGGCAGCTTTCAACATAATTTAAAAAATGAGTCAATACATTACAAAAATTAAAATACCATCAAACTAGTTATAATAAAACAGATGTTACACTAAAATAGTTGTAAAATACCTCTGTGATAATAAATTTTAAAAGTTAAAAAGTTGAATCTGTTAAAGGCTTTGCCTATAGTACACACCCATTTGCCAAAGGCCTGCTTAATAGAAAGCAATTTGCCCAGTAATGGAAGGATGATAGGAAAGGGGCCAAGACAATCTTCCTTAGAAGTGGGTTCCACAGTCATGCAGCAGACACCAAGAAGGTTCTCTCTTGTATTCTCTCCTAATATCCCTTCCAAGGTGGCATGGCTGGGAGAAAACCTCCCTATCATATTTCAAATCGTGGGCCAGCTTATGTGAGGTAATATGATCTTTCAGATAGACTGGACACAAGTCTCATAGAGCTTATAGATTATAACTAACAGAACTTTTCAGGAACTAGATTGGAGACCAGTGGAACTGTTGTAAAGAAGGGAGTAACCTGCCCCAGTCAGCACTCTGACCCCAGCATTTGCAGTAGCTGAAGTTTCCAAACATTCTTCAAAGGCAGATCATGTCACAGTAATCTAAACAGGACGCAGACATGTGTCACTGTGGCCATATCAGTCCTCTCCAGAAATGGATGCAACTGGTATATTAGCTTTAACTGGGAACTGCTGAATTCAGGACTACATCGAAACTGCAAGTCTGTGTCTCTGGGGTATTGTAACCACTGCACAGGTAGAATTCTTACAGAATTTCAACTGATCAGTGGTGCTACTGTTTTGTCTGAATTAAGCTTTAAGTTTGAAAGCACTTTATCTGAATGGACTGTTATAGAAATCTGTTGCCAGAATGAACATCCAGAAGGATTTTTAATATATAATCTTTATTGCAAAATAATCAAGCAATATATAAAAGAATAAAAAACACATCAGTATATCGAACCATCAGAAAATATACACAAAAAAGAAAAAGTAAAAATGTATATAAATGGGGGGGGAAGAAAAAAATATACAAAGAAACAAATATTGAACAACAAGAAAGATATTTGAAGAAGAAAACAAACACTTTTGCCTACACGGTCTACTCCTTGGGCTAAATCCGGCAATTATGGATCCAAAGGTGATATTGTGCAACTGGAAAGTATAAAATCTGACCAATCTGTGGAGATAGACACACAAAGGAGAAGGGGTTTGCAGTGGCAATCAAAAATTCCTATAGAACAGTGATTCTCAACCTGTGGGTCTCCAGATGTTTTTGGACTTCAGCTCCCAGAAGCCCTGAGCATTGACCATAGTGGCTGGGGCTTCTGGGAGCTGAAGTCCAAAAACATCTGGGGACCCACAGGTTGAGAACCACTGCTATAGAATGAACACTTCTATAGGGCTAATACCTCAGCATTATGCAGAAACCTGGATTTGGTTTCTGAACAGTTTTAGATTTGAGCAGTAATGGTTTGTGTTTTGTGTGTGTGCATGCAAGCTCATGTACACATGCACCTCATCCCTCACCTTTGGTCCACAGGGATTTCAGAGAAGAAAATATTGAAGTGCAGTGGTTATAATGTGATGGGTAATCTTCGTTAACATCTTTCCATCACTCTCTTAGGCCATTTTCACATGAGGTCAATACTTCGTAATCGCCTCAAATTCTTAGCCATCAGTTTGTACATTGTAGCATTGTAGCATCATAATTTTACTTGTGCTTCTGCATGTTTTCAGCCCCTAGCATGGTTCACTATGATGAGAAACCGCTTTATCAGAAAATTGGAAAAACTCCAGTTTAAATCTCCCAAACTGGTTCTGCTTTGTTTTTTGCGTACATGCAGAAGTGAAACATTGATTCACAGTGCAGAAGTGGCTGGCTATGGGCATTCTCAGGCTGTCCCTTCCATCATTTCCGTACATATCTCTTTCTGCCCATGAAAGGACAGGCTGCCACCATTATTGTCTACATACATTAAACGGACAGTGGGAAGAGAGTGGATCTGATAATGGACCATTAAAATGTGTTTTTTCCACATATCAAGGAACATACATACAACATAGCAACACAGAAATGTGTTTAAAATGTGGTTTTGTTTTGTTTTTAAACAAAACAGACCAATCAGCGATGGTGGGTGGGGTGAGGGAGAGGAATGGAGCTGGCCAGGAACTTGCTGTTGCGGTTGCATCAACCGCTGTTCTCCGCAGTAGTACGATATAAAGTGTGTGTGTGTGTGTGTGTGTGTGTGTGTGTGTGTGCAGATAGCACAGTTTCTGAATTGGGATATAAAACACCACTCTTGACATGTAGTGAACAGCTCCTCTTGTCTTGTGAGGAAATGGTCTCAATTGTGTTTATCTGTTTTCTGTACAGATCCTTCACTAGAGTCCTTTTCTGGCACAATGACAATAGAAATAAATCATTTATGGTTTTTTTCCTGGATTAAAATTAATGAATGTTTTACAAAGGATAAGCCAGCTTAAGTGAGGAGGCCCTGTTAGCTCCAGACTTTTACACTTTTACATTTTCTTTTCCAGGTGTTCAAGGGCAACTGAAAATTTCCCCAGACTCATTGTCCCACATTATCACATGTACATGTTAATCACCTACTATAATTAATTTAGAATTTGAAGGATTTTTTTAAAAATCACACTAAGAGATCATTTAAAGGCAATGAATTACTTACACATTTAATTTTTAAAGCTGTCATTACTTCTCTGTTATTTTGCCCTGTACTCTGAAGAAGTTGCTTTTATGTTTGAGGGATATTATCTAGGCTGGCAGTTTCAGATATGTGAATTATGAAGTGCACATATTCTGCTAAATTCTGGAAGGTGCCTTCTTTTTTTAAAACAAAACAAAACAAAACAAAAGTCTTGCATTATATAATACAATAGAGTTTGGAATGGCATCACATGGAAGATATATTGTCTAGCAACCTACATCCAAGATTTCAGGAGAGCATAGGGCAGAGTTTATCCAAGATTCTACACAGGTTTTACAAAGTCACTGCATTCAGGAATGACCTGATGGCTGGAAAGTGGCCAACCTAATGTCATTATTTAAGATAGGATCTGGGAACACTTCAGGAAATTACAGACCATTTAGTTTTGATTCCTTTGTAGCAGGGGGGAGAGGTCTTAAAAAGCATTTTAGGAGATTAAATGGAGACATTTAGAAAAGCACAGCTTGATTAAGGATAGCCAATGCAGTCTCAGGAATGAAGAGTCATGCTTCACTAACTTCTGGATTTCTTTAAGGGTTAGAATAATGAGGGAAATGAAGTAGATGCCACAGACTTTTTTAAAAAACAACTTTTCAGAGAGCATTAAAGAGTTTTACAATATTTGTGCTTTTAAAGACTATCTATGTTGAACAGAGAGACCCATAAGGAATTGTATTCAAAAGGAATAATTTGGTACAAATGTATGTTCATGTTTTTGAATAGGAGAATAAGATAACATCAAGAATTAGCATTTATTTTAAGCAGTAATTACTGATTCATTAAATTAACTGTGAGAAATTTAAAGTACATATCATTTTATAAAAATACTGTAGTCAACTTTTCAGAGAGTTTAACCCAAGCCTTAATGCAACATACTACTTAACAGATAACCTCTTAAGGTTATCTTAAGGACATACTGGGTTGCAACTATTCATGCAGTGAAACTCAGTATATTCAAAGACTAATGTATTTACTAATATAAAAACACATTTAAAATAGCACAATTAAATTCGTACTGTCATTTTATGGTTCCTATCCCAAACGCACTTACCTCAGAGTAAGTCCTATGGAATACACTAGGTTTCATAGAATCATAGAATCGTAGAGTTGGAAGAGACCACAGGGACCATCGAGTCCAACCCCCTGCTATGCAGGAACACACATCAAAGCATTCCCAACAGATGGCCATCCAGTCTCTGCTTAAAAACCTCCAAAGAAGGAGACTCCACCATGCACCAAGGCAGCATATTCCACTGATGGATAGCTCTGATGGTCAGGAAGTTCTTCCTGAGGTTCAGGTGGAATCTCTTTTCCTACAGCTTGAATCCATTGCTCCATGTCCTAGTCTCTGGAGCAGTGGAGAACAAGCCCACTCCCTCCTCAACATGACATCCCTTCAAATATTTAAACATGGCTATCATGTCCCCTCTTAATCTTCTCCTCTACAGACGAAACATACCCAGCTCCCTAAGCCGTTCCTCATAGGGCTTCATGGTTTCCACTTTCACCATTTTGGTCGCCCTCCTCTGGACATGTTCCAGCTTGTCGATAACCTTCTTGAGTTGAGGTGCCCAGAACTGGACACTTTGAGACCCCTCCTCAAACTGCAAACCCCAAGATTCCATAGGATGTTGAAATTGGAATAATAGCACTATCACAGTCTAGTGCAGAATTGGCCTTAGTTTGAACTCAAATAACTCAGCAGTGGGGAAAGGACAGGAAGAGATAGAACCTTACCCTTCCCAGAAGGGTCAGGTAAAAACAAACTGCTGCAGTCTGTCCTACTTTGTGTGATCTTCCTCATTAATTTTGCTGTATTGACCACACTCTGATGTTGTTTGGGTATGTGTGTCCCAACCTTCATCTGTGATGTTGAAGGATATAGGATTACTTCTGCACTTACACTGCATATAGGTCAAGGTGTAGTGAAGCAGTTATCCATCCCCTCTCAAGAGACAGTTAATTGAGAGCAAAGAGTGTCTAACCCAGATTTCTTACTTACTACTATGAATGGTGAGGTGGTGGTAGTTGCCAAATGTTGTTTTAACAGTAAAGAGAAAAGGGTAGATTTTTTTTATTGTTTGTTGTTGTTGTGTACATTTCATGTCATTTCCGATTTATGGTGATCCTAAGGTGAACCTATCAAAGGGCTTTCTTGATAATACTTGTTCAGAGAAGGTTGCCCTTGACTTCCCCTGATGCTGAGAAGGTGTAATTTGACCAAAATCACTCAATGGCTTTCCATGGTTCAGTGGGGATTCAAACCTTGGTTTCTCTGTATCCCAGTGTTCAAACCACTATACCATGCTGGCTCTCTCTATTTAGCTTAATATCCCATTTTCAGTTTGAGGAGCTGAAGGCAGGATACATAGCTCTTTTACCTCCTGAAAATCCTGTGGGCTAAGTTGGAGTAAAAGGCAGTGATTGCTCACAAATTAACTACTGAGTTTCATGGTTGAGTAGGAATTTCTACTGGGGTCTCACAAGTTCAAGTCCAGCACTCTGATCACTGGACCACACTAGTTTCTTATATTTCCCCTCCCACAACCCTGAAAAGATTAGCCAGACCAGAAGCAATCTGCTACATGTAACAAGTTTTTTTTTTGGGGGGGGGGGCCTTGAAGGTGTCTTAGACAAAACTTAAATGTGAATCAAAGAAATAGAGGGTTATGCTTGAAATACAGAGTAAACTCTGAGTTTACTGTACATATGATAGCTTTTAAAAACAAAGTGTTTGATTGTATATGATTGTGCTCTTGGTGAAAGAAAATCTGAGCTGGTACCTCTTTCACTGTTCACCTAATGAAAATTACTGTGCATTACGTAGCAGATATAATTTGTACAGCAATGAATTCTGATGCCTAAATATCCTTTAACATAACCTGTACTGTGTAGATACTCAAAATATAGCTTGAGTTGGGGGCGGGAGAGGTATAGAAAGAGTTTCATGGTATCACAGAAATGTTAGAAATTATGGTTCAAATGACACACAAAAAACAATATTTGTTACAAATATATCCACCAGTATATTATAGCAATTTTAAGATCATACAATGTAACTGTATTACAGTCTGTAAAGCTATTTGCCTCTTCTGATGCTCAGCAAAGTCTCTGTATAGATTTCTAATGCAGTAGTCTCTTGCTTTCCACTCTGAAAATCAAGTATCATAATAACAGTTATAATAAAATATGATGTTACAAAGTAAACACAGATTACTCGAAAAGATATGTCTGCAGATGTAGTTTTATAGGAGCTCCTGTACTGTTGTGCCATGAAGTATACAAAGCTATGATAACTTAATTCCTTACACCAATCTTACATTAATGCTGCCATACTTTTATGCTGGAAATGAAGCTTTGTGTATATTTTGAAACCAGTTAAGCTCATTCATATCTACTTCAAAACATAAAATGCCACAATAAAAAATAAAAGGCAGAAAAATCATGATGTTTTACAAGAAACGTAGATTAAATCCAAAAGCTGTGTGTGAAGATGTAGTTTTATGGATGTTCCATAAGAGCCAAGAAGAGAATGTTGTTCCTTAAATGATTTGTGTATCAGTTTTACTGCAGTTTTACTAGGCTCAATTTTAAACTTTTTACACTCATGGTACCATTTGTTTAGGACAGATGTTTCAAGGCACCTAATATTCTACACAGTGAAAACTGTTCATTGAACTCAGTACTGTAATTTTGCCACCTTCCCCTGAAAGGTAGCTGAAGGAATTGCTCATTTATAACACTGAAAGGAGAGGGGGGATCTGAAAAGTGTAAAGATCATGAAATTGCTCACTTTCATCAGGAAGCCACACATTGAGCAAATACATTTTCTTTCAGCTTTGAAAAACTGCTACTGGCAACTGTGCTGACTCTAATACCAGAAAAGTAGCAAATGTGAAACAGAAAGAAGCAATACTCATGTTAGCTTCAGCAGCAGCCCTTCTGTCATTTGGTAGGCGATCGATTGAGCAGGGTGCAAAACCTTAAAACATCAACACTCTAGGTAATTGAGGTACCTAATACACTGATTGCAAAACACAAAACTGCCCAGTCACCTGCTTGCCCTGGAATGGAGTATGAGATTGGTCTGTGAATTGCTTCATGCTAGGCAGCCTCAACTAATTTTGGCCACAGATAAAAATGGTAAAAGCAGAGTGGAAGAGAGTGTGGCCCCTCTTTCTTTCATTCCTTTGTAGCTTGGTTGTGCACAGGACCCATACTAGCTGGATGGACAGCGTATTGGTATATGTAGATGAAAGCTGCTGGTGGATGCTTGTTCCACAGGATCTCTTTGGATGCATCCACATGAGGGATGTTGTGTCCCAGGTAACAGTCACACTTCATCCACTCACTTTTTACTGGATAGCTACATGAACCACATTGTCCTAGTGCTTGCCATGCAGTTCTTGTCTTTTTTTCAGACCACAAGAAATCCTTTTCTTTTGGTTGAAGAGGAGAAGCAGTTGCACCATTTTCCAAAGTGTAGGCTGCTTTTACACTACTTGTCAGTCTTTTTAAGAGGTGGAGTTTGGATATGTACTGTGATGAATGAGAAAATAGGCCTACGTCATTAGGCATGCATTTTTACCTTGGCAACCCATTCTCTAATACTTTTCCAGATAGATCCATTTCTGCCCCATATTTTAAAATGATTTTTTAAAATTTGTACATATTCACACACACACAAATGCATAACATTCTTGATGCAGTCACTTAATAGTTCTTCAACAAATACGTGCTTTAACCCACATTTCAAAGAGATGTTTTTGAAAAAGAATACAGATTTAGATGTAGAAATGACCAAATCTGGACTCAGGTGACTTTTCCTGTCCCATAGCTAACTGTCTTTAGTATGAACAAAACAAAAATCCCATACCTAACTTTCTTTGATGTGGATGAACCATGATGTGGTATATACACACAAAAAAATTATCATGTCTTCTGAATGATCAAGAATAAATTATAATTCAGCATGTTGTATACAGAAGAGGATCACAGACTGAGCAGTGCTATGAGTCACCAGTATAGCAGCAGCATCTGTCTACTCTGCTTAGAGTGTAGGAGAAAGCTGCATTTCTCCACTCCATTTTCCTCTCCATTTTCTTAGCAGGAAGGTCTGAGATTATGAATCTGAGACACTGGTTCTCATTGCTTTAGGATGTTTGTCTTATTCTGTTCAGTATGTACATGATGCAGCTGGGTAAGATCATGCTGATGATATTCACCTCTGTCTCCCTTCTCTCTCACAGCCCAGTTTCTGCATCTTTGGTGCTTTGTAACTGGCAAATGTGAACAACTAGATGTGAATAATTAAAGCTGACTCCGTAGGTGCTGCTGACTGATAGATAGCATGCATTCTGTCGTGGTCACAGAGACTTACAAAGCTAGCACCTCCCTGGATCTATCCTAGGTTTTGTCAGTGGGTGAATGAAATTTTCACTAAGACTGCAATTCTGTGTGTTCTTTCTGGAAGTAAACTGTACTGAAACTTAACAGGATTTAGTTGAGAGTAAATATGCATAGCACTGGGCTATGGTTCTGATGAGAAGACTGCAGCAATTTCTTTATAGCACAGACTTAAGTTGCACTCCTGTGCACACATACTTGGGAGAAAATCCGATTACATCCAGTTGAACTTTCTCTTATGTAAAGTGAACAGGCATGCAAAACATTGTGCTGTTAGGTGTGCTGTGGCTTGTAAACGTGAAGTTAAGTTATTGTCATGTAACCTGTATAGATCAGTGGTTCTTAACTGGGATCTAGGGATGGCTGAGGTGGTCCACAGAGCCCTCACAGAGGGTCCACAAAGTCCTCATGCTGGACACCACCAGCAACAATAGGGATGTGGCATTGGGGTGGGATTACAGGTGCTGAAACTGCTCCCTTGTTTGCAAATAAGGGAGCAATTTGGGCATGTGCACACATACACCCTCTGCCGTGTCCCTGATGAAAGAGACACAGCAGCAGACATGCACACACCCAAACTATGACTCTGGAGAGTCATAGTTTGAATTCCCACTTGGTCATGGAAAACTACTGGGTGACCTCAGGCAAGTCATATTCTCTCAGCCTCAGGCAAAGGCAACAAATCTTGCCAAGAAAAACCTTGTCAAAGGTTTGCCTTAGGTTGATGTAAGTCAGTTTTCAAAGAGGAGAGACATGATGGCTAGAAAGAACCTCCCCCTGTCAGTGGCACTTTGTTGTTTTGTGCCTTCAAGGCGCTTCTGAATTATAGCAAGCCTAAAGTAAACCTATCACAGGGTGTTTTTGGCAAAATTTGTTCAGAGGCGGTTTGTGTTTGCCTTCCTCTGAGGCTGAGAGAATGCAACTTGTCCAGGGTCATCCAGTGTCTGAGCAGAGATTTGAATCCCAGTCTCCAGAAGTCTTAGATAGATAGATAGATAGATAGATAGATAGATAGATAGATAGATAGATAGATAGATAGACAGACAGACAGACAGACAGACAGACAGACAGACAAACAAACAAACAAACAAACAAACAAACAAATAAATAAATATTTGGATATTTAAATCTTGAGTTAAGTCTTGGGGGTCCCTGGTAAAGAAAAGGTTAAGAACCACTGATATAAATCTCCCAATGATTTTCTCTAGCATGTTGTAACTAGTGGTGAACATGGGAGCTTACATTTCACAGGGCGCTGAGTCAGTTTCTTGAAGTCTAAACCCACTGCCCTTAGTCTTTCAGGCACAATTCAGAAAGACTGATAATGGGCTGAAGGCCAAATTCTATGTAACATGGGAGATCCATCATCAAATCTCTCAACTTCTTTTACTGATGCCATTTTCTCCAACTGACATCATCCTAGAGACTCTTATCCCGCTGGTAGAAAAAAGACAGATATTATATCTGTAATTTTTCCTTCCTCAGCTGGGAAAGAGTGCAATTCAATCAGGGAAATGGTACAGGAGGAAGGAGGGAGGAGAGAAATTTCTGCAGTGTTACTTTTCCCTCAAATTAGTACTTTCTTGTAGCTGTTCTGAAGTAAAGAAACAGATGCTGCAAGTTCTGATCAAAAATCTCCCACATCTTTTGTAGTTTTACACTGAATAACATGGGTCTTACTGGCATTTGATTATTTTCTAGCATAGTCTCTAACATTAATTAAGGACACTACAAGACTGAGGCAAAGCAAGGGTATTTTTGAAACATTTTGCAAAACCTTACCTGTTCCAGCACTTGTCACTGACTGCATGGCTTTTTAACTCAATTCAGAGTGAGAGAAACACTTCCTGTTCACACTGTCAGTACCACATACTGATTTTGATCTTTTCACACTAAATTAATCTGGATGTAAACATTTAGCACTGTCTTGCCTATTATTTCCTTTAACACTGAATGTAAGTACTAAAAGCTTACAGGATTGACAAAAAAAAAGGAGGGTCTTGAAGAAAGAGATATCAGCATAGGGGCAGCAAAGTTTGCAGAAATACAAAGAAATTCTAAAATTTTTTATTCATTTTAGTTGTTTTTAAAAACAACATCCAAGCCAAATGTAAAATGAACATTAACAAAAAAAAACACATGCCCAATATAAACTGGGCATGCCATCAAATGCTAAGTATACATTTGAAAAGAAAAATAGAACAGTGTGGCCTAATTGTAGAGAAAGTGTAACTGGCTGGTACCTTGAACAGGGACCCTCATGTCATACAAGAACATCCTGAAACATTTTGTTGCATGCCCAACTCATATTATTTAAGTATGGCATCCAAACAAGAAGGCATTCAGGAAAATTTGCTGCATCTCTCATGGTTGTAAATACACCAGATTTTTCATCTGAGTAGTTTCCAGAAGACCTATATACCAGTCTTGTTTTAGCTGGCATTTGGTAGATATTCAAAGTATATTATATGCCAGTGTATTCACTTAGGCCATTTCCACACAAGGTCAATACATTTTAGTCACCTTGAATTCTTACCCTCCCGTCTGCACATTGAACCATTTTAGCTTCATAGTTTTCCTCGTGGTTCTGCATGTTTTCAGCTCCTAACATGGCTCACTGCGATGAGAGACTGCTGTATGTGAAAACTGGAAAAACTCTGATGCAAACCTCCCACACCGGTTCTGCTTCATTTTCACCTACATGCAGAACTGTAACATCGATTCGCGGGGCAGAAGTGGCCAGCTAAAGGTGTTCCCAGGCTGTCATTTCTTCCCTATCTCTCTCCACCTATCAAAAGACAGGCTGCTGTGATAGGGACAGCGGGAAGAGAGTAGATCTGACAACTTTGTTTCTATAGGTTGTTGTGGGTTTTCTGGGCTTTGAGGCCGTGTTCTATTAGTATTTTCTCCTGACATTTCACCTGCATCTGTGGCTGGCATCTTCAGAGGATCCAGTGGCATGGAAGTGAGACAGAGTATATATGCTTGTGTAGGCCCCGGGTGGGAGGAAGCACTTTGCATATGTTACAGTTGGCCTGAGTGATGGCCTATTGTTAAATGGGATATTCCCCGGGGTTGTATTGTTAGTCAGGGGATATGCAAAACAGTGTGTTAAGTACATTAGCAATCTATTGTATTGTTTCTTGTAGAGGGACCTCCAGAGTCTGGGTGGTGTTCATTGGCATATTTTGAGTCTTGATTTTAGTGTTCTTCAGTAGTGGTAGCCAAATTTTGTTTACTTTCCAAGTTTCTTCTTTCCTGTTGAAATTGTCCATGTGTTTATGGATTTCAATGGCCTCCCTGTGTAGTCTCACATAGTAGTTGTCAGAACGGTCCAGAATTTCTGTGCTTTCAAAAAGCATTCTACGTCCAGGTTGGTTTGTAACATGTTCTGCTACTGCTGAGTTTTCTGGCTAGATCAGTCTGCAGTGTCTTTCATGTTCTTTAATTTGTGTTTGGATGTTGCGTTTTGTAGTCTCTATGTAGATCTGCCCACAACTGCAAGATATACAATAAACTCCAGCAGAAGTTAGAGTAGAAGTTGTCCTTTGCTGAACGTAGCATTTGTTGAATTTTCTTGGTCTGTCTGTAGATTGTTTGGAAGTTATATTTCTTCATCAGTTTCCCTATATAATCAATGATCCCTTTGATGCATGGTAAAAACACATCCCCTTTGGTTGGCTGCTTATCTTCACTTCTGTGTTTTTTTTCTGGGTCTTGAGGCTCTTCTGATGTCTGAACTGGAGTGACCATTGGCCTGTAGAGCCCAGTTTAGATGATTCAGTTCATCTTTCAGGAGGTGGAGTTCACAGTTTCTTTTTGCATGGTCTACCAGAGTTTTTATTGTGCTCCTTTTTTGTCCTGGGTGATGGTTGGAGTTTTTGTGTAGATATCTGTCAGTGTGTGTAGGTTTTCTGTAAACTGTGTCGCCCAACTCTTGGTTAGGTTTGTGAAATGACTAGGACATCCAGAAATGGTAGTCTTCCTTCATTTTCTTTTTCTTTTTCCATGGTAAATTGGATGTTCAGGTGGATGTTGTTCAGATGGTCCAGAAACACAGTCAGTTCTTCTTCTCTGTGGCTCCAAATGGTGAAAGTGTCATTCATACAGTGGAACCATATAGTGGGCTTTTTTGGTGCAGTTTCCAAGGCTTGCTTTTCAAAGTGTTACATGTAAAAATTTGCTATCATGGGGCTGAACAGGCTTCCCATGGCAATGCCATCTCTCTGCTCGTAGAACTTATTGTCACACTGGAAGTAGCTTGTAGTGAGGCAATGTTGAAATAGGGCTGTGATGTCTTTGGGAAAAATCTGGTTGATGAGTGCAATGGTGTCCATTATGGGAACTTGAGTGAACAGAGAGACCACCTCAAAGCTGATCAGGTTTGTCTCCAGGTTTGAGTTTGAGCTTGCTGATCTTTTCTATAAAGTTGTCAGTGACAAGTGGGGGTCAAGCAGACGCAGGACAAGCAGCTGGGAGAGTACCAGCGTTTATTCACAGGCAGCAAACAGAAAGTTACAACACCCCTTCGGGCGGGTCTGAACTTAACACAAACAGTCTCAAACTCAGGTCACTCCTAAACAGCCGGCAGGCTTCAACAGAAAGCAAAGAAGGGTTACTTCACCCAAAACGCGGACAGGGTCCTTGGCTGGCAAGGTGGCTGGACGCGGGCGCCGGTGGGAGGGACCGGAACCAGACACGGGTGGGGGAGGACACGGAAGGCCAACAGTTGTTGCTCCATGCCTCACCCCGCCCCGTGCCGGCCCTAAATAGTTCCCCGGCGGCGACCAATCCGGCTCAGGCTTGCAGCTGGGAGCCCACAGCTGTGCTCACAGCTGGGAGCTCTCAGCACACAGCTGTCTCTCCATCAACCGGCGGGACCGGCGGGTCGCCTCCTTGCTTTGCCGCCGCTGCCAGAACGTGGGAGGAGGGGCGACAGATTCCTCAGGGTTGGAGCCGTGGGCGGGTGGAGCCCCGGGGCCGTGACTGGGACCCGCCTCCCCCGGCGAGCCCGCGCCCACCTCGCCTGCCGGAGGGAGCCCTGGATCGCCCCCCGCGCCTCCAGTGGGACTGCTAGTGGCGGCGTCGGCCTCCGCGGCGTCCGGGCCTTCCCCCTCAGCAGCGGCGGTGGCCTCCGCAGCCTCCGGGCCTTCCCCCTCGGCAGTGGCAGTCTCCGTGACATCCAGGTCTTCCTCCTCGGTGGCGGCGGCCTCCGCGGTGTCCTCGGAGACACCGGTGAGCTCAGCCACGCCGGGGCTCCTGACAAAAGTGAGCTGAGTCCTTGATATGGTGAGAGGTTCGCCCAGTATGGGTATGTAATTGTGTGGCCAGGAACTTGGCCAAATCATCTGTGGGGGATCCATTGCACTCACAATCAGTCAGAGTGGAATGGAGTCCTTGTGGATATTTGGAAGTCCATAAAGTCTGGGTGGGAGACCCTCAGATTTGCATAACTGTTGGCGTGTGTTTGGATGAATTGAGGAATTTTCAATCAAGGTGTTAGTTTTTCTGGTGATTTTAATGGTCAGGTCCTGTTTCAATTTTTTGTAAGTTGCAGGATCCAGGAGTTCCCTGATTTTTTATTTGTATTGTTCTGTTTTCATGATTACTGTGACATTGCATTTGTCCTCTGGGAGAATGATGATTTCTGAGTCAGAATTGAGATCCTTAATGGCTTGTCTTTCTTTCTTTGTTATGTTGCTAGGTGGTGGTCTTGCCTTGCATAGGATCGTTGCTGTTTCCCTTCTTTTCTCATCTACTTCCTCCTCAGGGAGATGGTGAATGGCAGATGCAACATGAGCGATGATGTCTCCTACCGGGATTCTAGTGGTGGTCACAGCAAAGTTGCCTCCTTGCCTCCAAAGTTGCTAGGATGGATGTTTCTTCATCAGAAAGTTGCCGCTCTGATTGATGATGGTCTGTGATGTGTCTAGCGAGGGTTTCAGCTGGTGCTTTTGGCATTTGCTGAATTTTGTTTCTGTCTTTCCGTATGGTTCACCATGTCTTTCTCCATTTTTCTGTAAGTAAGGTTGTCAATCTTATCCCAATCTTGGATGCTTATTTTTTGACTAAGGCTAGTATGGAGGAATAGCAGCTCTTTGTCTGTGTTTGCCAGTTCTTTGTAGGTGGTATGGATTTTCTCACGTAATAGTGCATGTTCCATTCAGTTATAGATGCGGTTAGGCTGTGGGGATTTTAAGGTTCTTTTTGCTGTGAGAAAGGATGGAATGGTTCTTGTGTCTCTGCAGTGTAGCAGAAAGGTTAAAGAACAAAGTAGGTGTGCTTTCCTGATCCAGAGTTTTTCCAATCTCTAGCTGTCTTAGAACAGTTTCCCCACATGGAGATGTTCGATGTAAACTATACAAGTATATATACTCTGACTCACTTCCATGCCACCAAATCCTCTGAAGATGCCAGCCACAGATGCAGACAAAATGTCAGGAGAAAATACTAATAGAACATGGCCTCAAAGCCTGGAAAACCCACAACAACCTATGGATTCTGACCATGAAAGCCTTCAACTTTACAACTTTGTTTCTCTTTGAAGTTACTTGTAAATTAGCTTCGTGCTGCAGCCTGAAGGCTTCCTTTCACTTTGATGAAGTAGGGAACTGTTACTGCAGTTTAGACCTCCTTGGGGACACCCCCAGATATCATTTTGATATCAAACCATTCGGCTTTCTTCCACCACCCCGCTCCACGTGTTTGCGAGGCCACCGGACAAGCACGCAAACAGGCACAGCTGATAATTGCTGGACATTCCATTCTCCACCCAGGCAGGCCAGGTACAGCCGGTTCGTTACGTCTGGGACCTCTCCGGCAAGCACCTCATTACATATGTGCGATACTAACAAAAGCTTCCTGCCCTGAGCAGGCTACTGAACAAAGGTTGTGCTGTCCACTGGTAAGCGCTGTGCATTTGCATACTGGCCACACTATTGTTAATTCGGCTCTGATTCCATCATGCAAAGTTGTGACCTTTTTGAGACATTGTCTCTCACCCAAAACTCATTGTTGCTCCCCGAGTAAGGCATAGCTTGCACTCACAATTCACCCTATAAAAACCCCTCATTCCAAGACCTTCCTCGGATCGCTCGACCCGCTCCAGAGTTCCATCCCGCCTTGCTGCCGTTTCAGCTAATCGAGCTGAGCTTCTTCTCCGCATCCCCGGCTTCTCTCCTGAGGTTCAGGACTATGAGACAGGTGTCATATCACCCATTTCCCTCTGAAACCCCCCTCCCTCTCTCTAACTCAATTTCTGATTCCTTAGTTATCTTTGTGGCTGTGGTGTCTTTAACCTTTGTCTGTATTTAATAAAACATCATTTTTATTACTTTAAACCTGTCTGGCTGCTTGACTGACCTGACCCCATAGACGCTGGGTTGCAAGATCGTGCTAAGTTACCCTGCCTTTCGCTAGCTTAAGTGAGTGCTCCAGCTAATTTCCCCCAAGGTTGTGTTACATTGTTTGGTTATTTAGAAGTCCCTCCCGGGACCCCCAGAGAACAGGGTAACACAACTATTTTGATAATTTAATTTGATAGCTTTAATTGACAACTTAAATTTGACAGCTTACTTTGAAAGACAAGTTTGAAGTTGTTTTGTACGGCTTTGCCTACTATTTTCTTAGATTTTACACACACACACACACACACACACATATATATACATATATATATTTTTCCACATTCTGGGAAATAATGTTGCTGCTATGAACTGAGCACCATGGATACGAGGAATAGACAAACTGGATCATGCTGTAAATTGAAGATTTTGATGAGATCAGAGAAAAATAAAACTGACAGCTTTAATTGACAACTTAATTTGACAGTTTACAGACCAATCAGTGATGGTGGGGTGGGGTGAGGGAGGAGAATGGGAGTGGCCAGGGACTTGCTGTTGTGGATGCAGTAACTGCTGTTCTCCGGAGTAGTTTGATGTAAAGGTGGGGGTGGGGTGCAGACAGCATAGTTTCTGAATCGGAGTATAAAATACTGCTCTTGACACACGGTGAACTGCTCCTCCCCTCCTGTACTGTCAAAGGAGAGATGGGCCTGCACAGTGTGATTGTTGTTCTGCCCTTTGGTGTAAAGGGTGTTATAAATAAATGTCGTTATTGTGATGCTGATAAGGAATGGAAATATCTAAGCTCAACACTCCTCCCTGCTTAGCAGTGAAGTTCACTAGGTTACCTCCTGGTAGTTGTCACCTTTTAATCCAACCTAGATCCCAGACTTGTTAAGCAGAAAAAATGATGCATGGAGGAAAAGAAGAACCATGAATGCCACCTTGAGCACTCTGGGAGGAAGATGGGATATAAGTTTAATAAATAAATCTCTAGAAAGAAAGATGCTGTAGAAGCCCTGTTTAAGTCCAAACATCTGGGGACAGACTGCACTTAGACAGTGGTTTAAAAAAGAATTTTTGCAATATCTTTAAAGAGGGAGAGGGATGCTGCCAAAACTTAGTGATGTGATAGAACATGGGTGTGTGCAAACAACAAGGGATGAGGCTACTACACATGTTTTCCAGTAGATATGGGGAAAATACGTCATAGCCTCACACTTTGCCCACACTCATATTGTACAAGCTCACTGTTTTACTTAGTAGGATTGCCTGCTCCAAATCCAGGGGAAAGATAGGAAAGTATGATAGGCATACTTTTTCATCTAAGCCAGCATGTCTTTCAAGATGTCATGTGGAGCTGAAGAATGCTGTAGCCTTAAGGGATAAACAAGTTTGTCCTCTCCTCTCACCAATCTACAACTAATACATAACTAGGAAGAGTTATTGTGAATTTTAACACAAGTGTTTGCCACGTCTCTCTCCAAGTAGTTCTTGGCATCTGCCTTTGAGGTATGGAAGATCTACAGCGATCTTCCGCAAATAAAAGAAGATCTGTAAGAAATGAAGATCTTCTACTACAGCCTCTTTAGATGTTAAGTGAGCTGGAACAGTCTTCAGACTTCTTTTCCAAACCAGCCCATCATCTAAAAGTATTTACATAAGACTCTCTGTATTATGTTCTAACCTTTGCAATTCTGGTATTAACTACTGACATCTGCCAAGTCTGACTAGCAAGTGCTTTACAGTGTCAATTCATGCAGAAGCAAAATGCATTTCTGAGTGCTGTGGAGTCCTTGTTATTGCTGAGGCAAAGTATCAACGTTCATATGACACCTAGCTGAAATTAGTACCCACATTCAAAGAAAAGCTTTTGTTATTTTTTTTCCTCCTGAGTATTATGTGGACTTTATTGAGATGACTGCATCTGACACCTGCTGTAATATAAATGCAGCTATAATTAGCCAACTGATGCTCACTGCAGTTTAGGTCGAATCCCTTCTGTGGGAATTATGCTTTAAAATATTCAGGACTCCAAGTGGCTCTCATTACATTTAATTTTTACTTAGAATTAGGTGGTCCAGGAAAAAAAATTAGGATTGTAATAGCCCCCCGCTGAATGCCACACAGCAAAGTGAAAACCCATAGATTCCCCCCACCGTAAATAAAAAAAAAATGAGAACAGCAGACTACACTACAGCCTTCAATTGAAGTCTGGCTTTGCTTAATTGTACTTTTTGCACTCATCAGTCTCTCCTCTTCAGAACAAGCTAGAAAAATTGCCTGAATAGCCAGAGAAAAGTTTCCCACAGTCACTGGCCACAGAAAAACACCATTGTCCTTCCTCACAGTTTGATGGACAACATTTCTATAAATGGGTAGTCAGTCTGTCAATGGCACCCTTGCTGAAAAGGCAAAAGAAGAGAACAGATTCTGCCAATATCTGACAAAGCATGTTAACACATAATCAGGCATTCACTAGCAGGCAGCTGCCCCCGGGACCTTCATAACACAGGTGCCTTTAAGCCATTTCCTATTCACAGATAAAGGAAACAAGTAGGCGATACCTGGGAAAGGAGCAGTCTATTATGGCCTGTCAGATGTCCATCTTTTTGGCTGCATGCATAAAAACAGAAAGGGCATAAAGGAAACCTCAAAACGAATAGCTGAGCTATAAAAACAGCATAGCATTCACAAAGCCCATCATAACTTCAACTTAATCTTCCCGCCATTCTGGACTCTCATCAGAGGGATAGTTCACACAATACTTTTTTAAGTATAGTCAGAGCACATGATCTGTACGCTCCGCAGATAGTTCAATGTATGTCCAGATTGTATCTCACCTTCTCTTGGCTCATCTCCAAAAAACAAACAAATAAATATACAGGGCAAGCCATGACTCAGAGACATTTGGAACCTTTAAGAGATCAGTTTTTTTTAATAAATTTTATTGTGATTACATCGTATAAAACAACATTTCTCATTGTACATTTTACTGAACTATTACCGCTATCTTCCACTCCTCTTTGGATTTCAATAATGTTATTTCATTGACATATCAACATTATGCATCGCATTGCATTTGTTAACATATAAGATAGAACCTGCTCTTCAACCCTACTTTACATGTTCCATGATATTCCACTGATTTTTACTTCTAACTACTCATGCTACCATGAATTAAGAATTATTACCTGTCAACATCCAACCCATTTCTAGAACAATTTGCCATTCTTTGTTAATGTCATCATCTGATTTTCCTTTTAATCTCTGAGAGACTATATCTGCATTCCGATTTTCAATAAAAGTTGCCCACCATTGCTCTCTTGTAGGTATCTGCTCAGTTTTCCATTGCCTTGCATATTCAATACGGGCTGTCGTAATCATATACAGCATTATTCACCAATATTTCTTTGCAACAGTTCCATCTAACACATGTGTCATATTTAATAAGTACAGTTCAGGTTTCTTATCAATTTGAACTAAGAGATCAGTTTTATGCATACTGGTGAACTGAAAATGTCAATTTCAGTGAGTTTGGTAATACATATATTAAAAAAACTTGGTTGTGTTAATCATTTTGGTTATGCAGATGTTGGACTTGTCCATTCCTTTCTAAATTAACTAGGATCACTGAATTCATGGGAAAACTTATTCCACTTAGCGCAAATGTTTGGACATTTTCTGTCCAGCATAGATGTACAATTAACGAATCACAGTTGTGGGACATTTCAAAAGCAGTTTGCAATACGGCACGGAATCAGCTGTTCAAAGAAAAGTGGTTTGTAATGGAACTGCATAACATGAACTTTAGTAGTCGTTTGGATTTTGACCAATAGCTTCAATCCTGAGCAGAATTCATCAAATAGAAGGGCTCAGGAGCCTTTTGTATCACATTATAAATGGCTTTTGAGTTTTTTCCAAGTTTCAAAGTTGATTTGTACTTTGGCAATAGAACAACTATTTGGTTTGGGTCCACACTATCTAAATTACTCTATCTCCTTATATCTGAGCTGACCCAAGTTTTAAGACCTTTGGGGGAGAGCTTTCTCTCAGTCCTATCACTATCACAGGCACATTTGGTGAGGACTTGATAGAGAGCCTTCTCAGTGGGTGTTCTTAGGCTGTGGAACTCACTTCCACAGGAGGTCTAATCAGCCTCCTTCCTATTCTCTTTCCACCAGATGGCCAAGACATTTCTATTTAGGCAGGCCTTTGCTTTTTTAATCACTCAGTTAAACAGTGCCTGAAAGTGATGTGTTGTTGTTGTTCTTGTATTATCTTGTATGTTCTCAGCTCAAATGTATTTCAAACTGTATTTAATGATGTGCTTTTACTAGAACTGTTTGCTTTTTAAACCTTTGAAATATAGATAACTTTTATTTTAAATTATTGTAAACCACCTTAGGTTCCATGGCAGAAGAAAGGCAGGTATGGATTGAATGAATGAATGAACGAATGAACAGAAGAATTAAAGATGGAGTTGCCTATCATATATTTAGCTCTCTGGATGGCTATGGCAGACATATGAACAAATTAATACGAGTAACTTGCAATAGTAATGAGCATTATCTTGAATATGTTTAGCTATTAAGCTGCTTAGCTTCTTAGAAAATACTCCGGGACTGCAGCATAGAAGAGTAGCATACTTTGCCCTCTACCATCAGCTAGAGGACCAAGGGAGAGGTTGCCTTCCTTGTCCCCCAGGAAGAATGAATGTCCTGGCACAGAAAAGACCAGCCTAGCCTCATCCATCAGTCAGAAAAAGAGCAGCTGCTAAAAAGAACACTGTTGAAATGGCAACTACTAGTTGCACTCAGACAGCAGAAATCGGGGAAAGCACTCTAATCTCTGTCAGAAACCCAAGGCTCTGTCAGAAACCCATAGCTATTGGCTATGCAAGGAAAGATGAAGCTGATCCCATTTTGTAAGCAGCATCAAAATTCCTGCTTACAGTTCGCCATTTTGTTCTGACACCACCCAACCAATTTTTCCACTCTGCTTCTTTCCTTCTATCCCCACTTTCCTTTGAGTGTATTGTCCTTTTAATCAGTAAGACTTAGAGGAGGAACTCTCTCTCATTCTTTTTGACTTTTTAATTTCTGTTTAACTTATAATTTAACTTTGAGGCACATAATATATGTTTGCAAAGTAAGTTTAAAATATATTGAAACATAAATAAGGTTTTTAGGGGAAAGAAAGGCTTTTGAGGAGTGAAGGCACTGGAGGGACTAAGACCATTTCCACACTACACTGTTACAGTGCTATTATTCTACTTTCAACATCCTGTGGAATTCTGTAGTTTGTAGTTTATTGAGGCCAAAGAGCTCTCTGGCTGAGAATTCTAAATGTCCCTCCCTAAACTGCAAACCCTAGGATTCCATAGGATGTTGGAGGTGGAATAATAGCACTATAAGGGTGTAGTGCAGAAATGGCACCTGCATCTGAACTTATGTTTTTTTCCTCCCTCTGCTTGGTTAGAAGTGCAAGCTGACTGGCTCTTATCCAACTGAGTGTAGCCTGTTCCACCACTCTTGAAATGAGTATATTCCAGTAGTTCTGCCTCAACACAGTACAACAAATTGAAAAATCCCAGGAGTTTAGATAATGATGATAATCTGGGGCTACCATACATCAAACAGAACAAAAAGGACAAATATTTGTTGCCATCACTAAATAAGTCTCATTCTGGGGAAATAGCTACACCAGTTAAGAGGTGATTGGACCCACTATACTCAGAAATTAATGACCAGATACTTTCTTGAGCAGATACTTTCTGGTTCTGAAAAGGAGGATAAGTTGTGTGTTTTTTTTAATTTACATTGTGAGCTGCTTTGGGTCTCATACTGAGAGAAAGGCAGGATATAAATGAAGTAAATAATATAATATAATCTCTCCTCTTCTGGAAGATAAATGATATTCCAGCTGAGAGAGTGAAATTACAATATCTGTTGGCCAGTCAGGCAGTCCAAACAATGTAAAATTATGAACACTCATCACATTGTCGGGAAGCTGAGATGCAGCGTGGCTGATAGGCAGAATTGTTACCACACATCCTTCAACATTGAAGGACAGCAAATGTTAAGAGTAACCAGCCCTCTGTCACTTTACTAATGCTAGAGAAATTAATTCTTCTGTCCAGTGAATAGTCTGGTACTTGTACCATGTGAATTTATAATCCCTGTATGTCCCGGTGACAGCTGCTTCCTGACTGAGCCTATTTCTTCTATGTCAAACAATATCTGAACCTATTTTGAGGTCTCTTTTCAAGTTATTCCAATATAATATTAGTTAAAATATTTTCAGGTCATGAAAAATTTTAAAGAATTCGTCATCCTTTAAAGCACAAAGGATTCCTTCTTTAGTTATGAAAACGAAAGAAAAATTAAAGATCAATTTAAATTTTATTTCGTTTATATCCTCCACTGTTTTCCCAGCACAGGATCGAAAGCAGCCATTTAAAAACACACTACAACTAAAACACTACTAATACAAAAGTTAAACACCATTAAATCACAGTTTTGTTTTAAAAATACAAGTTAAAACAGTTTTAATAAACACATTAAAACATAAATAGGAACACAACACCCCCATAAAAGCCCCATTTGCTGCAATAAGTTATAAAACCAAATTCCTGCCTAAATAAAAAAGTTTTTGCCAGCTGGTGGAAAGATAGCAGGGAGTGGGCCAGTTGGACCTCCAGTGGAAAGGAGTTTCACAACATGGAAGGGAGGGATGGAAGGAAGGGGTGGTTCCATTTTGGCATTCTTATAGAAAAGGGGAAATCAAAGGGAAGACTTGCCATTTAGACTTGCAATCTATTTAAGATGAAGTATGAGTGATAGAAGGAATATGATGTCTGAGAATGTGGTTGTAATCGCCATTAGATTTTAAGAGAATTAGCCTCTTTTCTGGCTTTATGTAAATATCCTCCAACATATCATGAATATAGTTAACAAATTGATAAAAGTGCTATTAAAGACTTCATCAATTTGGATTCTTTCCAAGAAATTGTCACTGCTTATAACCTTTTAGGAACTCAAGTGATGAAATTGAAACAACCAGCTTTGACTCAGGATTCTCACAGTCCAGATGTGTGTGTCTCTGTGTGTGGGAGCAAGGGACAGCTCCTTTAACAGTACAACTGCTCTTGTAGACACTTTCTATGTTCCATGTCTAGAATTTTAAAATAAGATTGTTGAGAAACTTGGAACCTTGAGAGAATTTCATATAATTGTTCAGGCAGTGAAAAGAAGATGAAGAGGAATGCCAGTAGATCAGGTTGGCATTCTGACAGGATATGCCAAACTAAAATGGTTAAATATGGCACAAACATGTGGAAGTGCTGCAGTGTTAAGACATCTCACCCACTGAAAGGAAACATCTGTGTGGGCTTGCAGCCTGATATGCCATTGGACACTCACCTTGGTTACAATATGGTGACAACACTAATTGAACCACTGAACAAAATGTCATAGGGCAAATTTTTTCACCAGCTTAGAGCTGGAAGAGAGTCTGTTAGCCAAAGACCTAATGTACTTTGTCACCATTCATCCTCTACCTCAATTCTTCTGCAGTAGGATAGTGCATAGCAAAAGCAGGAGATGGTACACCATGTGTAAAACATTTGCTTGCAAGCATCTTGACAGCATCCAAGGGACATGTTTTGGTTTTCTGTAGCATGACTATCACAAAGAACTAGTTGGCACAGTGAAATGGAAGACATTTCTTTTCACACAGACTATTTTGTAACTGGGGTAGTAAATTAGCCTATGATACTATTAATGCTAAGTCTTCCTGCAAATAAACAAAAACATCTGTTGCCCTCATGTGTTTATGCCCATTTGCTAATCTGAAAGGTTACAGCAAGAGGGTGTTCAATGTTTTCTTGTTTTTGTTTTTTTGCTATTGAAAACAACAGTAGAGGAGGAAGCAAGATGGCGCCAGCACGATAGGTAGTGTTTTAACTGATTCTGTTACCATTTATTTACTTTTTAGCTTTTAGTCTTTTATCTTGAATTTTAATTCCTCCACTGTGTCTTGCTTGGAATGTAATGTTTTTTAGTTGACTGTTACCATATTGCGGTGCAGCATTGCTTATCTTTATTTGCTTTGTTCTGGGAAACTTTTGTACTTCCATCTCCTCCTCCGGGCCTATTATTAGATGCTTTGCTCTACCAGCACTTTTTCTAGTTTGAAATGAAAGCCAAGAACTACTCTTTTTGGGGAATTTAACACTTTATGGGCTTTGAGCTCGCTCGGGCTTTTGTTTATTTTTGTAATAAGCCACGACAGTTTTAAATGGGAAATAAAAAATGTTCCAGAACAAGCCCAGAGACAGTCAAGCACAGCAAGGCTTCTAAACAACTTAAGATAGATGAACTGCATGCCTGTGAGAGAAATGTGAGTATCTCAAATTTTACAGATCCCATTACCAATAGTTTTTCGGCTTTGGGTAATGAGGATGTGTTTTTATCTGCGTCTTTTAAAAATCTTGGCAATGACTTGTCAGTCTATCAGGAGGGCATATCCGCAGAGCCAAAAGAGGCAGGCAAGCCTGTCCTTGAGGAATTGCTCATTACCAAGAACGAACAACCCACAGAACATCATTTATATTCTCCAGATTTTGTGACCAAACAATGTCTCTTAACAGCCCATACTGTTATCTCAATCTATGAACGTTTGGAAAAAATTGATAACCAAATGAAGCTTCTCAGACTTTCCTCTGACAATTTTATACAAAAATATACATCTTTAAAAGATGGCTTGGGTCAACCCAGCAGCTTGGGGCTCAACAAGGAAGACAAGTTGAAGTGTGAAAAGAAAGGAAAACGATCCAGGAGCAGCTTACCAGCGGCCTCTATGGAGTTGGAAACAGAGAAAAGTAACAGGATGTTACAAACAAATCAAGTCATGCTGCAAATCACCTACAACAGAACAAACAATGGCAGATGGAGGTCTTTTAGAGCTGTTAGACTTTCTCTGAGCCAACGTCTACATATACACCCTTATAGTATTGACACGCTCGCTGTGGACTGGCTTCCTAGTACCGTACTTCTGCTCATAAGAGAATTATGCTAACATTCAAACAACCCACAATTCCTCTCATGTTGATGAAAATGAAGGGTTTTTTGTCCAACTATCAAATAACACCAGTCTGGGTCTATAGAGACTTGGCTATTATTTCTTTAATTAACCCTAAGTGCAGCAATAGGTTGCCTATTGAGGAAAGGAACAACGGCTTGTTATCATCCAAAGAAACGTTAAGCCAGATCATGCCACAACCAGGACCATCTAAAATTTCCAGTACGGAAATAGAGAAGCAACCGGTGGCCCAAGGTGAATCAGCTATTAATGAAGAACATATAGACATTACTTCCAGACTGGACGACCTCAAAAACATGCAGTTTACCATCAAAGATTTGGCCAATCCTCTGGTGAATTTGGTAATGACTGATGAAGTCCGTCATGTTGGAAAAGATTTGGCCGGGGGTTGCATTGACGATTTATTAGCAATGGATCAGGACAACCTGACAACTCTAATTTCAACAACTCTAACTGGAACCAAAGAATTTTAAAAACACAGTTACCTTGAAAGAGTTGCCTTCCTACCAAAAAGCCCTGGTGCAAACAGAACCTGTGGATACTTGCGAGGACATTGATTTAACTGCACCAGCCTGACAATTAAACTTGCTATCTTGGAATATTATGGGCTGGATGAATAAGTTCCTTTATACAACTTTTGCAACCTATTTACAAAAGTTTAAAATTCTATGTTTGCAAGAGACTTGGTTTATCTAAATGTTCAGGTCCTAATAGCATCTGGAATTGTCTATCTGAAACCCTCAGCCTTCTCGAACATCAATATCCCTACACAAGAACCCTACTGTGCGGAGACTTCAGTGCAAGAACGGGGGAGGGGCTGAAACATTTGGAAGGTACTAACTCTGGTCAGGTTCCGCAAGATACGTTGGTTGCCAGGGTCACCCAAGATACTAAAAACAAACAAGTCAGATCTGAGGTTTTTAGAGATCCTTTCCCTGCACCACCTGCAATGCCTGAATGGATCTCAGCATGACATAACTTTGGGGTGCTTATACTTATGTCACCAATAGAGGAGCTAGTACAGTAGATTATATTGTGGTTTCTGCTAACCTGCTTACTATTATTGGAAGTTATCAGTAGGGCTGAAAGTGACCATTTTCCTTTGTCATTGTCATTTAATATTGAAATGTCCCCCCCCACATATCACCCTCAAAATTTAAATGGAATCCGATTGGGAGAGCAGAAAATACGATGGTCAATTAATCTGAGTGCTTCTTTAGGTCAACTATTTGAGAGCAACACTTTCAAAGCCCTCCGTGAAGACATCTTAGTTGCTAAGTCAGACATCTTACATGTCTATCAAACTATCATTGAAAATTTGAGACCCAAATTGGTCTGCAACAGGCACTTTAATCCTAATAGGGTAACAACCAATAGATGGTTTGATTTAGAATGTAGAGGTGCCCGGAAAGCATTAATGGATTTCTCCCACAGGTACTTAAAAATAAGAATACTAGTACTCTTAACACTTTAGCGGTCATGAGATCATCCTATAAGGCACTCCTAAAACAAAAAAAAGATACTTATTACAGAACACAATGGAGTCATTTGGCCCTAGCTGTGAGGACCAAGAATGAGAAGCAGTTTTGGGACATTGTTTCCATTGGTATGCACGTGATTAGACCAGTTATTATTGGACAAATTTCATTGCAAGAATGGCATACTCATTTCAGCAGGCTTTATGGAGGTATATCCATAGAGAACCACCCTTCACTCATTTCGAAGAATGTTAGCTTGCCTTTTTGGCCACCTGTGTCTGTGTTAGACGGGAAGAAGTTGATTGCAGCTCTCACCCTAAGTAAGGCACCAGGGGGAAAAATGATGCCCCCTGAAATCTTTAAATGTTTCCCTGAGTGGTGGGCCCCTATATTAGCAAAAGTGTTTACACAGATTAACAATACAGGCACAATTCCAACAGGCTGGAAACAGAAATATAGTTGTCCCCATCTATAAGAAGGGAGATAAGCAGAATCCCAAAAATTACCAGCCTATTAGTGTTTTGGATATTGACTCCAAGTTATATATATATCTTATATATCTGTTAAATAAATTAGAAGAATGGGAAACTACCAATCATGTCATTCACCCTGAAAAAGGCGGGCTTTAGGAAAGGTCAAGGCACTATCAACCACTGTCTCACCCTCTACTTTTAGCACAGCAAAGTGTTTTGGGCCCCACCAAACATTTATTTGTCGCCTTTGTCAATTTAGCAGCCACTTTCAACTCTATTGATAGAAACTTGTTGTGGCATAAATTGGCTAACACTGATTTAGATTCTCACCTGTTGTTCCTAATTAAGGAACTTTATTCTAACACAACTGCTACAATAAGAGTAGGTATCTCTGGTTCATTAACAGCTCCTATTCACATAAATAAAGGAGTTAAACAAGGCTGCCTGTTGGCACCTCTACTCTTTAACTATACCTCAATGACATAATTCCAGCCCTGTCAGGCTCAGATTTTTTTCCACCTTCTGTTGGTTCAAAAAGGATTTCTATCCTGCTATACGCCGATGACATGGTTCTAATATCACTCACCCGTGTAGGTTTAAAAAGGTTGCTTTCGAAGCTTAGTGTTTTCTGTTCTAAAGAAAAGCTAATATCAACTACTCTAAAACAAAGGTGATGGTGTTTGGGAAAAAACATTTTCCTTTTCAATTATCAATTAATGGCCACCAGATTGAACAATGCCGAGAATTCAAATACCTTGGCGTTCATTTCACAGAAAATCTCTCATGGAAGCCCTGTATAGAAGCCACCAAAGCAGTAGCCCTGAGATCTATTGGGGCAATTTTCAGATTCTATACTACTGCTGGGGGTCATCTAGTTGTTCCAGCACTAAAAATATTCCAAAGCAAAGATATTGCTCAGATTCTTTATGGTGCCGCTGTATGGGGATGGGACGACTCTCACATATCTAAACTGGAATCTCTCCAGAACACTTTTCTTAAGAAACTGCTAAGACTCCCCCCAGGCACCCCAGTAGCTTTGGTTCAGGCAGAGGTTGGGTTCCCATCCATCAGAGCCTGCATTCATTTGGCTCTATTTAATTACTGGAGAATAGTTAAAAGATTCTCCAGTTAGAGCTTTTCCCAAGTTATGTTTCAAACAGCTACCTAATTGTAAAGTATGGAATTCAAGATATCATAAGTTGCTTGAATAGTATCCTAGCCCACCGGACAACTTTTTCATCTTGAATTCCAAAGAAAAGCTCCGGGATTAAAAATTCCACCATACCGCTCAATCAGACAGACAGGCTATCAATAATTCTAATTTTTCTAAATGGTACAAATTTTACAAACTTGACCATCAAAGGGCCAGTTATTTGACAAAGCTCACCTTTCCAAAACTTAGGCAAGCTTTTACAGCCCTTCGCTTTCAAATATGCCTACTGCTGTGATTGACGGCAGATATTCGCATACCCCTTTGGCTCTCCGTTTATGCATTTGTGGGGCCCCTGAAATAGAGGATCTGCCTCACTATTTGTTCTCTTGTCCACTATACTCTGATTCAAGAGTGAAATTTTTGGGATCTATCCTGCCTCATTTGGAATCTAATACTGTTTTAGAAAAGATTTTTTACCTCCTTGCTGATATTGACTCCACGGTAACTCATAAGGTCTCTCTTTTCACTCTGGCAGCTATGAAGATTCGGGCCAGATATGTTGCCGATATCGCGGTTGATTGTTCTGGAGATGCGCTCACTTAATCATAGTTTTATTGTCTATGTTTTAACTAAACCAAATTTTAAATTTCCCTCACACATGTCTATTATGTAGCTTAATATATGATGTATTTTTGCTATGCTGTTTCTATATGTATTTCACATTATTTTATACTAACATTTTGTATTGTACTGTATTGCATTTTAATACTTTGTATGCAAATAGCCTTTGGTCTATGCCTTAAATAAAAATACTATAAAAAAAAAACAGTACTAGTAACATGTATTTTCCTGACTGTGCACATTTAGACATTGTGGAATACTCTTCATTCCTAACCCAAAAACATTCCCGTAGGACATAGAAAATTTTTATCCCCTAAAATAAACTGGAATTCCCAAAGGGGGTTTAGAAAATACTCCAAAGAAGTTTGGCACAGCTGCATTTAAGCTATGCAGCTAAATTTCCCTTTTGCATAATCAACGTTTTTATATGTCCAAGATTTGGCAAAGATGTATGTATTTTACATAGATGATACAGTTTTATTTTCAACCTCCTGTATGGGCATTAGATGATTACTGAGAAAAATTTAATGAGGTTTTTCCTCATAAAAAATAAAGTAGCAATCGACAATGTTAAATCTAAAGTTAAATCTAAATATTTTCTTGTCTTTGACAAGAAAAAAAAATGCTGCACAAATAACAAATGGAATCGAACAGATTAAATCACACTGCTGAATTATGTTTTTACTGCTTCAGGTTGCTTGGATCCTCAAATAAAGAAAATAAATTAAAATTAGCTACTTGTGCACTAGTTTTAAAAAGACTTGCATATCTTAAATACCAGAGAAAAGCACAGTATGTCTACTCCTTGTAGACTAGTCAAGATAGTTTCAGTCCTCATTCTGGGGCAGAGATTTGAAGTTTTGCAAACTTTACAATAATTTTTCAATTATTTTAATTGTTGTTGTGATTGTTAATTTTTACTTCTGTGTAGGACCAAGATTTACCCCTGTGTATGCAATCAGAAGTGAGTTACACAGAGAGGAAATGCATGGCTGCAAAGATGTTACAATACACCTCAAGATGAGTGAGGCTAGACTGCCTAATTTCTGTTTTGGAGAACAGACAAAGTCAGAATCAGCTAACATCTGATTTCAGAAATGTTCAAATTTAACACTGCAATGCAGGTACTGAATTAAGGAGGGAATGAATTTAAAACCAACTTTAAACACAACTATTTACAACTATGTGTATAAGTACACTTTGAAATATATTAGTCTCCAAAAGCTTTACTAAAAAGCTCTGTTTGGGCTTTGTACTAGAAAGAATGTTGGGCCAGTTAACCTCCAGGAGGGTGCTCTCATGTCTTTCCACTGATAAAATATCTACCAAATACAAAATATCACCACCAGTGTGGAAAAAAACTCTCCATTTTGAACAAAGGAAGCCGGTGGTTCAACACAGCAAATCTGAAGGCACTGGAGTCCAGGACAGAGTACATGGATCCGTAGCACTGAAGAATTTGCCTCGCTAGATCTTTCAATGCCAAATATCTTCTGACATTAGAAAACTTTTTTGAAAAAATTAAATTCCCTCCCCCCTTTACTAAATAAAAGAAAGTACTGGAAAATGAAGGGAAAATCAAGCTTTTTCTTACAAGGAATAAACAGCCTGTAACTCAGAGTGTCACTGTTTTTGCACTTTTGGCTGCTAATAGTGGGAAATGATTCCTTTATGCTATTGCAGTCAATCATCAGGGAGATTTTGACTACTCAGGGTACCAAATTCACCTTGTATGCATTACCTAGGTTTGCATCATCCCCTGATCTGCCTCACTGCATTTCTGTATTAATGTGGGTAAAGATATATTTTAATGGCTTTGATCCAATCAGTTAACTAATTTAAATAAAATGGGATGATGAGAATAAATAAGGATCACTGCCATGTTTGTTTGTTTGTTTGTTTATGGCTGGTAAGAATTTAGAATCAAATATTTCCTCTGAATATTTCTTACATCTGCTTCCAGAGCTGGTTTTTATTTGTTTAACTTCTCTTTTTTATGTCTATTTCAGTCAGAAGGACAAAAAGCTGAATCATCTAATAAAGCACTGTACATGCTGTTGACAGATCTGTATGTGCGGCAGGGAAACAACAGCTAAGGAAAAAAATGTTCTAGTGTCCCTATTTTAAGAAAGAACAGGACTAAACCTTTTTCAAATGTCTGAAGAGTTCATGTGAAGTTGGTTACAGACATTACTACCATTAAACAGTGACTGTTCTCTAGGGCAGGTCATGGTGAATCCATGGGCTTCCAGATGTTGTTCAATTCAATTCCCATCAGCCACTCACACACTCACTGGTGATGGCAGTCGTAGTCCAACATTTGGAAGTGTGCAGTTTCTCTACCCCTGCTTTAGAACCTAGAGAGTAAATACAACTTGTTTTAAATTATTCTATTTAATTTTCTCCCAGTGTGGAAGATAAGGTAACTCATACACACACACATATACACATATGTGTGTGTGTGTGTGTGTGTGTGTGTGTGTGTGTGTAGTTAGTTAGTTACCATACATATATATATATATACATATATACACAATCACAGCTAAAACATAATAGTAATTTTAAAAAATTGTAAAAGTAATCTTAAATCCAGTCTAAAAGCATTTAAAATATAATAGATGAGGAAAAAGTACTAAAAGTCCTACAGAGCCAGATCATAAACACCAGAGATGAAGAGATAATCTGATCAAAGATAAAGATTCATAGCTCCAGCGGTTGAAACTAGCCATGTCCCCTGCCCTAAGACAGCCAAACATGTAGTTCTATCACAGAAAGAATTTCAGGAGGTGATGAGCCCACTGGGCTACAAACTGCCTCTCCTATCTCCTCCCAGGGTTTACTGGATTAACCCGATTATACACATGTGTGAGTGCACACCCCTGCAACAGGGAGCATGTGATACATCCCTGAAGAAGCGAGGGGCCACGAGCGAAAGGATGTTCTTGTCAAAGCCACCAAAGCAGAAGTCCTTGCAACAAGAGAAGTTACTTGCCAGAAGAGGAATCTCATGACTGAACAATGAGGGGAAAATCCACACTTATCTTGAGACATAATTTTAAGCATTAATTTTAAAAATCTTTAAATCACAATGGCAATATTTATTATAGTTTTTTTCTGTGCACCAAACAATTAGGATATGTAATTTAACAACTTTGTAAAGAATGTGAGAGCTATTTGATTTATTTACCATCATTGCAAACCTTGGTAAGTTACTTCAAAGCAATAGTTAGTATTATATATTTACAGTTTTTGAATAGTAATTTTGTTTTTCTGTTTCTCAAAAGGACCTATAATGCTAATTGTTTTCATTTTACAAGCTGCTAGCCTGTGATTCCAAAGATTTTCCCTTCTCTCTCATCTTCTCAACAGTCAACAGAGCAGAAGGCAATAGCTCCAGGGGGATACTCTTCTTCCACCATTTAATGATGGCACATCCCTGCACTTCCTAACTATAAAAGTAACTAAAGAGTTACACTTACACTACAACATGGAGTAAAGGTATCCCTTTTTAAGTTAGAATCTCCAAGTCCTGAGCTGAACTAATGATTACTATCTGTTACTCATGAGCCAGCAGTGCACTTGAGTGGTGGACTACAACTCTGGAGAACAGGGTTTGTCTGATTCTTCACTCAGCCTGGAAACCCACTGGGTGACCCTGGGCAAGTCACATTCTCTCAACCTCAGAGGATATCAAAGGCAAACCCCCACGCCAAACAAATCTTGCCAAGAAAACTCTGTGACAGGCTTGCCTTAGGCTAGCCACAGGTCAGAAAAGACTGGGAAGGCACACAACAATCCTTTACTGAAACTATGGCCGTGTACTTTGGAACAGGGTACTCCCCCCTAAGTTGTTATTTTCTCTTCTACGCTGCCTCCGTGGCAAATTTCAAATTGTGAGATCCTTAGGGCTGACCCTCGTTTTTGTATTACTTTACTCTCTGCATTTTGACGGAGCATCGTCTTTTCTTTTTAAGTCCCTGCTTTCTTCCCAAGAGTCTGTGATACTATTATTTCATAATGGTGACATCTCATGCTATCAGTACGCACTGTTTTTATTATCTTTTAAATTCCATGTTATTCTTTTAACTGTAGGTTTGAACTGTTTTAATACCGTGCATAGCGCGAGTCTACGTCATTGTCCCCTTTTCGTATGTTTTTAGCTGCATTGCTCTTTGTAAACTGTAAGTCCCGATTTTGGGAGAAGGCGGGTCACATATGAAGATGGTGATGACGATGACGATTTTGCCTAAACGCTTCCCAACGCCTTTTCCTTTTCCGTCAGGACCTCTCGCATGCACGCAGCCAACAAGGGCCTCCTCGCGCGACTGGGAAAGTAAAGCGGGGACAGCCGCTCTCCCTCCTTCACAACGGCCATTTCCGCATTAGACCGTTACAGTGCGATTATTCCACTTTCAACATTCTACGGAATTCTGGGGTTGGCAGTTTAGGGAGGGGCCTCAACTGCCAACCCCAGAATTCCACAGAATGTTGAAAGTGGAATAATCGCCCTGTAACAGCCCTGGGAGCCAGGGACTTCAGAACCCTCCTCAGTCCTTTCCAGGCGAGCTGTCAGTTAAGCGCACGGGGGGCGGGGAAAAGGACCGGCGAGAATAGAAGGAGCACTTCGTCATCTTTGCGCGACGACAACCGAGGGGCGGGGGCAGAGGCACGGCTCCTGCCGCGACGAGTATTGTGTTCGTGCTGAGCGCCTGTCATGGCGTCGGCCGATGGAGAGCGTCGCTCGAGTGAGCCCGAGGTGGCCGCCCCCCTGGGGGACCCCTCCGGAGAGCCGGTCAGAGAGGTCCTGAGAGCCTCCCTGCGTTTGCTGCCTAAGTTGGTGGGGCAGGTTAGTGGGTGGAGGGAAGCTGTGGCGGCGCTTGGTGGGGGAACGAGAGGGAAAAGGGGCGAAGTGCCGCCGCGTTTGGATAGAAGGATCCGGGCGGAGAGCAGGGCGGGCGATGGCGAGCGTAAAAGAGGAGGCTTGCTTTGTGGGGAGGTAAAAGAGAAACCACGCTGTTTGCCGGGAGCTATCGCGGCGGCGTCCCCAGAAGAGCTGAGGCGAGGGATTGTACTCGGGGAGTTAGAATTTTCTCCCTTTCTGAAGATGCCGCAGGCCCGCTTTGCTTTGTTTACAAAAGGATTTTTGACACTGGAATGCGGCTAGTGTTTCGAGTGCCCTTTCCCCCACTCTTCCTCCCCCGCGGTTTGAGCCGCATTGAGAGCATTAAGTCAGTGTGTATCTCAAAGCTGGCAGGAAACAGATCTACCAATGGATAGATGGGTAATCTGCAGCAGACTCAAGAAGTTTTGGTTCCCATTTGTTAACAGTAGCAACAGCAAAATGTCCCCCCTCTCCATTGCTGTTGAAATGAAAGTTTGGGGGAAATCAAGATTGTGTTTTTGTGTGGGAGGACTGTGCACTCAGTTCAGTTATTGTAGTCAGATAAATTTCTAGATTCAGAATTAGTTCACTTCTAAATTATAGCCTTTCTGTTTGGCTTCCATTGGTGGAATGTTAACTTCTGGGGGGGGGAATCTGGAATACCTTTTCTGTGGGGGTTACCAGTCTTGTAGCCCAGCTGTGCTGAAAAAGAAAGTCTGAAGTTGCACAGTGGATGTAATAGGAACATTAAATATGAGAAGTATGAATCGAGGAAGCTATAGAAATTGTACAAGAAATGGGACATATAAACATGGTAATGGTGTGACCAAACTAAAGTGGGCAGAAATTTTCAATCAGATAATTGCATCATGATTTACTGAGGAAATGACAATCTGAGAAGAAATAGGGGTGGAATTAATAGTGAAGTGTGATGCAAGGAAAGCAATCATGCAAAATCTTACCAAATAACTTCAAAAAGACTTCATGGAATACTATCAATATAATTATATTCCAGGTTTATGCTCGCACCTATAAAGGCAGAAGAAGTAGAAATCAATACATTCTATGCAGGTAACCAGAAAGAAATTGATCAGACATTTTAATTGTAAGTGACTAGAATGCAAAAGGAAGAAAGAGAGTAGAAACAAACATTGTTGGTCTAAAATCAAGAAATGAAGCAGGAGAGAGACTGATCAAATTTTATGAAGCCATCAGTTCTTTTTGTTGAAAAGATGTTACTTAGGCTTTTGAACAGAGTATTATAGATGGATGATAGTGGAAGGCTGATGCAAAACTCAAAGAGACTGTATAATTGGAAGCAGAAAATGGAGAAGCTCCATTCTCTCTACAAAAACAAAACCAGGAACAGATTGTGGCACAGACCATGAACTGCTAATATCAAAAGTTAGGGTAAAGCTAGAGAAGCACACAAAATCAGTCATAGTGAGAGAATACAATTTAAAGGATATTCATCTAGAATTTAAAGGCATGTAATAGATTTGCATTACTAAATCTAATTGTCTGTGAACCAGAATATATTGGGACAGAAACCAGAAACTTAATGAGGAAAGAAAGAAAAAAAAATTTGTCTGTAGCCAAAAGGAAAGAAAAGTGTCATAGAATGAAAAGCAAAAGTGTAAATGAAGTATAGATAAAAAGTAAAACGTGACAGAAATACTGTCAGAATCCTACATGCAGCTGCCCAGCAACTTGTACTTAGGGATAAAGAGAACCATTATTATTAGTGCAAAAAAAAAAAAAAAAGTCAAGAAAGCAAGAACAAGAGATCTTTTCCCCAAGATCTAAAAAGCCAAAGGCAACTTTAAGGATATGGATCCCGGATAATCAATGAGGGACTACATTATATGGTCAGGACAAAATAAAAAGATGACACAAGTAGTACATTGAAGAACTATACAAAAAAGATGAATTACAGATTACTTCAAAGTAAAACCTTTTGATGAAGAAAAGGAGAGAAGAGGTTAATGGAAAATAGAAACTGAAGTTAAAGCTGCTCAGAGCACTTGAGGTAAATAAATCACCAGGAAAAGATGGCATACCAATACAGCTGTTTCAGGTGAAGACAGAATATGTCCATTTTGTAAAAATAAATAAATAATCTACCTACAAATATGGAAAACAAAAAATGGCCCGCAGACTGGAAATGTTTAGTATACATTCCAATCCCCAAGAAATGGGAGTGTTGCGCTAATCTTCTGTGCAAGCTAAGTGATGCTTCAGATTTTACAACAGACTTTAACTGTATATGGAATGTGAAATGCCAGATGTTCAAGCTAGGGTCAGAAAATGAAAGGGCACTAGAGGTTGCATTTGAAATATACACTGGTTAATGGAGTGCACCAAAGAATTTCAGGAAAAATCAACCTGTATTTTGTAGCTTACAGAGAACCTTTGACTGTGTAAATCATGAAAAATTATGGATTGCTTTTAAAGAAATTCATATGACACCATATTACTAATAGAAAATAGAAAAGACTTGGATTTATTAAAGTTAAGAAAGGAGATACAAAAGCAGGGTTACAATAAAATATTAAGAAAACAAAATTGTAAAAAATGACTCCGCTTGGTTTACATAATTATAAAGTGGGTAATGAAGCCATTAAAATTCTTAAAAGATTTTCTATACTATCACATCAATCAAAATGCTCATGTGGTCAAAGGAATCAGAAGGGGAAGGAGAGCAATAATGGAACTAGAAAGGATCCTTAATGTTAGAGAGCTATCATTGAATCATTTATACTATCGTATTTCTGATTTCTGTGTATGCATGTGAAATATGGACAATGGAGACAGGTGACCGGAAGAAGATCAGTTTATTTGAATTGTGATGCTGGGGGAATGTTCTGTAGGTACCATGGACTGCCAAAAAAGGCAAAATAATGGATTCAAGATTGTACTGAGCCTGAGTTCTCCTTATAAGCCAGAACGGCAAAACTGAGTCTATTGTATTTCAGAAAAAAACATGAGACAACACGGTACATTCAAGAAGATGATAATGCTTGGTAAATTTGAAGACAGAAGGAAAAAAGGAAGACCATATTACAGATGGATTGACGCAATCAAAGGAGCCATAGGTCTGAGCTTGGAATACCTGAGTAGGGTTGTAGATGACAAAGGCTCTTGGAAGTGCTTGGGGTTCATTTGTAAGATTGTTGTTGTGTGCCTTCAAGTAGCTTCCAACTTGTGGCAACCCTAAAGCAAACATATCACAGGGTTTTCTAGAACTGTGAATGTGTGATGTACCCAAGGTCACCCATTGGATTTCTGTGGCTGACCAGGGAATCAAAGCCTGGTCTCCAGGGTTGTAGTCCAGTGTGCAGACCACCACATTGGCTCCATTCATAAGATTATCATACAGCAAACAAACTGGACTGTAGATAAAAACAGCAAGCAAGATTTTACTGGAAGTTGCTGATGCAATGAGGATTATTTCTGGACATAACTAACAGGATTTCAAGTAGCAAGTTTTACGTTTTGGATTGTTTCTCTAATGGACTGTGTTCACATTAGATTTAGCATTTCCCTCTGCAACTTCGTTGCATATGTTTGCTACCTTTTTCTCTATCATGTTAACAGAACAGTTATCAATATGTGGTGCAAGTTCACAAGTTTGTCAGACCATAAAAATATGTTCGTGTATCATTTCTTCCCTTGACCTTAAAAAAAAATATTAAAATCTTCATTCTGAATTGTGCAGTAGCAGAACGTGTGTGACTGGCAGATGGTCAATAGCTTATTGGAAAGAAATAACAAATATAAGTACTTGAAAGATTGGTTCCCAAATTTGAGTTTGTTGTATATTGCAAAGAAAAGAAAAAAAATCTGTGTAAACATTTACATACTGTAATTATCATCTCTTCACATGTGGTTTCAAGTTTTTATATTCATGGGTAGATATACACACCCACACATGTAAGTTTGATATTTCATAGCTTTTACTTGAAAAGGGTAAGAATCTCTTGTTTTAAGGCTTGGCTTATGATAGCCCTCAAGAAGCCTACGCTATTAAGCTAGACAAAGTGAGGCAACCACAGTCCCATTCTCAAAATCTTCTCTTGCATCCTTGAGTCTTTACATGTATTTCAATTAAAGATAAGCACATATTGATCCAGGAGTGGATGGGTTGTTTGCTTTTTTGCTGCACTGCCGGTAAGATGTCTGCTGGAGTATGGTATAATGTCTAGTGTCCAAAGTTTAAAAAGTAAGTTGAAAAGTTCGAGAAGGCACAAGAATCCTTTGGATTTGTTAGTGATAAGTAATTAAAAGATTCAATAGCAATAGTTTCAAGTAGTTTGATTAAGGAACTTCAAAGAAAAAACAGAACTGGTCACAGTAAACAGTCTTAGATACATCTTTACTAAAGTACATCTAGGAGATGGAAATGAGATGAATGGAAACTAGTTGTCTGGCTCTTTGAAGTGATGTTTTTCCAATGGATAAATGATTGGATTTAGATCTGCAAAATGCATGTTCAAATCCTCATCTCTCTCTTGGGTTTACTTTCTGGTCTTGGCCATGTCTCAGCTCCAGCCCCCAATTGCTAAAATAACATTAGAACATTATCTAGCTTGAATAAAGAGAAAAATAAATAAAAATTCAATAAAAATTAAAAACCATTTTTGAAACTGGTGGCACAGTCCTAGGTTTTTCTACTTAGAGGTAAGTCCCCATGAACTTGACAAAAGTTACTCCCAGGTAAATTGTATGGGATTGGTAACCTGAAAGGACTATATAAAGCATAGAGTTTGTACCCTGAAAGTAAAGGAAATGGATTAAAATCTTTTTTTCAAAACTCTGTCTTTCACTCTGCATAGTATTTTAATTACTGTCCAGGTCTTACCACTGTAAATGGTACAAAAAGGTAGAGGTGCAGAGGAAGGGGAACAGAAGTTCAAACTCAGTCTCAAACTGAATCATTGGTAGGTGTGCAAGTATTAGATTAATCTAGCACTGCGTACTAGGACAAAAGTCAGTCCTTATTTCAGAAAACATTGACTGGCCAGTAACAGTTTGGAGATCTTTCCCTTGCCTTGGGAGAAAACTGAAAAGAAACTGCTCTATGATTTTTTTAAAAAAAGGAAATAATGAAGTGCAGCCCTGTTTTAAATTAGGAAATAGTCACTCTTAGTATTGGACTGTGGAAACAAACCATTCTGCAACTGCCATCCTAGCTCCTTACCTGTTTTATAGTACATATTCTGAATCAAAGGGCATAAATAATTTGATAAAACTTTCCATCTGACAGTGAATGCAGATGTTCTATGAAAGTATGGAAGTTATATGAAATCAGTGGGACCCTACCTTGGAAAAGAGACTTGGATCTCTACCGTGTTGCTCTATTTTTCACGATTAATTATATTTATTAATTATATCCTACTCTTTCTTTCAGAGGCTTATGGTAGTATACCTAGTTCTCATTTTGTCCTTTCGACAATCCTAGAATAGGCTGACAAAGAGTGACCTGCCCAAGTGAATTTCATAACTTGAAGCAGGCTATGAATTGAGATTTTCTTAGATTGACACTTTACTGCTGATACTGCACTGAGATATTTACAATTTTAGGGAAATCTTTGTTTTCATAGGAGACTTACGCTCACAGAATTTTCTAGCCTCTGAATGGGAAAAACCCTGCTCATACAGGGTCTGTCTGTCATTTAAAACACTTGCCAATCTTTTGACCAGAATTTTCCAAAGTTGCTCCCAACATTAGGAAAATCCTGTATACTACAACCAGTATAGGAACTAGGCATCTGATGGTGTTGCCTTCCTCCCTTTCCTGCTTCTCACTGAAATGAAGGGCGTTTAAGTCCACTTTGAATCTGGAGCAGGCTGATGATGCTATACCAGTACTTCTGCCATATTTTAATTTTTATTTTAAAAGTTGTGCTTTACTTGGTGACTCTTTAGTACGTGATGGAGATGATTTATGATAAGCAGTTTAGATTGGCTGCCAGCTCCTATTTCATGCTCAGAGGAATGGCTGTAGAACAAGATGCCCTTCTGGAGGTTCACTAGCAGGAATCGGTAATGTGGCCTGCTTTTGAAATGCTGAGAACCCCTACTGCCAAATTTGGTGGCAATGTGATTCAAAGAACATTATTGTCATTCTAAAGTGAGATGTGTGAGGAACACACACCTTGTTGTAGAGGGGAATTGTAATCCCAGAAGCCTATGGGAAGCTCAGTTCTTTAAAAAAAAAGTATGTGACTTGTTCTAGGGTAAAAATGTTCTTTTTCCATAACCAAAAGTGTGGCAGGGGAGGGAACACCACTGTGTCAAACTGTGACAGTTCTGCATTCTTATCAGGGCATATATTAGAAATTGGTTAGAGTGGTTGTGCTGGCTGGGAATGAAGGCAGCTGTAATACATCATAATTGAAGAGCATCTGATTCAAAAAGATCTATCTGCAGATGACAGTAAAGGTGCCTCTACAGAACTTCTAAGTACAAAGGCAATATACCACTGAATACTGCTGGAAAGTAACAGCCAGAGGTGGTTAAATAAAGCTTGGATGTATTTCTTTTTGAATTACAGTTCTCAGATCATCACTCCAGCCAGCATGAAAGGCATGGATTCTGGGAGCTGTAGTTCTTTTCTGCACAGTGAGAGAGCATGAACTAGAGCTTAGAAGTTCCTTTTTTTGGACTGACTTCTAGAATGCTCCAGCCAGTATGGCCAGTAGAACATTTTTAAGCTCTGTGACTATTGTGTTCAAGGTCTTGTTTGGGCCATTCGTAGGGTTCAGTGTGGGCACTGTGAGAAGCAGGCTGCTGGCTTTGATGGACTGTTGGTCTAATCCAGTAATGTTGTCCTTCAGTCTTACTGAAGGGAGATTCTCATTTAGATCTTAATGTGGTTGACAAGGCATTTAAACTGGAGCTCTATTGTGACTTAGTTTGTTTGGCTTTTGAAGATTAATCTTGGAGAAGATGTGGTGAAAATTAACATTGACTGGAACAAACTTCAAGAAGCATCTCCAGTTCAACCTGTTTTGCTCTTTAAGGTTCTGCAGCAGCATATTTCAGCATTACAGGTAAATGTTTCTTCTTGGGTACTGTTAAATCTCTGTTGCTTAAGTTAATCCTTAAAAGGAAAAGCTTCACCTCTAGGCTACTGTATAAGGAAATGGTTCTGCTGTGCTTCCTAAAAAGCTAAAAAAAATCCCACCCTGCTATCTAGAAGAGTTGTGAGAATAGCATTACAAATTACTCTGGGTTAAATAGATTGCACAAGGCAGTCCTGTTGATTTTTGCTCTTCCATTGTAAATGCAGTACATTTCCATCTGTGGTAGGTTATAATTAAGCAATAACACGGCAGGTGTGTGTCATGCTATGATAATGATTCCATGCGTTGGGTGAGTTCTGCAGTTTGTGGAGTGCTTTCAGTGGATCAAGAAGTGGCATTATCCCAGCAGGATACATCCTGGTGTGTGTGTCTGCAATTAACCATATTTCCCGCACAGATTTTGTTTAAGTAACTTCTTAGACATTTAATGTTTCATCTTGTGAAGTAACCAGTTGCCATGCTATGTCACTTTTGTTTGACATTTTTTAACCTTTATTAATGTTAAGCTGCACTACTTGCATCACTTCTTAGTGTCACATAAGTTGCTAGCATAAACAATGAGAATACATCTGTAATCGAATTGCTTCCCTATTTAATTAGGGTGTAATCTGTCAGCAGCGTTGACTATGCAAGCTTCATTGGTGAAAGAAAGAAAGAAAGAGTGAGGAATGCTCTTGGTTCAGCTCCCAAATGTTCAAATGTAGGGTTTGCATAGTAGGAATTTGCAGTTGATTATATTGTCATTGTAATGCATACACTAAATATAAAATTAAATGTATAAAGCAAAAGAACTTTGTGGGCAACAAGCACAAAAAAGGCTCTTTAGTCATTGTTCACAATGTGAAAAACAAATTTTGTAGTTTTGAGGACATTATTTTGTCATTTCTTTTTCAAATATTTAGTAGTACCGATTGAAATCTTTCTGTACTTGGTAATAGTGTAGGAATAGCCTACTTCTGCAGCACCCGGGAAGACTGAGTTGCTTGGAAGAATTGTTGATATATTTGTCATTTCATAGTTGTTTATTGTGATATGCTTTGCAAATACTGTTATTTGGCTTGTTTTAACACAGATGCTTTCAAAAACGTAATTCAGTATGACTAATCAGCTTCCTTGTGTCTTTTCCTGTGTTTATTGGTTTGTATATAAAATGTGAGGGATTGGAGTAAGTTTTTAAAAAGAGAGAATAATGATGATTTATTTTGCATTTTCTGGATGGTGGCTGTTGGAGAAAATCTGTGACTTGGAGCTCAGTGTTTGTATTCTGTCGTGCATTTTTGGGTAACTGCTGTTTCAGGTGGAGATGCTGCCAGTGATGCAGTGTTAAAGGAAGAACTTTAATAAAATGAGAGACTTGGCTCTCTGTTGAGCAGCAAAAACACTCAGTTCTAAGTAAGCATTAAAATGACATGTAAATTAAGTGGAATTGGTGCTAAAGGCTTCTGCTTTGATCTTGTACAAAATGTATGAGTAACAGACAGATTTGCTGAGATAATCTGGACTCTCTAGAAAGAGTGTTTTTAATGTACAGATTAGTAAAAAGCACTGATGAAAAGGCAGTGATGCTTGCAGATGCTATATTTTAGTTCTAGTTTGAATGACATATAGAAAAAGGGATTAGCATGTGTTTTTTGCAATGATTTTTTTAAGAAAAATCATTTCAGTGTTCTTTCTTCTTTGCCTAGTCATTTATAGAGAAACTCCAGTCTTTGATTAAAGCAGAAAACACCACACCCATTGATGATTCTGATAAGACTGAATGCAGAAAGTGTGATATCAATTCAAAGGAAATAGATAAAGATGTGCAGATAGAAGAGAAGCACACAGCCTGTGGTTCTGCAAACCTGAAAACAACTCCCGTTAATTTTGACCCGGAAGTAGTCCAGATAAAAGCTGGGAAAGCTGAAGTAAGTGACTTTTGGGACACCACTTCTCTTCTAGTCAATACCATTTCTTTCATTTTGAATGGCAATAATGAAAACTAAATACAGGTCGTTCTGTTACCTGCAGATTGAAAGACGAATATCAGCCTTCATTGAAAGGAAGCAAGCTGAGATCAATGAAAACAACGTCAGAGAATTTTGCAATGTTATTGATTGTAATCAAGGTAGCTTATCTAGTTGAGCTTTAATTTTTTTAGTCTTTTAAGCACAATTAACACCCCTCCTTAGTTTTGAAAGGCTGTTGTTGTAAGTTGTTGGGAAACAAGGAAAGTAAAATTACCAACAGTGTAAAAGATACTGATTAAGCAAAAAATAGAGTCTTCTATTTCTAAAATGTTTGCTTTTAGAATGCCCTCATCTGCAATCACTGATAAAAAGTGCTGGTGGCCACAGAAAAGTTTTTCTCCATATATGGTTCTTTTTCTGCAGTATTCCTGTTGACTGTAGTGGAATCGTGTAGGGTAGCTGATTTGTAGTCTATAGCTCTTAAATAAAAATGTGACTTAGGAGACAATTCTGTGCTTGTCTAACTGATAGTCAGCCCCATTAAGCTCAACAGGAGATACTCTAGAGTAGATATTTATAAAGTTGCACTCTTAAACTTTCTGTGGAAAGGCATTTTTAGGCAAATGGGAGGAGTTGCTTGTCCCTGGGATGCTCTTTCTCGCAATGACTATAAAACCAATTATTATATATCCCTTTCATAGATTTTTTTTCAGTAATTGAAATCTTGCTCATTACTTTTAATGTAAGTAACAGTTACTTGGAAATATCACAACATTAACTGCTTTTATGATATTTTCTAGGTCTCAGTTATTACTTTGGAATTTCTAAAACTTGATGGGAAAAGTATATTTTAGGTTGGTAAAATTTAATATTAGGTTTGATATTTTGGAATTATTCAGATTAAACATTGTAAAAGCATTATTCCAAGATGCAGCAGTGTTAATTATAGGACACAGATTTCACATTAGTTTATATATATGGAAGAGAAAAGGAAAAAATTGACTGAATAAGTGACTGTCCCTCATTATGCTTTCCTTTTAATAAAAAAGGCATGAGTGTAACTTAGGGAAGGGCAAAAACATCAATGCTGAATAGGCCAAATTGCATAGTGAAGACTGCATGAAGATGTTAATTTTATAAAAGGAACAGAAGGCTTAGACACAGAAATGTACAAATAAGTGGGCAGAAGAAGTAGACACTATAGCAGCAATAAGTACATTCAGATGTTCTAAAATGAGTAGCTCATGAAGTTATAAGCATAAAATATAAATCAACTCCACAAACAGTTCACCTATTTTATGACCATTGTTCTTAAAGCTTATTCTTACTTGCGTATTTCCACATGCATAATCTCAAAGAAATGCTTCATCCAGCTCTTTCCCACTTGTGATATTGAAGATAATAGTTTTTTGAATAGTTTCTCCAGTCTGCCATTCCATCCCATGATATGTTTATGGTGTACATAGGAGTAAGACCATCCAAAGCTTAGGATGAAGATTTTACAGAGATAGCAAGGGGGAAGACCTGATACTATTTTCAGACTCTGCGATCTCTTACAAGTCTAGGCCAGCCTTCCCTAGATGGCTGCTCTCTAGGTCTTTGGATTGCAACTTCCTTCAGCTCCGTACATCACAGGCAGTAGTCGGACATGAGGGAAGTTGTACTCCAAATAAATGAAGAGTGCCAGGTTGAGAATGTCTGGTGTAGACTAAGGGAGGTGAACCTTTGGCTTGTAGGTCTAATCCAACTTGTGGAGGTTTACTCTTTGCCCAGCATCTACTCTCCATCAGTGATTGGAGAGAAGTGTTATATAGAGCCTCATAAGGTTTTGCATTAAATGACTTCTGGTTTTCCAGTTGGCAATAGATATAACTTAATTCTAGCCAATTGGTAATAGATTCATTCTTGATATTTTTATTTTATTGTTTTTATTTCACGACTTTGTACGTTATGCTATGTAACTTCATTACATTGTTACATACTCAGAGTAGTACAATTCAGTATACAAAGATCTGGTGAAAAACTTAAATGAATAAATTGCTCTTTTATCAAGAGCAATTTATTTTGCTAAAAAGTGTGTCTTTCTAATATTTTAACAAAATCCTTGAAGCAAATGTATTTTGAAAAATCTCAGTGAATCTTCCCACATCTATTTAAATTCCATTCTAAGGTCAGTGGCCTGCTTTTTGAGCCTTTGGAATGAATTTTAGGCATCTTAATTGTCTGTACTAAGGACTGCTCTTTAAAAACTTCCTTAGAAAACAGCTGTGCTAGGACTGATGCAGTATTCACACCTTACCCAGGATTCAAAAGTCATGTGAAGGGTAAGTACTATGGTTTCTGATATTTGTCATTGTCATTAATGAGTGTTTTGTCATCTGAAATAACTCTTCATGTTAAAATGCAGTCTCATTTCATTTATCTATGTAACATTGTATATACTTCTTCTAGTGCTAGTAACTGAAGGTGGTACTGATTGACAGACAAATTTAATTTAATTAATATTAACCAGCATGTAGAAATGTTTTAATTAACCCAGTTCTGCATGACATGTCTAGGGAGAACCATTACGTTCTGTTAGTCAGAATAGTAAGCTGGAAAATTAAGTGAAAACTGCCCTCTGTTTGGACTGTTGACTATATGGATCTGGGACTCCTGTTAGGTGATGTTCTTAGGAGTGAACAACAGGTGAATCTTATCTATTAAGCGGAGTATAGCAGAATCTTTTATCATCTACACATTGTTCAAAACCATTTAGTAGCTTTATAGAAGCTAATTTACACAACTGAAAATATGTTGTGCCATGCAGTTTATAGTAGGTGGAGTATTAGGCTGAAGAGGAAATGGAATCAAAGAAGCATGGGATAGTCATGTTTATTCTTCCAAGGATGAAATGTGCAAAGAACAGGAGTACTGAAGTAAATAAGGAAAAGTAAGTTTGAAGACTATAGAAGTCAACTGGGTGAAACAATTTAGCTGAACATACAGTAGAATATGGGATACTGCAGTTTGATGTTGATGGTAATGTATCAGCTGAGAATGTTTAGCATGATATGTTTTTTGAACTGGCATGTGTCTGATCCATTCTTGTTTCCCATCTTGATCTATTATTGTTGTTGTTTCATTTTTATTTTATTATTATTGCAGCAGGTTTTTGCTGTTTTTACTAACCTGTAAAATATGTGGGTCTTAGTGAAAATATGAAACTTCACTATAAAATGTAATCTCTTGGCAAATGTACTTGCTTATTCCTTTTATTTGTATAGATACTATATTTGCAATTTTTAAATCCCCAGTTTCTCGAGTCATAAACACCTATGGTCCTCAGACTAGAAGTGAAAGCACTTATGGGTCCAGTTATAAGAACACACTCTCCCGAGATTGTGGGAATCAAGCTGTAGAAGAGAGACTACAGAACATTGAGACTCATCTAAGGTTACAAACAGGTATGTGCTTACAGGGTTGTTATTTTTTTTGAACTCTGATTCTTTCATTGGCATCTAGGAACCAATGTACTGTATGTGTTAATAGCAGTCACATGAAAGTCTCTACTTATCTGTTTTTGCTTAGAGTGTAGGAAAGGTACTTCTGGGGACAAAACTCCCAAAATCCTTTACACTGGCTAAGCTGTCTGAACATTTTACAAGATGTATAAAAAAAACAATTCCAAAATCTGGTTCTTCTGTAATCTCAGGAAGACTGATTTCTTTCAGCTTGTTCCTTTGACAGGTTTATGGCAAAAAGACTGTGTACCACTTGTTTCAGTCTGACACACTCACTATTTTTATTCACTTCTTTCCAGAAAGGTTTCTTAGACAGGCTGTGTTTGGTTTGTGCCGACATACAGCTCTTCCATAGGCTTGCTGTGTGGTGTACTGGCTTCTTTTCTTTATCCTTGTGGTGGAAGGTGTATTTGAGACGAAAAGTAGTTTATCTCACCTTGATTCTTGGAAATGCATAGTCTTTAAAACTAAACCAATTTTTTTCTTTGCGCTAGTAATCTGGCTTTAATTTCACTGCAGCACATCTGTATTTTGAAACAAAAGGCCACAATGTATGCACATACTTTTCAGAACAAAAAGGACCAATAAATATGTGTCACCAAGGTTACCCACACAAGATTTTTGACCAGTGTAGATTGTGCATGTATATGCCTTTAAGTCATCTGTTGATTAATGGTAATCCTGTGAATTTTATAAGGTTCACTTAGGCAAAGAAAACTCAGAGGTGGTTTTGCCAGTTCCTTCTTCTGAAATCAGTGTAGATTACCCATTCATTTATAATTCTGCTTTGGTTAACAATGGAAAATAATGTTTTCAAAAAATAAGAACTTACATGGAGAGTAGGAATTTTAATCTTCTGACTTTGGTTTTCATTAAAGCAAAAAACTGAACAGATGTGTGCTACACAGAGCAGCCAAGCACAAGTCACACCTACACATGCTAGATCTTAGCTGCTGCTAAACTTATTTTTCCCCTCTTCTCCCCCTCCCTTTTCTCTTATGTGTTGTGTCTTAGATCAGTGGCTCTCAGTCTTTGGTCCTTCGTACTTTGGCTCCCAGAATCCCAGAAAAACCATTTTCAAGGCTGGCTGGGACTTCTAGGAGCAAAGTCTGAAAACCACTGCCTTAGAATGTAACCTTATGGGCAAGGACTGCTGATTTAACTATTTGTGAGCCAGTCTGGGAGTGTTTTTGGCTATAATATGCTGTATAAATGTCTCAAATAAGTAGACAAATATCTTTTTAAATTTATATTTGTAGCCCTCTGTCCTCATCCACATGTATGTATATATATATGTGTGTGTGTGTGCATCACATATGTATGTGTGCGTGTAAATATAAATGTGTATATAGAGAGAGAGGGGGCAGGGGGGACCTTCCAAGCAGTATCTAAGTAGTCTGCTTTGCTGGAAATCTGAGCAGGATTGGGCACCAGGGCATTGATATGCAATTGTGTGTTCCCCACCCACTCTTTGTTTTGTTCACATCGTGACTGGAAAGGTAAATTAAAATTATCTAACATACTCTTCCTTTCTTTTCAAATTCTTCTAGCCATGTTTGCTTTTCTGATGCTTTCCTTGATTTTTTTTTTTTTTTTTACTTGTTGTTGTGCAGGCAGGCCAGTGCCTAAAGACATTTATCAAAGGATCAAAAAGCTTGAAGATAAAATTCTTGAACTGGAAGGGATGTCTCCTGAATATTTTCAAGCTATGGTGAGTAACTTTAAGCCTGAGTCTCTTGTTCTGAGTAAGGTATTTCCTGAATGTGTGTGTGCATGCGGGGTGCACACATATTTTTGTAGTGAAGAAAATTGCCTCTGTTGCAGCAAAGAGTTTTTCAAGATTGTCTCCATCACTCACTGCTTGATAACTTCCATCAGGAAAGCTGGTCTACCAACAGATTGTTAAGTTCTGTGTACAGATTGAAGGGCTTATGGAGCTCTGTTCTGGGACAATAGATTGGGATTTTAAGCTGTTCTGTACGAAGTTTTTTCTTTTTACATTGGTCCAGATATTTTTCTCTTGGATGCATCAAATCTGTTCAGAAAGGTTGAAATGCCAATGAAATGAAAATGCCATTTGTATTGTGGCATGTGTGTAGAGATCTAAATTTACAGAAATTTTGTAGCCATGGGAAAAAACAGTTGTTTCTTTTCCAAGGAGGTTTCAGAAAAATTGAATGGGGGGGAGGTTAAATAAAAGATGTTATCACTATCTGTTACAGCTTTTTTATTTTAGGAACAAAAATGTATTATACACTTATAAAATTATATAATTTTGTTTAGCATAAAACTATGTTGGTTATATCAACAGTACAGATAATAGTTACAAACTCAATTCACTTATTAAAAAGGGGGGGGGTGTTCCAATCGGAGCTGTAAGATTCTGAACCGTAAGGAACCTCTGTTTTGCACCACTTGATTAGGAATCGGCAAAAACAATAAAAACAACAGAAACCATCAACATTGTTTAAAGATAGGAAATCACTTTGTCTACTTTAGTCTTCCATCATGTCATGCAGAATTAAAGAACTGAGGAAAGAATACAAAGACCCAAGACTGTACATTGTCTTACATAAAAGTTGTCTTACATAGTTTTTAGAAATAATTTTGGGGGAGTAAGCATTTTAAATATTTTATTCACTATTTTAATCAACAAAAAAATCCTTTTCAAAATCCAGTTCCCTCCCTGCCTTCTTTTTGTTCGATTTTCAATTTTTCTATCAAACCCCAGTAAACAAATGGTTGTTTTTGAAATGGGGGGAGGGTTGGGTCTTCACATCTGTGTGTACTGTTCTCAAAGGACTCCATACATACTGTTCCAGCTGTTAGATCATAAAAAGGGAACCAGATATAAATGGCACATTTGTACTTATTGTTCCCCATCCAGCAGGAGATCTATGTGCATGGACATTTCTGTCAGTACTTGCAATTCCCCATCTGATTGGAGTGGAAGAACACAAATACTTCTCATGCCCATTTGTGGAAATGAGAACTCCCCTGTGATGGACAGGCTCTTAGTTGTTCCTTCTTTCACTGGTAATGGGGAACAGATTTGTTGTAATGAGAGGGCACAGGTTGGAAAAGTCTTGCCCTTAGACATTGGACTGCAGGTCCCATGAGCTCTAGCACCATAGCCTGTGATAAGGAGTGTGAGGAACTGTAGTCTATCAACATATGGAGAGTTGCATTTTCCCATCACTTTAAAGGATTACTTTAGTCTTTATTGTAAGTACAACAATAATAATAACCCTGCTTTATTTGGCTTTTTTTAAATAGAATTTGCCAGGCAAAAGAAGGAAAATCCAGCAGAACCAAGTAAGTGGACTTGAACAGACCATATCCTCAAGCTGGTTAGGCTGGGGCAGATATCCTTCCTTTCCCCACCCCGATACCCCATACATTCTTTTTATCATTGTTAACTCAGTACATCATGGGAATCACATTACATTCTGAAAACATTTGGAAGGGAACATGTTTCCTCCTCTAGCCTAATATATCTGTCTGCGATGTTTAATGCTGTTAAAATAATATTTATTTCATATATTTGGTGATGTTTGATGGTTTGACTCATGTTTACATGGTACTGTGGTACCAAGTAAAAAATAGCTTCTCTATTGACGATGGCTCCTGTATTTGGAGTGTCAGAACATACTTCTCAGTACTCTGGTTTGGATGGGAAACAATGGCACTGTATTTCCCTTGGAGGCCAACAGTGATGGGCAGTCCAGCCAACCTACATAGAAAGTAGAATCTAGTATTAGTATAGCTGTGTAAATTTCTTCCCATAGAGAAGTGATCATTGGCAATGTTCCACAAACCATGAAAATCTGTCTTAAGATAAGATTTCTGTTAGTAATGTTCATTTACTGAAATACTGGTTCTTCAAAGTGTTCTAAGTTGTCAGTGTTGGTTTTCCATTTACATTATCCATTATTAGTACAGTGGGTCCTTAGTGCGGGGGAGGGGGAGGATTGGTTCCAGGACCTCCCACAGATACCAAAAAATGCAGATAATCAAGGTACGAGTAGGGAGCTTGAGTGCCACCAATCCCTCCACCCCATCCAATGCATACTGCAGAGGCTGCCACTGCATATGCATGCGCTTCAGCTCTTCCTCCCCATCCTGATAACCAATTTGCCCCCTCTCACTTTCTTCCCAGCCCTGGTTCAGTAGATTCTTCACCCCCAACAGGGGATGCCACAGAACAGCTTCTGCCACAGTCCTCTTGCAAGGCCACCGGCTGAGGTGTGGGAGAGATGAGACATGTCATGCTGCTTTTTTAAAAAAAATTTAATACTGTATTTTTGGATTTTTTAATGCATATTTTCAGCTCATGGTTGGCTGAATCTGCAAATATAGAGCATGCAGATAAGGTGGGCCCATTGTAATAAATTGAATTGCCTTTATTTTTCCCTCTCAAGACATTCTTTTTGCAGCACTGGAACATTAAAGAGTATTCATTCAAATGACTCTACAGCTGTCAGAGGACCAGTTCTGAACTAGTTCAGATGTGACAGTCTCAGTTTAAAAATGATGGGCTATTAAGAGAGAAATGAACATCCTAGCCTCTTCAGTGTCCATTTCCTTTCCTCACATTCCAGCTTCGCTGCTTGTATTATGGACTCCAGGTTTAATATTGGCCTTCTGGTTGTAGTACTGAACCAGGATTCATGTCCTAGTCTGGAGGCTAACATGAAATCATAGCTTCCTGTTTGCGATGTGAACGGAAACTGTGGTTTAAAATAACTACTTAACAAGCAAAATAACCATTTAGCAGACTGAAATATGGAGTAAGTGCCATTGTGGGCCTGGCACTCATTCCCTCACATCCAAACTGGACCATTGTCATCTTTTCTTAAAAGCTGAAGCTCTGCAGTAAATCAAAGATGTTCATATTTTTTTTTCCTTGAATGTCAGGACTATACTTTGGCTGAACTTGATGAGAAGATCAATGCACTTAAGCAAACATTGCTGAGAAAAACAAATGAAGGGAGGCCGAAGGTGGTTGATCAGCTTCTTTGAGTACAGCAGTGTGACTTCAGCAAAGCTTCATGTTTACTTAACTCCTTTAGACCGTCTGAGTACTGTTTATTTAGGCACTGTGGTAAGGAAACTAAACAATACCTGTGAATTCATCTGATTGTTAGTGAAAGCAAAAACAAAGTGGACTTTGTTTCTTCAAATGAAGAATGTTTTTGAATAGGATTATAAATATTGCTTTCCTTTTGTTGGAAAGAAAACATGTATAGTTGTTAATAATAACCGCTTGGTTTGCTCCATAAAAATAACTGTACATTTGTATGTGATATCCATGGATCAGAGGATTGTCCCTTGGAATACAGTTTTATCCAGACACTGTTGTGTGGAATGTGGTTGCTTATTTAGCTTTGAGAAGTAACCTAAAGATATATGTAGAAAAATAAAGGTGATTTGTAATAACTATGAAGTGTTGGTATTACATTTAATTATATGAGCGGCCTCCTTACAGAGGATAATAGGCCTACTGTCTTTGAGTGGTGGAATGCTTTATGAACTAGTACTGAGTGCCCATGGAGATGAAATCCATGTGTCTGCTTCAAGAAGGAAATCAGCAGTGATAGATGATGCTCTTCAATGAACTATGTTACATGGAATGAGACCAATAGCCCTTCCAGCTCAGTGAGTGTTTGTCAAGACAATCGCTTTTTGAAATCTCAGTCCCCAAATCTTCCAAATATTATCATGCAACCCTTCCACTCAAGATGCCAGAGTTAGAGCTGTGTGAAACTCCATAACCAAAAACAGGCCATAATTATCTCTGGAAGTAGGTCTTCATGGAAAATATGTGTATAAGCATAACCATTACTCACATTCTGTCTTCTATCCTAGGCTCTTTGCAGTTTTATCAAAGTTAATTCAGTGCATGACTGAATGAAGCAGTGGTGTCCTTCCTCTAAAGCATGTTCTAACTGATACTGTTTTGGATATTCACACTGAGCAGGCATGATGTAGAAAACATTTTGGGTGCAACCTAGGTAAATCTAGGTTAAATTCCTTTTTATAATCATGAAGGTCAGTGCAGAGACCTTGAACAAATAATTTATTTTTCAGCCTAAATTTGCTTGTGGGCTAGCTTGATAGGTTGCATCTTAAGCCTTCGGTATTCCCCTGAAATCCCTGAAGATTACTTTATCTAGAGGGAGATACATCTTGAACGTCTGCTGAAAGAATGAGTTTAAAACTGGAGAGAGCTGGTGGATCCAGTTCTCTTCCCAGGTTCTCAGATGGATAGTTATGGCCAGGAATGTGTTTTATCAAGTTTGATTGATAGGCCAACTCCATGCCTCCCTGGAAACAGTGGCAGCTGGTGGCTTCTGTGTCCGTGGATTGGTGAATTCGTTTTTCTTTTTGTTTTAATTTAAACCTTAAAGGAGCTTTCCAAGAAGCTGAAAGATTCAAATAGATTCAGTACCCAGAACAACTCCTCCAAAGTGCAGATTAAAATCTAAACCAGAGTGAATTCAATTCCCACCCACCCCCCAAAGTCCACTATCTGAAAAAGAGCCTGGCCTTGTACCTGCTGTTGTGCATGCCCTGATTACTTCTCATTATAAATGCAAGAATACTCAAAATACAGGGTGTTCAGTGAAGAGAATTAAGAAAGGCTGGTTGGTTCTGAATGACAGGTAGACTAGAGAAGTAGGTCAACTGCCAGTACATTCTTGCATTCATGCATTCACACATTCGTTCCATAACCCTTAACGGTCTCAAAGCAGCATACGTGGCTCTCCTCTTCCTCACTTTATCTTCACACTACTCCTGTGAAATAGATCAGGCAGAAAGACAGCGACTGGTCTGAGATCACTCAGTGAGTTTCATGACTGAGGGAGGGCTTACACTTGATGACACCAGATTAGGGAGGAGTAGCTAATACCTCAGAGGACAGAAACAGGATTTAAAATGACCCTGACAGATTCGAGAACTGGGCTAAAATGAATGAAATAACAGGGAATCATCATCATCATGTTGTTGTTGTTGTTGTTATTTTGTTACCCGCCTCTCCTGAAAGCTCAAGGCAGGGTACAACAAAAGTTAAAATATAGTTAATTAAAATACCAATTAAAAACACATTAAAATACACTGAAAGCATAAAACCATTCATATACCATAATTAAAATCACAAAAATACATCATAATTAAAAATAGGCTATGTAGACCTGCTGGAAGAGATAAGTCTTTAGCAGTTTTTTAAATTCAGACAGGATAAATGCAAAATGCTACATCTAGGCAGGGAAAGTGACATGCAGAAACACAGGATGGTTGACACCTTTCTTGAAAGCAGTATGCATGCAAAGGATCTAAGGATCTTAGTATATCACAAGCTGAATATGAGTCAAAAAGTTGAAAATGAAACAAGAAGGCCAATGCAATTCTGGCCTGCATCAATGGGAGTACAGTCTTCCCTCCACATTTGTGAGAGTTTGGGGCATAGAACCCTCATAAAAGTGGAAAATTTGCAAATAACTCCCCCATCTGCTCCCCCTCCCATTTCCTGCCTGCCAGGGCTTCCTCCCTTTCCCTTCCCAAGAACCTTTCTGTTCTCCTCTGGAGTTGCCCCCTTCCTCTTTCCATGCATTTTGCCCCAGTGCAGAGAAAATGAATGGGAAGGGGATGGGAAACTCCAGAGGAGGGAAGGAAGGCTCTTGGGAGCTTTCCCTCCCACCCATTTCCTTCTGTTTTGCTTCAGAGAACTCAACTGGGACAAAATGCATAGGAATGGGAAGAGGACAACCAGGAGGGAAGCGCACGCTCTCTGAATAGTCAAATTCATGAACATCAAACCCACGAATGTGGAGGGAGGACTGTATAGTGTCTAGATGTCTAGATCGAGTGGTCCCATTCTATTATGCTTTTGGTCGACCTCATGCAGAATACCTTGTTCAGTTCTGGGCACCACAGTTCAAGAAGGATATTGCCAAGCTGGAACATATCCAGAGAGGTGTGACCAAGATGATTAAAGGTCTGGAAACCAAGCCTTATGAGGAACAACTTAGGGAACTGGCAAGTTTAGAGAAGATTGAGAGGTAACTTGACAGCTGCATGTCATGCAGAAGATGGATCCAGCTTGTTTTATCCTATTCAAGAGACTAGATCATGAAACAACGGATTCAAATTATAAGAAAAAAAATTACTTGAACAGTAGAAAAAAACCTTGTTACTGTAAGAGCTGTTTAACAGTGGAATAGACAGCTTTGGATAGTGGTGGGCTCTTAATCTTTGGATGTCTTTAAGGATAGGTTGGATGGACATCTTTCAGGTGTACTTCAGTTGCATATTCCTGCATGGCCATCCCTCCTTCCATGGGGGAGGGGAGAAGGCAGGTGATGTCTGCCCCATGCTGACTGGCTGGTGGTCCAGGAACTTTGCCCAGACTACCCAGCTACATGCCTGCCTTAGAGGTAGTGGGGAGGGCTTTGCTGCCCTGTGGACTATTTTTTAAAGAAGTTCCCCTTAAATTCTCTCAGTGAACTATACAGCAACTGTAGGTGAGCACAGAGGATAAGTCCAGCCAAATTCCAGAGAAATAAGTGGCACCAAAGCTGGTTGTGCCCCACCTCCTACCTGCAGAATTTGCTGCTTTGTGGCACTCCTCCAGTGGTAGAGACAGACGCCTGCTGAATATTCCGTGAGAGCAAAAAAGGCCTCTAGGACAGACCACCCCACTCTGCACTAGCAGAACTACACCAGCCTAGAAAGGCCTCACAGCATTCTAACCCCACCCAGTTGGTCATCTGAGGAGGCTAGGATTGCTTGTGAAGAACAGAGGAACTTTCCACCTCTGACAATAATTTCTTCAGGGAACAAGTGAAGGCTTTTTGCAGCTAGTGTGCAATATTCTAATTAAGTTGGCACACACCTCCTGCACTCTTATTTTAAGACTGTTATGAATGTGAGACTTTGAAGCTTTGCCTGTTAGTATCTATAAACAGGCCTCCTAAAACTCTCTCTCCCTCTCCCTCTCTCTCCCTCTCTGTGAGAAATATAATGGAATCTTCTGTTTGAAGCTACACAAGTGACCCAATGCTGGGGCAGGAGGGAGAAAAGAGGATGGGAGACAAGAGAATAATTACTAATTCCTGCTTCAAGTGTATACTTTGACACCTGAGAATAGAAAGTGTAGTTCTGATCCCCGTAACAGAATAGCAAGAACACTGCAGAATTTTAGGACAAAACGTTTCACAGATTAGTCAGCTCTTCCCCTTCTTCTGTAGTAACTTATGTGTGCACTTTAAAAGGGCATTCAGCCTTTTATTCCTGCCCGTTGAGTCATTATTTCGGCAGGTTTTTACAACTTCCGTTCACAGTAGAATAATTCTCCAGATGTGTTAGACTACAACCCTCATCAGCCTTCCCAAACTGGCATCCTCCAGATAGATTGAACTACAGTTCCCATCATATCCAGGTACCAATTTGGCTGGGGAAAATGGAAGTCATAGTCCAACCCATCTGCAAGGTGCCAACTCCCCAATAACTTGAGAGGGACTTTATCGATAGCAACTTGAAAGCTGCTATCTCTGAAACTCTCTCCCAAGGGAAGTCAGCCTGGTCCCCTCGTTGCTGTCTGAATAAAAAAAGTAAAGACTTAAAATTCAATCAGGAGTTTTGCAATTGATCAGCTGAGGGCAAGGCATTATTAACAGCAGGGTGTTGTACTTTTCATAGAAAGGTGCTTATAAACCGTGTTCTAATTGTTTTAAATTGGGTGTCCAATCCTGTTTCACAGACTTGAAATGGAAAAAAAAAACTTCCTTCTGCATTGCAGCTCTTTTAGTGTAGTTTTGGGTGCTGAATTTGAAAAACACAACGCAATACAATAAAAATGTCATATCACAATAACTCGTTCTCAAATTTGATATTTTCATCAGTCCAGTTATTACTCAGCTTCAAGTGTGGATGCTCATGTTCTAGTATGATTTCCTTTAGTGCTTTTGTGTTTCATATCAGCAAATTAAAGTGTTTTGAAAATCTATCAGAAGACTTTAACCCCATTCTTTCTCATGCTTGCAAGAATATTTTGCATAAAAAACCTAGATTACACAAATAAAATACTTCTACCACCTCTTCATATAAAACTGGTCCTTATCAAACAGTTTTTGAAGGGAATACAAAAAATGGAGAATCCTTAAAGTACCTCTGCAAGAATTTCTGTAACTTATCAGAAGACTGCTCCCAGATGAAAACTTCTTATGTGTGATGACTGAAGTAGAAAAAGAGGTTTGGAGTTCCTTCAGAAGTGTGGTTACTAAATTCCTTCGGAATAATAAGGACCTTGATTATTCACTCATTGTTGAAAACATGCTGGAAAACTGCAAAGTTTTGGGATACTCAATGAATATTAAAATTCGTTTCTTGAATGCACGCCTTGGACTTTTTACCAGAAAACCAAGGTACAGTAAGTGAAGAACAGGGAAAGCATTTCCATCAAGACATTAAGGAGAAGGAAAAGAGATACTAAGGCTGGTAAAACATTGATATGATGGAGGATTACTGCTGGATAAGGCATTGTGAAAATCAGGAAGAATTGCACAAAAGGAAAAGCAACAGATGCAGCTTCACTGGCAAATGAAGAAGGGACTACTAAGACTTTTGAATAAGGTTCAGATGTTTCATAACCAACTTTTATAGGTCTTATACATAAATATATTCAGAACTGGCCACAAAACAGATCTCCTGTGGTAATTTTTCAGTACTAATTTCAGTCACATATTACAGCATAAGAATGTCAAAGCAAGTTGTGAAAAAACTGTACCTTATGGGGCAAATCTGAGGTCATTTATAGGATGCCAAATTCCTATAAAACCAGCATACATTTTTTAAATGTTTTTATATCCCCAGCTTTGCATGTCTGTGAATTTATCTTGTTCTTATTTGATTTATGGATTTATTTATGGCATATGTAGCAGCCTTTCTCACAGAGAGGGACCCAAGGTGGCTTCCAGAAACAGTCAGTTAAAAAAATTCACAATTAAATTTAAAAACAATTAAAATCATTTCAAAAGCATACCAAAAGTTTAAAAATACAAATAAAAATCCCAGTTACAAGCTCTCCTGCTTATACATTAACAGCTTGCTTAAGCAAAAACATCTTTGCCTGCTGACAAAAGGAAAGTCTTACAACTATATGCTTTCAATTAATGTTATTATGATCTGCCTGGAGTCAAGTCTTTGAAACAAAAGTGGGATATAAATCCAATTAACCCCCTCACCCCCTAAAAAAACCAGTTCCATCCAAATACATAAATTAGCAGATATTTTGTAAAAACAATTTCATATCAATCAACACCAATTTTCTAGTGTCTAAAAGCTCCCCAAATACTGAACGCGGGCAGGCAGTGCAACACATTGATTGGTTTTATTTTACTGTCGTACGCTGGAATGTCTGTTTCCATTGCAAGTTCTTCCCTGAAAGGAGTGTTTCATCTCTAGGAGGCTAATTTCTTATAGCCAAGTGCAGGATTTTAATAAATAAACCAAAAAGTGAAGTGCTTTTCTGAACAGCCCTCACATCAGCAGGAAATATGAGTGGGTCAGGAAATTCGAAGCATTCGCTATTCTGTCTAACATTGTTTAGAACAGTAATAGATTTTGTTCCCTTAATAAATCGTAAGTGATCTCTTTGTTTGGTTTTAATTAAGGAATTGCACCACCACTGAGGAGTTTTCACTCCTGAATGCTAAGCAAATAATCTGGAATAAAAATGAAAGAGGCAAGCAGATTGGCAAGGATATGTTTGAAACAGATTTTTTCTCCCAATCGCCATTCAGAAAACTGAACGTCAGTGTCAAGACAAGCAAACTGCTGTGCAGGTAGACCCTTCCTTTAGTACAGAGGTGAGCAATTGTGGAGGCGGGGGGGGGCACAAATGCACCTGACATAACTGGAAGTGAAGTCGCATCTAGTTTCACTTGGGTGGCAGCAGTTTGGGGATATGTGGGGGGTTCAAGGTTATTGGGAAAAATACGATGTTTTGCAGCAGTTGTGACCTATTTGGGGCAGTTTAGGGGCAAAGCAACACTTCAAACATTTTTAATTTGGCAGGTCTGGGGCTTTAAGACGTTTCAGAGGTCCTGAGGAGGTGCAATGAGGGCACACTTTAAGCACACTTGCCACTGTTCATGAAAGGTACTAAGGATCTCAAAACAGACACTTTGGCACTGGGCCTGAAATAGAGTGCATGTCAGCATGGTAACTAGGGAGGTGAATGATCTCCTGACCTGCACTACACAATTATAGGACTTTGGTATCACTTTAACTGTCATGGCCTTATCCCATGGAGTTGTTGATCTTTTTTCTTTTCTTTGACTGGTACTATTCAGTATCACAGAATCATAGAATCATGGAAATGTAGAGTTGGGAAGAGACCACACGGGCCATCCAGTCCAACCTCCTGCCATGTAGGAACACCCTCAAAGCATTCCCGACAGATGCCCATCTAGCCTTTGCTTAAAAATCTCCAAAGAAGAGACTCCACTACACTCTGAGGCAGCATATTCCACTGCCAGACAGCCCTGACTGTCAGGAAGTTCTTCCTGCGGTTCAGGTGGAATCTCCTTTCCTGCAGCTTGAATCCATTGCTCCTTGTCCTGGTCTCTGGAGCAGCAGAAAACAAGCCCTCTCCCCCCTCTACATGGCATCCCTTCAAATATTTAAACATGGCTATCATGTCCCCTCTTAACCTTCTCTTCTGCAGACTAAACATACCCAGCTCTCGAAGGCCCTTTTCACACAGGGTAATTAAAACGGTGTAGAGCGACCTCTAATGGAGGTCGTCTACACCGTGGAGTCCGCTGGGGTGTTTATAATTTTGAGGTTCTACACCTCAAACTGCCCTGAAGCGACTGGAAGTGGTGGCGCCACGTGTTTTTTAAAAAACCACTTTTCAAGTGGTTTTTATAAAACATGAGCGTGCAGCCCCGTACCACCCTGTCGCAGCGCCCCAGAGTAGATTTGCAGGCGTGTGCAAGTGCGTGCCTGCAGATCTGCCGGGGGTGGGCTTCTGGCTGGCAAGCTTCTCCGGTTGGTGGAGAGCCTCCGCCAGCCGTAAGCTGCCAATTTGGACGCCGCAGGAGTGTGGAGCAGCGAACTTACCCGGCTTCTGGTAAGCTCTGTTTCTGCGCGTTCCCCATTTCTCCATCCACGTGTGGAAAAGGCCTAAGTCTATCCTCATAGGGCATGGCTTCCAGGCCCCTCACCATTTTGGTTGCCCTCCTCTGGACTTGCTCCAGCTTGACCATGTCCTTCTTGAATTGGGGTGCCCAGAACTGGACACAGTATTCAAGATGAGGTCTAACCAATGCAGAGTAGAGTGGTACCAGTACCTCCCTCGATCTAGACACCATACTCCTAATGATGCAGCCGAGAATTGCATTGGCTTTCTTGGCTGCTGCATCACACTGCCGACTCATGTTCAGCTTGTGGTCTATGAAGGCTCCTAGATCCCTTTCACACGTATTGCTACCCAGCCATGTGTCCCCCATCCTATATTTCAGTATTCCACTTTTTCTACCTAAGTGTAGGACCTTACACTTCTCTCTGTTGAATTTCATTTTGTTAGCCTTGGCCCAGCTCTCCAATCTATCCAGGTCATTTTGAATTTTGATCCTGTCATCTGGCGTATTAGCAACCCCTCCCAATTTGGTGTCATCTGCAAATTTAATGAGCATGCCCTCTAATCCTTCGTCCAAGTCATTGATAAAAATATTGAATAGCACTGGGCCCAGGACAGAACCCTGTGGCACCCCACTAGTCACTTCTCTCCAGGATGAAAAGCAGCCATTCGTGATCACCCTTTGGGTTCAGTCGGTCAACCAATTACAAATCCAACTAACAGTAGCCCTGTCCAGCCTGCATTTTACTAGTTTCTTTGCAAGAATGTCATGGGGAACTTTGTCAAAGGCCTTACTGAAATCGAGATATGCTATTATAAATTATAAGATATAAATTAACAACAACATTTGCTACCAGGTCAATAAAATGGATACAATCCAGACATAATATACTGCAATATACGTGCCATAAAGTCTCAACAATCAGTGTACTGTAACACTAAGAAGCCATGGAGGTGCAGAGTCTTCCATAGTAGCTGTGGATTTATCAGCATGTGAGACATCCTTCCAGAGTTTAGTGTGGTGGGAAGGTGATCTCAGTTGATGTGAATTTATATTTACCTTCAATAAGGTTGCAGCTAGAATTGATCTGTCTTTCTTAAGATTCTGGCACAGATTCAATAGATTCGAAGTTCATTCCCTCAGCAAACTGTTGGCTAGAGAAACTGAGGTCTGGAGGTTAGGCACAATTGCTCCAAGACAAGTTATTGACCTACAACTTTAAAACAGATAATTATTTAAGACTCAGTCCTCATGATCTTAAAAACTGGATTTTTGATTGTGATGCCAGGCAAGACAGGGCATCCATAGTTGGCACAAAATTCTCCATCTGGTACCCACAGATTCAGATTAACCATGCAAAGCCTCAGTACCTTGAAACCTTGACCTTATCTCAGCTCCAAAGAGCATTTACAGAACTTAGATTTCAGCAGATGCCTTCTGTGTATCTTCAAGGGAGATACCAAGGTACAGATAGAAAATGTGTATTTGGCTGTAACCAGACTGAGGACATAATTCATTACTCTCTGTTCTGCCCCCTTTACTCAGTCCCTAGACAAAGATTCCTGTCTACCATTATTCAATCTTATGCTGACTGCACATCCCAGAAAACAGTTACAGCACTGCTATCTGATATGTTGTTCTCTGTCACTCTCTTAGTAGCTCAGTTTGCGTTGCCAGCTAGGAAATTGCATGCCTGTTTCATGAAAGAGCATATTGTAACATAATGCACTTTCATTTTATGCTTTATGCTTTTATACTTTTTAGCCAACTTACAGAAGCTATCAAATTGGATTAAACTTGTGTATAAATTTTAATAATTTTCTTTTTAATCAAATCGTAGTAGTTAAATGGTTTTAAATGGGTAAAATGGTTTTAAAGTTATATGTATCTTTTAATAATCCATTTTTAATTGTATTAATCTATTTTAATTAAATTTTATCCATGCTTTATTCTAAACATTGTAAAGGCCATTGGCTGTATACAATAAAAATTACAACACAGAGAATTTATATTTACAAACTTAATAAAACTATTCTTCAATAAAGGAATTTTATCCTTTTTGTCCTCTGAAGGATCTTATGTTGTCTGAAAGCTTTTCCATGAGCCAAATATCCTCAACTTTTCCCTGCCAGTTGTTGATTGAGAATGATATGTTGGTTTGTGGGGTACTTAAAACTGCCCACCAAAAAGCATTAAGGCTGCATAATTCAAGGGAGCACACTTGAAGTTCTAAATACCTCAAAAAACTAAGGCCATTTCTGCATGATGATGCTCCCGTGCTTCATCCTGTCACCCCTGTCGAGAAGGGAGAGCACCAGGAAGGCTTCCCTCTACACCTCACCAACTCCCTGCAGAAGGGAGCATGATGGCCCCACGTCTTCCTTTCCCCAGTGCAGCCAGGCAGTTTCCATTGCTGTGCTGGGGAAGGAAGCATCACCAGTGCACTTCAAGCCCTTCCACATGGCTGGGAAGGGTGAGAACGCTGCATAATGACAGGTGCAAAATGTGCATCACTTGGGGACAAGATGGTACTAGGCTGGCGACAACATCATGCAGAAGCACAACCAGCTGACCACTGCCATTGTGGCTCCACAGCAGCATAGTCCTGTTGTGTGGAAATGGCCTAAAGATGTCACCAAATTCTTTATTGAACCTCCTCGAACGATACCATTAGAAATCACTACTACCACCACCACCACCACCACCACTACTACTACTACAACAACTACTTCTTCTCCTCCTCCTTCTCCTTTTTCTTCTTCTTTGCCTTCAAGTCATTTCTAACTTATGGCAACCCTAAGGCAAACCTCTTATGGGGGTTTTCTGGGTGCTGAGAGTCTGTGACACACCTAAGGTCACCCAGTGGATTTCCATGGCCAAGTGAGGAATCAATCTCTGATCTCCAGGGTTACTGTCTGATGCTCCAACTACTACATCACACTGGCACTCTAAAACTCACTAGCAGAAGATTTGAAGTACTTCACAAAACTACAGACTGCAAATGTCAGGAATTTGAGTTGAGTGATTAGTAAGGTTCTGATTTAGCCTGAGAGGAAAGATTATGGTGTTTCAAATGTTATATATAAACAATCCACCGTTTTATATTTCACTTCTGAAAATAAAGTTTTGTTCTTGTTTTTATATACTTTTGCTGTCTGGAATTGCTATCATTCTGACAGCTGGGTTTCATACAAGGTGTCTGTGGAGCCAGTATTGAAAGTGGAAGGGTGATGTCCTGTTGGGGATAAAAGTAGTAAAAATTCTCATAGGGACCTTGAGGGTATTTACACTCTCTTCTTGCATTGGGGATTGCTTCTGATATCACACAAGGGGAACAGGAGGAATCCCTTACACATGGCAGAGGAGAGGATCAGGGAGAGACCTCTCGCTGTTTACAGTGAACATTGGGGAAAGCTTCACATTCAGTGGGTTAAGTGTAAAGACCCCCATGTTTGGCCAAACTGGTGGGATTGCCTGAAAGGAATCCTCACAATTGGTGGCATTGGTGTGATTGTCTAAGTGGAAAACTCCATTTGTTGTATATGATGTAGGATAAAGGGTCAAATCCAAATATAAAGGGTAGAAATCCCACATTTGGTGTAGGCAACAATGGAATACAAACCAAGATCCTCACTTTTTCTGGCAATGTCAGGACTATTCAAAACTAATCCTCGCAGGGCTCACTCAGCAATCAGCCTCTATAGAATAGTAAAACAAAATTAAACACAAAAGCATTCATTTATAATGCTATGGGGCTTCTTAAACTTAGGGCCACATTATATTTTAATTTGACCGCAGGATCCGACCGAGTCCAACAATAGTTTGCAACATCTTCTTTTACTTTCTGTTAGTATGTGAATTAAGCAGGCTATTGAAATTTCACCTCCTCAGTACTGTTTCCAAAGCCATCTGAGTTGTCTGCCCCAGAAAGGTGGGTGTGGGCACGGTATAAAATGATTGGCAAGGGGAAAAGAGTGTGAGTTAGGTAATCACCTTTGTAAATCTTCAAATGAAACAGTGCTTTGTCATGGGCAAAACACTTAGAGCCACAATGAAAAGAACAGGCATTGTTTAAAACCTATTATTTAGAAATCATCTAATTTTTAAAGGTTAATTAGTGTAATTTACCCATCTCAGGGTATTGAAAAGGTCTGAATGTGAACAACAAACATCAGCATTCAGTTCGTTTCGCTCCCCCTCCACTGATTCATCCACATCTGTTTTGCTTTTTATGACCATCTAATTGAGGCAGAGATTTCTGTCCAATACAGATGGTCTACTGTTGATAAGTATTTGCATGTCGCTCATACTATTATTGTGCTGATTTTTAATTCAATGCCAAACAGAGGGGAACATAACAATAGCATGGACGATTCATTTGGTTGGGAGATTAAAATAGATTTGTGAAGAAATCACACAATGAAGACAAGTAAATTATTTATCAATATATTTGTCTGCTAATTGTTCTTCTTCTTTGTGGCCTATTTACCCATTTCCACAATATGTTCTGTTATCAGGCAGTCTTAAACTAGCAGCCAGGCTAAATCAGCTGCTACAAACTTATATCTGCTGTAAATGACAAAAGTACAGATATCACTGTGCATACACACAAATAACAATGGGTGAATCACGAATCCAGTGAAGCAAAGAGCTGTTGGGACTTTCTGCTGATTCCAGTGTCCAAATGAAGGCCGCAGGTGGATGGGGCTCTCCCTTTCCTCTTCTTTACCCCTCACTTAAGATTTTAGAAGGTTACATTGGATACTGTGATTTAGTTCCCTTATTTCTATTCAAGGCCAGCTGAACACCTCTTCCTTCTCTGCTGATAATGTCATTGGATTCCCATGTCTTGGGATCTCGCTGTAAGTCTTGGGGACTAGAAGTCATCTTCCAGGCCTCAGGGTGAAGGGAGGAATCTCAGGTTAAGAGCAGTGTCTTGAAAAAGGGATTTTTCTTTTTTACAATTAAAAAAAAAAACAAATCTGTGCCTAGGTAGCCTCTGCTGCTGCTGCTGCTAGCTATTTTAGAGCAAATACTGTAGGCTCTCTAGCACGTTTCCATGGCCAAGTCTTCTCCCCTGTCCTCCGCATATCAAAGTTACTCAGTTACTCAGCTAGCACCAAGGTAGTACTGAACTACTTCAGTATTCACTACTTCAAGAGGCATGAATATGATACTATAGGATTGCTGCTTTGCGGCTTTTCCTGTTTTGCAGCGAACTTTTCTTGGTAGCCTCCTTCCACATCCTACATGTCTGAAGCTACAATATAATTTCTTTTCTTGGTCTGAAACAAACATTGATTGCACCACTGTTAAATTTTGAGGCTATGACTGAAATATATTAGATTTTCAGTACATGAAAATGTGTAAGTTTCATTAACTCAGGCCATTTCCACACAGGGTGAGGGAATCGCCCCGTGCCGGTACTTACTGGACCTTTGGGCTCGATGCTTGGGTCCAGGCAGGTCTGGAGCAGTGCGTGGCCGCCGCTCCGCACTGCTCCAGGGACGAAAATGGCGGCTTCCGGTTGGTGGAGGCTCTCCACCAACCGCTGAAGCTCGGCAGCCTAAAGCCCGCCCCTGGCAGATCGCAGGCTTGCACTGGTGTGAGCCTGCAAATCTGCACCGGAGCACGGGAATGGAGTGGTGTGCTCCGTGCTTTTGAAAGACCTCTTTCAAGCGGTCTTTCAAAAGCACGCTGGATTATCACTTCAGGTCGTTCAGCAGCTGGCTGAGGTGTGGATCTACAGTAAGTAAGTCCTACCCAGTCCGCTCCCAGGTGCAGACGTCCTCTCTGGAAGACGCTCTGCACTGTTTCTTTATGCTCATGTGGAAATGGCCTCAGTAATGCTTACTTCTGAGTAGACATGTATAAACAAGATTTGCCATACTGGCGATAAAGAAGAAAAGGAACATTTGGAAATTTTCCTCGGCTGGACTACAACTTCCATGTGCTATTAAAACTGAAGTCAAAAGCACAGCTGAGAAAAGCTTTTTCTCTGTTTAAAGCATAGCTTGGAAAATTTTATTTGGTTGTACTGTAATTCCACATATGCGTGAAAACAATACTTCAAAGGTGTTCTGGAAACAGAGCTGGGAAAAGTTAGTTTATTTTTCCTGTTCATTATGGGGTTAGCTTTTAGTGTTCAATGCAGAGCTTAGAAAACTTAAGTTTTAATCTGAGAAATATTTTCTTATTTCTTAGGGGTTTGTTTAATATGTATGACATGCTCTGGGCAACTGTGGTTGATGTAGCAGCTTTAATAACATTACAATGGGCTGCATCCCACTATATCACCAGGAGCCATGCCTATCTTTCATCTTCTAGCCCTCAACTCTCAGGGCCCGCATGATCCTGAATTGGTAACCCTATTCTGTCTTGTCTTCCTGTACTGATATATCAAGCTGAAGAAGGAAATCTGGTTTCTGGCTCAGCACTGCCTTGTTTATTCTGGCTGCCTGTCCAGATTGGCTTAGTCATTCTAGCAGTGAGCATAGGTTCTTGAATGAGAGAGGCAGAAAGGCTCTCCTCACCTTACCTTCTGTGATGCTGCCTAAGCTGTATTGTCGCTGTTCTTGTTGTTAAAAAGGCTACTAGGGATTCCTGCAAGATTTGGCTTGGAGTGGAAGACAGCTTTAAAAAAAAAAACCCTCCCAAACTTTCCTGCCACACTTGTTTGAATCCAACTTTAAGTAAGAAGTAAATAAACGATTAGCTATTTGGTTAAAGCCAGAGTATTTCTCCTGTGAATGGAAATGTTCCTTCAATATGCCAAAGGAAGAGACCTGGTATAGCTTCCTTTTGAAATGAGGAGGCAATTTTCAACATTTCTCTTTGTCTTCCCTTTGCAAGCCCTCCCACTCAGGAGAGTCTCCTAACTCTTTGGAGCAACTTTCCAGGAACAAAAAGTGGATGCAGAGGGGAAGGAGAGATGGGTGTGAGAGATGGTGGAAACCAGCTTGCACCATCATTCTGGTGGAACATCTCATTAATGGGGTACATTCATGGGAACACTAGATCATTTGAAGCCTGTAGATGCAGAATAAAATCTGGTTCTACCTTGGCATCAACCTGCTCCTTCAAGGTCTACGCTGGACTACCTGTTTGTGTTTTGGTGAAGTAGATTTATAATTGCATGTGTCCACAACTGAGTTGAGGATCTCTATGAATATCCAAATGGGGGGTGGGAACACATGGAGGAAAAATTCCTTTAAAAAAAAAGTTTTATCTGTTGCTATAGCTCTTCGGGCTTTTAAAGCATTTTCATGGAACATCCAGAGGCAATCACCAACACAAACAGAAACATTTTATTTTCACTTAGAGACTGGGTGATTTTTTTTTTATTCCAGGAGATATTTCAGCAAAATAAAATAAAATGACTTTGAAAAGGTATATGATTGTATAGTTCCAATTAAAGGTGGCTCTTCTTCGTCTTTTCCTCCTCCTCCTCCTCCTTGCTGGATTGGAGGAGGAGCACAGAGCCTTTATGCTAGAGGAGTAAGATTTTTGGGACACTGCACTATTAAAAAAAGAAGCCATGACATTCAGGTCTCCAGAGCCAGTAGTAAGCAAGGACAAAGGAGAAATCTATGATTGGTTAACTGTCTATAGCGTTATGAAATCCGAATGTTTATTGGACAAACTGCCTACTCAGTTTCCTTCATCTTCACTCCTCTCCTTGTGATCTGGAAAGCTTCATGTGGACTAAAGAACAGTAGCCAAAAAGCTCTAACAGATAACAAACAAGCATTTCTGTTGTAAAAGCTCTCACTTTTTTGCAGTGGTCTGGTTTTCCAATAAGTCACCATCTTCACCTATGCCCTCTTAGGGCTTTTCCGCACTTTGCGGGGGAAATGGGGCAGTCCGTTACTCACCGGACTGGCACGCTCCCCCCGACAATCCATGACAATCCGGAGCAGCGCACGCCCACACTACACACTCTCCGGAGACGAAAATGGAGGCTTCCGGTTGGCGGAGGCTCTCCACCAACTGGAGAAGCTCGCCAGCTGGAAGCCCGCCCCTGGAGGATCTGTAGGCTCGCGCTGGCGCGAGCCTGTAAATCTACACTTCGGGCAGCAACGGACTGGGGCGCGCCGGGCTATTGAAAGTCCTCTTTTCATTGGTCTTTCAATAGCACGGGGAACCACCAGTTCTGGGCGTTCCGGAGCGGGCTGAAGTCCGGACAAATATTAAGTAGTCCGGACCCAGTTCGCCCCCAAGTGTAAACGTCCTCACTGGAGGATGCGCCACCCCATTTTAAATATAAAATGCAGAAAAGGCCTATATCACATTTGGTTCTGGCCACATTCACTTTGGACTCTGAGCCAGAATTTGCCCTTTTTCTTGAAATTTCCAATCAAGCATCCCAGCACTATTGCCATCACCTTCCTTGCCCTCTTGTGTACAGACACTATTTATTATTCATATAAATAGTTAAACAATTGTTTTAAAATTGTTTTTCTGCTCCACCAAGGCCCTTAAAATCTGAGCAGTAAAATATATTTATTTAAAAATAGATTGAAAAATATTTTAAAAAGATAATTTTAACCTTCATGCAGTACATTTTTTGCCAAATTTCTGAAAGTGCTTCATGGACAACAAGTAGCTAAATATTGCTACATTTATTAAAAGTCTGTTACCTCACAGTGACTCAGGAAATTCTGTTTGGAGCAAAATCTAATTTTTACTTTTTTTTTTTTTTTTTGACGAAATAGGCCACAAATTTGTGCAAATCATGAAGCAAGCAATCTTTGTGTATGAACTGCACAAAGTCTCTCCTTGTGTCATGAAATCAGTAACGCCATGGCATAATTCATGAAATAAACAAAGACTTTCATGAATCTGCCAGAAACTTTTCAATCTCTCATGACTTCAGGGAAAGCGTTACCAATTTCATTTGAACAAGAAGGGTTTTCAAGATGTTTTGGTTTTTTTCACCCCTCACCCACCTGCTGTTTACACAAATTATACAAACATTTCTTGAATTAGGTGACCATATAGTTTAAATTCATAATTTAAGAAATATTCATAAACAAGCAATATTTTCATTCTTGCAGGACTGAATCTATTTCATAAACTCAGTGTTAACATATAATTCTTAAGGAGCATATTATATAGTAAATTTATCAAAATGGAAGGATTTTACATATTTACCCACAATAGCTGCTTGATATGCTGTACTTTTAGCAGTAAATCTACAAGCTCTTCTTACTGAAAAGCTAAACTTCCCCATGGGCTCCTACTCTTCCATCTTTTCTCTTGAAACTGTGAATCCAGTAGTGGCTGATGGGTATTTCCACACTACACTGTTATAGTGCTATTATTCCACTTTTAACATTCTGTGGAATTCTGGGATTTGTAGTTCACTGAAGCCAAAGAGCTTTCTGGCTGAGAATCTAAATGCCCCTCCCTAAACTGCAAACCCCAGGATTCCATGGGATGTTGAAAGTGGAAATATAGCACTATAATAGTGTAGTGCGGAAGGATGGGAACAATACTTTTGCACAATAAGGGGTGGCAAAGAAAAATGGTTTTTGGCTGACTACATTGCCAAGCTCTTAGGCTGTCAGATAGATTCTGTGCTTGGTTAAGTTAGCTCAGAATTTTCTGCCAATGTGCTTTAAGTGCTTCCAGCACCCTAGAGCTAGTTCAGTTTCAAACTGAGAAGAGATGCTCAGGAATGATTATGTCCCCTGCCCTGATCATTTCCCACTTCTAAAGATAAGGAGGGATTCGACAGAACTGCCTGCTGAGACAACAGGAAAATCCCCCAGAACCCCCAGAAAACCATCTGGATCCATCAGTCTCCTTGCCCTCTCTACTCTCTCGGTGCTCCTTTGGAGGGAAAGGACATTTCTTTCACACTTTCCCCCAAAGCAGCACTGAAACCCTTGCTTTCCAGGTGCTGCTTTGGGGAAACAAAGGGCAAAAGAAATATCGTTTCCCCGAAAGAGCATCAACAGGGTAGAGAGAGTAAGCCCATTTCCGCACTAGACTATTATAGTGCTACTATTCCACTTTCAACATCCTATGGAATCTTGGGGTTTGCAATTTAGGGAGGGGCCTTTGATGTTGAAAGTGGGATAATAGCACTGTAACAGTCTAGTGCAGAAAGGCCTAAGTATTTCTGAAAGAAGGGTAGAGAGAGTAAGTGCTTCTGGAAGAAGCACATCAGTGGCGGAGCTTGGAGTGCGCAGAGGGAGGGCAGAAGGGGGCAGGACCACGGTGCACAGTGTGCAGGGGTGTGGCCCCAAAGCATGGGGGTGTGGCTGTGCCACATGGGGGCATGATCACAGTGCGAGGGCATGGCTATGAGCTGGGACATTCCAAAAACATTGCCTCCTGGAGCAAACTGCCGCCATCACACACACACACCCCTGTCCCTACGTGACTGAAGCACATACCCTGTCTCTACTCTCTCAGTGCTCCTTTGGAGGGAAACAGTATTTCTTTCTCTCTTTCTCCCAAAACAGCACTAAGGCAGTTACTCTCGAGGAACTGCTTTGCAGAAAAGGAGGGGAGGGCAACGACAAAAAAAGAAAAGGCAAAAAAAAAAAAAAGATTCTTTAGACCTGCCTTCCATTCATAACCTTCCTTTAGGAAATTCCAGTTTATTCTATTCTCCTGGCACTTGAAGGATCTCAGCATGTTACTCCACAGACCATTAACAAACTTCCTTTCCTTTGCGTTGTCTGCAAGAAGAATAAGGGATAAGGATATGTAACTGATGAGCAATTTCAAACAAATATTTGAATATTTAAATAAATATTTGAATATTTAAATCTAAATTTAAACATTCATTTCTTTAGTTAAGTCTTGGGGGTCCCTGCCAACAAATTATATTTCCAGGGGGTCCCCAGTAAAGAAAAGGTTAACAACCACTGAACTAGCATGTACAACACAATTATTTAAAAATAATATATTATACCTAATGTAATTTTTCCCTGAATAACAAGACCTTGTTCAGAAGGGACATGAATCAGATAGTGAGAGCTAGGATTCTGGCCCACTCCCCACATGTCTAAATGGAAACTTGAAACTTGCCCCTCTACTTTAGAGTTCAGGTTTTCACACACTCTTTAAACTTCCTTTCTGCTCCCAAGTTACACACAGAGACAACAGATTTGTAAAATTACAGTGGTTAGTTAACACTGGATGTTAGGTTGGTCGGTACACAGTATCAGCATAACTTTATTGATTAGTCAAGTGACCATATCAGAGGAAATAACATCAAACATTATAAAGTACAGTGAAATGAGATAACTCAAATACAGTGAAGCAAGCTAAAATAAACTAAAATAAAGGAAGATATGATAAAATATGGTAAAATGAAGTAAAAAAAAGAATAGGTAAGAGAATATGAGAAACTACCAAAACTCATAATAATAGGTTATCATCTTACCTTGTGATAAGATGAAAATAGTAAAATACAGAAACAGTGTGGATTTAGATTAATTCATCGTCCTTGCATGCCACCCCAATATGTTCTATAAATTGTTTTCTCAGTTGAACAGCATTATCTATAAACTTAGCAGTTCTAAAGACTACATGTGTGTTTGTGCCCTGAAGGAAATATGATAATCCTCTGTTAGGGTCCCAATATTTAGTTCTGTCAAGTAGTGTCTGTAGGTACTGGGACATTACCAAGGCATACAATTGACAGTTAAACAGAACATGTTACAATGTCTTTTATTTCAGATGTTCCACAAACACATGTTCTCTCAAAATATGGCACTTGGTGGAACCATCCAGCTGGTGATCACATATAGGGCTTTCTGTGTAGCAGCGCCTTGACAGTGGAGCTTCCTACCCAAGCCAAAACAGTGCTACTCTACATGGCAGTCAGTGTTTGAAACTGCTGTTTTGTTTTGTTTTTTTAACTATGTCAAATCTGGAGTCTAGGGTTGTTTCTAGTCTGCTTTTAAATGTTTTTATCTTTGCATTGTTTTAACTGGTTTTTATTGCATTGTTTTAATTGGTATTTATTTCTTCATCACCTCAGCAGCCGTTGTGGGCTGGGAGGCAATACAGAAATATTTCAGACAAACAAATAAACAAATGGTTTGCCTCTTACTCCGATTAATATCAGTTGTCAGTCAGAAGCTTAGGAAATACATTATTTTGAAACAGCTGAGTGTCAGATTGCTCTGTAAGTATATACAAGGTGTTGTTTTTATATGGATTAGCTTTATTTGGTTTACTATACTATTTCTTAATACTTACATATTATATCCAAATTAACATGATGTATATGTGCACATCCAATCTGTTTAGTTGTTCAGTCTATGCCTTGCTTGTAATTATTGGGGGAGATTTATAATCCTCACTCCTTTTTAACAACCTCCAAAGAAAGCCACACAAATATTTCTGGGGTGAAATGCATTCACTGATTTGTGGAATAACAGCATTTTAAAATATATCCTGAAACTCAGCTCGCTTTCACATTGAGTGCTAGTGTGATGAGACAGGAAGAACTTCAAGCTGTAGTCTTCACTCTACACGTATTTTATATACCTATATAATGTTTCATCTTATCTGCTATTTTTATGAGCTAAAAAATCCCAAACACCATAACCTTTTATGTAAGAGAGCAGTTCCAGCCACTGGATTGCTTGGTTTGCAAAGGTAGAGGAGAGCAGTAATCCCTGAATGACTAGAGAGCTTTTGGCAGGTTGAATGGATGATGATGATGATGATGATGATGATGATTCTCTAACTATAAGAAATGCTTTATATCTGGATGCTATGCTTGGTATTTTGCTAAATCACTTCACCAAAGAAACCTATGCTACTTGGTTTCATATTTATTTATGTGATTCATATCCTGCTTCTTTTTCCAATTTGGGAGTCAAGGCAACTTAAACACATCAATTTAACTCTGTTGAAGGATTTAGGGTTGTGGGGCAATCCCTTGCCCCCCTTTAAAAAAAAAAAGAAACTCAGTCTGCCACAGGATGCCCATATACTTACCTAAGAATGTAAGTAAATATGAGCTGCGTGATCATTGTGATAAGGTACTTTTTCCACTTTTAAAAATCTAAGAGATCTGAGGCTACCCTTCTGCTCCCAGCCCCAAGATGAAGTTCATAATTGCTGTTTAAATAATGGACCCTACCAAAGAAGGCAGTTTGAATAGGTAAAGCCACAATGCCTGAGTATATTTCCAGAGCTTCAAGAGCTGTCAGTGTGACACCAAATTGTCTTTACAACTTCATTAGGCCAGAATGAAATACTTACGTTTGGGCAAGAAAAAAAAAGAAGAAAGAAACTTCATTCTTTGTCAAATATACTTTTGTTACCCGAGACTTTGCTAGATTTGCTGCATGTCAAACCTGGTACTTTCCCCAGCCATTTAAGAACCAAGAGAGCCTACTCATTGTTAAATGGCTTGTTTCCGCTAGCCTGTGACAAAACCACTAGCTGGCTAGTCAGCCTCAGTCAGTGTCTATTTATGGCAAAATGTCAAAAAAGAATGTCCTGCATTTGTGGCTCAACAATAATGAACATAGCTAAATCTGAAAATTCACAAAAGGAAGTGAACAGCTTTTTAAATTCTGAAGAACATTAGATTCTGGTGTCCTTTTTGTTCCAATTGTCGTGGCTTAACACTATGAAAAGACCACCTGTTGGGCTGCCATTTTGTGATTGTATTAAATGCAGTGATTGCATAAAAGAACACTTTTCCGAAATAACCTAGTATTATTATTCACTTATTTCACAGTAAATGTGCATTCAAGACCTGCTGCAAAGTATAAGTCCTTTTTTCCCTTTAGTGAAGTTCCAAGATGTACGTGCTCAGTAAATGCACACTTACTGCAGATGCATGATGTTATAGGTCCCAAGCATGATACTTACAAATGAGCTCATGTAAACCTGATGAGAGACAATTAAGACTCCTGTAACATAATGCTAAACTTCTGTAAATAGCAGACATAAGCCAGAGAGGAAATTATAGAAAGGAGGGTGATAATTAGGGCAATAAAGATCACAATGACATGACAACATATAGCTTTTTCTCTTGTGTACAAGAATACAAATGCTTTTCGTATAAAATAGAACAATAGATTTCAACAGTGTGAAAATACATATTAAATGCAATCTGCTCCTATCAAAAGCAAGAGGAGTTTTATGACTGGCTTCCCAAAGCCTTTCACAACAAATCAAAGCCAAATGTAGCAGCCCTAACAATCACATTACATACAAACAACTTTAAAATCTACATAATATACTCAAACCATTACAGAAAAATAGAACCTGACCATGCAATACACTTTAGTCAAAAGCTTGCCTTTTATTCTCTTCCTAAATGGTTTTTTCCCCATAAGCTGATATTGCTGGGCTTAGCAGGGGGGAGGAGTTTCAAAGTTGGGACCACAACCCAAAAGGTGCTGTGTTGGACCTTAAGGGATGTAAGTTTCCAGCCAGTTACAGGACCATCTTAAAGCACATTTAGGAGTGCTTTGTTGTTAATTGATGTCAAGTCAACTTCAGCTTATGCTGGCCCTGTGAATGAGAGATCCCCACATCACCCTATTATCAGCAGTCCTGTGCTCTGGTCTTGCAGACTCAGGGCCATAGCATCCTTGTTTGAATCTATCCATCTGTAATGTGGTCTTCATCTTTTCCTGCTGCTTTCCACCATTATTGTCTATTCTAGTTAGCCACGTCTTTTCATGATATCTCTAAAGTACAGCAGTCCCAGGTTAGTCATCTTGCCTTCTAGGGAAATTTCAGGTTTGATTTGCTCTATATGTCTTTTTAGCAGTCCATGTATCCATAGAACTCTTTTCCAGGAGCACATTTAAAATGAGTTAATTTTCTTCCCGTTAGCTTTTTTCTCAAGCCAGCTTTCTCAACCATACATAGAAATTAGAAATATGATGGCATGGACAACCCTAACTTTATTATTCAATGATGTATCTTGACACATTAGAATCTTACCTACTTCCTTCATAGCTGTCCTTCCAGTCCTTCTGATTTCTTGATTGCAGTCTGCATTCTGATTAATAACTGAGCCAAAGCATGGATAATCTTGAAGTATTTCAATGTTTTCATGGTCTACTTTAAAGCTATGTAAATCATCTATAGTCATTATTTTTGTTTTCTTAATGTTCAGCTGTAAAGCTGCCTTTGCATTTTCTTCCTTGACTTTTTTTCAGTAACTGTTCCAAGTCTTTGCTATTTTCTGCTCGTGGCATGGTGTCATCTACATATCTTAAACTGTTGATGTTCTTTCCTCCAGTTTTCATGCCTCCTTCTTCCTGATCTAATCCTGCTTTACCTATGATATGTTCAGCATACAAGTTAAACAGATAGAGTGATAAAATGCAGTCTTGCCTGAATCCCTTGCTACTTGGTAATCATCCCATTTCTCCATATTCTGCACTGATAAAGTATCAGGACAATCAAATGTTGTGGCACACCCATTTATTTAAGACCAATCCATAGTTTTTCATGATGTATAAAATCAAATTATTTGCTATAATATATAAAGCACTGGGTGATTTTCTTCTGAAATTCTTTAGTGCTCTCCATCATCCAATGTATGTTTGCAATATAATCCCTAGTGCCTCTTCCTTTCCTGAGCTCAGCTTGGACATCTGATATTTCTCACTCCACATTTAGTAGAAGTCTTTCTCACTCCATACATGGTAAAACGTCTTTCTTTAGAATAGAATAGGATCACTCCAGAACAGTAATTCCACAACTGGTGAATAAATGATGATACCATTTTGGTTTATATTATATTATATTATATTAGAGTTGTGTTTCAATATGAAATACAGTTGGGCCTCCACATTCACAAGGTTTGGGGCACAGGACCCCTGCAGAAGTGGAAAAACTTCAAAAATCAAAATATGTGTATGTGGAGGGGGGAGGAGGATCAAGGCATGGTGGGGGTAATGGGTACCTGGGGCAAACTGATCTAAAGCTACCTAGAAGTTAGAAAACTTGCTTTTTTTTTCAACTACAGCCCCAGTCAGCATGTTCATCGGTTATGGTGCCTGGAGGATTCTGGGTTTTTTTAGTCCAAAAGTTACATTTTCAGATTTTGACATAAATCAGCAAGAGAAAGGATGACCTAGGAAAAGACTCTTATCACATTTTAGAAGAAAAAATTATGCCATGTTGACCATTAAACAAAATCCAGGCTCCAAAATACACTTTGGTGATACCTGTATTAGGCCAACCAGAAGATACCAAAAAAGATAAAGAAAACAAAGAAAGAATTACACCAGCTTTCAAAATTCGCTGTCTTCTTTATCACTTGAAGATGGTACAGAGTTCATGCAGTGGGGGAGGGGGATGAAATTGTTGTTAAAGTTTGTATGTTGCATGTTTCAGTGTTATGGAGAGACTAAGAAGCAGGGGAAAAAAGTTTAGATTCTGCCTCACCCATCTCCCATGAAAAGAGAGGCAGAGAAATGTCAGGAACAAGGGCAATAAAAGAAGACCATAAAATTTTAGTTCTCTTAAGACCTGATCTTCACCAGGTGAATCCTGTGAGCCTTGAAAACTATCACAATTTTTTCACCTTCTGCTTGGCCTAATAAAGGTATTGCCAATATGCATTGCAGAATGTGAATTTCATTCCAGGGGTTAATTTTAATAAAATACTATAAAGCTAGGATCAGTGAAAACAGGCTGGCATTGTGTTAAGTGTTTACAATGTTATAAACTACACTTATGACCTCATATCCACATTTATGGGCCTTTCCACATCACACTATTCTAGTGCTATTATTCCACTTTCCACATCCTATGGAATCTTGGGGTTTGTAGTTTCTGCATCTTTGGCCTCAGTAAACTACAAATCCCAGAATTCCATAGGATATTGACAGTGGAATAATAGCAATAGAACAATGTAGTGCGGCACCATTACCATGATCACAAATGTCCCTAAAATTCACCTTCAGAGCAAAGTAGCCACACCACCTGAAGGTATTGTTCAGTGCTGGTTAGGAGAACACTAAAGGATGATAAGTCCAGCTGTTACCCTGATTTCTGGGGGTCCCGTGAGGGACACCTAAATGGTCTCCAAATTATACAAGTTGGGGAAATTAGTCAAAGAGCACAAGCCAGCAATGCGAGAGGCAGGTAACGTAGCGAGATCTTGAACCCAATGTCTACGGAGTCAGGCCAAGTCAAGGAACAAACAGATGTGAAATAATAATTGGTGTTTTATTAAAATACAGTCAAACAAGTGTATGTAGCACACTCACACAGATAACTATAGAAATAAAGGTTGGAGTTGGATAGAGGGATTTTGAGAGGAAGTTTTTGGTATGGGAAATACTGCATCTGTCCTGAAGCCGGGGTAGTCTGAAAATGGAGTTTGTGGATATGGAGGTTCTCAGTACATGGGACTGAGGGGAAGGCTCGCCAAGCAAAGTGGCAGCAAGGCGGTCCAGCGATTTGAGCAATCCGAGCAATCCAAAGAAGTGCTCAAAGTCAGGGGTTCTTATAGGGGAAAATGTGGATGTAGGCTAGTCCGTACTTGGGGGAAAACAATGAGTTTTGGGCTGGAGACAAAGCCTCCAAAAGGTCAGAATTTAGTATGATTGAGTTAGGCCTGAATTGTCAATAGGGTAGCCACTATGCAAATACAGAGTGCTTGACGTTTGAGTATTCGGCTCGTCAAGCTGCCTGCTCGGGGCAGGGAGTTCTTTGTAAGTTGCGTGCCTACATAATGAGAGTACTTGCTGTGAGGTCTCCTGAAGCGGCAGTTTGGCTATTTCTGGCCTGCCTGTATTGTTGTTGAATATTCCAGCGATTAGCAACCGAGCCTGTTTGCGTGCTTGTCCGGGGGCCTCGCAAGCGTGTGGGAAGGAATGAGTAAGGAAGGCCAAATTATTGATATCAAAACGATATCTGGTTCCCCCCAGGTCTGGCTAGAAATTGCGGTAACACAGCCCCCTCCCACTTGTGAGCCATGGTGAGACAAGCAGTTACAACAGGACTTTTTGGCACTTCATTCACCAGCACCACAGAACAACTTTGGTAGGTGTGGTTATCTGGCTTTGAAGGTGGGTTTTGAGAGTTGGAGTGGGAGAGGGATCATAGCTATATCATCATAGCTACATCTCTCCTACATGCCCTTACCACTGAGTGTAACTCTGTAAGAGGTGATGAATGAAAACGCCTCACCAAAAGGTTAGACACAATGAACCTTACTTATTAAATGTCAAGACAGAGTGCTATGACCTGAAAAAGAGATTGTAAATGAGGGAGAAGAATAAAATAAAAGAAGAGGTTGTGGTGGGGTGGGTGAGAATGGGGTTTTGAACTCATGCAATTGATTCCTTCTCTGCAAAGCATAAAACAGGGACAGGGCGGAAAGTGTAATATCACAAATAATGGCTTTTCTCTTTTTCAATCTGATAAGGATTTTCGTTAGGTAATGAAATATAAATTTAAAGGCCAATTTAAAAGTAACTTATGGAATCTCCAGATGGGAAAAATGTCTCTGGAAGTATTGAGAATTTCCAGATCTTTCATTTATTTATTTATTTAGGTTGCGCCTGCATATTCATAAGTTGCATCCAATCTCTTTCATGAAATATGCCAGGTTTTCATGCAACATTTCCAAAGCTGATTTTCACCAATTTCCATTTAACCTTTTTATTATTATTCATGAGTTATGGTCAAAGTGCTAATGTGATTTAACAATAATACACTAACTGAGCATTAGGATCATTTTCTTTTAATGCCACCATTCCTCTTACCTTCACATGATCTCTGTTGAATCTGTGTCCTGGAAAAATAGTTGTGTTTACTGGCAGTGGCCATCTTATGTGATTCCAAGAATGTAAAAACATACAAGGTGAGTATAGATACATGCTGGCTTAATTTAAACTGACCTGGGGAGTGCAAATGAAAAATCCTTGGTAATGGCAGGAGCTCCCAGAAGGTACTTCAGCATGAAATAAACATGATCTGGATCACCAAAATAAAATTAGTACAGGGACAAAACCCAGGACTTCCAGTCATTTTTTAAAAAATCCATTTGGCAGCTACCTTAATTGTTAAAAATATCTACATTTCAATTTAAATGTGATTGAATTAGATTCTAAAAGCATATTCACAAGTAACTCAAGGTTAACATTATTCTATTAACTTTCTCATCTTTGCTCTTAGTAGACACATGGAAGTACAGCTGATTTTAATGGGAATTATTTCTTTATTTATATATTTTAAAACGTTTATAACTTGCCCTATACTGGCAGTTCTCAGAGTGGGAGATAATGAATGAGGACGCCTTTGAAAAGTCTAAAACAATTTAAATAGTATACTTATCCAAAGTAATTTAAAATCATTGATCTCCAACTGCTAAGACAAATAGTTAGATTTTATCTTGTCAGTGTTGGTGCCATTGAGGCCTCCAAGGGGAGAGCATTCCACAACTGGAGCCTACAGCAAAGAAAACAGGAGCAAAAGATTATCATACATATGTGTGTGTGTGTGTGTGTGTGTGTGTGTGTATGTTATTGAATATGTGTGTCTGTGTGTGTGTGTTATTGAATATAGTATGGCTGGCATCCTGTTCAGTATTTACAATGTGATAAGCCAAATGTATGACATCATAAATATTGCTATTCACATTTATGATTATGGCACCATTGCAAGAACTAAAAATGCCTGCCCAAACCCATCTTAGAAGCCAAGCGGCTATATCCAAATGAAGCACTGAATATGAGACATTGAATGATAATGTGTCCAATTTGTTCCATCCAGAGAGGCACAGTGTGAAAATCAGTTGTCCCAGGACCCCAGAGGGGTTCTGATCAATGCTTTTCACACAGCACTTTGCAGGTAGGAAGAGGTTGGACGTGTCATTGTTCAGCAGCCTGCTCTCTAGCATCTCAGAACTCTTTTGATTGATGCAGTTGCATGGCTTTTAAGGTGGGTTTTAGCAGGTTGATTCAGGAAATATAGCTACAAAGACGGAACTCCATCACTGTTGCTACATCTGATAATGCAGGATCTCAGCCATTGTGTATTGTGTGTATGTGTGTATATAATTATAAAATACAAGTTTATAATGCAATTATAGAGACTAACAATAGCATAATTAATATGAATTACTATTAACTACTCAATCAAACTTAGTTGATCAATTAAATGAGCATATGGGTTCTTGGGATAAACAGCCCACATGCCTTTCTCCAGCAGGTAGGTTTCATTCCCTTCTTGTCTTGTTGTCCATATATATTTTCCTACTACGACTGAACAATCTGTGGTTGCTAAGTATGCTCACATCCCATTGAACTACTTTTGATACTTTTAACCCCCTTAGATTTGGATCTTTATAGTTTTTTTGTTGCTTGTTCAAACCAGTGTTCTCTTGACCATGAGCCTAGAATAGCCTCTTTTTGGTCTCATCAGCATTACAGGGAATAACTTAATTGATCCATACATTAATTCATTAATTAAATACATGTGCATTTATGTAATAAATCTGAATTAAAATGCAGATATACTTTACTTCTTGATGGCTTGTGAAAACTCCTTCATGAAAAAGGCAGTAACTCCTATGGAAGAATGAAGGAAATTTCACTTCTAAGATGGTGCCTCCCACTTGCAATTTGATAGGCATTTATATTAAAAATAATTAAACTTTTTGTCCAATTAATTGGGAATCACTTTTAAGTAAATTAAAAGGTTTAATCTAACTGATTAATCAATTAAAGGTTGCACTTCTCTTCTCCCCTTAAATGCATTTACAAACATATACTTAAGAACAAAATCAACGTTTTCTTACAACAGTAAAAAAAAGCTTTCTTAATTTTATTTTTCAAGTATGAAATGACAGCATAATGCAGTTTATGACCTTTAACTATATCACTCTCCATGGTGACATGCAGAAAACAATGGGCTTTGTATGCTAACAAAAACTGATTGGTGAGCATATTTCTACATATGGACTCAAACATATTTTATGCTGAGAGAAGAAAAGGTTTTCTTTGCACTGCCTAACCTAGAAAGGGAAAAAGTGGTATACAATTGAGCAGTATACAATGTGCCAGTATAAATTAGTATCTTGCTTCATTGTTCATTGCAATATAAAGAGTCTGTACGGTGCACTTAACTATTGTGTTAGAGAAGTATGGAAACTGAATCCACCAAGCAGAAATGGCTTATGTCTGAATAAAAAATATATATCTTTAAGAGAGATACAATGTGTTTGGAACCCTGAGGGTTAATGAGAGGTAAGCTGGTGAAGGGGGAGATGAGATGAAGGGAATAAAAGAAGCTGAATAGATGAAAGAAGTGATTCAGTGGGAGGCATTGTTGGTAACAGCTAGGTGTCCGAAACAAACAGAAAAATGGGAACTGCTTTAACATCAGGAGGATTTTTTTTAAAAAAAAATAGAACTTATACCACATATTAAAAAGAAAAAGAAAATAAGGTATAATAAAAGGCTTTCAGGCTTTTGCCGTAGATTTCTATAAAAAATAAAGAAAGGAAGAGAGAAAGAAAGGAGAAAAACTGAATTCCTCTCTAAAGGTATCTCTGATAGAAAGCTTCATTGTTCCTCTTTTCACATCAAGATTTTTGCATTCCCTTTGTCCACCTAGAGGTACATATCCAGTTTCCTTACACTGATTTCTATAACCCGTCCCTGCCCCATGCTTTAGATAGCCTGTATTGAAGGAGTATTTTAGTTCAAATTTAGGAGACACTGCTGTCATATATGATGTGCTCTTCTGCCCTTGGCTTCTGTCTATACTTTTTAACTGAGCTTTGAAGAAAAACAAAACTTTTTGTTTCACCAAACTCTGGGAAAATGCTGGCTGATTTACTTCCCCTTATCTTGATAGTATTTGGGAACAACATGTAACTAGTTCATTAAAATCTAAATCTAAATCCAGATTATATTTCCGGAGATAGTAACACGTTGATTAGAAACCACTGTTAATGAAACCCTGATTAACCCACTTTTCACAACTTTTCCCTAAAAAATTTACTTGGAAGACATCCAGAATGCCTTGTTTATGTCGGTTCATGGGCTAAATCCAACTGTTAGTCCCAATAAAGGAGGCTCACTGAATCAATGGTATTTACATACATATTGACTTCCCAAGTTTCCAGTGATCCAATGAATCTGCTGTAATTGAGACTCACAATTGGATTTAGTCCAATAAGTGTATAATCACTTATTGAGAATTCCAGGCAAGCAGTTTATATTGAAATGATATACAACAACAAGCTTTAAATAAAAAGGCAACAGTATGCATAGCTTCACTTATTCCATTGCTCCAAGAAGGAGACAAGGGCCTTTTCCGCATGACACTCTTACAGCGCGATTATTCCACTTTCAACCTCCTAGGGAATCCTGGGGTTTGCAGCTTTGAGAGGGGCCGGCCAGCCCCTCTTGAAGCTGCAAACCCCAGGATTCCCATGGAGGTTGAAAGTGGAATAATCGCGCAATAAGAGTGTCGTGTGGAAAAGGCCAAGGTGTGGAGGGGGTTAGTAAGAGGTCAGACTGGCCTATGTTGTTTATAGTATTAGATTTAGTTAAAATATGAAGGTTTATCATGCACTGGGGCAGACCTGAAACACTCCACCAGACAGCCAAATGTAGTGTTTGATATCAGATGACCCAAGAGAGACTATTTCATCCCACTCTTCTTAGCTTATAGAAAACCCTCCAAATTGTACAGCTTTCTGTGCCTCACCCCAAAACTGGAGCCTCTCAAATACTATACAGTGGATTCGCCATATATGTGATGTACAGATCTGCAATTTCATGGTGCATTGCACCCCATACATAAAATAGTAGCAACCCTGAAGCATCTGCATGCATATCACTGCCGCTTAATAACATGGGATGCAATCATTCACATTTTTCACTATTTACAGGGCCAGGGTCCTGGAACTGGGTCCCAATTTTGAGAGAAAGGTGGCTTAGAAATACAATGAAATAAATAAACAAACAAACAAACAAACAAACTGAACCCCTACATATATGGAGGATCCCTTTATATTTGGTCCCCCCAACACTATGAGTAGTATTTGAATATAGAAATAAGGGAAAAAGTACAAATGCTGAGCTACAGCTGAATATTAAGAAAACAAAAATAATGGCCATAGAATATTTATGAAACTGTAAAAGTGAGTGATGAAGACACTGAAACTGTTAAAGAGATATATATATAGCTTGCCTCAGTCATTAATCAAGAAGGAGGTGTATTATTAAAAGAAGACTAACACTTAGAAGAGAAACTAAGAAGGACCTAGGTAAGGTCCTCAAGTGTATAGAGATATCTTTGAATATCAAAGTCAGCATCATCCAAGCCATAATATTTCCAATTCCTATGTATAGTTGTGAAAGGTGAACAGTGAAGAAAGCTGATGTAACCTTTGTGAGTTATTGGTTTGGCCCTGAGTTATTTGAGGCACCAAGGAAGGGGCTGTACTTCCTAGCTGAGTTCTAGAGAGGGAGAGCAGGACAGGATGTGCCATTGCCATTAAAGAGTAGACCCTTTTCACCTTGAATAAAGTAGTAGCATTTTCAGAGAGCCAGCATGGTGTAGTGGTTTGAGCATTGGACTATGACTCTTGAGACCAGGTTTCAATTCCCTGCTCAGCCATGGAAACCCAGTGAGTGATCTTAGGTGCATCATACACTCTCAGCTCCAGAAAAAACCATAATAGGTTCACCTTAGGGTCATCGTAAGTTGGAAACAATTTAGAGGCACACAACAACTTATACTATTTTCAGTTATGTATTGAGGAGAACAACTGCAAACCCCAGGATTCCATAGGATGTTGAAAGTGGAATAATAGCACTATAACAGTCTCGTGTGGAAATGGCCTATATGTCATATTTTATTGTACTATTGTTAAAAATACATATTGGGACTTAAACTGTGATTGTATTTGCAATATTCTATTACAGTTGGCCCCGTAGAACCCAGAAAGAGGCACATAGATAGAAAGAAAATCAATTCATTTGAAATACTGTGCTGGAGAAGAGTTCTATGGATCCCATGGACTGCTAAAAAGACAAAAGAATGAACAAAGGCCATTTCCGCACTACACTGTTATAGTGCTATTATTCCACTTTCACCATTCTGTGGAATTCTGGGGTTTGTAGTTTACTGAAGCCAAAGAGCTCTCTGGCTGAGAATTCTAAAGGCCCCTCCCTAAACTGCAAACTCCAGGATTCCACAGGATGTTGAAAGTGGAATAATAGCTCTATAACAGTGTAGTATGGAAAGGCCCTTAAAGAAAACCAAGACTAAGCAATCTCTAGAAGCCAAAATGACTAAATTGAGCCAACATGACCTTTTGGAAAAGATAATACTTGGTAAAGTTGAAGGCAGTAGGAAAAGAGGAAGATCGCATTACAGGTGGGTTGACTCAGACCACTTCCGCACCAGCCTGTTATAGCGCTAGGATTCCACTTTCAAAATCCTACAGAATCCTGGGGTTTGCAGTTTTGGCCGCTTCTGAAACTGCAAATCCCAGGATTCCGTAGGATGTTGAAAGTGGAATCACAGCGCTATAACAGGCTAGTGTGGAAGTGGCCTCAGAGAAGAAACCCAGGGTCTGAAATTGCAAGACCTGAGCAGACCTATTAATAACAGGGGCTCTTGGAAGTCTCTCTCCATCATAGGGTCACCATAAACCAAAGCCAACTGGATGCCACATAATGGCAACAAGAATAATAATCACTCACATACTATATTGTTTTCTTACTCACATTTACAATAGCTCAGCTCCTTCACCTTTCTGGATGGGGAAAGATAAAGATGGATGTTGTTCCTCAACTACCCCAAAACTTCCTTGCCATTTTGTTACAGGCCAGTGAATATTCTTTTGCCAACTTCTCTTCCTGTTCCTATAACTTTAAAGGACAGAATTTAACCTAATGAAAGTTCATGGAGGCAGCTCTGTAGGTGTGTGTCTACGTGCATGTGTGTGTGATTGTGATTGTGTGCCAACAGCAAACTGGCTACAATACAGGTCAGTTTGGGGGAAATGCCAGATGCTCTGGAATGTAAATGAAAGATAAGAAAATGCACTTGTATTCTAGAGGCCAAGGCACCAGTAAATTCTGGAGAATAGATAAATGGCAGCAAGTACCTTGGATAAGACAGGTACATTGGGTGACTACTGACTCCTACCGTATTGCAGGCAGGTTTATGGAACGATGTGTATTTTTATTGATTAAGAGGTAGTATACTAGATATCTCCAGTGAACAATTCAGCTGTGAGCCAGTCAGTTTTGACTGGTCAACAGATAAGCTGAGTGGGCATAAGGAGTGGATAAAAGTGGCTGAGATAAAGTCCAAGCCAGGCTGCTTTCAGCATCTTTCCACCAGAGAAGATGCTGTTTTGATTAAACAATACTGTTCCTGGCAACTTGATATGCTGCCTTAAAATGCTGATTTATGCCAGTACTGTTAAGGCTAATAAGAATAGATATTCTTAAGTAATTATGAATGCTGTTAAGATTTAACAAGGAGAATAACTCTTATATACCTATGTAGTTACAGAAGCCTGTTAGAGGCAGATGAGAAAATGTATCTGAATGGGTTATAAACTAGCTTATATGTTTAAGATTATTATGAATACGGTACAAGGGACAGAATTCTGTATAAATGAAAGCATTTATGGGAAACATCAAATTGTGAAGGAACTTGAGAAGGAATACGATGGTTAAAGAAGTTCTGTTAAATGATTTAGAAGGATGATGTACTTACATGTGTTACTTTTTGCCAACCCTATACAAGGGTTGAATAGAGAGATAAAGTTCAGTTTTGTCCTTATGAAAGTCATTATGAAAGTATAAAATCTTGATGGCCTTAGAATATGATGTAGTGATGCCTAACACGCAATGTAATGTTATATAAGGAAGCTTAAGTGCCCAGACATTACAGTGGGCTTTTTCGCACTTTGGGAAGAAAATGGGGCAGTCTGTTACTCACCAGACTGGCGCACTCCCTCCGACGATCCACGCTGATCCGGAGCAATGTGTGCCCGCGCTACACACTGCTCTGAGGACGAAAATGGAGGCTTCCGGTTGGTGGAGGTTCTCCACCAACTGGAGAAGCTCGCCAACCAGAAGCCCGCCCCCAGAAGATCTGCAGGCTTGCGCTGGTGCGAGCCTGCAGATCTACACAGGAGCGCAGCGACGGACTGGGGCGTACCGGGCTATTGAAAGACCTGTTTTAAGCGGTCTTTCAATAACACGGAGAACCATCAGTTCTGGTTGTTCCGAAGCGGGCTGAAGTCTGAAACTACAGAAAGTAGTCCAGACCCAGTTCGCCCCAAGTGCAAACGTCGTCGCTGGAGGACACGCTGCCCCGTTTTAAAAACAAAGTGCGGAAAAGGCCAGTGTCTGTGTTTTTGTCCCTGAGAGGAATGTGTGTGTATGAATACTTATAATAAATAGCCTAAAAAGTACTAAGAGACCCTGTTCAATTCCCATATAAATATTCTGAAATTTCAAGATTTAAAAAAATGCTTAAGTGGAGTGTTGATGTTAACTTGGCCTATCTGATTCAGCCACCATTGTAAGTTGGGCACATGAAGCTGATGTAGGTGACATTATATTGAATCCAGAATTAGCTGAAAAATGGCAAGGACCCTCAGTCCCTCTGTCTAAGAGCTAGGGGTGAGGAGCCATGCTTGTCTCAGGCTATAGCTTCTCTAACAGACATTGCACATTGCAGTCTTGCTGCAGACATAGAATCATGAAGTTGGAAGGGGCCTCACAGACCTTCAGTTCCAAACCTCTGCTCAGTGGAGGGACTCCTGCCAGACTGTCTTGAACAGGTAACTCTGTCCAGCCTCTTTTTAAAGACATCCAGAGAAGGAGACCCTGCCACTCTCTAGGTAATTGGTTCCATTGCTGAACTGTTCTTATTGTCAAGAAGTTCCTTCAAATGTTTAATTGAAATCTACCCTTCTGTAACTTAAAATAATTAGACCTGGTCCTACCCTCTGGAGGAGCACAGAACAAACCTGTAGTCTCCTCTCTGCGACAGCCTTTTAGATGCTTAAAGAGTGCAGTCATGTCACCCCTCATTAAGCTGAACGTGCCTAAGCTGAAATTCACTTTCAGTGGCGGGGGGGCTCAGGAACAAAAGAAAGTGAAGGTGGGCTCTGTACCTTATTTTATGGCAATCACTTCTGGGAGCTTCCAGAAATAGATTTTTTTTAAAAATCCAGGAGTAGAATTTATTTTTTCCCCTGCAGAAATACAATAAAATGTTCTTCTCTCATTACTCTGATGTTGCTAATGGAGGAGAAAAACTGAACTGCAGGGGCAAGAGTGCCTGTTTCCCAAGTCTCTCTCTGTCACCCTTTGTACTGTGCTTATTACACTGATAGTCTTTTGACCTTTCCATACCTTACCTTTTTTCAGTGCTAGGGTGCGGGGATCACACAAGTAGCCTCCAGCGAGAGGCTCTCGCGTCACCGCTGCTTCAGCTTCGCATGAGCTGCCTCCTCCTGAGCAGGCAGCGTGAGAGCCTCACCTCTTCCTTCCGCAGTGCAGCCTGGGAGTTTCCCAGGCTGTGCTGGGGCAGGAAGCTCGACCGCTGCAGCTCCGGAGGCTCCGCACACATGGTAAGTGTCCGTGGGGCCCTGGAGCAATGCATGATTGCACACCATTTTCGGCTGAAAGCCAAAAATGAAAAAGTGCACGAGTGGTGCCTGCCCTACCCTGGAGCGTCGCATGATTGTGAGTGCGTCATGCAGATCGCTCCTCACAATTGCATGACGCTCCAGGCACCCTTTCGCATGGCAAATGCCATGCGAAAAGGGCCTTAGTTTTCTGATCAGGCTTTGTACTTCAGATATTTTTAAACTGTAGCTTCTACAATCCCTTACCATGGACCATATTGGGTGAAACTGATGGAAGTTATAGGCCAAAACCAGTTGCTGAGGTTAGAAAGGCTGTCTATCCCTTTTAAATTGTGAACAGACTTGATTACATTGACGGAAATGGCAACATATATGACATAAAGAAATCATCATCCAACAGTGAAGAGATAAAAGGGCTGGGATTCAAGAAGCCAACCCTTCAAGCTAGTGACCACTACTTGGAAAACTAATGTTATTTTTCAGGCACTTAACTGTGTCCCAGTGAAGAAGCTTAGCAGCCATTTTTTATTTTATTTATACAAACATTTCTAGTCTACCTTTGTCTCTAGCAAGGGTCCCCCAACATTAGTGTTAAAACCTGCTACTAAGACAATTTAAGCAGCAAGCATAATCAGGTCCAGAAATTTAAAACAAATATATATTACATGTACTCTGAATATTTTGCCTTTGTTTCCAAATCATTATGCAACCATATTGACATATGTGTCATGCTTTCCATTATTTATTATTAATTATTATTATTATTCCATTTATTATTATTCCATTTATTATTGTTATGTGACTTCAAGTCAACTCTGATTTAGGCTGACACTATCATAACTCAACACTCAAATCACTATACCATGCTTGCTCTCTTTTGAACAATTCATTCTAAATAATATTGTGAAACGCTGAAGGAAGTCTAAGGTTATTGCTGCACTACAGTGTCATAGTGCTATTATTCCACTTTCAACATCCTATGGAATCCTGGGGTTTAGGGAGGGGCCTTTAGAATTCTCAGCCAGAAAGCTCTTTGGCCTCAGTAAACTACAAACCCCAGAATTCCACAGGATGTTGAACGAGGAATAATAGTACTATTACAGTGTAGTGCGGAAATGACCTAATTCTCATGTCCACATTCTGCATTTCTCAAGGCTAAAGCAGCCATGCTGTTACCCATACTACCAGTCCTTGCTTGGATGTGTTCATTTTTTAACAAAATGGATTGGGACTAAAGGGAAGCGGACTAGTCTAAATCCAGTTTCTCCTCTCATTCTGCCATTATTTGCAATGGGAGGAAAGCACCCTTTTGTGCAACACAGGCACTAAAGACATAAATAACATCATACGTAACTTGGTTCTTGGTTACATTCCCTCTGATATTTTCTTTCTTCATTTGTGTATTTATTTGTTTAATTTATATCCTGCCTTTCTCCTGGCATGGAATTCATATGAGACCAATTACACAGCCCAACAGCCATATTTTAATAAATACTAGCATCCAGAGGGAATCAGGAGTGTGAGTGAAGAAAGAGGGGAAAAAGTGATTTATCCTTTATCTTCCCACCATTTTATCAGCCCAGCTGCTTTTCCACAGCTGCTTTTATCCACCAGAGTTCTATTCAAATGTTTGCAATGGAAGTTATACATTCCGCTTACTGTTCCTGTTGACTGTCAGGAACTGTTGCCCTAGCCAAAGTTGTTTGTTTGTTTTTAAATCAGCATAACTTGACAAAACATAAGAGCTCCGCTGGATCAGAGCAGAAGCTTATCTAACACTGCTCAGACGAGAGAGTGGATCAGATCACAGGCTTATCAAGTCCTTTTATTCCTCACAGATGTTCACAAGCATGATATGGAAGCCATCTTCTGCTGTTGACCCCCAGCAATTGTCGTTCAGAGGCATAGTTCTTTATCATGAAGGTAGTATATAGAAATCATGATAGGCTTGTCCTTCATGCATTTGTCTTAAATCTAGTTTAAAGCCACTGACATTGGTGCCCATCATGATGTTTTTGGGTAGCAAAATCCATGGTTTCACACCTTGCATAATGTGAAAATGTACTTCCTTTTGTGTATCTTGAGCCTCCTATCATTCAGCTTCACGGGATGACTCACAGTTCTAGCAGAGCTGTATGCGATACTCCAACAGGGGCTATATTTATTTATTTATTCATTTATTTATATGTTGTCTTTCTCCTAAAGTGGGACTGAAGAAATCAGTTAAAACCTAACAATACAATTTTCAAAATAATTAAAATCACATTTAAAATAGTATAAAATTATTTTAAAAGCACACAAAAGTTAAATAAATACAGCATACAACCCAGTAAGAACCCTGCATCAGGAGACATATCTCTTGAATGTAACTACATCTTGGAAGTTCTGTCTCTTGGTGCTACCAGTCCCAACCCCATCTTTTAAATGATACAGCCTTCAAGACAACTAGTTTTGTGTTGTTGAAGAATGGGATGATTAGTGCAGATGTATCTAGCTATTTACCTGTAACAAGACACAAAACAATAGGTATCTACAGACACCCCTGGGGTCCCAAGAAGTTCCCTGCAGGTGACATCCTGACGGTACATTCAGCTACAAGAAAATAGTTGGGTACTGGAGGGCTGTACCACTTAAGAGGAGGGTGGGTAGGGATTTTGTCATTGTGCAGTTGGTAAAGAATCCTGACTCCTGCAACAACCAAAAAGTGAATTGCTATGGTGTAAGTCTGACTTATGCCATTGTACTTCACCAACAGGATTTGGGACCCTGTTTGCACCATTGGTTTATACCTAGACATTATGGTATTGATGATTTTACTGTCAATTCCTTTCCTAATTATCCCTAGGCATGGAATTTACCCTTGTACAACTGTCAATAATGAAGAAAGGATTAGGCTGCTGCATGCCCTTTGCATAACAGCAAATGGAGAAAAAAAATACTGGATATTTGCTCCAAAGTGTATTTGATCCTAATAAATTTAAGAAAGAAAATGAAATTTCTAAACTTTTAAACAAATTCACATAACCATGTTTACTTGGAAGTAAATTTCAAACTAAATTCTATGGAGTAGACTTTTGAGTAGGCTGGAGGCCTTGACATGACTCACCTGGGTGTAAGGTCCATTGAATACACTGGAGGGAATTTCATGATGAGTGATGACATGGAAGTGCAAGGAAGATGTTACTGACAGACACATGGATTGATTCTGAGTGCCTTCCAGGCATATTTGCATAACACATATTAGTCGAGGAAGCAGAACATGAATGAATACAATGCATTTTAAATGAATGGGCCAAAGGATCCTATTGACTTCACAAAGAAAGCTCTCAGCAAAATACCTTAATGTTATTTTCAGTCTTTTAAGAAACATGTAGTCCTATGAATGCATTAAATATTATCAGATGCACGTGGTGTGTACATAGAGTACTGTAGAGATGCTTCTTAAAATGTGCAGAGACGAGATCTATCTCACCATTTCCAGAGCGCTTGAACTGCAAAACAGCGGTGTCAGAACTCAGATGGTTAACATTCCCTTCTTGCTGTTTTATTGCATATTACTGTGGGCTCCTGAGCAGCAGGAGCAGATTCAAGCAATTACAATCAAGTCAGGGCACACGCCGTGGCTGAGCAACACGATCATGATGAGGATACTGATGAGGCACTTATCGAAAACCCCACATCATCCACACTCATCAGCCACAACATGTCACCCCAAATGAGGCATCAGCTGCCTTCAGAAGGCTCATTGCACACTGTTTACAGCTTTCTTTGGGTCCACTTTTGATTTTGCAGTCAGGGCTTAGTTCAAACAGCAGCTGACTGGCAGGGGCAAGTCCCAGGGCTCAGTACGGCTTCCCTCTCAGGCTTCAGCCAGGCTCTGGCACAACCACAGTATGGGTTGTGGGGAAGGCGGCTTTCCGTTTCCACAGATAATGAAATAATCATGGGTCTTCTACTAAAAGTATTCTATCATTGGGGAGGTGAGAAAAGGGAAAGGGAAAAAAATATAAGCAACCTGAGAGAAAAAAGAAGAGGAAGAAGAAAAAGAAAAGGAGGAGAAGGAGAAGGAAACACAATACTGTATACCCCTTTCATCACATGTACTTTTTCATTCTTGCTTTTTAAAAATAGGCAAATCATAACAATGAAAGATGAAACATTAGTGCACTGAATACAACTGGGTATCTTTAGCAGCAATTCTGTATTCATTTACCAGAGAGTAAAGTCCACCATCCACAGCCTAAATACCCTGGAAGCACCAGATCCCATCTGATCTGGGAAGCTAAGCAGAGTTAGGTCTGGTTAGTACTTGGATGGAAGATTGCCAATGAATATCAGGTGCTGTAGGCTGTATTTCAGAGGAAGGAACTGGCAAAACCACTTCTGGGGATTTCTTGCCCAGGAAAACTCTATGAAATTCATGAGGTCACCATAAGACAGGCAACCTGAAGGCACATACATACGCTCAAAGTCCACTGACTTTGTTTGGATTTACAGTTTAAGGGATTACACTCTTAGGGCCTAAAATCCCAAAGCGAAATGGCATTCAGTGGCACATATTACGTAGGGCTAGCCTGCCTATTTGTGGTCTGTGTCACTTTTTTAACCCATAATTTAATTCTGTTCTCTTAATTCCATGAATTGTGCATGGGGGGGGGGAATCAAAATATGTGTTTAAACATATAGTTTGATTTTTAAAAGCACATTCTCTCAAAATAGCATTTTAAATTGATATTTCAATACATTTAAAACTACCTACTGAGAACTTTATCACAGCATTTGAAAAAACAAAAAATCTGGTATATAGCTAAATTCTGATCATTACATTAGTTCAAAAGATGAGCAAATTTGCAAAGATCAAATTGTTCAGGTTCCCCTAATATTTTCAAGTAACTATTCTTAATGTAACTGTTGAGATCCTTGATCTTTACTTACACACATCCTCCTCATAAGTAAAAGCTGTAGTAGCCAAGCATAATCATAAGAAGACAAGGCAGTTTAATATTTTTATAAGTTTGAACATCAAAGGTATAGGTGGAAATCATGCAGCCCCTCCAGAATTAGTTGGACTGCAAGTCCCAGTAGCCCTGGCCAGCATTGCCAATGATGAGGTACACTGGGAGTTGCAGTTCAGCATTGAGAAGGCCATATGGCTTCCATCCCTAATCATACTGTACATTTACAGTTCAGCCTTCTCCATATTTGTTGAGAAATTAGCCCTGCTCATTGAGATTAATGAGACTTACTCCCTGGTAAGTGTATGCAGAACTGCAATTTTCTTGGAGGTTCCATTTATGTCAAGAAAATTGATCTGAGAATAAACAACTTCAGGATTGGAATGTTGCTGTCATTTTCTTTTTTTCAAGACACAAATCCAGATTTCTAAAGTCCATCATGACAATGTGTAGAAATCCACACGGTTGTTATCAAGGAAAAATATTGTGCAGATCAGAGCATTAGTAGATACTGCACAGTGACAAACAAAAGATTTTTCAAAGTGACATGAAGTTCAAGGCCTAGCTTTGCATATAGAAGGTCCCAAACAGAATTGCTGACAGCTCTGCGTTTGTATGTAAATACTCCTTCAGGTTACCTGTTGACTTATGGTGACCCCATGAATTTCATAGGGTTTTCCTAGGCAAGGAATATTCAGAGGCAGTTTTGTCAGTTCCTTCCTTTGAAATATAGCCTACAGCATCTCGCATTCATTGTCAGTCTCCCATCCAAGTACTAACCAGGCCTGATCCTGCTTAGCTTTCAAGATCCAATGGGATCTGGTGTTCTACATAGAGCTAGAAAAGGCTGCTATGGCCTGGAACAGTTCCTCTTTGGCTCACATGCTTCTTCAGCTATTTCCCCTAACCAGTAATTGGAGGTACTTTCCATTTAAATATTCTACAGAGAACTGAGTATTGCTTTGCAGACAGTAAAGCTATTGCGTGGAATTCAGCTGTGGTCTGTAGGCGAGAGAAATCCTTTATACAACCAAACTCTACTTGGCAAATACAAAGGCTAAGTCTGAGCTGTGTTTTCTATGCTTTGAAAATGTCACAATTTAAGCTGGCCCCACCAAGTTATCTTTGACCCTGCCTACTCTGTCACTGAGCCTATACCATAGCTATATTGTTGGAGATCCTTTCCAAGTTCGAAGAGAGAGAGCAGGTTCTCTCCCAGGTTTAGGCAATACTGCTGTATTGAACAATGAGATAGATGGACCTGTTACTTAGTATAAAGCAACTTCCCTAGGTAGTATTCTCTCTCTGGCCATTTCCACATTAGACTGGAGGAGCATTTCACCGCATTTTATGAGTGGTGTTTTTTACTCCGACTTATCCCAATTCCTATTTGCATGCCCTCCAGTTTCTGTTGAAGTAAAGTGGAGAAAATCATTTGTAGCTTCCGCATTGTCAATTCTCCTGCAACTTCTATTCCCCTCCCTCCTCTACTCTGCTGCCGCTGATTGGTCAATTTAACACCCACCTCTGTGGTGTGAATCGATGTAACACTTCCACATGTAGGAAGACACGCAGTGGCACCGTTGTGGTTGGTTTGAATCGGAGTTTTCCCATTTCTATGTTACACTGGTTTCATAATGATGTGAATGGCGATAAGAGCTGAACATGTGCAGAATGAACTACGACAGAACAACATCAAACCGGTTTGTCATGCAGATGTATTCGCGACACAATGACACTACAGCGATGTATCTCCCTTGTGCAGAAAGGGCCTCTGTCTTTATACATGCATAGAAAAGCAGCTTGGACATTTGCTGGAAGCCAAGGATTACTTCTTAATACCAAGTCTTACATTGTGTAATATGGAGGTATTTCAAGTGCAGCATTGTGAAACATGATGATAAATTCACTTTGCACAATCTTACAACAGTGCAGTTTATGTGAAAAGATCAGCACACTACAACCCATTTACAAAAATATTCAGGCTATCATTTCAAGCACACCAATCTGGATATAAATCCTAAGGAATTTGGTAGGACTTATTCTAACACAACATGGCTAGATCAAGGAGCAATTCATGAGTCATGCCATAAATTTAGGAAGTCTAGTGTGCTCCAAGTACTCAGTTCTGTTTGTTATCAGCAGCAGCCTGAAATGCCTGCATTTTGTTCACCCAAGAGGCCAGGTTTCTTATAAGTGCAAGTACTTTAGTCTAATTGTTTCAAGGTCTACAGCCAAAGTTCCTGACCAAGACCCTATCATATATTTTGCGGTGCAGATACAAAGTTCATTTACATTCAGGCCCTTTCTGCACGATGTCACTGTTGTGTTTTTGCCACAGAATGGCAGCGGTCAGCAGGTTGTGCTTCCGCATGACGTCTTCGCTGTCCCGCTGCCATCCTGTCGCAGAACGTTGTGCTTGCACAGTTTTTGCAAAGCGGAAAAAATCCGTTTCGTGCCTGTGATCACGTGGTACTCCTGTCACTTCTGGCCATGCGGAAGTGCATTGGCAACGCTTCCTTCCACAGCGCAGCAATAGAAAAAGTCCAGCTGTGCTGTGGAAGGAAGACGTGGCACCATTGCGTTTTCTTCCTCATTGACCGAGCGGGTGCAGAGGGGAGCATTGCTGACGTGCTCCCTTCTGGACCTGGGACTGCAGTGAGACAACACGGAAGAGCTTTGTCATGCAGAAATGGCCTCAGACTGCCATTCGCTTCAGTGAAAGGGGCAGCTTTACTTGTACTAAAAAAGTGCATGAGCACAGTTGTCACCTCCATTGGAATGAATGGAAGACTGCCAATAGCTTCATACCATGATGAGAAAATCTGTGGATCAGATCACATATCAGTTTGATTTTCTACCCCAAATGAGAATTTCTTCATCTTATATTTGCTCAGAACATATATAATCTAACTTCTGGATGTGAAAGCTGGACAGCAAAGAAAGCTAACAGAAAGATCTGCTCTTTTGAGACATGGTGCTTGTAGGAGAGTATCTTCAAGTTCTTTCCAGCTTATGGTGACCCTAAGGCAGAGCTATCATGGGGTTTCCTGACAAGATTTGTTCAGAGGGGGTTTGCCCTTGCTGCCCTCTGAGGCTGAGTGATTGTGATTTGCCCAGGGTCACCTAGTGGGTTTCGATAACCAAATGGGGATTTGTACCCTGGCCTCCCCGGGCCATTTCCGCACTAGACTGTTATAGCGCTATGATTCCATTTTCAACATCCTATGGAATCCTGGGGTTTGCAGTTTCGGGAGGGGCCGGCCAACACTCAAACTACTACGGTACTATTGTCGTTGTACATCTTCCAACTTACAGAAACCCTAAGACAAACCTATGGTGGGGTTTTCTGGAGCTGAGAGTGTATGATGTGCCTGAAACCACCCAGTGGGTTTCCGTGGCTGAGCAAGAAATCAAACCTGGTCTCCAGAGTCGTAGTCCCACATTTAAACCACTACAGTATACTGGGTCTCATAACCATCAAAAAGACAAATAAATCAATCTGAGAACAAGTCAACCCTAAATGCTCACTAGAAACAAAAATGAATAAACTGAGGCTATCATAGAATCATAGAGCTGGAAGAGACCACAAGGGCCATTGAGTTCAAACCCCTGCCATGCAAGAATACACAGTCAAAGCATTCCTGACAGATGGCCATCCAACCTCTGTTTAAAAACCCTCCAAAGAAGACAACTCCACTACACTCCAAGGCAGCACATTCCACTGTCAATCTGCTCTTACTGTCAGGAAGTTCTTCATATTTTGGCATACCATGAGACGACACAACTCATTAAAAAAGATGATAATACTAAATTGGAAAAGAGGAAGAGTGCACTGCAGATAGATTGACTGAGTCAAGGAAGCCACAACCCTCAGTATTCAAGACCTGAGCAGGGCAACAGATAACCAGGGCCATTTCCGCACTATACTCTTATAGCGTGATTATTCCACTTTCAACATCCTATGGAATCCTGGGGATTGCAGTTTCGAGAGGAACCCCCAGGATTCCATAGGATGTTGAAAGTGGAATAATCACGCTATAAGAGTGTAGTGCGGAAATGGCCTGAGTCTCTTGGAAGTCTCCCCTTCATAGGGTGGCAATAACTTAGGGATGATTTAACAGCACATAACAACAAGAGCAATAAATAATAAATTAAGTAGTGCTTAGACAGATGAGGGATATAAGGGAAATTCATAAGTTAAGAGAGGCAGGAAATTCCTATGAACTGGGACTGAGCTCTTGAAGTGAAGCCTCTTGCATAACAAAGATGAAAAAACGCAGGATGAGAACTTAGTTACATTATAATCAGTTATTTCCAGTAACTTAGTAAAAAGTGTGGGGAATTGCAAAATCAGGAAAAGTGTGTAATATAAAGACATTAAAGCCTGATCAAAACCACTTAGACTGCTGTATATGGCATACTTCCCCTGATTTTTGTATAAAACACTTGTATAGTTTTCCATTTTTACAGAGTTAATAGAAATAACAGCTTATTGCATAGCTATGACAGAGTATCCATCTCTTTACAATATGAATCATTATGAATTATTTTCCTGGCCTCTGTGTGTGTGTGTGTGTGTGTGTGTGTGAGTGTGTGAGTGTGTGTGTGTGTGTGATCTGTTTTGGGGTCATCATCTAACTCTTTGTGATGCACATTCTAAATTAGGCGAGAGGGATGTGCCTTTCAAATGCAGATCATGTTTGCCTTAGAAGAGCAATGAGAACACTTGCCACTTTCAGAACATTTATGTGCTAGAAGTACTGTTAGCAGAAGAGCAGTTTAGATAAATTCAAGACTTTTTTTTTTTTTGCTGATCACAAACATTAAGCTTCACACCTGAAGCCCTCAACCCCCTGCTGCGCTCTAATCCTAGCATCATTCACTGTTAGAGACTCCAAGCGCTGCGCCCCTGCTCTCAAACATTTGATTGCCCTTCGTTTGAATGCCACCACCTGCAAAAATGCGTTTTTTTATTCCCTTTGAGCCTCTCGAGAAGGAAGTAAAAAATGATAATTCATGGCAAACATTAATTAATTGTTTACAAGATGATCTTTTCTTTTTCTAACTTATGTTCGGCAGACATATTGAGCTGCGAGATTCCACTCTTCATGTCAGAGTTTGTCAAGAGGGCTCCGTTGTTGTTTATCGCTGAAGCATAGGATAGACTGGAGGTCATTGTTTCTTTAGCTCAAGTAGCCCTGTCTAGCTCTTATTTGAAGAATGAAAGCGACATGCATGACTTCCTCATCGTAAAAAGGAACTACCGGGTATAGGAAGGAACAGGGGATTTGGCAGTATAAATAAACATGTTCCTCTACCTTTTTGCTCCCTGTGATATTTTTTTTTAAAAGGTCAAGAGGCACCATGGCTGTATTTTAAAAACCTCAAATTATGTTTAAGTAATGTGTCACTAAACTCACAGAAATCTTATTAGGAATGCTGGGGCCTACCTGATTGTCTTACAGGCACTTTTACATATGTCTACTACTGAGTTCAGTGGGGCTCACTCATAAGTAAGACAGCGGCATTAATCCTTGAGTTCAAAATCCATGCAGAAACATGATTGAAGAATGTAGGCCATGAACATTAAGTCTTATGAAGTCCTGTGCATACTTGTTTGGAAATAGGAACATAAGATAATAACAGGGCAAGAGCGCTGAGGGATCGGTACAAAGACTTTCCTAGCCCAGTATTCTGTTCCCTCAGTAGCCAACTAGCTGCCTAAAGGAAGCCTATAAGCAGGGCATAAGTGGAACAGTTCCTTTTCACTCGCATTCCACAACAACGGGCATTCAAAGGCGTACTCCCCCAGATATTGGAAATAACATACAGCCTCTCATTCCAGAAATTTGTCTAATTTTTTTAAAAAAACTATCCAGGTTGGTGACTACCACTAACTACAGTTATGGCATGGGTTTAAAAGTCCCTCATTGAATAAACCTTGATTTGCCTATTGTTCAGCTTCAGTGGATGCTCCTGGGCTTCAGTATTGTGAGATTCTCCATCCACTTTCTCCATTGTTGTTGTTGTTGTTGCTGCTGCTGCTGTTGTGTGCCTTCACGTCTTACTTACAGTGACCCTAAGGCAAACCTATCATGGGGTTTTCCTGGCAGAGTAACATATTAAAAATAGTTCTGTAGATAATGGGACTTTTCCAGGCAAGGTTGAAGACACGGATATGCAAGCTCGGAGGGAATCATTCTATCTTCACTTCAGACTTCGATAAATGAAATGCTGATTTATCTGGTTTAAACAATCAATGCAAGAAGCAAAAGTTCAGGGTTGGAGTATTACAAGTAGTACTTGCAATAAAATGTTGTAGTGTGGAATGGTCCTGTCAGTGTTTCTTCCATCCATTCACCCCCTCGCTCATACATCTATATGGCATTGCAGGCAGACAGACAGGTGCATGAATACACAGAGAGAGAAGCAATGAAATTCACCATTCCTTGGCCAACAAGTATGTTCAGTCCTTGCCGAGGATCCTTCCTCCACCCTTAGGATGGTTTGTTTTTTTCTGTTTCTGCAGTCATTTGGAGTTCATTCAAACATGCCAATATTTCCCTTTTGGTTCTCAGTAGACCTCTTTTGACAGCACAAATACAGCAGTGGAATTCACTGTTACTATATATGATGGCATGATTCACAAACAGGAATTAACAGACCTGCATTAGACCACCTACAGGGTTTGTAGCCACATGAGCAGAATAAACCCATGGATAAACAAATGTCTGGGACCAGTACTAGTATAAACCAGCAGTATGCATCACTTTTCACTTATTAACACTGAACCTTGATTGCAGTTTTATTGCCCATTTACCCAGCTTGGATGTCTTGGGTGATGAGCCTATCAATGGCTATTAGTCGAGATGACTCTGTATCACCTCCAGTATATGAGGTAGTTTGGCTGTCAAACATTAGTTTCTAGGGATTATGATGACCATGATCGGCTTGAGGGTTGCCCATAGGTGTCTTGTTGTCCCTTGAGGGAAGAGAACGCTGGACTTGATCAGTTTTGGATCTGATCCAATAGAGCTGAACATATGTTATTATGTTATCCACAAGCCATTGATCCTGGAAGATTTCCAGTGCAATGCTTAGACCTATTATATGGTACCTTGGAAATGGTACTATCTTCCTCACCACCACTGATGTAGGAACTTGTTCTCATTGAAGATTTGAACAAACTCAGATGAAGTAGTACAAGGATAGAGAAAACATTGGATTCAAAGAGGCTTTGGGCTTGTGCTTCTTGATTAGCAGTTTTCCACATGACATGGAATGCTGGTTTTGAGATCAAGGGGAATTATTTTGAGGGGGGAGGAGTGAAAACATACTGGGCATGCCCAAAGTTTTTTGCACAGTTAAAAAGTACTGCACGGATTTTGATCACTGGTTTCTTCTTCAATATCCCAGTACTGGCACATATATTTTTTATGATTCTGCTTGTTCTTACAGAAACTCTTACCAGCAAGGAGGCATGGATTTGTGCCATTTTTAATGTTAGCCACTAGTGCTTCACCATAGCAGCTTGTGGTCTCATATAGTAGCTCTTAATGGCTTGACTTAATAGAGTACATGTAACAGTGCCTGTTTTGCATATCCTGTTTCTATGGAATTGGGTAGCACAACTGACCTAAACAGTAAATCCCATGTAACACACTTACCAGGAGGTAAGTCTCTTTTGCGATCTGAATAGGCATGCACAGAATTGCTGTGTAAATCCCTATTACTTTGTCTCCAACAAAATAGTCCAGCAGGCTTACCCAAAAAATAGTTGCCCTGTTAGAGAAATATAGTATGCAGTAGATAATACCATTATTCGCCAGCAGTTATATTCTGCCAGCTTTGCACTGCTTGAAAATAAAAAGCAAATTGGAAGTGTACAGGATCTTACCTCTAGAAAGCGTGCAGTCCCACAGCCCCCAGAACAGCTCAAGGTTTTCAGATTCCAAATTAGAAGCTGTTCGATCAGAGCTGCAAGGCTAAAAATCAATTTCATATTTTCTGAGTTAATACTATGGCTTGCACTTAACAGACATAGAGACTAATAAGGTATGCAGAAGGAGTAAAAAGCAGCACACAAAAAATTGAGGCCTTAGCCTTGGCGATGATCCAGCACAATGATGTTTCAACCAGATTTGGAAAAAAAAATCAATAACATCTGTGGTATAATGGTTAATTAAAGAAGCTCTTCAGCAGAGCTCAAGATGAGAGGCCCGGCCTGCAATTCAGACAGCTGAAGCTTGATTATCAGGAAAGAATACTTTTTAGCTACGAGTGGATAGGCCAAAAGCTGCAATGTGTAGAAATGGAGAGAAAAACTGCTTTTATTTTAACTTTCTTTAAGTAATCAATACATGGTTTTCACCTGCATTAGGAGCCAAAATCTGCCCCCAAACTTCAACAACATTTACAAGATACTGATGTTTGAAAGAGTAGGCACAAGTCAATCCCAAAGAACTAAAAAATATACTCTATGGATGCATACTCTTCAATAATAATAATAATAATAATAGAAGTAGAGGGAGACTCATTTCCGCACTACACTCTTATAGCGTGATTATTCCACTTTCAACATCCTATGGAATCCTGGGGTTTACAGTTTCTGGAAGGGCCGGCCGGCCCCTCCCAAAACTGCAAACCCCAGGATTCCATAGGATGTTAAAAGTGGAATAATCGCGCTATAAGAGTGTAGTGCGGGAACAGCCTCATGTGAGAGCATATCTGTTTCTGCATTAGGCCTACAGGACCATGACATCTAGACACTTGGCAGCATGGAACACAAGCAAAACAGACTTTCTTACATACATTTTTAGACACTTGCATTGTGTGACATAGATGACAAAACTGCTATTGCAAGTGGTAAAGTGAGCCAAAGTGTACCTCTGTTTGTTAATGCAGTTTGTGCACTCAGTCATCTTGGAAGTATGTCTGCAACAGACGCAACGGCCACAGGGATGGTATTCTGTTGGTCTGGTTGCCTTCATCAGAGTGTTGGTAGGTGCTTGCTTCTGTTCCTTGAAATTGCTATTCAACAAAATATTTCTAATGTTTTTGCTTCTTTGGAATGAAATCTGGGGCTTTGCTTGACAACCTGGTATGTGTTGGACTGTGTTGGTAATACAACTGAAAGAGAGACTGTGATGGTTAGATTGTGGTCTACCTCATTTCTTAAGTAGTTCAGAATGTGGTATTTGAAATGCCTTATGGAAACCCTGGAATCCCTCTGTCAATTAGTTGATAGGTCAACATACAGGCTTCTGTTGAAGTTTTTTGAATTTACTTTCATTGGAATAGTTTTATTTTAATCTAAGGAATTGTCCATAGGGGAGATTACATATAAGTAATCTGGAATGTGAGCTATCAAATCATAAATAAGTGTTGGTATCTATGGGTTTTCTATATAGGAAGGTTGAACAGCGATCTACTGCTTTTTTTTACCTTTAAATCTAAAACGTGTGTTGCTGAATTATTGTGTTCTATACGGGTGTTCCTAGAATTTATCCATTTATGGAAATCCAGGAGAGCAATTTCATTCCACCTCCAATTGTAAAAAAATCATCTAAAAATCTGACCCCAAATACCATTTGTTCTGTGATCCTACTTTCAGGACAAGTGATCTCACTTTCAAAACTTTCCATGTACAAATTGGCCACTGCTGGGGCCATAGAGCATTCCACAGGCACTCCTTTTATCTGTCAATAAAAATTGTTCTCAAACTGAAAGTAGTTTTTTGTTAAGACTTATTTCAGCCAGAGAGTGAGCAGGAGGATGTCTTACTTCTCTCCTGTCTAAAGTTTGTTGGATGACAGTCAAAGCCGCTTCTTGCGGTATACTGGTGTAAAGAGATTTCACATCTGTAGTAACACCTCAGAAGTGTTATTTTATTAATAAAACCTGAGGAGTCCCCTATATAAGGTGGAATTTTGGGTACAGAAGGTCTTTAAAAATTGTCCACTGAGTTACAGCCTAACACTATTGGACAGCTTGGAGACAGGATTATCCTTGCATATATTTTTTGTAAAACATCAAATAGATGTATTCTGGGGTTAGATTTTACAAAAAACAATTATTCTCCTTCAGATCCCATTCTGGTTTCAGATGTGCATGGATTGTTCCTGGTTTCAGGTATGTACACATTGGGGGAAAAAATGAAACTGAGAATTTTTGCTGCCTGATATCTTTCCTACCTGGGAGGACAGGAAAGAAAGTATGAATAAATGGTGATGGTGGAAAGAGAGAAGAACAGTGAGGAAAAAAAGCAGAAGGGGTAGTTGTCATGTTGCCCAATTGACTGGGTTTTACTTCAAGTCATGCCACTTAGTGCCTGTTTACACCTTTAGCTGCCCTGGATCCCAACTTACTATTTTCAAAAATGAGTGCTAGTATAATTGTCATGATTTTGTTCTTACATGCTGAGCGCTAATTTGTGACACATTCTGCAAAATTTAAGCTCCCAAAGCCTGAATATTAAGGAAATAAGAGTGTTGTTTAGAGTGAAAAGTATAATGTCTGTGAGTCAGACAGCAAAATATTGAGAGTGCAGATATTACCACCTAGTATGAGTATATAGCCAACTTAGCCAAAACAAAGGAGTTAGGGAGAACAGAGTTCCACAGAGAAATATTAAACAAATGACCAAAGTATAGTTGGCCCACTTGCTGGTTAAACATTCCTGGATTTGGTCAGTGGTTCTCAACCTGGCCTCTGGAGATCTCTGGGGGGCCATGTAGCCCTCAGAGGGATCTAGGAAGCCTTGCTGCTGGAGACCAACAACAAAAGCAGCAACAGGAATATGGCAGCAGAGGAGGCTGCAGATGCCAAGAGAGCAGTTTCAACAAGGGAGCAGTTTCAGCACCAGCAAACCTTCAGTTATGCGTCCCTGACAAAAGGGAGACAGTGGCAAGTGGGCATGTACACCCAAACTATGACATTGGAGACCAAAGTTTGAACCCATTCTGAGCCGTAGAAACCTACTGGATGACCTCAGGAAAGTCACATTCTCTCAGCCTTAGAGAAAAACAAAGGCAATAAATCTTACCATGATAGGTTCGGTTCAGGGTCACCATAAGTCAGTTTTCAAAGGGGAGAGACATGACAGCTAGAAAGAACCTGTCCCTGTCAGCATCATTTTGTTGTTGTGTGCCTTGAAGTCACTTCAGACGTGACTTCAAGGCCACCCAGTGTCTGAGCAGGGATTTGAATCCTAGTCTTCAGAAGTCTTTAATGAATGAATGAATGAATGAATGAATGAATGAATGAATATTTGACTGTTTAAATAAATATTTGAATGCTGATGCTGTTTCCATACCCAAAAAATGGTAGCAAGGGAGAGGGAGAAAGAACCACTGCTCTCAATATTAAATAGGCTACAGTGAATGTGCTTTTTTTTTTTTATCTAGATAGGTAAACATCTGTGGGGGGAAAATTATTTTCCATGGATTTCTGTAATGATCCAAGTGTCTTTGTGTCTGACACGCACAGAGGACATATAAATCAAATCCTTCCAAGAGTTAGACTATATAGATGCCTCTTAGTGAATGTTTGCTAAGATGAATATGAAAGAGTCTGATGAAGATGTCAATATGATGTAAGATGCACAATGCCTTACATGAAATATTAAGTCACAATACATAAGATATGTGTTTATACTCTGAGAGATTTATGTTCCTTCCCAGTGTGTGTGTGTGTGTGTAACTTAATAAAATAGCCTAAATAATTAAAAAGCTGCCTACTCATTCTCCCATGTTAAAAATCCTGAGATTCAAAAACTGCTAAAAAATAAGCAAATATGCAACCGGTCCAGCTTGGAGCCTAGCTGAAAGCAAAAGGACACTAATACCCAGAAAACCAGCTGTGAACAAAAAGAAAAAAGGAGAACAACTGCAGCTACCAAGGCTGACTGACAGAACTGCTATGATGCTGCTATAAAACTATATGCAACTGAAAGAAAGAAACAAGGATGAATCAGTTCTACCTGCTTGGCTCAGGCCTCAATTACCCTCACGAAAAATGTGAAATGGGCTCCAAAAGGAATGAAATATGACTGGAGAAAAAGTGAGAGACAGGCCATGCCCCCATAAAGGTGTGTATAAGCCATGAAGAGAATCATCTTTAGATATGAATAGTAGTAATGAATGCACAGAAAGCAGTAGCCAAAATAGGAACAGCCTAAAATCTAAATAAGTTCATAAAATCAAATGTGGTAAATAAGTGTATAAAAATAAAATAAGCATGAGATGTAAATAATGAAATAGGTATGAATAATGACACAGATAATGTCCATGTAAGTTTATAAGTTCTGTAACTAGAAAATGTAGAGTTCTCTCTGTGAAGCTGATGTGTATAGCAAGGTATATATAATGGATCATGCCTAATAGAACCCCATGCTTAATTCCAAGTTTAGTGCTTGTGACATCTATTGAACTGATAATACTTGAAACTGTACTGTAAATTATAGAGTGGAGCCACTTTTGCATCTGATTGCTCAGCAACAGTAAACACAAGACAAAGGCATTAAAATAAGAGAAGCTTGTTTTTCACCCAAGCACACCTATGGTGAAAAGAGAAAATGAACTATGGACCCACAAAAGCTTCAACTATGTGATCAGGAAAAGTAATCTATGTAGAAATGGTTTACAAAGGTCATCCAAATGTCTACAAAAGAAACAGGATGTGAACATGTTATAGTGGTCTCATTTGCATGATTTCAATCTATTGCAGCATACTTACAAACAAACAACAAGCTCTGCTCCTGAACAGTAAACAAAATGATGGCCTTTACAAGCAAAAAAGCAAACAAGCTTAAGCAGTCCCTATGAGAAAAGAGACTACTATAGGCCTTTGAAAGTTCCCAAGAGAGCTCCAAAGCAAGAAGATTACTGGGAGAAAAGCCTCAGTAGAAGCTGAGAAGAGTACACAAGGGCATAAAAGGAGGACAGAATTCTCAGCCTGTGATCCAAGATTACTCTTGTCTTGGATCCAGGGGAAAGGAAAGGGGAAAAAGCAACTGCTGCAAAGCCATGGTGATCAGATGGCAAGATCTTGCTCAAAGTTGACCTTACCTGAAACCAGAAGAGAAAGAAATCATCATCAGGCTAGGCAATGAGAAATGATCTGCCTGGACTATTGGAAGAGTCAGGCTATGAACAGCTCAAAGACATGTCTGTGATGGCCACCTGTGCCTAGAGGATGACCCCAATAAATTTCAAGTTTTAAGGAAATTGAAAATAATTGTGGCCACTAAAGAAGCATGCACAATGACACGGAAGTTTTTTCCCCTACAAACCCATAAACAACCGGTAAACATTTTAAAATATGACATAACCTGCAGAAGAGAGAAGTCAATTTGGCAGAGGAAATGACTACAGGATGGCAGAACAGATCCAGGATGAAGTGTCATAGGAACCCTGAAAAGAAAGTTTGCTACCTGCTTATCATGGCCAGAGAGCTTTATACTCTAGCCAAAAGCATTGGTGGGGTTATGCTGTTATTACAAAATGAGACTTCTGGCTTATACACTTTCAGTGCTGCACATGTGAGAGAAAAAATAACTTCAGCACAATGTGGGTTTGGTGCAAAGATAAATAGTTCCTGTCTACCAAAATGAGAAGAAGGATAGATACTCTTGTTGTCAGGAACAGAATTCACTCACAAATAATACAGTTTCTTGATTGCTGTTTATTTGGTATGTAATACATGTAATGACCTTAGTGAATGGTCTGAAGGCAAAGAGAAAGGAAGTGAGCATAAAATCCTCAGTGACCTCTCCCACATTTGAAGATCCTGGGAACAAGTGTTATCAGTATTAGTGCATACCAAAGGCATTACCAGGCAGTGTTTACTTAACAGTCTTCAAGCTGATTCTACTACATAACTTACTAGTATATTATGGAGGGGCAGTGGAACAACCCAACACTTGTCTTCCAACACGTGGAAACAATCTACCAAGAACCCAGAAGGAAAGAAATGAAAAACCTGTATATATAACTTTTGATCTCTGTCTTCTAGATGCTGGAGCTGTGTGAACTTTCCTGCTGACCAGCAACAATGGATTCAGAGCAATGAACTATGTTTCTGTCTTCCAGTTTTCTACAAACCTGCAACCCTGGATGGGTGCAGTTGAAGTATGTGATGCTTCTAGAAGAATGAATAAAAACAATAGCGACAATACAAGAATGGATTCTAACTATGCAGTGAAATATTGTCTTAAGTGTACTGTAAGAAAAGCTGCTATGGAGTAGTGTGGCTATAATGTCCAATGAGTTGCTTGCTTATGCGGTATGTTCATGCTATAGGAAGAACATGACTCCCTTGTTGCAACAACTCCACTGGCTGCCAGTCTGTTTACTAGAACAGTTCAAAATACTGGTTATAACCTATAAAGCCTGGGTCAAGGCTGCCTGAAGGACTGTACCTTCAAAGAACTTCAAGGGAAGCACTTCTCTTGATTCCACAATGGTCAAAGATATGTTTAGGAGGAAAGCAAGACAGGACCTTCTCCGTGGCTGCTCCTAGGCACTGGAACTCCTTTCTCTGGGAAAACCAGTTAGTTCACTCTTTGTTGTCCTTTCATTAGCCTTTTAATTCCAGTAAGCTTTTGGCCAGTGATTGTTTTACAAGTAAAGAGCATTTAAAGCATGTTATACTACTTTTATTGTTTGTTTTTAAATAAGTGATTCAAATGGTTTTTATTCTCCAGAGTTTAATACTGTTTTAATCATAAAACTGTGTACAGTTTAGCTACATGTGGCTTTTTTTTAACCTGTAAGTCTTTTCTATTTTGTAAGCCACCTTGAGTTGTAACTAAAGTAACAGAACAGAAGAAAACAGAACAGAATAAATTGTCCTGCCTACAACGTCCCATTGACATTTGGTTGCCCACTATGGGAACAGAATGTCAGACTAGGTAAGGCTTCATGTTTTATCCAGCATAGAGAGAGAGCATAAAGCATATGGTGTTGTGCCTAATCAAAGTACTGTCTGTGGTTCAGTACCTTGGAGAGCTCTTAAAGAGCAGATTTGCTACACCACCGACAAGGAAGCCATCAGTACAAGCCACAAGCAGAATAGAAGCAAAATGGAATCTTCTTACCCATTTTTGTCAGCAACTTCTAATGAATCTGGGATTCATGCATATTTCCATTGTGCTTTGGACCTACATGTTCCAGGCTTCCTTGTTTGATCCCCCTCCTTTTGTTTTTGGCTCAGGAGTTCAAATAGAATTATTTTTCTGCTCCCTAGGATTCAACACCTTGGATACCCCCTTTAAATTTTGCAATAAAACTTAGAGGTGTTTCACCAGTCCACTGACATTGGGACCACCACTACTGCTTCTTTTCCTTCCATTATTCTGAAAATGAGGAAGATTCATCCATCAGAACCATTCTTTCATAGTTTTAGTACAATGCAGGCATGATCAACTTACAGTTCTCCAGGTGATGCTAGTTTGCAACTGTCATCAGCCCTAGCTGACATATCTAATCATAAGGGAAAATTGGAGTTGTAGTCATGCACATTGCCCACCCATGACTGCCATACGCACACTATAGCCCTTTTCCATTGATCACAAATGAACAGTGAACAATCACAAGGAGGCAAGCTTCCTGTCCCTCTGTACCTGCTCATTAGAACAGAGGATCACATGTCCAGGTGCATGAAAGGGGCTCTCCACAGATATTTTTATACATATGTGTAGTAGAATGGAACGTGACCCTGTGAGGGTCACTCCTACTACTAAGAAACGTAGAAGTTTGCCTACCCAAATTTGCATGCTTGAATAGGTTTTAAATAAAAAGTCATCATATGCATCACCAGACAAACCAAAAATGTTTGAAAACACGTGGCTTATCTCCATGCTATTGGATTCATGTGGAAGAAGGTGTATCTGTGCAAAGATTTATCTAGTCCTAAGACTTCTAGTGCTAACATTGCCAAGGTTATAACTAGGTTACAGTGCAAGTAAGTCTAAATACCCTAAAGGCACCAGAACGTGTCTGATCCTGGAAGCTAAGCAGGGTCAGCCCTGGCTAGTACTTGGATGGGGGAACAACTAATCAATATAAGGTGCTTTAGTAACATTTCAAGGGAAGGAACTGGCAAAACCACCTCTGAGTGTTCCTTGGCTAAGAAAACTCTATGAAGTTTATGAAGTCACCATAAGCCAAAAAGTGACTTGAAAGCACACACACAGAGTGCAAGTTGAGAATATTTTGGACTTGATTGAAGGAATAATTATTCCTAGCTGGAGAATTTCCACATTTCTGGTTTGATATCTGATATCTCTTCAGATTCCTTATAAAAGTGCACCAGATCTATGGGTGATATAGATCAATATTAATAATATTTACAATATTCAGAGGTGTGGTGGAACCAGGGCTCACAAGATCAGAGTGCAGTTAGTTTTTGCAGCACAAAGATCACCATTTGCCACCCTGCAATCTCAGCTGCAATCCTCACACTAGCTGTGGGGTGGGGGATTTCCATGATACAATACATTGCTCTGCACTGCCCCCTTTGTTAGGTGAACTATTTGGAGGGTGGCTTGGTTCTGAATAGGTACCTAAGATCCATAAGTTTTTTAGAAGATCCATCCTCAATAGAGATTCAAGCTGCCAGAATAAGTTCATTGACAGCCGGCTAGACGTTTGGACCTTCCTTTGGGATGTGGCTATGAGGACTGTGATGAGGTCCACATGCACATTAGTACTAATATTAGCCAATGTAAGCTCTCTCAAGGTAGCTGTCTCAAGGTAAAGCTCAAAGCCAAAGCTTGGAATAATTGCCTGAGATCTTTGCATCAGAGGCTGCAACGTACAACTTTGCAATGGCACAGCTACCTCATAGAGATGATAGGCAACCATGCCAGTGAACTGCTATGCTGCACAATGGGGCACCAAGCGAGAGTTCCTTTTATGCAGAGGAAACTCCCATTGTGCACTGGGACACTTTGCACAGCAGGACAGGTTGCACATTGGCCATGCTGTTGTCTGTGCTTGCACGATAGTCCCAATGGCATAGCTACTTCTCCATTCCCCTCTTGAAATACAAGCATTGTGCAACAATGCAGTTCAGCTTTACACAATTGGAAGTTGCTTTACAATGACATATCTTCCCAATAGGAGTTTTGGATTACAGCTCCCAGAATCCCCCAACAAGTGCAATCAACATGACTTTGGAAGCTGAAGTCCAAAAAATTAATTTTTCCAAGCACTGCTGTAAATTTAGAGAAAGCACTAGCTTAATCACTGGAGACTTCAGACGAAGCCACACAAGAGCTGATGAGTCTATTTAATAAATGTATAGGCTGAGTGTGTATACATGTAATATCTGGAAAGTATTGTGGTTAGCAGCTGGTATATGAATATAGCAGCAAATATCACTGAGGCTAAGTGTGGCTGAGAGCAGAGATGAATCAGGGAAAAAATGTTAATAAATGCACAAACTGAAGATAGGATCATCCAAGTTTTTTATGCCTGCTCAATAATAATCTTCTTAATTATCAACATATTTTCCGGTAGCACAGAGTGTGGCATATCACAAGATCAAGCCTGCTTAATGGCAAAAGATCAGTCTAGTTCAACTTCTTCTCTCCTTTTCATGAACAGCACAGTCTTAGAGGATGGAAAGGTTACTTTTTTGTACTACAACTCCCAGGTGTTTTGGAAGTTATAGTCCAAGAAATACCTTTCTCAAACTCTATGCAGCCTGGCACATAATAACTGTTTAATGGCAAAAGATCGGTCTAATTCAACTGTCTCCTTCTCTCTAGTTCATGCCCAGAGAAGTCGGAAAGGTTTTTTTTTTTTATTACTCCCAGCCATTCTGGATGTTGTAGTCCAAGAAATACCTTCCTCAAACTCTATGCAATCAGGCACATAATTACTTAGAAGTCCTATTTGAGTCAATGGGGCTTGCTCCCAGATAAACATTTACAGCAGGGATGGGAATCATGTAGCCCTCCAGATGTTGCTGAAATGCAGTCCCCATCAGCCCTGGCCAGCATAGCCAATGCTGAAGAATGCTGGGAGTGCAGTCTAACAACTCAACCTCAGCCCTCCACTAGCATTGATTGAGGGGATAAGCAATAATGATTTATCGCTCAAGATGCATGTAATGACATGCTATAGACATGCTGCAAGGATTCTTACTTACGTGCTCTATCAGGGTTACCAGCTATTAAAGGAACAGATAAATTTGAATATAGCTGGGAACCACGCCTGACTGAAAACAGTAAACTTTCAAGCAAGGCAGGGTTATGCCCACATATGGGGTTAGAATTGAGCATGTGTATGCTATGGCCATGTAACAGGCACTGAAGAATAAGGTGGACCTGTTGGGCCTCACTGCCAGCTGCAGCTGTTCTAATATGGATAGGCATGTAATTAAGGTTAGTTGAATATTTTGTATACATTTAATAATCAGTATGCAGCAGTAATTAAAGTTAGTTCAGTATTTCATACAAGCCTTACACAAACCTGGTGATCTCCAGATGGATGACAAAGCCCATCATTCCCAACCATTGGCAGAAAATGATGGCAGAAAATGTTGGGAGCTGCAGTCCAAGACATTTCAGAGGGCGCCAGGTGGAAGAAGGCTGTTTGATGTGGTACTCAGCACTACACCGTCTGAAGGCCTATGTGCATCTACTTCAGAGATGTAGGGTCCCCAGATGTTGTTGAAGTGCAACTCCCAGCATTCCTCACTATTGGCTAAGACTGCTGGGAGTTGCAGTCCAACAGCAAATGGAGAGGCTCATGATTCCTCTCCCTGGTCTGCATGAATACATAACATTATCAACTTGTGTCTGTCTCATTCCAAATATTTATCAAGGTCCTTTCATTTTCTCTCTATTTAACATCAGGTGTTGACTTACGAAACAGCTTTGGCTATCTTCCGATGACTGAGTCATTTCCTATATTTGAAAGAGATTGTCGGATGTTCAGTGTCAACCCTTCCTTGGCAATTGCTTTGCAATAGGATGCTGACAGAATATTTATGGATCTGTAACACTGCTTGCCAAGAATCTTTTTTTAAAAAAATATTCTTAAGGTTGAAATCCTAATAATGTTTCCCAGGGAATGTGCCCCAAGGAACACAGTGGGTCTTACTTATGAGTAAACATGCATACGATTTTATTGCATGGGGATAATTCTGACTTCCATTTCCACCTGGAAAGTCCAGGGGCCACATTTCTATCCAGCTCCTAGAGCCACTGTGAGCCACACTGAGCAAAACATACACATGCATAATTAAAACTGTGAGTGATTAGAAATCCACTTCTAGTTGATTTTTTTTAATTTCAGGGTACAGCATTTCTATTCCTTCAGACCTCTAGGAACAGCCAACTGCCCACCTCTACATTCCCATCATGTTAATTCATTGTATGCTGTGGACATTTTTAGAAAGAAATAATATAACGAATGTCTGTTTGAACAAAAGGGTATTTGTAAAAGAGAGCAGAGAAGGGGTCAGCCTAGCCTTCCATGGAAGAGAATTCCACATGAGTGGGAGCAGCCACTGAGAAGACTCTCCCATGTACTCATCAGACATGACTGTGATGCTGGTTGGACCAAGAAAAGCTCACTGCTGAAGATCTTAAGACTGGCCCTCTCCACATGGGGTTAATAAAATGGTGTAGAGTGACCTCAACCGGAGGACGTCCACACTGTGGAGCGTGCAGGGTCGGTTTTAATTTTGAGGTTCTACACCTCAAACTGCCCTAAAGTGGCCAGAAGTGGTGGCACTGCGTGTTTTTTAAAAACCACTTTCCAAGTGGTTTTTATTAAACACGAGCGTGCAGCCCTGTACCACCCCGTCGCAGCGCCCCCGTGTAGATTTGCAGGCGCGCGCAAGTGCGTGCCTGCAGATCTGCTAGGGGGTGGGCTTCCGGCTGGCAAGCTTCTCCGGTTGGTGGAGAGCCTCCGCCAGTCGTAAGCCGCCATTTTGGACGCCACCGGATGCCGCCGGATGCCACAGGAGTGTGGAGCGGCGAACGTGCGCTGCTCCTCATGGCGACGGACTTACCCGGCTTCAGATAAGCTCCGTTTCTGAGTGCTTTGCCCCGTTTCTCCCTCCGCGTGTGGAAAGGGCCTCTGTCAGGTTTGTATAAGGAAATATGATCTTTTAGGTAGACTGGACCTAAGTCATATAGGTCTTTATAGGTTATGACCAGTACTTTCAATTATGCCTGGAAACAGACCAGTAGCCAACAAAGCTGTTTTAAAAAGGGAGTTATAAGCTCCCTGTGATGGGCCCCAGTCAGCATTTTGGCTGCAGCATTTTGGACCTGCTGAAGTTTCTGAACAATTTCCAAAGACAGCCACACACAGAGTATGTTAGAGTATCCAAATGGGATGAAATCAAGGCATGTGTTTCCATAGCCAGATGTGACTTCTCAAGGAAAGGCTGCAGCTGGCACATAGTCTTAGCTGTGTCACACTGTGTTCTTATAAAAACACTGTATTCTATTGCAATACTTGAAAAGAATCACTTTGTTACAAAGAGATTTCGTTCACCATTTATAATAATGCCATTTTACTGTCTCACCTAGAGACGAGCATCTCATCATTGGTTTGTTTACTTAGTTTCTTTTTTTTCCAGTACAGGACTCAAGGCAGCTTTATAATAATAAAATCAGATACATCTAAAAGTTGACATCATAGAAAAAGTGAACATGTAACTAAACAATCAATAGAAGATATAATAAAGAGAGAATATAGTTTATTACATTCCATTATATGTATGTGTGTGTGTGTGTGTGTGTAAGAAAAGTGGTATATATGTCTGTCTGTGTGTGTCTGTGTGTGTATACACACACACATACAGACAGACAGACATATATACCACTTTTCTTACAACAACCTCAAAGCAGCATACATGTTGTGTTACCTTGAGTGATCTCTATGGCTGAGGAGGCCATTCCAGGTGTTTTGGCATGCCTTATAGTCTTGGAAAGTAGGTTAGTTGATTGGTGTTGACCAGTCCAAAAGCACTGAGTGATCTTTATGACTGAGTCGGGATTGGAACTTAGGTGACTCCAATTGTCCTTTGACTCTGCTTTCCACATAGGTATCAGAGTTCAAGAGTAAGAAACAAAGAAAAACATTTCAGACTTTTAAAAATATTTAAAATATATTTTAAAAATTTCTTAATTAATTAAGAAAAAAAAAGGATGCAAAAAAGATCCTACCCAGTGACTCTTGGTGGCCTCCATATTTGTCTGCACTCTGTGTTTTAGTCCAGACTTTAAAGAAGCTGCCCAAGGTGTTGAATTCCACCACCACCACCACTCCACACAAGGTGCAGCACTTTAAACAGTGCCTTTAAAATTGTGGCTAAAGCCTGGAGGGCATACACCATCCCTCTGCCCCAGGGGCCACCAGCTGGCATTTGATATCCCAGTTTATACGTTTAGTCAGGGTAGCATTGCGGTAGTGTAGCTGAATAGTTGGGCAGACCCCTTCTTTCTGCATCCAGTTGGAGTGCTCATATCTTCATCCCTTCTATGATCCAGACAATCCCACATATGAAGTGGGGTTTCCAAATGAATGCACAATCATATAAAAGGCAGCTCTGTTTCCAGGACAGTTCTGGGGAACAGTTCTACCCTCAAGCAGTAGATGCTAGGAGGTGGGAGCAAGATGTCAGAGAAGGATGAATACCCTATAGCTGGTCCCGCATCCCTCAAACTAGTCTGTTACCTTCAGGTGCAATGGAGGATGCTATCATGCCACTTGTACTGAAGTCCAGCTGAATTTTGTGTCTGAAATGGGGAGAGGGACACCATCTTGGGGGTTTTTTGGTTTGTGGTTTGTTTTTGTTTTTTCACACAGCAAAATGTATTGAGATGGATTTGAATAGAGAAGAATGGAAAAGACCATGTGAACACCCAGCAATCCACACTATCAGTTCTTTGCATGGAGGTTCTGGTCAACGTGAAAGGTTATCAACATAGTGGGGTGGAGGGAAAAGGACTTGTACCATTTCTCCCACCAAGTTATTTTTATAGCACCTGGTAAATACATACACTCTGGTTTAGCTTTCTCGTTGTCAAGCTGCAGTGGCTATAAAGAGATAGACCATTTTAGCTGATTACTCAGTCTTTGTTTATTTTTCTTTCCTGTATCAAGAGCTGTACAAGAAGTTGGGTATCACATCTCTGCTTTAAAAGAGCAGTGCACTTGTTCGCTGCACTGACAAGTCTCCTGCTGAGCTCTCATCTCTGGCAAAGTGCAACGATGTTGTACAAATGAACTACTTGTACAGTAGAGCCTGGGAATCTTTGAACAGTGACAGTGATGGGGTTCTCTGAATGTCTCTGCTGAAAGAGAAGACATTCCTAAAATTCACTTCCTTAAAACTAACGCTTTTAGGTTAAAAAGCTTCATTGTTCCCCCACCCGTGGAAGGAAGTATAAGTGAGTCACATGTATGATGTATACATTTCATAACAAGGAAAAGAAGAAAGATCAAATCCTGGGCTTAGAAGTTATTGCAGAACAAAAAGAACTGTACATAATTTGTTTCAATACATCTATAAATGTCATGGTACAACAGTCACGAAACATACAGAGCCAACTTGGGTGTGTGAAAAGCTTAGCCCAGAATTTCTATTACCTGTCACGTTAGCCACAAGTAAACTGATATTTTCATTTCCTAGACATCCAAGTTAATTCAGTTAACTCATATTTGATAGATAGAAAGTATACTCAGTATGTTTTCTCCATATATCAAACTATTTTGAAAGAGAATTCATTTCACACATTAATATTCATATTAAATAAGCCATCGTATAAAAACAGTGGGAAACCTCTGGCTTTCCAAATGTTTCACAGTGGATGGAAAAGATATTCCCTATCGTTCAAAAAAGTGGTCAAAAATGTGTCTTGCCTGAGAATCATAGAGAATCATAGATAGGCAAGAATCGTTGCTATTTGGGACTTTTTCTGTGTGAAAAATGCACATGGATATTTCTCGTACAGAAAATAGCATTTTCTGTGCAGACAATAACATTCCTGCAGGAAATTTGTTTGCAAAAAATAACATTTCTGCACAGAAATGTTTTATTCTATGTTTTAAGAATGCACATTTTTTAATGCATAAAACAGGATTGGCTGTGCAGGAAATAAGTTTCCTACACAGAAAACATTTGGAGAGCCAAAGGATCCCACCTCTGAAGTACAACCATAGTACTGAAAGATTCCTTGTAGACCATCTAGTTTAACCTAGTTCTCAGTAGAAGAAATCAAAAACTACAGCATCTTGGACAAAAGACTGTGCAACCTTTGCTTAAGGATATCCAGCAAAGGAAATCCAGCCACGCTTCAGTTTAGATCCTGGTGTAGAACCTCAGGCCTTCGGCTGAATTCAGTCCTCTGGAGTTCCCCAGTTGACAGTGCCCTCTTCTCTATGATGTTATTGTGCGAATGTGTTCCCAGCCTTTGTATGTGCTTTTTTCCATTCTGAAATGTGTAAATGCATCTCCTAAGTTATTCTATTAGGTTTAGTTGTTGTTTGTTGTTGTAAACCTTCTTGTCATTTCCAACTTACAACAACCCTAAGGTGATCCTATCATAGGGTTTTCTTGGTAAGGTTTGTTCAGAGGAGGTTTGCCTTTGCCTTCAACTGAAGTTGAGAGAGTGTGACTTTCCCAAGGTCATGCAGTAGATTTCCATGGCTGAGAAGGAATTCAAACACTTGTCTCCAGAGTCTTAGTCTAGCGCTCAAACCGCTACCCAAAGCTGGCTCTCTGTGTTTGGTTACTATCAGTAAAATCTTTAAATTAAATTATAAGGGCACTTTGTCATCAACTCCATTCACCACTAGGAAATGCCCCCCCAAAACTACTTTGAAATTGCATTTTGCCCTCAAACTATTGGTAATTGATTCCACTTTCTAACTGTTCTTGCTGTTGAAATGTGCCTCACACTGCTCAACTAAAATCTACCCTTCTGAAATTTTACGTTCATTACAGCTAGTCATGCCCTTAGGGAGATCAGAAAACAAGTATGTACCTTCTTCTTCATTACAGCTCTTCTTGTACTGAATGGATCTTACATTCCCAGGGGACATACAAATGTGGCATAAATGCCCTCCACACCCCTAGACATAATTTTGGGGCATTTACAAAAAAAAAAGTCTGACCCTTGGGGACCTCATAAAATGCCCTGATTGTTTAATACAATTCTGATTGATAATTCCTGAAGAGACTCAAGTACATTGAAGTCTTATTTATCCAATCTTTGCAGGCCCCCAGCCCCATCTTGAAGGGCTCAATCTTACCTCCATTCTCTCATATAAACATTCTTAAATATTCTACAGTCTTCCCCTCATATACACGAGGGTTAGCGCATAGGACCCTCATGAAAGTAAAAAAACTGTGAGTAACTCTAGGCCCTACCAAACCATATTTAACACAAAAAAGTATGATCACCATATTCAACCTACCATGGATTCCTTTGAGGCATCAAGGTTCCTTCACAAGGCAGAAGTGGCTGGCTGGTGGGGCTTACTGCCACCTCCACTGCTGCCCCATATCATTTTTAAAAGAGACTTACAAGCCTCTTTCATGGTTTCTCAGTCTCACGTGGCTTGCAGTCCCTATTAAAAAGTGGCATAGGGAAGCAGCGGAAGTGACAACAAATAATCTGTGAATAATCAAATCCTCAAAAGTGAAACCCACAAATGTGGAGGGCTGACTCTGGCCCTTTCTGCACCGGGCTATTAAAACGGTGCAGAGCGACCTCCAACGGAGGTCTTCTGCACCGTAGAGTGGACTGGGGTGAACTACTTTTTGTATTTCTGCACTTCAGTCCTGTTCAGAGCAACCGGAACGCGTCGTGCAGCGTGCTTTTTAAAAACCTCTTTTTAGAGGTTTTTAAAAAGCACAGAGTGCGCAACTCCGTGTTGCTCCGTCCTCGCGCTCCGGTGCAGATTTGCAGGCGCGCACAAGTGCATGCCTGCAGATCTACCGGGGGCGGGCTTTAGGTTGGTGAGCTTCTCTGGTTGGTGGAGAGCTTCCACCAACTGGAAGCCGCCATTTTGGACGCCGGAGCAGTGTGGAGCCATGAGCTTGCACTGCTCCTCGTCCCGACAGACTCGCCCGGACGCTGAAGAAGTCTGGTGAGTCTCGTTTTTTTGCGGTTCCTTTCCCACGTGCAGAAAGGGCCTGTATTTACTAATGCTGAACTCCTTATGTAGCTAAAATGGTACTGTCAACAAACAATTGGAGGTTTCAAGAAGTTTGGGAGGAATCCCCGTCCGAAAAAGTTAGAAGGGACGGAGACCTTGAAAATAAAAGTCAAAGTCAAAACAATCCAATGAAGACTGAGCATGTTCACTGGCCACAGAATGATGGTGGACTGTTGGAATAGAATAGGAATGGAATAGAGTAATCTGGGAGACAGTATCGCTGGCTATAATGAAGAGGGGAAATGTACCACACTTCAGCCCTTTATTAGAGGTCTCCCCCTCTTCACTATTTTTTTTTTAAACGAAGTCAAATATGCTCCTTTTTGACCAAAAGAAAATAAGTTAAATATTTTAAAATAGTTTTATAATGGACTGCAAAAACCATAAGAGATTTGTTCAGATTTTTATCCAAGTAAAGGTTTATGCAAAGGTGGGTTACTCTGGGAAAGAGACACCTCATATGTGGGGAGGAATTAACACGTGAACTCAAAGCTCTTCTAGGGTCACTCACTTGGTGCCAAACCATTGTTTGTGCAGGTTTTTTTTGCTTTGCATTCTTCTTTAACATTTCTGTATTTCATTGTAACCAACTTAATTTAACTGATGTTATTTTCATCTGTCTTATACAGATATTTGATTATGTTATTTTTTTAATCTGTGTTTGCATACATGGAATTTTTTTTAAAAGAATAATGGCATGTTTTCAGTTTTAATTAGTCCACTGGAAGTTTAAGGTATAAGTAGCCATTTGGAAGTAGGGAAATGTAATTGCTCCACCATCTGGTCAGCTGTAATATTTTATTACAATCATTTGATGAAAAGTAATATTGGTTTCATGTTGAAGATTTTCTCCAGGAACCCATTTTAGCTGAAATTTTGTTCAAAGAACTGTAAATGTCTTTTCTTTTTTTCTTTTTTTAAATCTTCTTTCAATTTTTGAATTTCATTTGCTGTACTATACTGGAAAGATGACAGCATGGATATTAACATTACATTTACACACCAGCAATCTTGAGTAATTACGAAACATGCAATAATTACAAACACACATACAGAACAAAAGAAATTAAAATACTTAACAGTAATAATTTAAAACATGTTAAAACACTAATTAAAAAGAAACACATATTGAATGCGTGGACTTTGTATAAATATGTAATACTCAAGACTCAGAGTTATTTTCAGCCATCTTCTTCAAAAAGGGTAGAACTCTTTTTTGGGTCTGAGTCTAGTATCTGATGGAATTGCAGTTTCTTTTTCAAAAACCAATCCTATAGTGAAAGAAGAGATATTTCTAAGACAAAGAGCAACAGGTGAACAAACTTGACATTTCTCTTATTGCGGAAAGTGACTTATGCTCAACACTGGAAAGAAGGAAAATGTATTGATATAAGAGAATGGAAATTCAAAGTCCTGGATATGGTAGCGACAGAAAAGCTAACTTTTTCATTTAAAAATAAGCCAATCCAGGGCTTTGAAAGAGCATGGCAAGAGGTATTGAACTAGATAAAATAATGAAATAGGAGAAAAGAAAGAAGGCTGTGAGAAAGAAGGAAGATAAAATGAGGTGATAAAAGATAAAATATAAATAGTAAAATATAAGTTAAAAGTAATAGTTTATGATTGTTGTAAAATAGAGACAATGTATGGAACAATGTTTACATGGAATGAAATGTTAAACTCAGATTCAACTGGGAAAATTGATATCTGGAAGCAGGGAGGGTTTTTTTATTGTTTTTTTATTGATAATTTTAATAAAAATGTTTTTAAAAAAGAAATTTCTCTTACATGGAATTTCCTTCTGCCGTCTAAAAGTAAAGTGGCTGATGTAAGCAAGCATTTCTTTCCTGTATTCATGGTAACATTATCTTATCTGTTGATGATATATACAAAGTGGACTACCACTGTAAATGTTCAGTTCTTGTTAAGGTTGCCAGGACAAGAGCATCCCATGTCCTGAGATCTGTCAGCCAAAACCTGAGACTAGGGTGGCCCCTGATGATGTTATAGGGAGTGGGGCCTCATGATGACACTAAGCATGATGTATTAGATATCAACCGCAGTTGCTCAAAGTGAATAACACAGAGACTGATACCCTACACTGAAGTCCTGTAGTATAAATCTCTGCATGCATGAATTTTGCCATGCAAGGCTTGTGTTGAATGGCAACGTTGTGCAACTGAACATAGACCTAAATCTGCAACTGAATGCACAGGTGAATTGCATGCACAGATCCATCTCCACCCATCTGAACTAAATGCAGGCATTCTGCATTGCATAAAAAACTTTTTCTGTAGGTAGAACTTAGATGTTTGCATGGCACAGACAGGATTCCAGACACCCCCACTGTTCTATCTGAGCTCCCCTAGCCTCCTTCTTCCACCATTTCCTGTGCCCCAAACACCTCTCTCTGAGGTCCTTCCTTAGAGCAGGGTATTGTGGGTAGGGTGGCCATGAAGACCACGTGTGCCGCCACAGCACATGTTGTTTCCACAGCCACCCTTCTCTCAGTGCCTTAATCTGAGGGCTACACAGGCCCACCTGCTCACTTTCTGGATGTGACATTTGTCACAGATGGAAACTGTTCAACAAGATTTTCTGGAATGGCAGCAGCTCTACTAATGGGCAAGGGTTCATGACCAGTCATGCTCCAGTGCCTCCTTCTGCCTAACGGAAGGGGCAGATTTGTTACCCGTGCTTTTGAGATGCTACCATAGGCAATGATTGCCTTCCTTGACAGGGTCATCATAGCTTTGATGGGATCCGTCATGGCTTTGCCTAAAATGATAACAGTCATGGATGAAATTCAGCACTGTTTAAGTCATTTCTGACTTATGGCAACTCTGACAAGATTTTTAAGAATGGGTTTGCTTTTGACTTCCTTTGAGGCTCTTTCCGCATGATGCGCCCAATCCACCATGGGGACAGGACAAGGACAGGGCCAGGACAGTGCTTATGCACAACATCATCTCAGACCTGTCTTTCTCCTGTCCCCAGGCAGTACTATTGTGAAACAGTCTTAAGTTTCATGTTCCTCTTTGCCTACACTTGTAGTTTGTATATGTAATGGTAATGAAATAAATAAATATATAGACACTTCAAATTTCAAGTGCTATGAATCTCTAAGGACAGGTCATTTTCTAGTCCATATCACTTTTGAATCTTTTGCTCATGACTCTAATCTAATCTATCATTTTTATTTTTTAAAAAAGTGTGAAGCAAAATTATTTGGCATCCTTGATTTGCAGTCTCTCCTTATGAGTGAAGCAAAAGAGCTAGTTTATCATGCCCTTTCTTGTGACTTTTTCTTAACATTTTTAACTCAATAGGACTAGAAATGTATCTAGACTGCTCAGTGATATAAATATCACTCTGATATACTTCAACTATCATGTTGCATTCTGGAGAATCCCAGGATTTGTAATTAGTGAGGTATTTAGAGGTCTCTGCCAGACACCTCTGGTGTTACATTCAGGGAAGTATGCTCGAGTTCTTGACCACAGAATTCTAAATATCTCTCAAAACTACAAATCCTAGGATTCCTTAGAGTACAACAATGACCTCTCAAACTGCTGTCACTGTGTAATGTAGACAGGGCCATTGAGAGCAAATTTGTGGTGTAGGGAATTTTGGGGGGAAGGGAGGGCAGGTAATAGATCTATGTAATGGGCAGAGGCCACCAGTGGGTGACTCTGGGCTGGCCAGGTTGCTAAGTAAGTACGTCTAGGCTGGGGCAGTGGTTTTGGACTGAGTGGGAAAGGGGATCCTGGGTGTCCATGAAAGGGTGCTAGATGGAGGTGGGAGGAGAATGAGACAACTATCTGATGTGGTCATTGGGGAAGAACAAGGCAGGGTCTCCAAAGTCTGGAGCACTCTGGAGTCTAGTTGAGCTGAAGGTGGACTTTCCACCTTTGCTGCCACGGTCGGAAAGACAAAAATGTATGCAACATAGTCAAACCACAGGATTCCTTCCACACTGCCAGATCATAGCAATATGTGCTTGCTCCCCTCCTTCAGCCTAAGTGCCCCCTGGTGTGCCTTTGCTTTTGTGATTTTCTCCTGAAATACTTAACATATACCAGTGTTTTCATCCTTAGCAACGGTCCTTCCTGCCACTTTTCATACCTCTCCCTTTTGATTCTCAGATCATGAAGACTGAAATCCTCTCCACACCTAAGTCCCATGGAACTTTAGCAATCACGTTATTATAAAGTTGTTGGTTGAACACTTTTCCTGCTATGGTCACCTTGGTTTCTGCAAATCATCTCTTCTAACCCAACAGTCTCTTGGGTTCAAGACAGAGACAGTCCAGTGGATTCTGTCAAGGTAGGTGCCATGGCACAAATCTGTATTGCAAGTCTGTCCAGTAGAGGGCAAACTCTCTCCCTCTCTCTTCTCCCCCTCTCCTGCCTCCCTCCCTTTATCTTCACACACCGAGTTCATTATAATAAGGTTCTTGCAGTTTTGCAGAGCAGTCTCATGCAGATTTCCACAATTACCTGCAGGATTTTGATGACTGTAAATCACTCACCACAGGCTAGCAAATGGATTTTTTTTTTAAGCTGTCCTCATTGTATAAAATAGCTTTGCATTTGGAAAATTACTTGAACATTCCATTTTTATTCCACATGTGAAACCCAAGTCACCTTAAATAATCCTATTTTTCCCCCATTGGTCTCCATTTGGAGATTATTTCTTTGCCCATCTTATTTAAAGCTCTATTTCGTACAAAGTAAGAATGCATCATGACTGATTATATGTTTCAGCTATTGGGAAACGATTCAGAATTCCAAATTGCTATTTCATTGTATCAAACTTTACTAAAAATTTCTGTGTATATTCTGAAAGAAATATCCATATTTTTAACACCATGCTAGCAGAGAAACGGTGTTCCTTTAATGGCCTAAATCTAGGCCATCATACTCAATGGGGATTCCTGCTTTTGACAAAAATGGATGCAGCGTTCATCTTTAAAACTCTTGTACTTTCTTCGAAGAATAGTCACTAATTGTTACAATTCATATAGAGGAATGAAATAGCTATTCTTTTCTGGCCAATGCTTCACCATTGTTTAGCATGGTTTGAACACAGCAGTGTCTATGACTATCAGTTCTTGAGAGGGTTTTGGGGAGAGATTCTTTTTAAAATGCCCTTACCCCAACAGGTGGGGTAATTCAAAATGGCTATTCACTGCCCATCAGTACAAGTGGGTTTCCATTGATACCAATGGGGCTAATCTGTGAATTTTTGTGAGCACACCTAGTACCACTATCATCTTAGACACAGATGTTTAATTTGCATTTACTTTTCTATCTGTATGGTGAGCATATCAGACTGCCTTGCTTACTTTTGACAAGACAATTTCCTTGAGAAAATTAATTTTACATGGAATGTGTTGGAGGTGAAAGGTATACTTGCTTGGGTTTTGAGATCCTGCAAGTGTCCCTGAAAATCTGTTATAGGTGGTTAGAAGACCCTTCAAAACATTGCTAGAGGTGATATGGGAAGCTCTGGGAAGCAAGGATGTAAAATTGTGTTTCGATCTTCTACCACCAAGAGCCCTGCATGGGATCAATGGCCCTTTGGGAAAGAGAAGGAGCCTGCCTCATTCTTGGTCAGAACATAGATCTGTAGATATATATATGCACACACACACACATTCACAACTTCTCTGTTCAGGGAATATAAAATGCCTCAGCTAATATAGCTCTAGTGCTGAGGGAGCATCTCGTTCTGCCCCATTTCTGTCATAACAGAGAACAGTCTGCTGACAGTCTGGCAGAGCTGGCCCGGCAACATGTTTAGTTAAGTACATAGTAGCACAGTTTGTATAAAGTCTTGTTGCGGGAGAGGAAGAGGTGAGATCAATCAAAACATCATTATAATGTTTTAGGAGCTGTTGTTGTTGGGAAAAAAATGCCATTTTGCAGGTTATAAATAAAGTGATGGCTGGTTTGATAGTTTAACACATACCTTTGGGTATGTTTATAACCATTTATATTTTCTTTGTAATTTTCTATTTTATAAGCTGCCTTGAGTCCCAACTTGAGCAAAAGGTAGGGTATAAATAAATGAATTGATGGATGGATTGAACTACAGACAGCTATCCTGGAGAAGAGAGCTGCAAAAGCTGAATGAGAAGTGAAGATCTTTTTATTCAGGCAAGTCTTTGATTTTTAAAATAGATGGCAGTAGTGTGTATGAAGTGGTATGCTATTTTAATTTGTTATTAGAAAATATGTTTTAAATGTGTTTTAACTGTTTCAATCATAGTTTTCAATATATTGTTATTTAAGTCTTTTTTTTTTTAGAAAAACTTTTGTAAAATAAGATTTTAATTTAATCTTGTTGAAGCTTCTGGAAGCTACTTTGCATTCCATTCTTAGAGAAAGGGGGGTATCAATTAGATAGATAGATAGATAGATAGATAGATAGATAGATAGGAATAGAGAAAAACAATTATATTCAGTTAGAGCAGTGGACAAGGAATTGGAAAAGTAATAATAAAGATATTAGAGAATACACTAGATTTGAACAAGTGATTAAGCAAAGAAATGGAATGGAGGAAAATGAAATATTGAAGGGTAGCACAGGTGAAATATATAAAATATTGTCAATATATGAAGAAGAAGATGAATATCAGAAAAATATGGGAGGAAGAACTAACACAAAAAATAGATATTCAAGAATAGGGAAAGATTTGGAATCAGCGTCATTTAAAAAATTTATCCGTAAGGATAAAAGAGAATTATTATAAATTGGTCTGAAGATGGTACCTAACACCTGTAAGGTTAAACCATATAGATAAGAAACACTCAAGGTTATGTTGGAGGGGTTGCCAAGAGATTGGCACATATACTCATATGTGGTGGAATTGTGAAGGTATACAGACATTTTGGCAAATTGTGTTTAAAGAGATAAAAAAGATAACAGGAATTGACTTACAAATATGTTCAAGTATAGCATTATTATCTATATTTGATAAGGTTGATTGTACCCAGGCAATGAAGAATTTAATTACAAATTCATTAACTGCAGCAAGGTTAATTATATCAAGAAAATGGAAAATGCAAGAAGATTTTCAAATAAAGATTTAGTATAAAGAAGTGTGGAAAATAGTGATTAATGATAAATTAACATGTCGAATTAAAGCCAAAAAAGGAATAATGAAAGGGAATGATTTTGAAGAAAAATGGAAGATATTTGTGGGAAAAAGTTCTAATAAAAGAGGGAAGCGTCACACCTCCACAAGAAGAATTACAATTTTGGAAAGTAGAGTAAGCTGAAAGATAATTGACTTGAGAGAGGGGTTAACACTTAGTGTTAGGGCTTACATTTAAGGTTACATTTAAGGTTAGGGTTAGTATTAATATGTTTAGAAATAGAATCATATTCAGTAACAGCAACAGGTTAAATATAATTGAAAAAGAAAGAGTTAAGAATGTAACAAAAATATATAAGCAATATGATATATAACATGTGGAATAAGTATATGACGATAAAGGATCTGGAAAGAAATAATAATGTAAGCTATTTTGTTGTAATGTTTTCTTTTTCAACTTTTATGGTAATCATGTGGTGTTATGTTTTGTTCTTTTTCTTTCATAATTAATAAAATTTTAAAAAAAAGAAATGGAGAAAAACAACACCACTAAGACACAAAGGGAAGGTATCAGCATGATTGGCTGAACGCCAAGGTTTGCATTAAAAAAATATAATATATTAATAAACACAACAAAAAAAGCAACAAACTTCAGGAGGTTGCATAAATAACAGTTCCCCACTCTGCAGTGCTGAATCAGGACTGAGCATGCTCAATAGTCCCAGAATACTGAGTGGTGGCCGAAAAATAAAAATGAAAAACTGAGGGAGTACAAAATGGGATTCCCTATTTGGAGACAAAGATTGATTGGAATCCAGAACAAGGGAGAAGATAGGATATGTTTTGCTGTAAATTCTCCTTGGACCCTCCCAGTATATTTAGTAGCATGATCTTCTCAGTTGTCATATGGCTGATATTTGGATATTTTTTTCTGTTTGTCATTATACATCCGTTTTGTTTTCCTTGAAAAAATGTTAACAGAGTTTTACTCTGGGGATGTGCATGCTTTGTTTCTTATGCTATTGAGGATCTAAATGTAATTGCTTGTTCCAACTAAATCCAAATTATTGACTTACCATTCAGAGCTTGATTCAGTAGGTCTACTCTGGCTGGGACTTAAGCCCTTTTCGCATTCCTTTTTTTTTGCGGAAGCGCCCCTTGAGCATTGCATGAATGGGAGTGTCGCTCCGTGCGATGCACTCCCACTCGTGCGACACTCATGAGGCTAAAGCGGGGCGCACATGCATTTTTTTATTTTCGGCTCTAAGCCGAAAATACGGCGCGCTCGCACAATGCTCGCAGCGTCCTCGCGCATTTACCTGCATGTGGTGCTTCGGCGAGCCGGACCGGTCACGCTTCCTTCCCCCAGCGCAGCCTACAGCTCCCAGACTGCACTGCGGAAGGAAGGAAGGAGCGCTAGCGCGATGGTCGCACTACGAGGAGGCAGAAGAGCTGTCGTGAACAGCGAGTGTGAGTGGCTGCTTGCGCAAGTGCCGCTTCCCACTGCTGCGATGAGGTAAGGTGCGAAAAGGGCCTTAGGAATGGCCTTTAGGCCTGTTTGTTAATCATCATGTTTGAACAATGGACAAAATCTTGTTTAATGCTAGCAAACTTACAGGGACAGAATCAATGGCAGTGAAATCCTGGAGGTGGGGCTCAGTGTGGCTAATCAATATTGGCAAAGCTTAGCCCACTCCCAATGTGTCATTGTGCTGCAGTTAAATGGTGAAATGGTTTCTGCAAGGGAATTTTGGATACCTCCTTGTGCAATTATCTAAATAATACCATGGCCAGTGTAACACCCCTAGAGCATTGTAGCTAATGAGTTTAGCAAGAGCCTGTGTCACAAATACTGGGTGCTGCACAGACTCCATCATAATCAGGTACCTTCCTGCTTATTGTTACTAGGTATCTTTAATGTTATAAATCAGGTATGGTTCCCCACTCCATCTCTTCAGATTGAGGATTCTTTGCCATTTGTCAGCTAACCTGTGTCTGTTTGGAAGTCCCTCTTGTCACCATCTAGTTACCTGGACTCCCAGCTTGTGACCACTGGCATAGTCCAAAGAGGCAGTTTTAGCGTCAACATTCCACTTAAGCAGTCTTAAATACTGGATTTTCAGGACTTTTTATATGAGATAATAAGTGGGCAGCTTAGCAGGCTTCAGGCTTCAGGCTTCACAATCTTTTATTTAAATGAGGAAACATTCATTCACACACACACACACACACACACACACACACACACACACACACCGCTACTCCCTTGGTGGAGGAACATAGACTTCTCATTGTCTAGGCACTTAATTTATATATTAATTCTACACTTCATGTAAGGCATCACATATTTTAGTCATATTAGCAGATACAGGCCATTTCCGCACTAGACTGTTCTAATGTTATTATTCCACTTTGAACATCCTGTAGAATCCTGGGGTTTGCAGTTTAGGGAGGGGCCTAGTGCAGAAATGGCCATATAGACCTAATACTTTATATATTTTCTGTGTGTCAAACACACAAGCATCTGTATCGTCACAGGCATCCAAGGGCTATTATCTATCTAGAAAAGAAATGATCTATTTCTATATAGCTTATTCAATATTAAGAGCAGAGATTGTCTCCCTTTCTCACCAACTGTTTTATTGTGCCTGTCATGTAGGAGCAGCAGCATAAAGTCTATCATAGACAGCAGGGTCTCAAAGTGTTGGAGGTTGTGTAAATAACCTAACTGTTGTGTCTCAGAAGATAGAATTTATAACTTATCCCCTCCTTGGTCTTATGTCCACCTATCAAGAATGATTATTAATTGCTTTCTTATCAACCAAAGGGAAATAAATTTTACTTAATGTCAATAAAAAATTTCCTCTCCAAAGAGAAATGAGATTTCACTGACCATCTATACAAGGCCACTAAGGGACTATCTTCTGCATCACTGACCATTGATATCTTAGTTTTTGCTAATAGATAGTTACATCAGATACGAGTCAGCCATCAGATGATTGCATCAGCCTACTTAAGGCCAATAGTACCAACGCAGTATCAGTTTCTTCTCCATATACTGACCACTTGTTTATTACTTTCTCTTTAATCATCTTTGTTTTGGATTAGGGAACTGCATGCCTAGAACTAGCTGGTAAGCTTTTGTTTATTTCAAGCAGACATGCTTTCCACTCTATTGATATAGACTTATTTCCTTAATGCTTCAGGGGATTAAATTTTGCAAACTATATTCTAAAATAATGCTCAGCTTGGAACAATCTCCAGCTTTTGCCAAATTTAAGAATCTGAAGCCTTTAGTTTATACCAAAACAGTGTATCATAACAGTCCCTTTCTCAAGAAACATTTGGTTCTGCTCTCTTCATCAGATGCAGGTGCTTTCTGGAATTCTATTGTCATTGAGGCAGTTTCTACTTCTCTTGGCTGTTTTCAACTTTCTTAGTCCAGTTTTTCAGGTGAGGGTTTTTTCTCTTCTTTTTGTGGTCACCAGTTGCAATGGGAAGAATGGGACCATGGAGCAGTATATCAAATTATTTACAGTCTTCTTGGATCAAGTCAGTTTGCACAGATGCACTATTATTAATAGTTGATAGCTATAGACCAAAATTGCATAACTGTACAAGCTGTGTAATAAAGTCCATTCTTTCATATCCTTTTCAAATTTAAGAAACTGTACATGTACAACAGAAACAATTATCACAGGCAATCCATCCAATGTACTACATTGTAATGCTCTATCACGGTATGCAATATACATTTCTTTCCATTGTTCAGAGTTAGGGGTGCAGTAATCGTTGCTTGAGCACTCTTTCTGTGATTCTACACATTGCATTGGTTCAGGGCTCTGCTTGCCATGTGCTACAGTTTTATCATGCGTACCTTCAAGTTGACTCTGACTTGTGGAGGTGCTATTGTAATGTTTTGGGGAAAGGGAGTTTTATTCAGAGGAGGATTTCCATTGCCTTCCTGAGAGCTTTGCTGAGAGCTTGTGATTTGCCCAAGATCACCCAGGGGGTTTCCATGGCTAAACAAGGATTCTCCACCATGCTCCCCCTCCCATTCTCTTCTGCCTCCCCCCCCCCGCATTCCTTTGCCTTTTGCCTGGGCATGGAGAAGGTGTACCTCCTCCGTGCCTGGCAAAAGGCAACAGAAGAGGCGGGAGAGACGCATGCCACCCTCACTCATTCCCTTGCCTTTTGCATCTGCATATATTCTTCATACCTGAGCAAAGGGCAAGGGAATGGAGGGAGGAAGGCACATGCAAGCCTTCCTTCTCTGCATAAGGTGCTCTCCCTTCCATTCCCTTGCCTTTTGCCATGGCACACATTCTTCCCCATGCTGGGCAAAAGGCAAGGGAATGAGGGGGAAGGAATGTGTGCACCTGCCTTCTTCACATACAGTGCTCCCATTCCAATTTCCTTGCCTTTTGCCGAGGTGCAGAGAAGGAAGGCATGCATGACCAAGCAAAAGGGGAGAGACTGGGAGGAGGAGAATGCGGGGCGGGGGGGCAAGCACATGCCTTGTGAATAATCAAATTCATGAAAGTCAAGCCCACAAATGTGGATGGAGGGATTGTATTTTTAAAGAAGAGTTTGGACTGTTTTTAATTGGTTGTTATTTATTAAAGATACTAAAGTGTTAAGAGTGTTTTTCTCAATTATGCACTGTCTTTGGGTCCCTGGTGGGTCAAGAGGCAATAAAAAAATGCCTTGAATGAGTGAGCGAGTAAGTGGGTGAATGAGTGAATGAATGGCAGTTTTTTTATACTACAACTGCCAGAATCCCTCAGCCATTATGGACACTAGAAGGATTCCAGGAACTCTATTCCCAAAAAGTAGCTATTCCAACACGTGCTCAGATACACCTATTCCTGCTCACGTTTAAAATCTAAAGTCTTGGTATTTTGTTTATTTTAAATAATAACTTTTTATTTAATCATGTTGTATCTGAAAAATGTCTGAATGTATGAATGAATAAATGAATGGGTTGATGAGTTAGTGAGGGTAGAGTGAGCAGGAGCTCACTGTACTGAGTTCTTTGCAGCAAAATTGGAATACAAAAGTAATAATTAAAAAATAGCTATGATATAAGCACCTGACTTTTAAGAAGCCCTTGTTTCATTCACTCTTTCAATTCATAGCTCAAACCCCTGGCGGGTACTGTAGCCTTTGTGCTCAGGAATTGTTCCTTTTATGCATTTCCACAACATTGCCAGTACCTAAATTGCCAATCTTTATATATGTAATGCCATCGAATATAAAAAGTACATAGCAGGACTGCCTTTAAAAATCGCCTTTGGCTCACTCCAGGCCAAGGTCTGAGAAGAAGGTTATTTAACTCTTGTGATCAGCTGTCCACATCAGCTGTCACATTTGCATATTTAGCTTATTATAAGGTTAAATAAAGTTGCCTTGTGACACTCATATTGTATCTATTACATATTTCACTTCAAAATCTCATCTTTCCTAAACCCTCTTCAGCATGCTTGAAGCAGAAAAGCAAAAATGAAAGGAATTTTCTATTTAAGTCGAGCACTGACATTCTGTTACACAATTCGATCTTGTCTATATACCTGCTCTCAAAAACACAAGACACTAAACAACAAAAAAAAATGGTGAATGCATTGAGTCAGCAGTGGCATAGGTGTCTGAATGCATCTGTAGCTTCCCTCTCACTCATCAGTGTAATTGTTGTCATGTTATTCTATTTTTTGATTAGTCTGGTCCGCCAATCTCCAAGCTTTTTCTGGCCAAACGTTCTTCTGCCAGTTGTCATGGTGACTGAATTGTTAGAGAGGAGAAAAGCTCTGTTGTCTCTCATTGTTCTGTTGTGGTTTAGGTAATGCAGGAGGCATCACGAGTGAAGTGGATGGACCTTTTTTGCTCTACATCATTTCGGAGTATTGAAAATCTCACGTGAAAAAGGAGCAAGTAGGCCCCAACCAAAGAAATAACTAAGTTCCTTTTAAAAAGAAAATGTATGTTATTGTAAAAAAAAAAAAGGGGGGGAGTAAAAACAGCAGTAAGAAAATAGCTCTGAAATATTTTAGTTAGTATGAGAACAATTGCTACAATTGGATTGTGAGTACAAATACCAGCAATTTTGCAATTTTTATTTAATCTTATTAAAATCAATGCTGCTGCTTCATCATTTTTTAGGAGGGTTGCTCTGAGTCTCTTTACTATTTGATTGTTTGAAATGGAAACTCATGGATTAAGAGTGGGAGAGCATAACTGTAGGAAATATCATGTACTCAATAATTTGTTCTAATGCTTAGCAGTAATTGCTAGACAGTTACTTTTGTTATGCTACTTGGAGAATTAAGAAAATCTTTTTTTATTACAGGGGATTTATCTTCCATTTTTTAAAATCCTAGTGGTAGACACTTTATATTATTTCTTTCTCAGATTGGTGAAAGCCAAGGAAAACTAGAAGGAAACCTTAGAAGGGAAATGAAGATATCCCTCCTCTGTTTCAGCGGAATGAAATAACAGACAAAAATCTTTCTGTAAGTTTTTCAAAATGATTTAATCATCATTTGAAAGGGAAATTATTCACCAATATAAAAAGCTTTTAGTAAAAAAAAAATGTTCATCCATCTCTGTAAGAGAGAGAGATGGGGGAGATTGTAGCACATCTATTTCCAGCCCTTGGATTGTTTTTATTGAGAAAAGACAATGTTGGTATTACAATGTGTGCTATTTTCTGTTACACAGAGCTACAACTTTGGCAGGGGAAAGATTGGATTGTTGCTTGCAGCTGAAATGAACACAATGGGATGTAGTAGTGAGCAAACAAGCATACAAGCAAACAATTGTGTTGTCAGCAGCCACTCTAAATAGTTACCTTGTTTTTTTCTTTACACTTTGCCATGCTGTAATATGTAGCATGGTAGTATTCCTTTCCTAACAGCATTCTGAAAATCAGTGTTGTCTCATTAGGTACAATAGCCACCAAATGTGTATACTGTCTTATCATCTTAATGTTCCACCATAGTATTAGGATATCCACATCCTAATGAAAGTCAGTAGCTACAATATCATCCCTGGTTTGCATAAACTCTACAGAGACATTAAATAATGCCATCATATGGGTAACTCTTTAATGTTACTCTAGTAGTGCTGAAGCAAATGCTATGCTGACCCAGCACTAATTAGTTCATTTCTGTTCACACACATGCTCATTTTTCAAAGCCAATTAGTCCATTTTCCCCCTTGCTTCCTCTCTAAAAGCACTGAAATCCTGGGAGGCTACCCCATGCAGCAGGGGGAAATCTAAAGGCCAAAAGAAACAAAGGAAAAAGATAAAAGAGATGTTCTGGCCATACATTTCTGTCCTGCCTGATTGAAGTAATTGGTTCCTATGAAGAAAAACGTTTGAACTAGTTTCCTAGAACTGGAGCGCTCGTGAAGGAGGTATCTAGTTAGAATGATTTCAGCTCTACACCTTTAGAACTGGATGGTGGCAAACTCTGTAGAACTAGAAGCACCTTCAGTCTAAAGACAGCTTTCAAAGGAGAGTAAAAGTTCATCATGCAAACACTAATTGCATTGTGGCTGTTCAGTAAGACTTAAGTGTAGATGACTTTCCAAAAATATGGATTGATTTCCTGTGTCACTTTGGATGTTAATCTATGCATGAACATAGGAAGTAAAAGCATTTCCCCATGTTATTAATGTTTGTAATGTCAACTTGTACATCTTCCCCAAGAGCATGAATCACCCTTCTCCTCCTAGGGAAAGTTCGCATGTCACAGTTAGGAGACACTGTTCCTTTGTACTTTCTACATGTATACATATGACTAATATTGGAAGCCACTTAGATCTATCATGAGCTAACATGCAACTGCACTTGTGGCTGTACAAGGGAAAGACTTATCCTTGTGTAAGGGCATAACTTCATTATGAACTGCAGCATGAAACTTAATACTTTTAACTGAACCACAACTAATACAAGCCATTAAAAGACGAAGAAGTAAGAAGCTCAAATGGGAAAAAAATGTGCACTAAAGATAGAAAAGATATAAAAAGATATAAAATTTACCCTGTGCAGTAATTTGAAAGAAAATATGTACAAGTTGTCAAAAATGTCTAAGAATGTATCAAATCAATGTTGTGGTTGTCAGGATAAGGAAGGATCTTTTTTTCATATGTGGTGGATTTGCAAGAAGGTGAAAAGCTATTTTTTAAAAAATTTAAAAGTTGATTTTTTCAATGTCACCGGAAATGTTTTTCTTGGGAATTATGGATAAAGAATTGGATAGTAAATACGGACTGCTTCTTTGATATATGTTAACAGCTGCAAGAATGTTGTTTGGCCAAACTCTGAAACAACTAAAGTGCCAACAATAGAAGAGTGGGTTGTTAAAGTTGCAGATTTTCCTCAAGTTGCCAAAATGATGTGGATTTTAAAAGATAAACCAACTAAAAATTTTCCAAAAGACTGGAAACTGTTTTTAGCAATAAGAAACCTAGCGATTTAACAATTTTTGACTATGGTTGTTAGTAATTCTGGTAAGTAGAATGTAGTTAGACCTATAGAATGGTAGAATAATGATAGGATAAGACACTCCCTATTAATTGGTTTTTCTTTTTCATGACAGTTTTTGCAGAGGGGTCAGAGTTCCTTTGTGTTTTAGCTAGTATAGGTAAGTTGTATTTATGGTAATAAATTAATGTTTTAGTAAGGTGTTTTAGTATTATGGCTTAGTTTCAGTTCAGTTTAATTTTGTTTTGTTTAGTTTTAGTTTTAGCTTTAGCTATACATATATTATGTATAGGTTGTTTCTTTTTTTCTTTTTCTCTGCTGTTGAGAACCAGTTTGCATTAAAATTAATAACATGGTGTGTATTTTTTTTTAAGAGAAGTAACAAGTAACACCTCAGATAGTTCTTGTTGTTATTTGTTGTCAGCTTTGACTTATGACCACCCTATGAAATGAGAGGCTTGCTAGTGGCCCAGTCATCAACAACTCTGCTCAGATCTTGCAGTCTCAGGGCTGTGGCTTCTGTGATTGGAATCAATCCATCTGTAATGTGGTCCAAGCATTTTCCTACTGCTTCTACTTCTCCCAGCATCATCATATTTTCCAGTGAATCATGTGGTCTTACGATGTGCCCAAAGTATTATAGCCTCACTTTAGTAATTTTGGCTTTCAGTGAGAGTTCAGGTTTCATTTGCTCTAGAACCCATTCATTTGTCTTGTTGGGGGTCCATGATATCTGTAGAATTCTCCTCCAACACCATATTTTAAATGAGTCTTTCTTCACTGTCCAGCTTTCACAAACATACATAGAAACTGGAAATACTGTGGCCTGGATGGTTCTGACTTTGGCATTTAATGATATATCTTTGCACTTGAGGATCTTATCTAGTCCTTTCATAAACTGGCCTTTCAGGCCCTAGTCGTCTTCTAATTTCTTGACTATAGTCTCCATTTTGATTTATGACTGAGATAAGAGATAGAAAATCTTTAATTATTTTGATGTCATATAACTGCTTCACTTTCTCATTGTATAATTGGAGGGAAAACATGGTTTCTGCTGACCTGATAGACCCACTACATACAATGATCTGTTTCCTCTACTCCAGATATTGACCAGACCTTGTGTACAGCATCCACATTCTCACGTTGTGAAAAATGGAAGATCAGAAATCATGTGTAGAGGAGCAAATTCCATTTGGCTACATATGTATTTAATTCTGTTCCAGAGATTGTAAGTAACTCATTATGGTAAACATGTCAGTTATTTCTTTTTTTCCCCCTTCTTCTTTCTTTTATTCTTTCATGCAATGAGAGCTAACATCATTACTTTAAAGGGTAACATAAATTAGGTTTGCTTTCCTGCACAATATGAATTAAATATGCTGGTTGAGATTGTCAGATCCAGCTATCATGCTATAACTCTGTCACCTCCTGATTCAACCCCTCAAAATCCATCTTAGAAACCAGGCAGTCACACTAACCAAAGAAGACACAAGATAAGGAGTCAAGAACTGCCCCAACAGCTGTTTGCACCACATCTTTTTGCTAGGAGGAGCTGGGAAGCATAATCAATCAGCACATTGCTCTCTAGTGCCTCAGAACTCCATTGGTTGCTGCCTGGTTTTTAAGATGAGTTTTGAGGGCATTCATGGTCACTGTGTTGCTGCCACAAACGTACATGTAAATCACAGTATTTATGATATCATAAGTCTGGCTTACAAGATCATAAATACTGGACAGGATGCCATCCATAGTATAATATAAATGCATTGTGAGTTGAGTTAAGTTAATGTGCTTGTTGTTAGGCCAAAATTGTCAAGAGAAAGAGAGAGAGAAGGAGGGAGGGAGAGAGAGAGAAAGCACACTGGATAGATGATATACTATGAAAGCAAATGAAACATTGAATAACTGGAGCAATTGCAAGGAGTCAGGAGAATAAGTTCACTGCCTGAAACCATGCACATACTTATAAACAGATTACTATTCAAATTAACAAGAAGGGCAAATAGAGGGTTAAGCTAGGCTATTCTACAAGACAAAATTTAGAAAATTAAATGAGAGACCAAGTGCAGGTATCAGTTAACAACTGTCAAATCCTCATAATGTCTTTTTCAGTGATATGATACAAACAGCTAGCTCTGTCAAACGAATGAAGACATGCAGATCTGTTTCCATTAGATCTTATCTTTTCCCCCTTTAACAATTATGATTTTTATATAACATCCGATCATGAGACATCTCCAGAACTGTAAAGCAAATCCAGGTAGTACCTCAAGAGACAGAAAAAGGCAGACTTGTTTGCCTTTACTCCCTGTAAAACCCGTAAAGGTCAGTAGCTCCTGTGGTAGTGGATGCAAATGTGCTTCACCCCCTGTAAGTCCTGTAAGGACTCAGGGTACTGTTTCCACTGTCAGGAGAACTATATTTAAGCTTGAGGTTCAGCGGAAAACAGGAGGCAGCAACAGAAGCACCACTGAGACAGAGGCAGCTCCAAAAACTGGAGATAGCAGTCCATCACTACAGAAAACACCGAGTGTTTGTCTGAGACCCCTCTTCAGTTGGGAGTGGATCTCAGGAATGCTAACTGCCTTCATAGCATATAAACTTGGGTAAATTGGTAAAGAATTATAGGACTAGCAGTCCTCTGAATCACTTTGTGAGGCACTAGATAGTGTTGCTGAGGACAGGGGAGAAGAGTCTCTGAACAAAGGCAGCAGAGACATGATCGCAGGGCTAGAACAGAATGCCCAATTTCATCATGGTGGCAGCTCTCTGCCTCTTCTTCCTGTCAGAATGCTTAGGCTGGCAACTATATAAGACATATAGTTCAGGAAATATAGGGACAAGAAATGAAAGATTCCAGTGTGAGTCCAGATTTTTAAAAAAAAAAAAAGTCTTAAGAGTAAATAAATGGTATTCCACAGGGGGTTCTTACCGGTTGGACATCTGATAAAGCATCCTGCCATCACTCATTATTTCTTTATGCTGCATTATTTATTCCCACCACAACTTTAGAAACAATAAGTAAGCAAAAGTTGGCTACCAGTACTGAAAAACACTAAAATCAAGACTCAAAAATATGCCAATGAACACCCCCCAGACTCAAGAGGTCTCTTTACAGGAAACAATACAATGGATTGCTAATGAGTACTTAAATGCACACATAACTGTTATGCATATCCCGACTGATAATGCAACCCTGGGGTAGCATGAGTGGGCTAGTCCACTCAACAATGGGCTGTCTCACAGGCCAGCTGCATCACTAATGCATCACAAATGCAAATCCGTCCCACCAGGGGATCACACAAATATATATACACCATTCTACCTCGATGTCTCCAGATCCTCTAAAGATGCCAGCCACAGATGCAGGCGAAAAGTCAGGAGTAAATGCTACTAGAACATGGCCTCATAGCCCCAAAACTCCAGAACAATCCATGGATTCTGGCTGTGAAAGCCCTTGACTTTACATTAAACTTTAGAAGACTTTGTATTTCTTGTATTACTTGCTATGTTGATTGCAGTACTTCCTGGTCTTTTTCTTGTGATTCTTTTCTCTCTTTGCTTGACAACTTTATAAAACTTTTGTAATACATTTTTTGAAAAACATTAATCAGTTGGACTGGTGGTAAAATAGTGCAAAAGCATCATGTTCTCAAGTAAGCTGTCATATCTTTACCATGCATGAGTTTTAGTTGCAGTTTAATAGACTGGTTAATTGATTGATGCTCTGCGCTTTGTCTCCTTGACCCAAAAACTGGCTCACATTTGAAAACTGGTGCTCTGCCTCTCTGTCTGTCTTCTTGTCTATGTTTGGTAAACACTTTTGCCCGCGTGCCTGGTGCTCCACTGCCAGACCTAGCTAAAACAGTAAAAATAAATTTTGTAGCGTTTTGGTGTAGCAAATGCTTCTGTGGAAGGAGAAAAAAAACACTCATCCACACATTTTTTTTAATAAAACACTCATCCACACAACTAAGTTGTCCTGTCAGTGACAAAAACATAATTATTTTAAAAACCCTTAATAGATACACTTATTTTGCCTTATTTTGTAAAATTTCCAAAACTTTTGAAGCCATGTGGGTAATTTTTTTAAAAATGCTTTTTTCAAATAAGGCAGTATTAGTACCATTTACAAAGTTACTTAGGCACAGAAAATGCATTATATATAACTTGGTTGACTTAGAATTACTGTGATTGATATCTTAAAAGTATAATTTCTCTAGAATATTATTACAAATTAAACTTACCTTTGAAAATATTTCTGCATAACAAATGGAGCAACAAGATCCTGAACTGTAAGGAACAACTGAACTGTAAGGAATGTCTTTGGTTTTGCTAGATGGATGATCAAGCAATGCCCCACCACCACTTATACACCATTAAGATCAGTAAAACAAAGAACATTATTTTGTTTGCACTATTTCTCCATTGTCAGGAAGACATACTCATTCCCATAAAAAGAACTCTGAAAAGAAAACCAATGTCTGGGACTGTAATGACCGGATATTGTACATAATCTTAAAAGAATATCTTTCTGTCACACAAATGTTTAGAAATGACTTTGGGCTAGTAAATGTGTAAAAACAAAAACACCTTGTCTTAAATATTTATCATTCCAAAAGAAAGTATTCCATAATCCATTTTTTCCCAGTTCTTTTGGGGGAAAAGGCTTCGTAAAAAACAAAAAAAGGGAGTTGCTTTCCCATTTTTTCTGCTTCTGTCTCATCACCCCAGGCCTTCACATTTCTAGTTAGGCTGTCCACATCATTGTTTTTTGTGTGTTTGTTTGTCAGTTTCCACCAGGTACATTTTTAGGAACTTACCAACCTTAAAAACAGTAACATTGCTAATCTACTGTTTGTCTTGGTCTTCGCTGCAACTGCTTAAGAGACAAAGAGAGCAAGAGCAAATAAAGCAGAATTAAGGTCATTCCTTAAACCCTTCAGAAAGGAAGACAAGGACTAAATTATTGCTGAAAATTACATAGAGGAAAACCCCAGGATAAGATAACTCATTGTGTCTTATTTGCTAAGGCTCACAGCTGCACTGCATTTACATATTTGTGAAAGGATTACATGAGATCTTCAAGATACAGATTGGAAAAAAAAACTGCTGGTTTTTATACTCTCAAAAGAAAGGTGAACAAAGCTTTTATGTGAATGTGCCCCAGTATGCTTTCATGTAACAGCATTCCTCAGCATTGTCCAGAAAATCTGATCCTGGTTAGTTTGCAGAGAGCCTGGATCACCATCTCAATACTGCCATGTATTTGCGCTGGGTCTTCTAATGTTCTTGTACCAGAAACTTCTTTTTTTTCTTTCTCCTTTTGTCCTTTTCTACCTCTTTTAATATAAAGCCTGAAGAAGATATATGTGAAACACAACAGCTAATTCAATGCTTTTAAGCTGAGAATTGAAAAGATGTTATGAGCAAAATCCTCCCCTCTACCCTAAGAGACTAGGTTGATAGTTACTTCTTGATATTGCTACTGTTACAGTCTTCAAGTAGACTGTGATTTGGGCATTCCTATCATATGGTTTTCTTGGCAAGGTTTGCTCAGAGCTGGTTTCCTGCATTCCTCCGAGGCTGAGAGATTGTGACTTGCCCATAATCACTCAGTAATTTTCCATAGCTCAGCAAGGATTCAAACCCTGGTCTCCTAAAGTCTAGTCTAGCACTTAAATAACTATACCATACTGGATCTCTAGTGACTACATAAGGTGAGGCTTTTTCTGTAGCAATATACTTCCATTGTGGAGCTCCCTTTCAAGAAAAATCAGGTTGAATCATGGCCATTTCCGCACTAGACTGTTATAGTGCTATTATTTCACTTTCAACATCCTACGGAATCCTGGGATTTGCAGTTTAGGGAGGGGCCTCAAAGGGGCGTCAAAGGCCCCTCCCTAAACTGCAAACCCCAGGATTCCGTAGGATGTTGAAAGTGGAATAATAGCACTATAATGGTCCAGTGCAGAAATGGCCTATGTTAATGGAGCTTCCAGTGGCTGGTCAAAACTGCATTGTTTTGTCAGGTCTTTGTTTTTAAATTTAGGCTTAGTTTGTTTTTAAACAGTGTTTTGTTTCTCTTTAATTTTGTAACACTTTGGGAATCCTGTTAGCCAGAAAGTTGATTTATGAATGTATTACATTTTTAAAAAAACAAGTATCTGCACTAAAAAAAAAAATAATCTACTTGTAAGCAACTAGTTTGGGGAGACAGGTGGGGATCTGAATCAGCTAAAAAAAAAACATAGAAGGCTATTTGACAGATCCCATGATGCCTAATTTATGAGAATGATGCATGCAAAATCCAGGCTGCAACAAAGAATTTAAGATAGTTCACCTTTACAAAAAAATCCTATTGGTTTTCTTGAACTACAGCAAGAAAGACCACAGCCTCCCAACACATTTGTCCTATTTAGAGGAGCCCTTGGTGAGTTTAATGGCTTTGTAGGCACCAGAACCTGGATTGTCCAAGGCCCTTTTCGCACCTTACCTTGTTCCAGTGTCGTCGCAAGAGGATCACACGGAAAGCTTCTTGCGAGAGGCACCTGCATCCCCTTTGCACCAGCTGTGTGCTGGGCGGAAGGAAGCATGAGGGCTCTGTCCCTTCCTTCCACAGCACAGCCGGGTACTTTCCCAGGCTGCGCTGGGGGGAAAAAACGCGATGGTTGCATGTCCGGAGCCTCCGCACACAAGATAAGTGTGGGTGGGGCACAGGAGGGAGGCGCAGTTGTGCATCATTTTCAGCAATGAGCCAAAAATGATACACTGCACGATCGCCGCAGAGTGGCCTCGGGAGCATTGCACGATTGCGAGGACATCATGTGGAATGGTTCTCACAATCGTGCAGTGCTCCTGAGGCCATTTTGCAACAAGACTGGCATGCGAAAAGGGCCCAAGTCTCAGTCTACACTGTGCTATGCTACACTACACCACATTGACTCAGAGTACTATTGTTCCTCTGTATCATGCAATCCTGAATACAATATGTTTCAAGCACTCTAAACAGCAATGTAAGTTATATAGTCTATGCAACATGTATTCATGTCCTCTGATGTGTTTGAGGATAGACCTGACAAAGGAGTACATTGGATACTACTATCACACCACTATCTCCTTGCTGTAAAGAAGAAAAGAAAAGGGAAAGCGCCAAGGTTTCCCCCTTCAAACTGGGAAATATTCTCTAGGAGCTCTTCTATAAATAAAACATGGTAGCTTTTAACATAATTCTCAGTGTAAGAACATGCTCCTTTTAGAGCCAACAGTAATGCCACTTCACAAAGGGGATGCTGTCTGAAGAGAGGATCTTGCCGCTCCTTTCCACTTTAAAATCAAGTACATTGGCTCCACAGTCTCCTCCATCCCCAGGAGCCTGATGAATGACTCAGCTACAAAGCTTGGCTCTAACAGAGCTCTGTCCTTGTTCTGCAGCCACTATCAAACCAGCCAACCCTTGCACTGACACCTCATGCTGGCTGATGGATTCTGGGAACTGTAGTCCAAAAGAATAACTTTCTCAGGCTGTGGCAGAAAACTTCCTTTGACTCAATCCGGATGGCCACTCAATAAAGTGGGACTGCATCATTTAAAAAGGGTTGGGAATGTTTTGCCAAAAGAAGAAATGCCTTGCAAATAGGTCTACACTGTATGTATTTTCTCTTTTTTGCAAGGCATTTCTTAGAATCATGGAGTTGGAACAGACCACATGGGCCATCCAGTTCAACCCCATGCCATGCAGGAATGCACAATCAAAGCACTCCCAACAGATGGCTATCTAGCCTCTGCTTAAAAGCCTCCAAAGGAGGAGACTCCATCACACTCCAAGGCAGCACATTCCACTGTCGAACTGCCCTTACTATCAGAAAGGTCTTCATTATTTTTAAATGGAATCTCTTTTCCTGTAGTTTGAATCCATTGCTTGGTGTCCTAGTTTCTGAAGCAGTGGAAACAAGCTTGTTCCATCTTCCATATGACATCCTTTCAAATATTTAAACACAGCTATCATATCACTTCTTAACCTTTTCTTCTCCAGGGTAAACATATCCAGCTCCCTAAGCCATTCCTCATAGGGCATAGTTTTCAGGCCTTTTCCTTTTTTGGTCATCCTTTTCTTGACACTTTGCCATTTTCAATGTTCTGCTTGAATAGTGGTGCCCAGAACTGGACACAGTATTCCAGATGTGGTTTGACCAAAACAGAATAGAGTGGTACTCTTACTTCTCTCAGTCCAGACACTATACTCCTATTGATGCAGCCTGGAATTGCATTGACCATTTTAGTTGCTGCATCACACAGTTGACTCATGTTCAGCTTGGGGTCTACTAAGACTCCTAGTCCCTTTCTCATGTACTGTGGTCAAGCCAGGTGTCAGCCATCCTATAGCTGTGCATTTCCATTATTTTTCTGCCTAAGTCTCTTATTGTCTCCCTACCTGCATTCCAACCAAGAATCACAGTAGTCTTTCCCCAGTAACCTTAGAAAAACATTCCCCAATAGACAACAGTTGCGAACTTATGTCCTTGTGAGTATATTTACACATGTAGGAATTAGAATTGTGCATTTCATAACATCCATATCCAGTAGAGCACTGTGATTACATTACTAGTTCACAGAGCTGGCAAAGTCAGTCTTGTGCAACAGGACCAATGCGCAATGGGACTGATGCATAATGGGATCGATACATATCACATTGGTCATGATGCACATGGGGCACCAATGTGCATAAGGCAATCTTGCTCATCTCTATTGCACATCTTCACAATTCAGTAGTTTCTTACAGCTTCTACTACATAGCTTGTTGTTCTTGTGTGCCTTCAAATGATTTCCAACTTATGGGGAGCCTAAATCATGGGGTTTTCTGGGACTGAGATAGTGTGACGTGCCCAAGGTCACCCAGTGGGTTTCCATGGCTGAGTGGGGAATCAGACTCTGGGTCCCAGGGTCATACTCCAATGCTCAAACTATTATTCCCTGCTGGCTCTTCTACATAGCTGGGTATATGTAACGTTATGTAATGTAACAGGTTATATAGTATTCCAGCAATTGCTTTTCTACATGTGTGAGCACTGTACAATTTTTTTTGGCAGAATACAGCTGTGGAGTGAAGAAATAAGCAAAGTTCGGGGGGGGGGGGGAATACTTTTTGGGTTATAGTTCCCAGACCAAAATGCTATATACTCATTACATAATTATATACCAGCCTTCTTACACTGAATCCCACAGTTGTACAATAGACACCTAAGCTTGACAGACAATAAGGACAGCAGTGAATCAGCTCTCCACCTACCAAGTAAAAAAGATAAGAGAAGTTGTGTGTGCATGCTTGCAGAATAACTGGCTGCACTAAGCAATGCACTTAGGCAATTTTTGAGACAGCACAAATGCTTGTACAACTGTTTGCACATTAGCATAGTGCTCAAAAAGATTCTGGAACTCTGTTCCAAAAAAGAAGCTTTCCTGACTTCTGAAATCAGTCTTTCCTCCTTATGCGCTGTACTCAAAATAGGAATCACCAGCCAGGGGTCTAGGTACAGAGGGCAAAAGGAAGGCATTGCCCGTCCAAATAAGAATTCTGCCCCCTAAATGAATTTTTCCTTCACTCCCCAAATTTCTAGCATTACACTGAAATACATGCACACCTAGGACCCACAAGTGTAATTAACAAAAAATAACAACATAGCTGCATGCTACTCAGTAAGCATAATGTGTGGTTAGTTTAGCCCTTATGCAATTGAGGAAATTGAAATGGCATTTTTAGAGGGTGGGAAACTATTAGTTTATTGAAAAGGATGTTTCTTATTGGCTAAGTTCAACAATGGCTCTAGTATAAAGAAGGCTTTATCCCGATGTCATGTCAATATTGACTGACTTAGCTAACAAGTGGCTTTCTACAGCCTTCCTTCTTCCAAGCAGAGTCTGCAGCCAATCGTTTTGTGTACCCTCCTGTCTCTTGCAGTGAGCCAGCCACTGATAAGGCAGCAGATCAAAGCTCTGATAGAGAAATGCTGGGTAATTTGTGCAAAAAAAAAAGTGTTTAAAAAGTGATAAGAATACAGAAAGTGGCTTAACATACTTTCACCACAGTTTGAAGAGCAAATAGCTAATTACTTTGACAGCAGATATCAAAGTAGCTTCTGATGCTTGCAGTCTGTGATGAGGCATGAAACAGACAAAGCTGAAATCCAGACCAGAGGAGTAAATGATAAAATGGTGGTTCTAACCAGAGCATTGGCTCATTTGCCCTTTTCTTTATGGTTCACTTGCTTAAGGAACATGAATAAATCTAATTTTGGTATGCAAAGACTGGTAAGCAAAACCAAGACTAACATTCTAGGCAAGTATTTGTTATGATTTGGCTGTGTAGAGTTGCCATGGGATATAAAACGGAAAAATTAACAAGCAAAGATTTCCTTGTCTGTCCGCCAACCTATATAATAAGTACCCTGCCTCTTGATACATATTTTCATTGTATTTGTGGGGAAAAATATAAAATAACTGGAAAAACAAAGACAGAAAGAATGGGGTTCCACATTAAATGGGCAATCTGCCATCCCCCCCCCCCCGGAAAGCACAAATCTAACTACTTCTATCCAGAAGGAACTAGGAAAAAAGCAGCCATTTTTTAAAAGTAGGAACACACTGTTTTCTTGTTTTTTTTTTTAATTTTTAAAATTTATTTTAGGTAACCACATAATAGATTGATGTGGCTTGGTTCAGCTTAGGGAAGGGCCTCAAAGGCCCCTCCCTAAACTGCAAACTGCAGGATTCCATAGGATGTTGAAAGTGGAATAATACTGCTATAACAGTTTAGTGTGGAAATGGTCACAGGGATTGGCTCTCCATAATAAGAATGTGCATGTCCCATGATTCCTCAAGACTGGGAGAAATTGTATTTTGGGTTGCGTTTAACCACAGCTTGAAAAAGCTGATTCATTGTTGGTTGGTCAGGTTTTCTGGTGATTTCATGGTCATAAGGGAATCTCCCGTACTCATAAGAAGAGCCTGAAAAAGTTGCGGGGGAGTATAGTTTGCTGAATCTTACAACCTGTCCATCCAGAAACCATGCTGTCTGGGAGATTCTGGAAGTTATTGTTCAAAAAAGTAACTTACCCAAGCTCTGCATCCAGTATCCCTATAAGTGAGAGTATTGGCTGCTATAATATTTCATCTCCTTGGATGAAATTCTCTCAGGAAAAAAAGAAGAAAAAGAATGTAAGTTGTGACAAGATCAATTTAATCAAAGGTCATTAGAAAATCAAAGACCATTAGAAAATAGAAACAATAGCTTCGGTCTTCTAATCACTGGATCAAAGTGTAAGAAATCTGCAAATGCAGTTAAGAGGCATGTGCATTTGGTACATATAGCTGATTTTAAAATTATTTCCCCCCATATTTACGCGTTCATTCCAATCCTAGGTAACCAGTGAAACACAAATTCAGATTGCAATCCAGCCACAATGCATGCCAAGCACAAAAGCTTTCTAATGATCTTTGATTAGTTCTTTATTAAATTCATCAACGGAGCAAAGGAAATTTAATAATCTTCACCATTTGTCATCTTTCTGATTAGAGTTTTGATTAGAACTTTAGGCTTTTATTTGCCTCCTTTCTATCCATTTGCTATTATAATGCTGCTTCTTTCCTCGCCTTTGAGAGGTACGATGGTAGCGCAGAACGCATCTCTGATTGGTATTCATCTAAGGATGCACAAGTTAGACTAAAGCTAATGACACTTTTTCAGCTTACAAATAGTGGTTTATTTGGGATATCTGAATATTGTTTCAGTGAGGATCCAGATAACCCTCATAGGATGTTTCCTCTTCTCAGAAAAAAATATGGCAATTTATTAAAATTAAACAATTAGACCAGGGCCAAAAACTTTACACACATGATGGCTGAGGTTCCTCAGATTCATATTCCATCAGGAATAAAGATGGTATAAGTATACATACTCCCCCCCCCGCTTGTTTTATGGACAATAATGCTCAGAAAAGTGGAAGGCACTAGGTAGATTGATTCAGTAAAAGAAATTGCAGCTGTGGACATTTCTGCACTAAATGGTTATAGTGCTATTATTCCACTTTCAACATCCTATGGAATCCTCGGGTTTGCAGTTTAGGGTGAGGCCTTTGAGGAATAATAGCACTCTAACGCTCTAGTGCAGAAATGGCCTGAGACTGCCTTAGAAAGTACTTTCTTCCTCATGAGTCTCTGCCAAAGTTTTAAATTCTGTCAAGCGGATGCTGCTTCCAGTGTGATCTTTCTAGGAACTTAGATTTCCACCTTTTCAATGGTGGCTCTATAGTTGTGAAATACTCTTCCACTGGAGGCCACGTCTCATTTTAAAGAAAACATTTTTATTCTACCACTTGGGACATTCGTAAAAGTGAACTTTATATTCTTTCATATTTTATTATTATAAATGGCCTGAATCCTATATCAGCTACTTAGTTAAATAGTTAGTTAAATATACAGTCATCCTTCCATATTTGCGGATTTCACTTTTGCAGATTTGATTATTCACAGATCATTTGCCGTTACCTCTGCTGCCTCCTTATGCCATTTTTAATAGGGACTGCAAGCCTCATGAGACTGAGAAACTGCAAACAAGGCTTGTAAGTCCCTCTTAAAAATGGTGTGGGCAGCAGTGAAGGTGGCAGGAAGCCCCACCAGCCACCCACTTCTGCCTTGTGAAGGAACCCTGATGCCTCAAAGGAATCCACAGTGGACTGAATATAGTGATCATACTTTTTGTGTGAGTTATTCACGGTTTTTTTTTCCACATTCATGTGGGCTCCTATGTGGAGGGATTACTGTACTTAAATAAAAATCTCTCAGGGCCCACCCACCCCCAACCTGATGGAAATATCAGTCACTCAGTTAGAAATGTAGGGTCCTGCACTTGGGCAGAAAAAATGAAAGTCACAAGTATAGGATGGGGGACGTGTGGCTGGATAGCAGTACATGTGAAAAGGATCCAGGAGTCTTGGTAGATCACAAGCTGAACATGAGTCAGCAGTGTGACGTGGCAGCCAAGAAAGCCAATGTGATTCTTGGGTGCATCAATAGGAGTATGGTGTCTAGATCAGGGGAGGTAATGGTACCACTCTATTCTGCATTGGGTAGGCCTCATTTGGAATATTGTGTCCAGTTCTGGGCACCTCAATTCAAGAAGGATGTCGACAAGCTGGAACATGTCCAGAGGAGGGTGACCAAAATGGTGAAGGGTCTGGAAGCCATGCCTATGAAGAACGCCTTAGGGAGCTAGGTATGTTTAGTCTGCAGAAGAGAAGGTTAAGAAGGGACATGATAGCCATGTTTAAATATTTGAAGAGATGTCATATTGAGGAGAGAGCAAGCTTGTTCTCTACCGTTCCAGAGACTAGGACAAGGAGCAATGGATTCAAGCTGCAGGAAAGGAGATTCCACCTGAACCTCAGGAAGAACTTCCTGATGGTCAGAGCTGTCCAGCAGTGGGATATGCTGCCTTGGAGTGTGGTTGAGTCTCCTTCTTTGGAGGTTTTTGAACAGAGGCTGGATCGCCATCTGTTGGTAATGCTTTGATGGGTGTTCCTGCATAGCAGGGGGTTGGACTCGATGGCCCCTGGGGTCTCTTCCAACTCTATGATTATGATTCTATTATTCTTGCTCCAATCTCTAGCAGAATGGATTTCCTTCTCCTCATGCAGCTGATGCCCGGTAAAGCAGGTTTTGGGGGCAGCTACCATTGTGGCAATAGTGTCACAATCATGACTAATCAATTATGACTAATTAACGGTCATGAACATGAAACAGTATTTACAATCACTACAGTCCTCCCTTCACATTTGCAGGGTTGACCTTCACAAATTTGATTATTCATGAGGCATGTGCCTGCTTTGAAATATGTCAGTACCAGCCTCAGTTCCCAACATCCTCGAACTGCTGCTGGGCTCCCTGGGCTCCCTGTTCTCTGACAGGACCCATTGTGGTCCCTCAATTGTTGACTGGGTCCGAGAACTGCCCACCATTTTAGCTAGGCATGATGTATTATTTCTCTGAGGTATTAAAATGGTGGCCTACACTGGAGCCAGTGAGGGCAACCATTTTAATTTTCTTTAACATCCTGGAGCTACACTAAGCTTACACTATGCATTATGGATACCTGGAACAAGTCTTTCAGCAGTAGATTGCTGCTGGTTCTATCACCTGCTTCCACTCACCATTGTCACCAGTGACTAACCCTCTTGGGGACAGACATTGATTTAGAAGTGGGCCAATGTTGCAGCAGTATTTCTGTGTGTTGTATTTGTCTGTAAGGTATAAACTGGGTGTTTTATATGTATTTTTCCTAAGTGGCCCCAAAGCTGAGAAGAAGCTGGCTTGAAATACAATGAAGAGATAAATAAACAGACCCAGTTATTGGAGGGAAACTGGGTTGCAAAAATTCTGATAAGATCACATTAAGAAGTCAAAGTTTTACTCCTGCAAACTGTGCTATCACGAAGTGCTTAATTCAGTGTGAAATAAGCTCGTGAGAGGGTAATGGGATTAATCATCTTGTTAAGAAGGAAAAAGTATTGAAATAACTTCATGGTTGACATGGTCAGTTTTCAGATCAGCTCTCCTTTTCACAGACACTTGTTGTAACAGGCAGGGGGTTAACCTCTTAGACATAGAGCTAATTGGTCTTCAAATGTCATTTCATTGGGCAAAGAGGAAGAATATATTCTGTCCGTGCTTGTCCACCCCTAGCATCGGAATCACATATCAACTGACCACTTGTATCAAATCATTTTTGTCATTTTAAGGCATTGTTTGAGGTGCTAGTATTTTCTTCTGCATAATTCAGACTTAATTCTTACCACCTTTCCCTAAACTATACTGTCTTCTGGGCATTTTTGATACCAGTGTCAAAATAAGTCTTAGCACAACTAGGCATCCATCTATATATCTAATAAATCCAAACTCTCATATGTGCCAGTATTATGATGCAATGGACAAAAACTATGTACTCAGCCAATGATAAGCAGCACTGAACTTTGGGAAAGAAATAAATCTGTATGCTAGAATGATACCTATTTGCACTCTGTATAAGATACCGTAACTTCACTACCTTGCAAACTAGAGACTAGTCATAATATTGAAATCATAGGAGTTTCATACAAACTGCAAAATTTTTGATGTAGTTACTTTGTCTGAACTATTACTATGGGGAAAGCTCTACTTTTCATATCACAGGGAGAAGAGCAGGAATAGCTTCTTCACTTTACTGTGTTGGTGTTTCTCATGCATAATGAAGACACATCATGCTGACATTGTTCAGATGGCTTTCCCCAGTTCAGCACTATAGCTGCATGAAAATTTTGTTTGATTCATTTTTGAACACCAAAATTTGAAAATTTATACTTTTTTTAGATTAAAATAAATTCAGGAGAATGAAAAATGGATGGATTCACCCATCCAGGCAGAGGACTTTGGCCCTTTCCGCACAAGGCAGTTAAAATGGGCCAAGGCATCCTGGCACGGAGGTCGTCCACACCTTGGATCAGACTAGGTGGGGACTGTTTAACTTAGTTCCGCACCTCAGTCCGATCCAACCCGTCCCCAAGTGGGGCTCCCCCGCGCTAAGTAAAGACTGGAAAAATCAGGTCTTTACATTTTCTGGAACGCACCATTGCATTCCTACTTACCTGTGCAGATGCACAGGCTTGCACCAATGCGAGCCTGTGATCATCGGAGAGCGGGCTGTGGGTATGGCCAGCATCAGCGGTAGGTCCACTCCCTCAAAGACACTGGAAGCCGCCATTTTGAGCTGGAAGCCACAGGAAGCCGCCATTTTGAGCTGGAGCAGGGCAGATCTACAGACCTCGCATTGCTCCGGTTCACCCTGCACTAATGGAGGAGCCCTGTGGAAGGGTTCAAGGGAAAGTCTGCGTTACTTCGGACCCAAGAAGAGCCGGTAAGTAATGGCACAGAGTGATTCACTTGCCTCGTGCGGAAAGGGCCACAGACTCTTAAAAATCAGCATTTGCATTCTTGTATATTCATTTATATTTGTACTGGTGAGTTCAAGTTGCCAGTTTTTCTTTCTGAGGAGCTCCACACATTCAAAAACTTTTGAGACAGCTCCAAGATAAACTTCTTTGTGATAGAGAATAACTGTAACTAGTTTAGCCAGTGCAGGTGAAAAAGTATTTCAGTCACATTTGATTTTTTTTTTTTAAAAAAACTACTTTGATTAGTTTTGATAAGTTTCTAAAATTTCTTTGCAAATGGGATGGAAAGTTGTTTGTTTTTTTTTAAGTCCAATGTAGGAGAAAGCAAAATGAACAGATTCTTCCACTTCTATTCACTATTTGATTGTCCATTTGTACAAGAGGTCGTCTGCATTGGAACAAAGAATGAAATGCTTGCCTGCACTATGCCACATGAACACAAATGTGGACTCAGGTATTTTATGGATTATTACTTTTTAAAAATGTTATATCCCTCCTATTTCCCTGTAGGGCACTAAGGACAGTAAGCAGAAAATGGATAGCATCCTGTTAGTAGCATAAGTAAGTTCATCTTGTACTTGCTTATGCTTCTTGTTAATTTCACTAGTCAAATAAATGGAGTCGTTCATTTTCTTTTCCAAAAGCAGCCCTTAAGCCTCCACACCCCAGGTGCAACATTTCATAATGAAAATTCTCAGAAAGTTCTCTGGGATATTTGCAAAGCAGAAATTTAGAGAAGCTCCTTCCAAATTCCCAAGTCTCTACTGTGGCATTGGACAAACAGTTGGAGGTTAGGGGGTTCACTGGGGGACTATAAGAGACTGCTCCCTTTCTGTTGTCACCAGAAAAACTTCCCCATCACTCTAAGGGGATAGAAGACTAATTTTACCATGTTTTGGAAATCCTTCTGGGCCATTTTAGGTACAGGAGAGGTCTTTTTTTTTTTAAACAGGGAGTGGCCAGGTCAATTTCTGGATCACCCTCTGTTGGGAAAAAAAAAGAGTTCTCCAGGTCTACAGTGGATGCAGTAAAATACCTCCCATGTCTCTTAGAGAGTACTGGGGAGCTTTTGTACAAAAAAAAAAAAAAGTGATGAGAGCCCTGAGGACCACAAAAGTCCTTGCAGGTGGTTTGCAGCCTACAAGCTGCCCTTTCTCCACCATTATTCTAGTACTGTATATTTTAGGACAGAAAGTAATGAATGTATTTGACATTTACTGAAGGGTGTGCAGATCCCCAAAGAAGACACAGCATCATTGGCTCCCATTCTCTTATGGTGCAAAAAACGACCGGGACTGGCAAGTCTCCTTACAATAGACCAGTCAAATAAAGGAAAGTGAATCTGTCTGTTTCAGTCACATAGTCCTAGCTTGTTCTTTGTTCTAGAGAAAGCTATTAGGCTGGGGGCAGTGAGAATGTTGCTTGCAATTGCTATAGCAAAGCTTCTGAATGGCTCTAGGAAATCTTTCAAGATCCCAACAGCAGATATACAAGTCACAACAAAGTAAACCACTATAAGTAACATCTGGCATGTATGATCCATTCCCTCAATTTCTACCACCACCATCTATAACAGCATGGCTTCCAGCTATCTCAATTTGGCAGTGACTGTCCCAGTTAATCCCCTGTCATCCCAGTCTTTCAGCTGCTTTTAAAATGTCCCAGTTTCTCTATCCTCCTCCTCCTTCTTCCCCTCTGTCTTCTGTTACCCTGGCTATTGAGGTCCCTGAGGGACATCTGAATTGTAATAAATATTGGGGAAATTAGCAGAGCACAACATGGCAAAACAGAGGGAAGGGCAACTTTTTCTTTTATCTGATGTTTGCAGAGTCAGACTGCATGAGAAAGAGAGAAGTCAAGTGTGCGTTTAAATGTTTTATTATTTGGCAGAATCGGCAAAATTCCTTACTCATGCTCACAAAGGATTCACTCACACAAGCACATAAGGACTACCAACACTGAGACTTTCAAGCAAGAATAAAAATTGAGGGGACAAAGTGAATATACTGCACCTGATCCTGAAGGCTGCTGTTTCGGGAAAACACAGGACAGCTTGTCAAACAAAGAAACAGAGTGACGTACAAAAGAGCAAACATATGAACGGGCCCGAGAAAGAAAGCAAGAAAAAATTCCTCAAAGCTCAAAAACGGAGCCCAATTATAGGGCAGAACATCCCTGGGAAGGGTAGACCCTTTTCCTGGGAAAGGACAGAAATTGGATTACGCAGATAGACCTCAGCTTTGTAGTTTCCACAATTTGTGATAGTTAAATTCAATCACGAGACCTGTAGTCTCTCAAGGTGTCAAAGTTGCAGTCAGCCCATGTATACGTGCCTTTTCTGAGGTCTTCCTCTGGATACATGACTGGGGCTACTTGGTCCAACCTACACCAAGGGGAGTTTCAGTTCTTTCAACCTGAATATGTACATTTCCATCCAGCTAACCTCTGGCTCAACGAACATCAAAAGATTCTCTTTCCTGAGATAGGATCTGTTATTAGTCAATAGATATTTCCCTCCCGCTGTCAAAGGATCGGGATCATCCATTATGGGTTACATCTTAGCCTGCTTCCATTGCTACAAAGTGAGTTCAAAATGCAAAAATAGTCAGCATTCAATTAACTCAGCAAAGGGAAGAAGACAGGAGTGAGCAGAATCTTGCCCTTCCCAGTAGGCTTGGACAAAAGCAAACTGCTGCAGCTCCTCCTAGCTTGTCTGTTCTTCTTCATAAATAATTTTTGCAGGCTTCACCACACTCTACTTTTGCTTGACCACATGTGTCACTGTTGTCACATGTGAAATGTTGGAAGGTACAGTATAGTAAACATGTTAACTCAAGATTTGCCCATTTTCACTTTATTTCTGAATAAAGAGAAATAAAAGGAAGGACTAGGTGTACCAAGGATGAAGCCTTCTCTGAAGGGTTGCCATGATCTCCTTGATATGCTGCATTCTGCTCCAGTACAATAGCAAGGGAACCTATTAGAAATTGCCCCAGTTCTTCTCTTTATAAAAAAAATTCTGCTACACTCTGCTGTTATAGTGGAACGTCCGTTTGGTTTACCATGTGAAAAGTACTTTGGGGTTATTGTTGATCATAAGCTGAATAAGATCCAGCAGTGTAATGCTGCAGCAAAAAAGGCAAATAATATTTTGGCCTGAATTAACCGCATCCTAATTTTCAAGACAAAGAAAGTAATAGTCCTGTTACATTCTGCACTAGTTAGGCCTCAGCTGGAGAACTGCATTCAGCTCTCGGCACCTCATTTTGGGAAGGATATGGACAAGTTGTAGCAGGTTTACAGAATGGCAACAAGGATGATAAAATACATGGAGGACAAAACATAGGTGGAAAGATTAAGCTAACTGGGCATGTTCAGCCTTGTGAAGAGAAGACTGGAAAGTGACATGATTGCACTCTCTAAATATATAAAGGGCTGTCACAGAGAATAGGGGACAGGGACAAAGTTCCTTGTGTGGTTGTTTCATTTTGTTTTCTCTCCTTCAGAGTGTAGGACCAGGCCTAATGGTTTTAAGTCACAGGGGGACAGATTTTGATTGAACATTAGAAGGAATTTCTCAACAGCAAGAGCTGTTTGACAATGGAACCAATTACCTAAAGGGTGGTGGGGTCTCTTTTTCTGGATATTTCCAAAAAGGAATTAAAGAGCTATGTGATAGGGATGGTTTAGCTGGATTACCTGTACTGAGTAGGGGGGTTACATTGGATGCCTTATGGGGCCCCTTCCAACCCTATCATTCTATGATTCTTCCAAGAAAGACATGGATGCTCAATTAGTCTTGTCTTCAATTAATCAGTAAACCCAGGAATGAATAGTTGTAGGACTAAATAATACCAAAAATTTAATTGTATTATCCTGTACACTGAACGCTTCTATTCAGTGAAACCGCACAATTGCGGTAAATCTTCTCTCCTGATTACAATTATTTCCAAGCTAAGGTAAATGTGTTCTAATATGCGTCTGATAAATTATTGTGCATTAATGTTTGTCCTATATGTCCTTAAAGATATCTGCATTAACAATAGCCTGTCTTTTCAGAACATGAATGCTGAGATGCAAGATCTTTCCGTGACAACTTTTTTAAAAAAAATTTGCTTATTTAAGATATTTCCATACAATTTTCATAAAATGACACTAAAAAATGGTTGCATTCATACAATGGTTAAATCAACAATTTTTAAAAATGACATTATTAAATCAGTAAACAATACAAATACAACCCTCCATCTAAAACAACACAACTCTACAGTTATGGGATATATCAGCTTAAAAGTATGGGTCTGTGTGTTTTACATTAGACAGCTTTGCATTCTGTGTGCATACCCTTTGCGTGAGTAAATACGTGCTTTTCCTTAGAACTAGGATTTCCCGTCCAAGATATAGGATGGCATTAGCACAGTGGAGATGGGCAGCTCCCATAATAGTAGGATGGTAAATGGTCTAAGGCCATTTCTGCCCTACATTGCTATAATGCTGTTATTCCACTTTCAATATCCTATGGAATCCTGGGGTTTGCAGTTTAGGGAGGAGCATTTAGAATTCTCAGCCAGAGAGCTCTTTGGCCTCAGGAAACTACAAACCCCAGAATTCCACAGGAGGTTGAAAGTGGAATTATAGCACTATAACAGTGTAGTGCAGAAATGGCCTAAAGCACACACAAGGAAGGAAATGCTGTGGCAATTTGCTTTTAAATGAACTTACTAGAAAGAGTAAGATCCAGCCTTCTCCTCTCCCCTGTGCTGAATTAATTGAATAGAAATTTTTTTGCATTTTGAATTCATTTTGCACCAATTGAAATAAACTGAGGACAAAGGGAGGAGGTGGGAGGAGGAGAGAGAAATTTGGGTATTTTTAAAGTACTTGAAAAAGTAAGATAACAGAGAATTAATCAGGACTGTTCCTGCCAAACCAGTTAGAGGATATGCAAGTGTAGTTGTGACAGAGTGGTTTATTCCAGAAGGTAGCTTTGTAACTCTGGAGAAGTGGCATGGAGGTCCCAACACTGCATCCATCCTGCCTCCTTGCCCTGAGCAGAACAATTTTATTTATAACATGAGCTGCAAGAGTCATGTCCCTCTTCTCCATGTTGTCTTCTTACCCATTCCAAACAATTCTGAAGTGGATGTTTTACTAAATGATTACAGGAAAGGTCTTCTCAGGAGGAAAATGGATGGAGTTGTAAAGACGTAACACATTTCAAGGGGAAAATCACAGTGCTTCGGCTGAATTTTTTTTAAATGCTTTAGGGTTGGATTTTGGCCTTTCTTGGGTCAGCATCATGAAACATGAATTACACCTATAAACAAAGGAGACTCCAGTTTTCCTGAAATATACTAGAATATTTCCTAGGATATGCTAGAAGTTCTCTGAGAGACTTGTAGTAGATTAGAAAGTGTTTCAGAATACCAGTTGTTGACCAGTAGCCGTTAGTTTCAGGTTGATGAAAAAGAACACCTAAGTGAGGAATCAGAAATGGTTATTTTTGTGAAGCCTTCCTTAACTTGTTTCTTCTACTCCTCCCAAATTCCTGGGCTTAGAGGCAGCCAGTACTTTCATTCTTAATGTATGTTCACCTACTTGTGTTAACTGCTTTTGCGCCTGGGCTTTGGGTGGTAAAGCTCAGGGTACTAGTAAAAAAAAAAAAAAAAGGGAAGGAGGGAAGGAAGGAAGGAAGGAAGGAGGAAAGATTCTGCCTGAAAGATTCTGATTTTATGTTGTAGAACGCAGCAAACTTCCATCTGAGCTACACCTTTTAGAATCAACTTAGCTGGGGAAATTTCAAGAGCTGTGGTCCCCAAAAGTAATTTTTTCAAATTCTGTGCCTAGTCCAAGAGCTTTTTTGCACTTGGTGAAGAAAACGCCCTGTTCTGTTACTTACCGGACTGGCATGCTCCCTCGGAGGATCCAGGCTGATCCGGAGCAGTGCGTGGCCGTGCTACACACTGCTCCGGGGACGAAAATGGAGGCTCTCCACCAACCGGTGAAGCTCGCAAGCCTAAAGCCCTCCCCCGGAAGATCTGCAGGCTCGCGCTGGTGCGAGCCTGCAAATCTATACCGAAGCGCAGCCACAGAGTGGGGTGCGCCGCGCTGTTGAAAGACCTGTTTTAAGCGGTCTTTCAATAGCACGGCGAGCGACCACTTCTGGTCATTCCGGAGTGGCTGAAGTCCAGAACTACAGAAAGTAGTCCGAACCCAGTCCGCCCTCAAGTGCAAACGTCTTCGCTGGAGGACGCGCTGCCCCGTTGCAAAAACAAAGTGCGGAAAAGGCCTAAGTCATCCACAGCTTTTCATATCCAGCTTCTACACTACACTTCCAAAGTGTCAGTGTGGAAACACATGGACAACAATTGCTTCAGCAAGCAACTTTAGATTTTTTTTATTTTTATTTTTTCAATGTATTCATTTTTTGCAAATCATCTTGATTTTCTTTTTTAAATGAGCAAACTATTAACAATTCTATCTAAGGCGGTGGCTCACCCATTCTAAATTGAGTGAGTGCATTTTAATCTGTGTCTTTCTTCCATCCTGTTCTTCCAACAAACCTGTCAGACACGTTAGACTGAGAGGAAGTAATTGGCCCAAGGTTATTCTGTGAGTTTAGCTTCCAGTGGATTAAAATTGGGTCTCCTGCTCCAAGCCCAGCACTCTAGCTATTACACTGCACTTGCTCTGGTGTGGATGCTCTGTTCAATTTTCCAAAAGTAGCAGTGGAAATACATCTTCTCATGGTTGTCTTATAAAACCAAATCTTTCCCTTTCTGACTGTACATTAAATGAAAATCTGTTTGCCGAACAACAGAAAAATGATGGAAGTATATGGGAGAGGGAAAACAGAATAAATAAGCAAGAAGGGCTATACAAAGATTTCACACACATCTATTTCTTCCTTCCAAGTTAAGGCTTTTTCTATGATAAATTCCCATTTTGCATGTTTGAGGCTTTTGTACAAAAAAATATTTAAAAACTTCACTTCAGTTATTCTTCATTTCTCAGGCCATTAACTTCAGCAGTCATATTATTAGAGAAATGGATTGTATTTCTTTGTAATCTTCTACATGCATCTACAAATTGTGTTACTTTAAAGGTCAAGATAAGTCTTTTGTGCCATAATGAGAGTAACGACGAATAATGGTACTTGTGTTCATAAATTAGGCCTTGTCCATAAATATCCTTTTACACAGATGCTCAGTGGAAATCTATTAAATATTAGCAGTCATCTGGAAAACTGGGTACAAAACAACCTTAAGGAGGTAGATTAATTGTAGGACTGTTTGGGTATCACAGTGGGGTTAATGCATCATGCTTTGCTAGAGCTGAATTGGGAAAAAAATTATAAACTCAAAATGTTACATGAGAAAAGGTAAGTGCAGCTGTTGACATTAGATGTGAAGCCTGATCACCTCACTGTAAACATGGATTCATTTGACTTGATAAGACTTGGTTTAGAAAGAATCTGGCAAAGATTCCAATTAATTTCTAGTGTTCTGGCTTTTAGCTGCTGAGGTTTTAAGAAAGAAAGAAAGATTGTAAGAAAACAGTGAACAGAATGGCCAGTATTTTATTTAAAAACAAAAAAAAAGTGATTTATTTTTGGAACTGTTTTAAAAAAGTTCTAAAGATCTGTGGATCTGAAGAGTGGCACTGAGAAAGGGAGAATTAAGCCTTCCCCCCTCTGAGCCATTTCCCCAATCTAAATTGCCTGTCAGAATATTTTATTTGCATTGACATGTCTCTTTTCCTACAGTGAGCTCCAGGAGGCATACCTGGTTTATTTCTCCCCCACTTTCTCCTCACAGCAAGCCTGTGACCTAAGAGTCTATTGCTGAGAGTGCATTACTGGGCTGAAGTCGCAAAATCAGTTTCATGGCTTAGTAAACATTAGAATCTGGATTGTTCCACTTCTGATCTAAATCACCATACTATGCTGGCTCTTGGAAGCTATTACTAGCCCAGTTGAAGGGGAAAATATCAGTGAGTATGTATTGTGCCAGCACTTGACAGGCAATGTAGATCCCGTAGGCTGCATACCACCACTAGGAACATTTTGCACCCACCAGTCCTGGAGGCCCCACAACTTCCTGTTTTGTGGGAGGTAAAAACTGCCCCAAAATAGATCACCACTCCCGGAGATTTCCAGGAGCAGCAGATCGCTGAAATACACATTGGACTCTATCTTGCAGTCCAGGACAGCACCCAAACACCTGGAAATGAAAACTGGCAGTTTAATTCCAGTTTAATATTCAGCCATTTTTATGAGTGGCCCCATGGGAGTGCAGGATTAAAACTGTCTCCCATACCTCCCACATTTGACCATTCCTGCCCAAGCAGTTCAGGAATGGGTGGTTTTAATTTGGAAATGGCTTGATGAATAAAGAATATTATGCATTTTTTTTTAAAAAAAATAGAGTAACAGAATCACAGTATTATAGAATCAGAGAAGTGAACAGCTAGAAGGTACTCCAAAGATCACCTCGTCCAACCTGTCCCAATACAGAAAATCAACAGCTAAAGAATCTTTGATGAGCGACCGTCAACCTCTGTTTAAAAACCTCAAAGAAAAATGAGCCTACCACGTTCTGAGGTGATTTGTTCCACTGCTGGATAACAACTCCTTTCAGGAAGTTCTTCCTAATGTTTACTTAAAATCTTACTTCTTATAATCCATTGGTTTGGAACCAGCACAAAACAACCTTATTCTATCTTCTTTGTGACAGTCTTTCAGATATTCAAATACCAACATTTAGTCTTCAGGATAAATATTTCCAGCCTTTTGGATTTGGCTTCCAGGCCCTTTATCAGCTTTGCTGCCCTCCACCAGAAATGTTCCAGCTTCTCAATATCATCCTTAAACCGTGGTGCCCAGAAGTAGGCATAGTAACTCAGGTAAGGTCTGTCCAAAGCAGACCAGAGTGGTACTAACACTCCTGGTGACCTTGGAACTATATTTCTGTTGGTAGAGCCTATAACTCTGTTTTTGTTGTTGCTATGGTTGTTTTGTGTGTGCATGTGTGTTTGTTTTTGTTTTGTTATTTATTTATTTGGCCATTGCATCTCAGTGTTGACTCTTGTTTAGCTTGTGGTCCACTAAGACTCCTGGATGCTTTTCATACATATTGCTATCAAGCCATGTGTCACTATATTTGTGTATCTGATTTTTCCAGTCTAAATGCAGAGTATCTCTGTTGAAATTCATTCCCTGTGTTTTAGCCTAGTTTTCCAACCTGTCAAAGTCATCCTGAGCCCTCCTTCTGTCTTTTGGGTTCCCTAGTGTTGCTTCCTTAATCAAAAGCAGAATGCTCCATGGCTATTTTAAGGATTTAAATGGAAGCTGGAACCAAAGACAACCAATCTTCCTGCACATGGCTTAAGTCTTCTAGGAGGGGCCTGTAGGACCCTCTCAATCAGATGTTGGAAAATAAACTTCTTTGGACCACAGTTCACACAAACCCCCACTCTTAGGGATTCTGGAAACTGTAGTCTCAAGTATTACTTTTTCAAACCCTGCTCTCATTGGCAGATTAGCTTTCCTGGATTTTTTTTTTAAAATAGCTTGTTTTTGTATCAAAAATGAGAACTCCGTTTAAGAAAAAAAGCTTATTTTTGTATTAAAAATGAGAACTCAATTCCATGTTCTTTGTGAAAGTGAACGGCTAGTTGTACCATTACATCGTAGCAAAACAGGCAGCAAACCTGGATGTCATGAAAAGGCGGCATATAATTTTTTAAACTACTGTGCTATTATTATTACAGTTATTCTTCTGTTTTTATTTACAGAAGTGAGGAGGTCCATGTCCTTTTGGGAGTGGTTGGTTTTGTTTTGTTTTGTTTCCTTAGGCCTTATGTGCCAAAATAAATTGTTTGGCTTCATGTTATCATTCTCCTTCACTTGGGTGACTGCAGAGACATGTTCTGTTCTGCCTCTGATAAATAAGCTTTCTAACTCCTCTAACACTTTAGTTTTTCATTCACCAAGTTTTGTACAGTACAGAGCTCCTAAAATCTAGCAAAGTCTGGAATATTGCAATATGAAGTTTGAAGCTGTTCCACATAGGGATATAACAAATCAATTATATACAACACATACACATGTCATATTACAAGTGGAAGAATAGTTGGATAAACACAGAATGAGAGTATTAACCTAAACATGAATAATATGGATGAAATAAGCATAAACTAGATACAAAATGAGCAGTCAGTGGAACTGTAAGAAAACCTGAATGTAAAGAAAAGATAACGGTACAAAATAGCAATGAAACGTAGGTAGTACATACAATGAGGTTGTTTAAAGGTTGGCAGTGAACAGACAGGGTTCCTAGATAATATCTCATTTCAAAATACCTGGATCAGTAAATGCCCTGAACTATGTCTATAGCTTAAGAAGCTTTCTAGCATAACCCTCCATGCATGTTATTCAAGATTATTATTTTCATTTCCTTATTAAAATTTGCACATCATAACTGGAGGATCTAACCATTACCCCATTGTGGGGGCCTTCAAGAAAGAGGGGTGAAAGCTAGCAATTTCTGTATGCAGTGTGTGCTCTACCATTTCACTACAGCTTGAGCCCCTTGTTTCCACCTCCACACTTTTCTTACTTCTGCTCAGCATTAAGCACAATTATGTCTATGACTCTGAAGGTCCTGTTCTCAAGTTATGGGTGGATATGCACACTTATACCTAGTGATGCAAATACAGGACAATTTCCCAGAGGACACTAGCCTATATATACTCCTTACTTTTTAGCATTACAGTGCAACAGCAATAAAGATCATTTCTGGCATTAACTCTCAGACTTTTTCTGCACAACGATGCTCTCTCACATCATCCCATTGCAATCCCAGTAGCGCTTCTGCCAGGATGGGAGTGTGTCCCCAGTGCTCCCTCTGCACCTGACCAGCCGCCTGTAGAAAGGAGCATGAGAGACACACTCCTTCCACACTGCAGCCGGCCTTCTTCCCCTGCTGCACTGGGGAAGGAAGTACATGATCATGCTTCCATTCCTTCTGCATGGCCAGCTGTGACAGAAGCCTTACGTGATTGGTGGCCATTGATGGAATTTTTCTGTTAATGATATACCCTGCAGTCATACCGGCCCGCGACGTGAGAAGGGTGGGGCCACGACAATGTCGTGCAGAAGCTTTGTTGTGATCCTGCTTCTCTTGTGTCCCATGCTGGGAGGATGCTGACCTGCAGAAAGGGCCTCCGGTTTTCAGAGGGAGATACTTCCATCAATAAAATGATTCTTTCAGAGTACCATTTAGGTGCAAATGTCTTTACCAGCTTTGTTTTTATGCCACTGTAGTGCACACATGCATGCACTTGTGCCCATATACTGACATATTGTATTCCACTCTGTAACTACATCCGATGATACCTAGGGAGAGAGCACATCAATCAAACAGAACCATAAAGAGTTGCATGCCATTTTACAGACTAACAAGTTTTCTTTGGCATAAGCTTTTGGCCACTTATTCAGACACATGGAGCATTTCCTCTGTGGAGCAGATATTTATGCATTTTCTTTCCCAGATAAGGAACCAAGGCAACAGAACTGCAAAGGTTACCAACACCAGTGATCATTTTAACTGTGGTCACTGAACAAGCATACACGGGGAGTGACACAGACATCCTAGCACAGAGGAAATGTGAAAACATTTTGTTCAAGTCCAGTTATAAGTGATGGAGTTTAACCTTTAGATCAGTGATTCTCATCCTGGGGCACAAGTATGCCCAGAGGTACAAACCAGAACATTTAGCAATATGCAAGAAAAAAAAAGACTAGTCACAGAAAAAGGCATATATAACAACAGTGTAAGACAAGATACAAGTCAAAAGCTGTAAAATTAATTGAACATAGCAGAGTAGGTTCCCTTCATTATTTAACCTCAAGAAAAGCCCCGTTCCCTTGCTGTGTTAATTTGGTGAATGGTAGGGAATCTCTCCCTAAACAATGTGTTATGAACACGCCATTACAGTGTGCGGGCTTGGCAGCGCTCTCCTCACAGGCTCAGCTTTCACACTCCTCTGCTTGTGAACATTTGAGTGTTGTCGCACCAGTACTAGCATATATATCAGAAAGCACCTCAGTCAGCCCAGTGAACAATGAGTGAGTTCTAGGTCTCTTCTCTATATCTCTTCACTTTGTCATTGTTTTAATTTTTCAATTAATCTTTTATCAGAAATGGGTCAGTGGCTGAAAACTAGCACAATAAAAAAGATGAAACATAATGTGGATAGTGACCAATCACCAAGAATTTCTCAGGATACCTCTAACACTTTAGTGCAGTAATAGGTAGAATTATTTACAGTTCCAACATATACATTTGAAACAGCGGTAAGTACACTAATTACAAAACATTTTGCTAATATGAACAGTACAATTTATGGACATGGGTTGCCAAGAGGTATACAAAAAAACATTGGGAACCACTGCTCTACATGAATTCTTATTGGTCGGGAACTGTAATCAGAAAGGATGAAAGGAAGAGGACTGTGAAAACTAGAGACAATGGAAGTTGCCTAAACAATGGCCATTGTCAAATAAAGGTGGTCCTTCAGACATCTAGCATAGTAACACATACAGCAAAACAGCTACAAGTATAACAACTGTGCCCTTGCATCTTATGAAATAGGTTGCAGGCTACAAACATTTCAGCCACACACAAAAAAAATTTTTTAGATGTCACTAGACTTCTTGTTGTTTTTGCTGTGAGAGACTAACATGCATAACTTCCCAGGGGTATAGCTTTGGGAGAGAGGCAAAATGAGGGCCATGCTATGAAATATTAAGGTTGCTCCTTCCCATGAAATTTTTCTTCACTCCCCAGATATCTAGCATTGCAGTAACTTAAAACTTCAGTTGAACACTTAGAAATAGTGCTTAGGTATCCAAAGAAAGGGAGCACGTTCACCAAGCGAATGTGAATAGTGCAAATGTAAGTGTGAACAGCTTTCAGTGTTTCATTTCTTACAATGCTAAGAATGCAGGGCCTAAAGAAAAGTTCATTCATGAGATTACAATTCATATAGGGCAAACAATGCCTTCATTTTGCCCACCCCAGATAGCTTTACCCTCTTGCTTGCCAGAGGGAGCAGCTACTAAACCTGTCTGCTTCCTAGAATGAAGCTGCACTGTCACTCTCCATCGGTAGAGTCAACATAGTTTATATAATAATGTCACCTTGGCATGAGCTTGTTCCAAATCAAAAAGTAATTTCCTCCAATTTTGGTGGCACATAAAGGCCCTTTGTTGTAGCATTTATGCAGAAGCTACTGAAATTAGCCTTTAGTATTTATACTTACTCTAAATGTAGCTCCTTTAGAGTGAGCGAATGGCTCATTTAATACCCCTATTTTTCTCTAATAACTCTGCCATTCAGAAGATCACAATTTCCATAAGTAATATTCAGTTCCATGGGTCACCTATATTGAATATTTGAAGTCTGCATTGTATGAGACTGCTAGGATCACTGGAGACTTCAATACTCCTCAAATCTTGATTTTTGCCTTGTTCCAGTCTCCTGCCATACTCAATTACCATGCAGGCAACTGAGCAACCAAGACAATATGAGCTCAGGGTTCATGTGGTTTACATCTATGCATGTAGGCCCACAGTGGAAAGAAATGAAATTTCCAGGGTAACACTTCCTAACTTTTCGATAATCATGAATATCTGAACTTTCAACATTAGACTGGTCCCCAAGTGCAGAGCTTGGGAAGCTGTTTTTAAAAAGTAATTCATTCTTTCATTCATTACAGTGTTTAAAAAGTAGCCAACTGCTGTCATTCATTAACAGGTATCTTAGTATGTGACTTATTACATCACTTGTTACTTTTCCATCACTCTCTGTTACTTTTTTTTTTAAAAAAGGTAAAATCCTCAGGTTGGATAAAAGAATGGCATAAAGCTCTTTTTTTAAAAAAAAAAGAAAGAAAAATCTTCTCAAAGACCTCTAAAAATTCTCCTAAAAGTGACATTTGAAAATAACTAGAAATTGTTCCTTACTGCGTTAATAGTCACTTTGCTCTGACTTAAAGATATAGCTGTGTTAGTCTGTATAAATAGCATATGGTACTAGGAAGCAAACATTGATGTAAGAACATGACAATAAAAAGATTCTTCACATTTGGGAGGTATAGTCTAAAATAAACTGAATATTGAGACTGGATTGGGGGAAAACATGTAATAAGGATAGTAGGGTAGGGAGCGAGGGGGAGGAAATTTGGGGAGAAGGAGGAGAGAATGAGATGAATTGGTGTTATAAATAATATTGAATATTTATGGGGTTTAAACAGGTTAGGGAGGAAGGGGGAAAAATGTAATATGGTAACACAGAACTACACCTATGGAAGAAATACAGTTATTTTATATTTCATAGAAAATCTTTTCTTTTTTTATATGTGACATCTTGGAATGACATTGAATAGATGATTGTTTGATATGTAAAAATTAAATAATAAAAAAAGAAATAAAGGCATCTTGTAGCTGGTTTGAAGATGAAAGAAGTTTGTAGCACTAGCTCTCATATATTGACTACTTCATCAGATGCGTGGAGTGAAGAACCTGAGGACAGACATTTACACCATTGGATGGGCAAAGTGTGTGTGTGCATGAGAATAGGAATACAAAACATGTGGGCATGGTGATATGATGATAAGTTCACTTTCATAGATGACCATATAGAGTAATTAGGATACAAAGATCTGAGGCAGGATTTACCTAAAGCCAAGATGAGTAGATGAACTTATGGACAGTGGAAGATATTCTTGGTTTGGTGTTTGATATGGGCCAAGGACCAGAAGAGAGATGTAATGAAGTGGGAATGAGTGCTTACTTTAGTTATTGTTGATGATGATGATGATGATGATAGCAATAGCAATAGCATGTGTATTTCTATACCACTTATCAACTAAGTGCTCTCTAAGTGGTTTACAATGTGTTAGCTAATTGCCCCCAACAAGCTGGATACTCATTTTACTGACCTGTGGAACGATGAAAGGCTGAGTCAATCTATAGCCCGGCAGGATTGAACTCACAACCTTGTGCCCGCAGTACCAGCATTTAACCACTGCGCCACCAGGCTGTTATTTGTCATTAAGCAGACTTTGACTTATGGCACCCCAATGAATGAGAGTCGTCCTGCTCAAGACATGCAAACTCAAGGCTGTGACTTTCTTGATTGAATCAGTTCAATGTGGTCTCCTCTTTTCCTTTTGCCTTCCACTTTACCAAGTCATGTGGCAGATCCAAAGCTTGGAGTGTTACTTTCTAAAAGGAACTAATCTCTTTATTAATTACTTTGATTACCCAGCAGCTTACTCCTTGTTACTGTTACTGCAGTCCAGAAACTCAGTGAGTTACTCATTCCACTAAGGTACAATTAACATTAATATCATGTCATTGGAAAATAACATAAAATGTTCTCCAGTTCCCTTAAGTTGCCAGTTCAGATATTGCACTTTGGAAATTTTGAGGGGAAAATGTAAATAACTTTAGATATCTGTCCTTCCTGGCTGCAGCATGAGGTGTCCAACCATGTGACTATCCTCTCCCTCCTATTGATCGGGTTGACTCAACATAAACATAAACCTGCTCTTATTCCCACTGAAAAGTAGTGAATTAGAGCCATGACCATTAAAGAGGAATGTCGCTCTTTTCTAGTTTGTTACTGCAAAAAGTAACTTGCTACCAGAGAAACACATTAAAAGGAACTACTTCCTAGCTCAAGGTGGTCAAAGTACCAAAGAAGCCAGAAACATTCAACAAGTCCCATCTTTCCAAGGATACTTCCTCATCAGCCACTGCCAGTTATTAACTTAAGCTTATTAGCATATACAAATAGTTGGCATCAGAGCTTGCAACATTTTTGGACTCTGGCTCCCATCATCTCCCCAAGAGCAAAGCCACTGGCTGGGAGATATGGCCAGCTACAGTGCACAAGCAGCTCCCAGTATTGCTTAATGCCAGCTGTCATATGGTTATTTTGTCTTCCTTGCAACTTTGATCCAGTTTTATTTCTCTTGTCCAGTGTGAGCTGCACGGGTAATCTAAAGTCGAAATCAAGACGCTAATACAAATGTAAAGACTCTCAAAAGCCTAAGGAGAAGGAGGTGCGAAACCTCTAGAACGACACTGCAATAGTAATCTGAAAGGGTTTGTTTTAGTAGTATAAAAATAATTATGGGATCAGGTAGAATACAATTCCCAAGTGGAGGGCAAGATAGCACCTCACAAATCACTGTCATGAAGCAAAGGCTAGTAAATTAGCATGTGAAAAGACGGGGGAACAGCATTTATGAAGAACTGTGAAATTACGCCTGTATTTATTATTATAATTTTGTGTCATCCCCATCTCATTTCAGCATGACCTGTAAGAATAGATTAAATTAGTGCCATTTTCTTCTCTTGTTAACATCTTTATCACAAGAGCAAGCTGTCAGAATTTTAGTGTCAAAAAATAGTCTGGGAATTACTGGAGGCAATTGTTAGACTATTTCCATATGGCTCACATTGATTGGCTACAACAATCTAGTTTCCTCTTCCTTACAGATGTGCAGGTGCTATATAGGATGAAAATCAGTGCAAAAGAAAAAGAAACGCTTAACACCATATTCCCACCAGTAGAAAATGTGAAGAATTTTACTGTTTTAATCTGTAAGGGAAGAATGTAAAGATGTAAGATGAAAGTGTGAAAAAGAAAGTAGCTTACAGAAGGAATAGTAAAGATGAGGCAGATATGCACGTTTGCAATATGTCAGCATAAGATAATTATTTGCAAAGCACTGGCACAGCAGCTACATTCACATAAGAAAGATCAGCCAAGATTCTAGAATATTCTACATGTGGACCACTCACTTCTGTTTTGTTTCTCCGCATGTTATCGGAATAAGGAGTCCTGGCTTGTTGTTTGCAGACAAGCCAGGATTCATAAACCAAGAATACTCACTGGTTTGCAATGTTAGTTTGTATGAGAAGTGACAAACCAGGATGCCTGATCTGGATAACACACTAAATGAACCCTATCTGTTTTGTTTTGTGGTTGCTAACGGAGATACTCAGAAGGATCCTTTGGCCAAAGTTGCTTTGTGTGTGTATTTTCTTTGTTTTTCTTTCCTTTCTTTCTTCCTACCTTGTGTTTGGGGGTTCAATTCAGCTCCGTGTTCACCTGAGGATACAATGACGTGTGGTTTGTTTATCCACCCTAACAAAGCAAATGAGTGAACTGCCTGTGAGTGAGCACCCTGTTTATAAGTCAATCAGCTGGGATTCTCTGTAATCCTGGTTTACTGTTCCACTTGAATAAGAACAATGGCTGTGATTCTACATCTGCACGTGTAGTCCCATCTCCCAGCAGCTGTCAAGGCCTGGGAGGAGCCCCTGTTGCTGTTGCTTACCAGTGGAGAAGGGAGAAAGGGAGAAGCAGCTGATCTCAGCTTGATTATGGTGGGAAGAAGTGAAACTAGGTTTTCCTTCTCCAGGGAAGAATCAGATCTCCATGTTCTGAATTGCCTCTCCCTTTCTCCACGTGGGTCCACCCTGCAGTTTGACAGCTGCTGAGTGGTAGGAGGTTTTTGGACAGAGTACAAATCAAACAAATAGCCCACTGCACCCCATCCAAAACAGGACTCTTGTCCACATGCATAAATCACTGACAGGATGTCGGCCATTATATGTCGCTGAATAAAAAATTATTTTAACCTTAATTTCACATGATTCCATTCAGTTTCTAAATATAGTTGTTTATTAAATAGAAACAGCTGGTAAGAGGAAAGCAAAGTGTGTGACAAAACACTGTTTGTCTTTGGTGATAAAATAATCCACAATCATGCATGAATTTACTTGGGAACAATCCCCATTAAACTCAGTGGGACATACTTCAGAGTAGACATTTATAACATTGCAATGTTAGAATACAATTTAAAACAAATCCTCCCGCTTCCATTTCTTTTCTTTTCTTTTTTTAGCAGAAGAGAAGATTTATTTTTATATTTTCCAAAATTTATCCTACTTACCCTTCCTCCCTATAATTACTGCAAAACTATTTCTGTATGCACACAGCAATATTCGAAAGAAAGATTAAGAAGGGAAAAAAAGGAAAAGAAAATTTGAGAAATGGAAAATAAAAAGATGGTAAGAGAAGGAAATCTCTTTAAAATGTAAATACCTCATAGTTGTCACAGGGTTTATTTTTTGGGGGGGGGTAATTATTACCTTTGTGAAACCTATGAAACAAATATTACTTAATACATTTTTCCATTTTAGCCAAGATTGTTTGAAGCAACTACTGCTGAATATGTTTATTCATCAGAGAATTCTTGGTAAGATGTAGTCAAGCTCACTATTATCAGAGGCTTCTTACCAAGCCTTTTTGATGTGCAAAATCAGGTTTCTATAGTAGACTCCCAAGGATTTCCTGTACATTGTTCTTCCCACAAAGCCTTCCTCATGCTGTTTTGACCTCTCTCTTCCAATTCAGGGCAGAAATAGTATGAAGAGAAAGGGGAGTGAAAAGATAAAAGGAAGTGTAAGTTGCTTTGAGTCCTAAATTGGGTGGAAATTAGAATGAAGGCTTAAAGGATTGATCCCATTGATTTTATTTACGATATTTGCAGCTCAATTGTCTGTGTGTCTACTCTGAAGTAAGCCTCATTTAGTTCAGTAGGCCTTACCCCTAGATCAATAGGTACATTGGAGAGGACTACAGCCTTATTTCTATTACGAGAAGGTAGGACCCTTACACTCTTGTCATTTACGCTGATTGGGAGCTTCTGGGAGTTTTTCATACTCTTTTTTCCTCAGTTTGTTTATGCTGCAATCCTATATAGACTATTGCTCAGGGAAGGATAAATTATCACAGATGGGAAACCTATGAAATAAACATTTTAGTCAAAACTAACTTCAAATACAGACATTTGAAAATGTAGACACTTGATAGTTAACACAGAAAGGTTTTTCGATTGGGGAAGAATTAATTACTGCATTTTGGACTTGCTTCTGAGTAGACAAAATAAAGATTGTACTTATTCATGCTTGTTTGCTTAAATATGTTCCCAACTATTATGTACAGAGGTTAACTAGAATTTACAAGTGCCAGTCACTTCTTAGAAGATGCTTCTGGAGTTTGGTAAAAGTTCTTTCAACGTCAAAGTCTCTTTAAAAATCCTTATAAAACTGCTGTTTGTGCCTTAGATATTGGGGATAGCCTTAGATATTGGGGATCTTTGGAATGCCTATATTTGATCCAAGGAACCTACATGAGTATGTATTAGATAGAATCTGTCTCTTGCTCACCTCAAAGCATTGTCAATTGTAGTACCATACATTTTTCAGTTCTGTGTATGAGATACTATGTTTATTGCAATCATTATTACATTGAATTGCATGAATAAGGTTAATTGCAAGATGGGTACCAGTAGCCTGCATTCTATCTGAAGAACAAAAGCAGAATTTGTTCTTCATCAACATAAACTCATACTAGTCAGGACCAAATATGATTCATCTTGTATTTTGTAAATACTTTGAAGTTTTATAAATAAAGATATGGAAAACCTGGAACTATTTCAATGTCTTCATCATCTATTTTAAAGTTATGTGAATCATTTGTGGTCAGAATTTTTGTTTTCATAAAGTTTAACTGTAAACTGTAGATCTGCCTTTGCACTTTCTTCTCAACATTCTTAAATAATTGTTCTAAGTCTTTGCTGTTTTCTGCTAGTAGTATGGTGTCACCTTCATATCCTAAATTGTTGATGTTCCTGCCTCCAGTTTTCATGCCTCCTTGCTTTGAAGCTAATCCTGCTTTACATATGATATATTGAGAGTACAAGTTGAACAGATAGGGCAATCGAATGCAGCCTTGCCTGCTGCCCTTGCCAATTGGAAACCATTCCATTTCTCCATATTCTGCCTGAAGATGGCCTCTTGACCTGAATACAAGTTACACATCAGCATAATCAAATGTTCTGGCACATCTATTTCTTTAAGACTGAGCCATAGTTTTTCATGATTTATAAATCAAAGGCTTTGCTAAAATCTATAAATCACAGGGTGATTCTGAAATTCTTTGGTGCTCTTCATTATCCAATATATGTTTGCATGATTCCTGCTGCTTCTAGTTTCCTGAACTCAGCTTGGGCATCTGGCATTTAGCAGTCCATATGGTAAGATTCTTTGTTGTAGAATTTTAAGTACTACTCTGCTTCCTCGGGAGACTAATGGTTCTGTGTTTACCGCAACCCCTGGTGCCCCCTTTCTTGGGGATTGGAATGTATATTGAACATTTCCAATCTGTAGATCATTGTTTTGTTTTCTATATTTGTGATAGCTTTTAATTGAACTAGAGTAGATTCTGTCTCTGTAGTCTGAAGTAGCTCTATTGGTATGCCATCTGATCCTAGTGATTTATTACTCTCAAGTACTCTGAGTGCAACTAGCACACTTTTAAAAATTGTAGGTACATCTTCAAATATTTCTTCTTTGAATGAATATGTCATTCTTTTATCTCTTTTATGTAGTTCTGCAGTGCATTGTTTCTATCAGCTTTTTCTTTCTACTTGGTCATGTAATGTATTCCCCTGATGGTCTTACAGCATACCCACTCTTGGTTGAAATTTGCTTTTGATTTCTTAGATCTTGTAGAAGAAGTCTCTTGTTCTTCCTGTTTTGTTGTCATCTTTTATTTCTGTGCATTGATTATTATAAAAGCTTTCCTTGTCCCTGCACACAAGTCACTAAACAGTTGCATTCAAGGTTCTGACTCCATTTCTGTCACTTTTTACTTTTGCTTCTCATCTGTCCTTAACTTCTGGAAGAGTTTCATCTGTTGTCCATTGAGGCTTCTCTTTCTTTTTAGCTGCAGATAGTGCCTTTTTACATTCCTCCCTGACAATGTCCCTGACTGCAATCCAGAGTTCTTCTGGCTCCTGGTCAATTAGGTTTAATAGTGCAAGTCTATTTTTTACATTATCTGTAAATTCTACAGGGATGTTCTTCAGGTTGTATTTTGACACAGTGATTGGTTTAGTATTCTTTAGCTTTACTCTAATTTCTGATATTAGCAGTTCTTGTTCTGTGCCACAATCTGTTCCTAGCCTTGTTTTAGCAGTGGGAGCAGAGGATCTCCATCTTCTGCTTCCAATTATGTAATCTTTTTTATTTCTATATTGGCCATTAGGGGAGGTCTGTGTATACAGTGGCCACTTTGGTTGCTTGCAGAACATGTCTGCAATGAACAAACTGCTGGTCTCACAAAATTCAATCAGTCAGTCTCTTGCTTCATTTCTTGGTCCTAAGCTAATTTTCCTACACTCTTTTATTTTGTTCTGTTTCCTACTTTTGCATTCCAATTGTCTATGATTAACAAAAAGTCTTGTTTTGTTGTGGACTCCTGAATTCCAACATCGAATCTATCACTTTCTTCCTTTTCTGCCTCTGTAGTTAAAATTAATTTGGAATGTGATTATACTGATGTGTTTTCCTTGAAGCTTTATTTGATATTATCCAATGAGACATTGGCCCTTTCCACACGAGGAAAGAAAATCGCGCTGTGACGTTACTGGCCATTTTTTTTGTATCCGCACTAACACGGATGTAATCTTCCGACGTTCCATACGGCCCTAGCGTGAACCGGTCTAGCGTGTATTAGTAGATCCACACGTTGTCGTCACGGCCACTCCCTCCCACTCTTTGCCTTGCCCCCTCTGGCTGTGATTGCCTGTTTTTTTAAAAAAAAAATGGCTCCGTGCATCATTTCTTACGTGCTCGCATGCACACGCATGTACAGCCACCTAGGTGTGGATCACCTAGGTGTGGATCAGCCACCATGACGCCTCCCCCAGCCCCTCCCTCCTTTTAGGCTTAGAGTTATATATAGCTGGAGTGGTTTTTCCCGCGCATTCTTCTCGCTTTTTTCTGCTGGCTTTGCGATGGAGGACGAGGTGAGGACCAGCGTTGCCAGGCTCCTTGCACCATGTGTGATGGTTCTTGCAGTTGTGCTGGCCACAATGCAAGGCCAGTGGGCCAGAGTGAAGTGGTCCAGGCTCTTTCGGGACCGTGAGTCTGATGACAGATTCTATGCGCCCCTGCTGAGAAGCTCCTCGCGGCGTGTGCCACGCCCAAGAAGATGGTGGGTTTGGGAGAGGATGCGCAGGACGTGGTGGGCCGAAGAGGTTCTGGCCAAATGGGACGATGATCAGTGGCTCTGCCACTTCCGGATGACCAAAGCCACCCTGTTCAAAATAGCAGACCGTCTGCATCCCCACCTGGAGAGAAGAGCCACAGAGATGTGCCAACCCCTCCCTGTGGAGGAGAGGGTGGCCATTACTGTGTGGTGGCTGACAACCCCACTTATTTATCGAAAGGTGGCGAACACTTTCGGCTTGGGGATCTCCACTGTCGCAGTGATTGTCATCGAGGTGTGCCTCGCGATAGAGCATGTGCTTCTGTCATCCACCATTTGCCTTGGAGACTATCGGAGGGTGAGTACTCTAAAACCCAATATCCCCCACAACACATAGCTCTGCACTCACTCCTGTGCTAACACAAGAGCACTATGGGAGGCTCTCTGGCTGCCCATTCCCAAGCAATCCCTTCCCTCCTCCCCCATGGAACACATGGATCTTGCAGTATTTCCTGGCCAGACACTTTTCTTGAACTTTGAACCCATTGCTCTGCGTCCCGGTCTCAGCAGCAGGAGGAAGGGAGCTTGCTCCGTTCCAGGCAGGCATACTAGGGGTTACAGTGGGAAACTGGTGAAAAAAGGCGGGGGGACGAGGAACGCTACCCTCTGTCCCCTCGGACACATGGCACATGGAGTCTTTCCTAGCCTCACTACCCATCTCTCTGACCAGTGGGCAGCGCTTCCCCTGGCCCCCGGCCAGCAATCAGCACACTACTAGCCTCTTTATCTCTCCAACTCACTCACTCCCCCTCTCCCTCCCTCAGTCTCCCTTTCCTCATACTCTCCCGGACTCGTGGTGGCACTCTCTCAGCCCAAAACAGTTCTGTTACAATCATTATTTTACATAAACTGGCAAGATCTCAATAATTATCGGTTATCGAGCATATGCAGAATGCATGATTTGAGATCCTTGAGACTATTTAACATATCCTTTCCCACAGCTGCACAGGAAGCCTATCAGTGAAAGCACAACCAAATAGCAGTGGATTATGGTTTTGTACCTTGGTGGTGCTATGGAGTTTCCAAGTTCAAAACTTCAGCTTATGTTCCTCCGTGTGACTATCAGCCATTCAGTTTTATATCTGGAAAACGGTTGCCCTTATTAGCACATCCGTGGTGGGAACTAAACCTGGTCCCTGTCTAGTAGCCATAGTAATTTATTAAGGCTATGTCAAAAGGTTAAGTGGAGCCAGCATGGTGTGGTGGTTTCACCATTAGCCTATGAACCTGAAGACAAGGGTTTGCTTCCCACTCAGCCATGGAAACCCACTGGATAACCCTGGGCATGTCACACACAGCAATCAGCACACCACTAGCCTCTTTCCTCTCCCCCCTTCAGTCTCCCTTTCCTCATACTCTCTCGGACTCATGGTGGCACTCTCTCAGCCCAAAACTAAAGAAAACAAAGGCCAGCTTTCTGTGCCTGTCTGTCGGGACGAGGACACACAGCAACACGTATGGGAACCCTAACCGCCACCAAGGGAATATGGGACATTCATTTCTATGTGGCCCCTCACTGTTTCCAAACTTGTACTGCAGTTCATGTGCAAGTCCTGTGAAAATTAACTTTTCTTTTTCAGATCCCACAAATTACAGGTCATGGACGGTTTCCTGAAGATGGGTTTTCTGCAGTGCATCGGTGTGGTTGACAGGACACACATTCCTATGCGGCCACCGAAAGGAAGAGCAGAGGAGTTCGTGAACCGCAAGAGCTCCTTCTCCATACTCCTTCAGGGGGTGGTGGATCACAAGGGGAAATTCCAGGACATTGTTCTGGGCTACACCGGAAGAACGCATGATGCGTTTGTCTTCCGCCACTCTTCTCTGTGTGGCACGCAATGGAGGCAGGAAGATTTGTTCCGGGGAACCCCACCATAACCATCGGGGGTGTTGCCATTGGGCCTGTGATCCTGGGCGATGCTCCCGGTGGCTCATGAAGCCATATGGAGGACCACTCAACCCTAGAAAGACGGCGTACAACAGTGTCTTCAACAGCTGCAGGAATGTCATGGAGCACGCCTTTGGAAGGCTCAAGACATGATGGGGCTGCCTTTCTGCTCCTTTGACCGTATCGGAGCAGAACTACCTTCCCATTGTAACGGCTTGTGTGGTCCTCCATAACATTTGCGAGTCCAAGAGTCACATGCTCCACCCTGACTTTGCACCCCCACCGCCAATGAGTCTTCCACCTGGCCCAGGGGACTTACGGCCCTATGCCTCCGCGAGGAGGCTCCGGGAAGGGGAAGCGGTGAGGAATGCAATAGCGAGCATCGTTGCTGGGGACGGCAATTAGTTGCAGCTGTGCGCCCAGAACCCTGGGAATGACAGCATGGCGGGGAACGTGCCTTTACATTTTGCCTTACAGTTTGTTTGTTTGTTTGTTGTTAAGTTTGAATGTCAAATAATAGTTGCTACACATTTCGTTAAAGAGGTTTTTAAATATCGCTTTGTTAATAAATTTTTCAAACTTTGTATTGCCTTCAGAACATTCTTTTCTTTTCTTTCAAACAACGTTGGCAGGGTGGCAGTGGTGGGATACTCACACCGGCTTAATGCTGGGAAATTCTGGGATGGCTAGGGCTGGGTTTGAAGAAGGGGATTGTGGGAAGTGGGGTAGTGGAGAGGGACAGAGAGGTGGTTAAAGTGGGTCACAACAGCTAGCCAGATTGGTGGTGAGGGAAGGTGGTTACATAACCTCCAACATTCCACTGATGAACACTGGGGAATGTGTGGCCAAGCATCTTCAGAGTGTGGTCAAGATGGTAAAATGTGTTAATGAGGAAGAACATGCACGTTGGATATCTCTGGAAATTCCAGCATTCTCCTTCCCTCTCTTTGTCCCTCTCTTTCTGTTGGGGCAGTTGTGGTTTGGATGGGACAGAATTTCCTGAATGTGGAAAGCCTTTTGTCTTTCCTTCTCTTGTTGCCTGTGCGCAGAAGGGCCCGTGGTGTGTTTATGCGCTTCATTCCCCACTGCTGCATGGGAAGAAGGTTGTCTGCAGTGCAGAACAAAGGGACATGTCCCTTGTGCTCCTTTCCTTGGGCAGCTGGTAGGATGTGGAGAGTTGATACACATTTTGTCAAACAGGTTTTTAAATATCGCTTTGTAAATAAATTTTTCAAACTTGCTTTGCCTTCACAACATTCTTTCCTTTCCTTTCAAACAACAGGATTAACGACATGGTAAACAGGTAAAAGAAATTCTGCTTCCAAAAGACAAACAGGAAGATGGAATTTTACATTTGTAAGGGAAGGAAGAATTAGCAAAAAATTTTTTGGGGGGGTTGGGCCATTAAACGGGTGGGTGCTTTCCTCAGGGGCTGTAATGGTGGCAGGGTCTCTTGATCCTAGGGAACTTTCTCCCAGCTGCTTGCTGCTGGGAAGACATCGAGGCGCTTGCTGGAGCAAGGCTCTGACTGGTCCCCGCCTCTGTTGGTTCAGCATCCACAGAGGCATCACTCCTTGGTGAGACTCTACCGCTTCTTTCTGACACTGCGTCAGCAGTGGTACACATTGCACTGACACAATCCCTCAGGAGGGAGATGATCTCTCAGCGTTCCTCCGCCGCCATGGCACTGTCCTGTTGGTACTCCCTGGAATGCTGCTCCCAGTTTAGTTCTTGCTGCTCCCTTAGGAAGTCCATTGTCAGTAGCGCCGTGGTGATGGTGTCGCTATGGCCCACGCCTCGGCCCCTGCGCGGAACATTTGGAGCCTTGACCTTGGGGACATTCCTGCCATGGGAATGGTGCTAGAGACGTTTGGGGTTCCACTGCTAGCCTCATCTAGGGAGACTTTAAATTGCATCAGAATTAACATAACAGTAGTTGGGGAATGTGATTACAAAGTAGTTTCCACTTTGCCATTACCACTGGATAAACAGTCGTGAACATGTCCAATTGGGATACATCGCTAATGTAGGGTTCCTCACAGCGAGATTTATGTCGCTGTGGAATTAATAGAGCTGAACATTTAAATAACGTTATAACTGGGGATAAGGGTGATTGTCAAATCTCACCTGGGCCTGTGGTGCTTTCATTCACCGTTCCCAACATTCCATCCTGCATGTGGAGCACCTATCGTCGATCCCTGTATGGAGGTATAGGTCACGAGGAGGACTTAGCAGCAGGGACAACACACTGGATGACACTTGAAAGGCCACTGTGCATTCCTTCTGCCCCTCTCCCATCCCCAAACACAAGAATGAGAACAACAGTTGGGCTAGGGAAAAAAACCTGCCTGTGTTCTTCCAACGTAGCCTAAGGAAGGAGCACCATGGAACCCTTAATTCTCAATGCACAAGAAAGAGGAAAATGGAACAGTATGTTCATTTTAGCCCAGATATGTGTCCCCCGGCACTGAGACTGAATTATGGAAAATTCACAGCGAAATAGCACGGAAGACTTCTCAAACCAACCAAAGCGCATCTGAGTCCACCCTCTTTTACCAAGCATGGCAAACAGTTTTACTGAATTCAATTCAATTCAATTCAATTCAATTCAATTAATTCTAACTGGGCAAAACTTTTTTAAAGGCAATGCCTGCTTCCTGACTCTTCCACAGCAGAAGATGAGACATCACAGCCTCTATAGATTTCCTTTTTCTTTTATTTACTTATTTTAAATCAATGCCACCATTGTACAACTGGGAAAGATACAACACAGGTTTCCATAAGGTGCCATCTCTACTTTGTTCACTAAAGGATGGATGACTTGTTGCCTTGCTGGGGTCTCCAATGACTTGCAGCAAAGCAGCATAACTGCAGGAGCAAAACTTTTTTCGGCTTTATATGTTACCTGGGAACTCAGAAATATGGTTCAAAAAGCCAGGGAGCATACTGCATGCCATTTTTTTAAATTATGAGCCCCGTTTTTATTCCAATACATTGGTCAACTACTACACCTCCAGAAACAGTAAAACGAATCTTTTCCTGGCAATGAAATCCTTTTCTTGGTAAGCACCAAAACTGTGCAGCTTAATTCCATTGGCACTAATCCACATGAGAAAGTCAAATTGCAATTTCTTCTCTGATTGTACGTGCCCCATACATGCAGTTTGAGGCTGCCTGCATGGCTTCACCTTTTAAATAATCAGTTCACGCGAAAATTGCTATGAGTAAGCACTAAATTTTATTGGGGGGAACAAAACAAAATCCTGTTAGGTTACTGCTACACATCCACCCATGCTTACCAGTTGTGTCTTCCTCAGACGAATCAAGGGGGTTCCCCTCAAATAGTTCCTGGCTCTGTGCCTCCTGTACCACTAGAAAAGTAACGGAGACATGAAAGTGGCTGGGGGAAAGATTTTGGCGCCAAAAAAATGTTTTACTGAATACATCATACCTATGGAAAAGTCCATAGACTGCTGCCTATCCTCTGCCATCTGCAAGCTCGCGACGACTCTTGGCGGATGGGCACTCGCGTCTCCCCCAAAATTCTTGACAGTTCCTCAAAGTATGGACAGGTTACCCGGGAAGATCCTGTCCTTTTGTTCGCTGCAAACACATGACGGTAGTCCAAATGCAGCCTTTTAATCTTGGTCCTGCATTCCTCGGTCCTGCTTATGCCCCCTCCTAGTCATTTCCTTGGCAATGTCCTCAAAAATTTTGATGTTTCTGTGGCTGTCCTGGAGGTCCCTTTGAAAGCGCTGCTCGCCTCAAACGTCCAACAAATCCCTGATCTCAGATGGGCACCATGCCACCCCCCCTCCCTTTGGCACTCTTCCTCCTACATTGGAAATCTTCCTCTCCAGGACTGGAACCATTGCCATTACTGGAATCCTGGGTTTCCATCTCCATTTCTCCGCATCACAAGACTTTTTCCCTCATCACCCTGCTACTGCACCTCAAAATGGTTCCTTCTGTCTAGGACCCACGGAGCTCCTTCTCAGTGTGCGCTCGCACATGTGCAGTGGCGCTGGACAGGTAGCGCTGCAAAACCCCCACAGGAATGCGGGGGAACTGCAGGCTTTCTGTGGGCATGGCAAGTCAAGAGAGGAGCAAGGGTATGTTACACGCTAGCAAAACTCTTACTTTTTGGATTCCCTGTCATTCCCCTGTTTCCCACAGTGAAATTTTGCCCTTCTTCCTTCTACCCTCCTCTTCCCCCTTTTTTTTTTGCATTACTTTCCCCATTTTCTGAACCCCTTCCAGGCTTGTTTTTTTTTTCCTTTTTAAAGGTGCATGGCTTTTTTTTCTTTTTAAAGGTGCTTTGAGTTATTTCTTCTTTAAGGTGCATAGTTAGCTATATAGATTGATAGTTTCCTTTTTTCCCTGAGGGGGAAGGGTTGGTAGTTTTGTGTAAATAGAGAGGGAGGGGGTGCAAGGCTACAGATAGGCAGATAGATAGGAAGATAGATAGAGATAGCTAGAAACATAGATAGATAGATAGATAGATAGATAGATAGATAGATAGATAGATAGATAGATAGATAGATAGATTGATAGATATAGACAAGACAGATATATAGATAGATGATCAGAGGGACTGATATATAGATAGATACATAGATAGAGGTAGGGATAGAAATATAGGTAGATATCTAGATAGAGAGATATAGAGGGAGAAAGGGAGAGAAATGGTTTCTGTTGGCACACTTCAAGAAGACAGCATTATGGAGCGTGAGGGAGCTCTGTGGGGCGATTTCGAAACAAGGGAAATGCTGGCAATGGTGAGATGGTGTGGAGGTGTGCATGTTCTGTTGCACAGTACCAGCGCGCGCAGCAGGGACTACTACGAAAGCATTGCCCAAAGGTTGTCCCGACAGGGCTATGTGAGGACGGCCGCCCAGGTGACCTCGAAGTTCAAGGCACTAAAGGCGGCCTTCTATGATGCGATGGAGCGATTCGATGGACACCCCCACACACACTGCAAGGCCGGCCTACTTCAAAACCATGCAAGGGCTGTGGGAGTCCGCGGGTCGCCCTTCATGGCATGCCAGCGGAAGAGGACGTGAGTAGTGTTCACTCCCACCTGTCCCAATCAACAACCACTTGAAAGTGGATGTCTGACAACCGTGGGGGGGCCCTGCTCATTCCCTCTGACATCTACACACACTCTTTACTCCCCATGTTCCACTATCACAGGTCGAAGACGCCATGAGACTAGCCCCTTTGAGAGGTGTCTGTGGTCAGCGCATCAAAGACAGAAGGTAGGTGCAAGCTCATTTGTAGGGGTGTATCATTTTCCCTGGGTTACTTATGGCTTGGTCCTCTCTGTTCCTCTGCGCTGTCAAAACGAAGGGAAACAGGAATGATAGTGATTTCAATTTAACATGAGGAAAAACTTGACTTTCCAGGAGGGGTAAAGGAAAGGGAAAATATGTAGGTCCCATTAAGCATGCCGTGGAAACACATGGAGGCTAGTTTAAAAATAACTACTTGGGATGCGGGCATGCCATCAGCTCACAGGAAGGAACAGGCAGTTTTTTGTTCTTATATAATGAAGGAGAAGGCACCCAGCATTCCCCCACCAAAGTATAAGCCCCCCCACCACATATCCCCAGCCTCCTGGACTACCAACAGTTTCATGTGCTCGCGCAAAACTCATGTTTAAATGAAAAAGACAGAAACACGCATTTTTAATCCAAACTACATACCTGAAGTCTTTTTTTGCTTTTTCTTGCTGTTGCTCCTATCCTAACCGCTTTCCGAGGGGGAAAAAATGGCGCTGTCCTGTTCTTTGTGGGGCAGGACCAACCACCGAAGCTGTCCATGCCCACAGCCCGCTCTCCGTGGATCTTGTGCGCAAATCAGCGTGTATCTGCGCTTCTACACAGATTTTCGCATACACTATAGCGCGCCTCGGGGGGAAAAAAACATTTTTTGGAAGGTTTTTAAAAAACACGCGGCACCACCACTTCAGGTCACTTCTGAGCGGTTTGAGGTGTGGAACGTCAAAATTATATACGACCCAGCGCACTCTACGGTGTGGAAGACCTCCGTCAGAAGTCACACTGCCCCGTTTTAATTACCCCGTGTGGAAAGGATTATTGTATTATATCTTTTGAACTGCTTTTGCAACTTGAGTAAAATACTGTGTGGTTCTCTAAAATGCCCTTTTCCTGTCCACTTTAGCTTGCTCACCACAAGTATTGCAAAGTTCATGTTTCTTCTTTTATGTCTAGCTTCCCTGACTCATGCTTCTCACATTCCACATTCCTTTAATATGTATTGGGCAGCTTCAGATTTTCCTTTCCCCTCTGAGCATGTCAACAGCTGAATACCTTTTCAGCCTGAGTCCAGTTCACCCTTAGCCATCGTGCTAATCATAGTTTTCCTCTGCTCTGTCCCAACAGCTTGGTGAGTGCCTTCCAACCTGGGAGTGTTATCTTCTGGTACTATCACTTGTTTCATTTCATCATAGGGTTTTCAAGGTAAAAGCTTCAGGAATGGTTTACCACTGCCTTCTTCTGCGCTCTACCAACAACTATTAACTATTGTGCCACTGGTGTTGTCTGCGATAGATCCTCCACCAGTCTCACCTCCCACTACCACTGCCACCCAGTAGCTGTTGGCATATTTAGTCTGAATCCTCAGCAAAAGCCTGTCTGACATGAGAGACCTTACTAGAAACACTGTTTCTATCAGCACAGCATCTTGCTTCACAGGAGCACACAATCCCGCCACTGTGGAAAAGTAGTGCCATGGAGAAAAGCGTTGTGTGCCCTGAGATTATTCCCTTTGAAAGACTTGATCTTTGGCTGCTGTATTTCAATGGACCATCTTACATTCTATTAAATTACTTAAGCCAAAGATCAGGTCTTTCAAAAGTAATAATATTGGGACACACACCCGACCGAACACAAAGGGTGCTCACCAATGGCTGCTTTTCATCCTGGAGAGAAGTGACTAGTGGGGTGCCAAACGGTTCTGTCCTGGGCCCAGTGCTATTCAACATCTTCATCAATGACTTGGATGACGGAATAGAGGGCATGCTGATCAAATCTGTAGATGACACCAAATTGGGAAGGGCTGCTAATACGCCAGAGGACAGGATCAAATTTCAAAATGATATTGACAGGTTGAAGAGCTGGGCCAAAGCTAACAAAATGAATTTCAACAGAGAGAAATGTAAGGTCCTACACTTAGGCAGGAAAAATGGAATGTACAAATATAGGATGGGGGACACGTGGGTGGATAACAGTATGTGTGAAAGAGATTGAGGAATCTTGGTAGATCACAAACTGAACATGAGCCAGCAGTGTGATGCAGCAGTCAAGAAAGCCAATACGATTCTTGGTTGCATCAATAGCAGTATGGTGTCTAGATCAAGGGAGGTAATGGTACTACTCTATTCTGCATTCGTTAGACCTCATTTGGAATACTGTGTCTAGTTCTGGGCACCTCAATTCAAGAATATTGACAAGCTGGAGCATGTCCAGAGGAGGGCAACCAAAATGGTGAATGGTCTGGAAACCATACCCTATGAGGAGTGGCCTAGGGAGCTGGGTATGTTTAGTCTGCAGAAGAGAAAGTTAAGAGGGGACACAACAGCCATGTTTAAATATTTGAAGGTATGGCTTGTCGAGGAGGGAGTGGGCTTGTTTTCTGCTGCTCCAGAGACTAGGACAAGAAGCAATGGATTCAAGCTGCAGGAAAGAAAATTCCACCTGAACCTCAGGAAGAACTTCCTGACAGTCAGAGCTGTCCAACAGTGGAATTTGCTGCCTTGGAGTGTGGTGGAGTCTACTTCTTTGGAGGTTTTTAAGCAGAAGCTGGATGGCCATCTGTTGGGACTGCTTTGATGTGTGTTCATGCATGGCAGGAAGTTGGACTGGATGGTCCCTGTTGTCTCTTCCAACTCTATTATTCTATGATTCTATGGTAGCTCTACATACAGAAATCTCACAGAAACTGCATGGGAGCTAAACCTGTTTGCTATAGGAGGTGCTGGACTGTGAAGGACCTAACCACATGCTCATCACAGGCCTTTGTTGCAGGTGGCAATGGTTGTAAAACTAGAAGATCTTGTTATAACAGTGGGCTCTCAGTTTCTGCTGGGGTTTGGTTTCAATATCTCCCATGGATACCAAAATCCATGGATGCTCAAGTCCCATTATATACAATGATATCTCTTATATAAAATGACAGATATCTCTTGTATAAAAGGGTGAACCACTAAAAGGTTTGCTTTTTTGGATTTTTTTAATATATATATTTTGGAATCATGGTTAGTTGAATCTGTCGATGCAGAATCTGTGGGTATGGAGAGCCAACTATGGTTAAGGATGAGCAAAAACAGCCCTGAAAGTTCTATGGGATAATTTTGCTTCAGAGATTGACATTGATGATGAATTTCAGGGATTCTAACAGAACCCACTGGCTCTAAGCACTCATGCTAGTACTTTGAACATACTCAGGAATCATCCTGAAAGGCATCAATTAAAGCAAGATGTGCAGTCTCTGAACTTTTGTTATATATAATTTCTAATGTATGCTTTGTTTGTATAGGGGAGGGGAGAAGAAGGAAGGGGAGAGAGAAAAGCTGTTGTGCATTTGTAATAAAAAATTCAGTTAAGTATCTGTTGACTTAGGGCAAGCCCATAAATGTCACAGAGTTTTTTAGGCAAGGAGTATTCATAAATGGTTTGTCATTATCTTCTTCTGAATACAGCCTACATCACCTGATATTCCCCGGCAGTCTCCCTCCCAAGTACTAACCAGGCCTGATCATACTTTAGCTTTGGAGATCAGACAGGATCTTGTGCTTTCAAGGTATTTAGACTGCATTTGTAGAATTGCTTTTGTTCAACTTCAAGGTTAAACTAAATGTTTCTTGATTGATTGTAATGTCACCTTGATAACTGCTTCTCCCTCACATTATACAAAGCAAGACATTTTACAATACAGAAGAAGTAATGGGGTGAAGTGCTTCTTCATCACCTACTTTGTCCCCTTCCCAAATTCATATTCAATCATAGAGAGATCTTTATTTTCTATGACCAGTTCTCCTGTAAGGCAGGATAAGCTCTTCACCTCGTGCAGTAGGAAGGGAAACAAATTCTACTCCCAAATTGGCTAGGGAGCCAATGTCACAGCAGTGATGTATTTGCCAGCTGCCACTGAACAGGCCAATGCCTCATTCCTCTCAGTGAGGCATCAGGACAGGCAAACTTTCTAGAACGGCTGCCCACCCAGGAATGTGGTACAAGGATCACTCGAGACAAGACTTCAAGTCATTTGCTCCAGGGGGCCACGCTGGCTGCTTTCTTGCTGTGGCATTTGTTTCATCAAATGCATGGCATAGTTGAGAAGAATCATGCTTTTGGGAAGATTCTGGGAGTTGCAGTCCAAAAAGTAGCTTCTTCAACCTGTGAGAATAATACAGATGTCAAGATTTGCTGAAGAATGGAGAGACTGCACAGGTATAAATCCACTCTTCTGTGTGCCTTGTGATCGCCCCGCCATTTGTTCTTTATTTTTACCATTGTATTTGTTATTTTATCAGCTGCTATTAATCATTCTAGGTTGAGGAGCCCTGTTGCAAAATATGAATTCATAATTTCCCAGTTCATAAAAATCTGTGGTCCAAAGCTGCCCAGTACTGATTTCTGCTTAAAAGATATTTAAAATAATATATCTTAGCCTCAAATACACATATCCAGGTTACCAGAAAGGGGGATCAGATTACACACACACACACACACACACACACACACACACACACACACATGTTTTCATACAGTGTTTTTTGGGACAAATCTTTAAAGGAGAAGATTTCACAGAATTAAAAATAAGAGATGATGTTTTAGTCAGCTATTTATATGGCTTTCCCGATCACTATATCATTTATAAAATAATTCTCTTTTCTGTCAGTGATTATTACCTCTTCAGTGAGAAGAATTCAGCAGAACAGAATGTTGTCATGGTATAAACTCTTACTGTTAAGTAAATGGGAAGGGTTTAGTCCCAAAAAGTGGTGACTCACTGCTTGAACCAACAGGTCCTGCATTACTCGGAAAGATTACTAAATCATTATGATATAAAACAGATTGAGAGTCAGCGTGGGGTAATGGTTTGAGCACTGGACTATGATCCTGGAGACCAGGGTTTGATACCCTGCTCAGCCATGGAAACCCACTGGGTTATCTTGGGCACGTGACACACTCCCAACTGCACCACCACCACCACCACCCATGATAGCTTTGGCTTAGGACCACCATAAGTCAGAAATGACTTGAAGGCACACAACAACAACATTGTAGTTGAACCTTCCCAGAAATACCAAAGCGTGCATGCATTCTTTCCTGTGCGCGCTTGCTAGAGCAAGCAACACTGAACACATACAGAAGACTTCTAGGTACACATTATGTTCATGAGAGTCTTGACATTTAAGGATGATTGAAGGATAAGTGATGGGAGAATTTGCCTTCCCCCAAGGAGTAAGATAGTTATTGTGATCGCATGACTGGAGAATCCAGATCACAGCATGAAGTAGAAAGTCAAGCCCTCAAGGAGATGATGGGAGAGATTTACTAATCGACCTCACAGCAGAAGAATGGGAAGTCATTTTAATTTAAATGTGTAAGCATCTATAGAGTTCGTTTTTGTAGGGGTGGTGGTGTCAGATCTTTCATTTTTCTTTTCATATATTAGCTTTCTCTTTTCGCTGTTTTTTAGTCTCTTTCTTTTTTCTTGTACTTTTTTGGCAGTGTTTATTGCTTGTATACTATGTTTAATGTATAATTTCTCTTTCTTTTTTGTGTGTATGTTTTTTTTCTTTTTGAGTATATTTGGTTTTTGTGTAAGATTAGTTTCTGCATTTTTTAATATTAAACCAATAAAGATTATTTTCAAGAAAGAAAGAAAGAAAGATGGAAAGAGAGTAAGTCATGCCTCAGTGGCCCTAGGAAAAGTCTGTTCTTTCTTTAAGATTTGTTTCACTGAGCTAAAGATGGTCTTACCTCTGGGAGTAGGAAGGTGGTGCAGGGGAACTTGCAGTAGCTGTTTTTACTTTGTGTATTACTACATCACCGTGACACAGAGTCATTCTTGAGTGAGTAGCATCCACAAAAAAAAATTTTTCTGTAATTTTTGTGGCCATTTTGCATTTGCTTTAGGGCTAGTTTCTCTCAATCCTTTAGGGCTTTGGGACCCTGATAACTCAAATTTGAGTCATTACCATGGCCATTTCCACACTAGACTGTTATAGTGTTATTATTCTACTTTCAACATCCTATGGAATCCTGAGGTTTGCAGTTTAGGGAGGGGCCTCAAAGGCTCCTCCCTAAACTGCAAACCCCAGGATTCCATGGGATGTTGAAAGTGGAATAATAGCACTATAACAATCTAGTGCGGACATGGCCCATTGCAGAGCTAGGAGGGACCCCACAGGACCCCACATGTAGCCCAAACTCTACCAGGGCAGGAATGCAAAGTAAACCATTCCTGAGAGGTGGCCCACCCAAGCTTTGCACTTTCTAATGAAGGAGAATCCAAGCAATCCTCCAGGTCACCTTTTTGTGCATATTATAGGCTAGGAAAGACTGTTTTTAAATTATAGTTGGCCCTCCACTTTCTTAGGGGGTTAGGGTCCCAGGACTCCAGCAAAAGTGAAAAAATCATGGGTATCCTAAGTCCCCCAAACTGTATTTAACATACACAAAGGCACACAAGCAAAGTACCTGTACTGGCAGGGTGACTTGGCCCCGGCACTCATGCATTCCCTTGCTTGCTCACTCAGTTGCATGGGCAGGACGGAAGGGGACAGAACAGGGAAATGGGAGGAGGGAGACGGGAGACGACTATCCCATCCCCTTCTTGCCATGTAAGTCAGCAAGTGAACAAACACTTGCCACCCCTCCTCTTGCCCCATCCCCTTCCATCCTCCCACCCACATGAGTGAGCAAGTGAGCAAACACATCCACCCTCCCTCTTCCTATCCCATCCTTTTCCCCTTCCCACTCATGGGAGTGAGCTAATGTACACACTCCCCTCCCTTCCCCTCCCTTCTCCTCTCCTTCCCCTTCCCGCTCGCACGTGTCAGCAAGGGAACACATGCATGGCTGGGGGACACTAGCGCTATCAAAGTCCCCATTAAAAATGGCAGAGGGCAGCAATGGAGGCAGTGGTAAATAATAATCCACAAATAATCAAATTCATGAATGCTTACATGCAAAGGTGGAGGGCCTACTGTTATATGTTATGCATGAGCATTTAGTTTCTGAGAAAAGTAAAATTCATTTTTGTCTCTGCAGTAATAGGTAGCCTAATGAGTTACCACGGAGACCACCTTAAACTGGGACAAATTCCTATCAGCCACAGCAAGACAGAACCAAAGAGAAAAAGTCCAAATTATGTAAAGGCTTTATATTATCAAGGAACCCAATACAGAGGTGCTTTCCCTTCCTTTTTAAGGCCTTTCCACACTACAGTGTTGTAGGGCTATTATTCCATTTCATGATCCTGCAGAATTCTGGGGTTTATAGTTTACTGAGGCCAAGGAGCTCTCTTCTAAATGCCCCTCCCTAAACTGCAAATGCCAGGGTTCCATAGGAGGTTGAACGTGGAATAATAGCACTACATTGTGAGTAAAGAAAAGACAACCTCCATTACAAGCTAGGAGGTGGCCACATACACAGGAGCTCTAGCCCCTCCCGTCTGCTGACTCATGACTTTTGCCTCACCTGTAGCATCTCTCCCTGGACATTGCCTTATTTGGAAGGCAGTTTGTGATTGGAAGAAACCTCATGTTACCTGCCCCTCTGGACATTTCCTTATATGGATGGAAGTTTCTGGACATTACCTAATATGGGGCGGGTGGTCTGTGATTGGTGGAAAAATGCTGCAGTGGGTGTGTATGCCGTTTACCTGGATAAAACGGCTTTGCCAAGTCTCTGCCCTTTTGTCCTGAACCTCACGGCACCCAGCTGCAGCTGTTTTGTATACTTTTATATTTTTGTACTCAGTAAATCTGGCCTCTAGCCTCTGAACCAAGAAATGTCTGGTCATTTGCCTGTTTCTCAAAAAAAGCTGTCCTTCTTAAGGGTGTAGAACAGTGGTTCTCAACCTGTGGGTCCCCAGATGTTCATGGACTTCAGCTCCCAGAAGCCCCAGCCACTATGATCAATGCTCAGGGCTTCTGGGAGCTGAAGTCCACGAACATCTGGGGACCCACAGGTTGAGAACCACTGGTGTAGAAGGTGACAATATAACAGTGCAGTGCCTTAGTCTCATTACAGATTTGCTTTTGCTTTTACTTAGAATGTGTGGGACTTTTCCCAGAAAGAAGAATCCACCTTTTGGTCATGGGCTGGACCAGAAAAAAAGCCTCAATCTTCTGAAAGCTGTACTTTTGCACAAGTTATATTTTTCTGTATTCTTATTTTTCTACTTTGTTTTGCGAGTTCCTTTAGACATACACAGAAATTTTTCTAGTTCTTCAATGTTTGGGTTGATGTAGGAGCATAAGAACAACCATTCTAGATTAGAATGAGAAACCATGTAATCGAGTGTTCTGGTCACAAAGTGGCCAGTCAGTTGTCAACAGGAAGCCCATTAAGAAAACGTAAATGCCTAACCCACTCCAACAGCTGATACAGTGAAACATAGCACAGTCTGAGAGGGAAGGTGACATATACAACTGTCCTGCTTAGCAGCTTTTCATAGGCTCATCCTCTCTTAATTTATCCACTCCCATGTCAAAGCCACCCAGCTGGGCAACCATCAGTGTGTCTCGTGGCTGTGAATGTTCGGTTTAATTGCACTCTGTATTTTGAACTATCTTGAATTCCCTACAATTCAGTTTCAGTGGGTGACCTTGGGTTCTCTTATGATGTGAGATGCAAAATTTTATACCTGTCTATCATGTCTCCCTTTATCTTCCTCTTTCTAAGCTGAACTTTGCAATCTATCCTCATAGGTTACTTCTTCCAGTCATTTTCATTACCTTTTTCTGTGTAACTTTCTCACCCCCAGTTTAACAAGATGCTTCTGGAGTTCTTTACAATCTCTTTTTGTTCCCATTGCCTTAAATAATTTATTGTCAACAGCAAATGTGACCAGGTCAGTATTTTGCATCAGGAAAGTTTCTGTATCTCAATCTTGGTAGCTATTCCATGTTTTGTACTTGTTTTGGAGTTTGTTTGTTTGTTTTTGGATATTATATGTGCAATCCTGTTATCTTCTAACATAACTCCGCAGATTTTGCTTTTAAAGTAAATGTAGCAGAGGGCCAGATACATTAGAGGATGTTACAAACACTTTTGCATTCACTTAATAGGATCATAGATATTTCCCAATTGCTTGACATTATGTTTATTCATTTTTTTAATTCACTCAGGTTTCTAATACTTCATTTATTATTTTGCCATCTCTTTCATGGTTGCTGGATTGTTACCTGATTCCTATGTGGTGGCTGTTATTTTAATATACTCTGTGCTTTCATTGTTTTCTTAAAATGTACCAAGCAAGTATTTTTTTTTACTCTTTTAAAAAAATTGGGGTGATTAACATTGATATACATACAAAAAAAATCACATGGTGAATGAATGAATCTTTATTGCTTAAAGCTATAAGCCATCTCAATTTCTTATGATAGAATACAAAGAAATAAAACACCATAGCAACGATGAATTTAAAATAATATACAGATAATAAGCAAGTAATACAAGAAATATAAAAAATGCAACAATGTAAAACTGCATTGATGTATGTTCCAAAACTGGTAGGCTGGGTACCTTTATCACCCCAGTATGGATTCTTATGAATGGTTTTGGTGTCTAAATCTTAACTTACTTGCAGCCAAGGCAAATTTTGCAACCATAGCAGTGATATATGCACCATTGCTGGCCAATAAGACACAAATACTATATATATATTTTTTCCAGCAATTAATACAAAACCATTAGTCATTCACCAATAACTAATAAATTAATTGCCTCCCCAAATATATTACTGCTATAACCCTTCCCTTCCTCCTTCCCCCACCGTCCCAGCGAGCAAAGTTAATTTTTATTTAAAACCCCTTTCCTTTGATGAAGACAATCATACTAATTGCATCTTTTATCATGTTTACCTCCTCCTTTCTTTAATTGTTTCTATTAGTTTGTTCTGCTTCCTTAGTCAATCACATCCTGTCACATATATATCACTCTTCTTTCTAATATAAAATCAAACATTATGTATTCTGAAATATAATATTGACATCTATCCATCTTCTATTTTCATTCACCTTTCCATCCAAATGCAATAACTGCCTGAGCTGCCCTCAACATTTGATTCAGCAAGTATTCCTCATCTCTATCCAATCCCAAAGTCTTTATATAGAGTCATGCATTTTTCTTTATTTAATTCCAGTTTTTTCCCTACCATTCCATTTATTTCATTAATTATTTCCTGCCAAAATCTTTGCATCTTATAACACTCCCACCACATATGTATATATGTTCCTTTACTTCCACTTCCACATCCATACCAACAATTAGATGGTTTATCTTTTATTACATATGATAACTGCTGCTAGATTACTAGAAATAAAGGTGCTCGGAGAAAGTCAATACCCCTAGAAGCAGTGATGTAGACTCAAGTCAATTAACTCTGACTCAGGTCAGACTTAAGTCACTTGGCAATAAATGATGCACTGACTCGATTCCTAACTTGTGTATTTTTAATGACTGACTTGCTGCCCTTGGTTCAGTAGCATAACATATTCATCTGGAAACACTTACATGTCCTTTTGGTTACTGGTAACATGAAGATCTGTCTCAAATCCTAAACTTGGACCATTTCTCAGAGGGAACAGTGAACATGTTAATCGACAGGCTTGAGACAGGCTTGAGGCCTGCTTGGCAGCCTGTCCCCACTGCATATCAGAGGAGACTTCTGAAACTTTTCCGAACAGCAGAAGGCAAGACTCAGTCCCAGCGCTCAGGGAAAGATCCTTCCTTCTAAAGCTTTTGAAGCTTCAGTAATGGGAAGTAAGAACGATCCTGTTCCCCACTTCAGAAACTGGCTCCTAGACTTGAGACTTAACTTGAAAGTATCTTGCAAGGACTTGAGACTCGACTTGAGACTTGAAAGTAGAGACTTGAGGCTTGACTTGAGACGTGGAGTAAAAGACTTAAATATACCACTGCCTAGAAGATTTAATGAGAAAAAAGATTAGAGTGAGGAAAAGAATGCGGGGGGAGGATTTATAAAATTTTATTGGAAAGCCAGTTTAAACCAGAAGAGGGTTTATTAAAATTATGGGAAAGAGATATTAAAATTAGTAGTAAACAAATTCAAGAATGAAAAAATGAAATAATCAAGATTAAAAATATTAAAATAAGGTAGTAACAGTTAAAATTAATTAGAAGATGGTACAGGTAAAATTAATAATGACCTGCCTGCCAAAGTTAAGTCAGGGTCCCTGTGATCAGGCAGGGGACTACTAACCACAGTACACCTAAATGGATGCAGAGCTTGGAAAATGGCTTAGATTACCTTTCCCAGAATCCCCCAGCCAGCATGGCCACAGCTAGCTAGGGGATTCTGGGGGTTGTAGTCCAAAAGTAACTTTCCTGAGTTCTGTATAGAGGTGCTCTAGATCAGTGATTCTCAACCTGTGGGTCCCCAGATGTTTGTGGACTTCAGCTCCCAGAAGCCCCAGTCACTATGGTCAATGCTCAGGGCTTCTGGGAGCTGAAGTCCAAAAACATCTGGGGACCCACAGGTTGAGAACCACTGCTCTAGATAAATGTGACCATAACTGATGGTTTCCCCTGGATAGATATCTACCTAGATATCTACCAATGTTATTTTAATTGTTTGGACCATCCAAAAAAGGTAACTTTTCCAGGCTCTGTACCTATTATTAGCCTTATTTACCACTGGTGTCATTGTCATCCAGTGCTAACATGCAGCCCCTGGCAAATTAGCCCAACAGAGTGCAGCCCTTGATGAAAACAAGTTTCTTCCTTCCCTATACACACCTACCATAAGTGTTTAGGACAAATCTGAGAAAGGTTGTGAGACTTCATTCCTTGGGACGCTCCTAGCACAACCCTTCTGAAGTGCACTCTGAATAGGAGGGTGAAGGGTACTCCAGATACCCCAATCTTGGTCAGTTTTGTTCTATCACTAGAAACCAGGAAGGTTTCCCATTGTTGTGTCCAAGCCAGATGCATGCAGATACATGACTGGTCTCACCATAGTGCATCACATATATACAGTTCCCATGGGCTGAATTTTATTGCTAACAGTAGGGTGTATTCCTGTGTCCTATTAGCATGCATACTAAGATCAAGGCTGGCTTGGCCAAGTTTTTTTTCTGATGCATGTAAATGAAAGGGTGTCATCTCCTCTCTACAAAATCCTACCAGATATGCAGTTGAATCTTGCTACAACCCTGACAATAGTATGCTGTCATCTACTGCACCAAAGGGCAGTATATTAGTTTAGGGGATTAAGGGCAGGCTGAAGTACATTCACAATTGTGCCAGCCTCCTTAGTGAACCCTATTCCCAAAATAGGCTCAGTGCCTTGAATAGTGTCTTTAAAGTCTGGAATAAAACCTAAAGGAGATTCATTGCATCCCTGACATGAAAACCACTGGTTGCTACTGTGCTTCTTGTTCCTCAATATTGGTTGTCTAAAGTTGGAATCCTCTTGGGGGCTTACCTTACTATAACTGGGGTTTACACCAGTGTAAGCACTTTCCTCTACACTGAACACGGAAGCAATCAGCACTTGTTTACACAGTGACTTTTGCTCAGTCACTCCTCATTGATGTCCAGATAGTACTGGGAAACAACACTGAGGTCAGTCAAAGGCTGGGGACAGTTCTGAAACCCAGCATTATCCAGTTGCCATAAAACAGACAGGAGCAAATCTCTACATCTCTATAGCATCTCTTACCACACTGAGGCTAAGCAATAGCAGTTAGCAGTTAAATTTCTATACCGCTTATCAGTGCTAAGCACTCCCTGAGCAGTTTACAATGCATTTTAGCTAATTGCCCCCAACAAGCTGGGTACTCATTTTAACAACCTACAGAAGGATAGAAGGCTGAGTCAACTTGGAGCCTTGCAGGATTGAACTTACAACATTGTGACTGCAGTACTGGCATTTAATCACTGTGCCACCAGGGCTCTGAGCACCACTCCCAGTCACTAATTGGCCATTGAGATGCTGCCTGGAGTTGTCCACTTGCTAAGGAAGAAGAAGCAACTGTAATCCATGTGGATCTCCAGCTTATACTCCATCAAAATCAAATAGGGGCCTAAGGCAAATACCTCACTCTGTCTAATGGTAGGGCCAGACCTGAATAAAATTCCAATCCTTTTTGAATCCAGTTGAAAATGCTGTTTCTAACCCTTAAAGTCCTAAATGCTTTTGAGCTAGACTACCTGAAGAAGCACCTCTTTTCATACTTATCTACCTAGATACTAAAGCCATTATCCAAGGTCCTTCTCTGACTGTCTCTCTCAAATGAGGGGAAACAGGCAGCTACAAAAGAAAGGGTGTTAGCACTTCTCTGTGGAATGCCTTCTAAATAGAGGCTCACTTGGCACCTACTGGTGTCTCTGACTCTTGTGTCTCAGCCCTCCTTCCCTCTCTCTACACACAGTGATCAGAGCATTCAGCTTTCTCTGAATCATATGTTGGCTCTTATAGCTAGAAAAGACCACAAGGATGATCTAGACCAACTGACTGCTGTGCAGAAATGCACAACTAAAGCACTCTTGAAAGACGCCCAACCAACCTCTGTTTAAAGACCTCCAAAGATGCTTAATTGCCGAACATCAATTAATTAATTAATTAATTTCTTCCTCCATCCCCAAATTCTTTTTTAAATTGTATCCACATCCAAAATAATGTACTGGGCAGCAGCAGACTTCTGCTTTTCTGTAGCACAGATATACTTGTTTTAAACTAAATAGTCCTGCTTGATTCCTGCTGTAAGAATAGTTCCCCTCGAGGTTATCCCTGTTATTTACCAGTGGTGAGAATTAATTTTTTTATCGCAGCTTCCTAAGATTACAAGATGCAGTGTGAATGCAGAGGGCCATAAACTCATAGGCAAAAGATTTCCCCAGGGAACAATTGACATAATCAAATACATTAACATAATTCCTGTATACTGTATTATTTCTTATATATACAGACATACATGTATCAAACACACACATGTACACTTAGTGAAGAGAAGTCAGTTGTTTTGAAAAGTCAGCCGGTAATCTTAGAAGATTCGATAAAGGATGAAAAATCATTTCCCATCAAAATTATAAGCTAGATAAGTCCTTTCTTCAACAACGGCAGAAAACCTGCATAGTGACAAAAAAAAAGAAGTTGCTCATAGATGCTAAAAATGTACTTTCTGTTCTTGGAGGTGTCCAAAATCTCTTCTATTATCTATTTTTCCTTTCCCCCACCCATGCCCGCATTGCCATTCTCTGTAGTGTCCCCCCCACTATCTTTTTTTTTGTCTTGTCAATGACCTTTCTTCAGTCTAACTCAGCATCTAATGGCCTGAAGAGGGCTTCTTCACATAACAGAAAGCTTTAGATTTAAGATTTCCCCCCTCCTTCATTAGAGGGGAAAGTGAACAGCCTCTATGCACTGGGTGTTAATGAATGTGAAGGAAGATAGATAGATAGATAGATAGATAGATATATTTTTTGTATGTGTTTTACACATTATGTTCTTGACTCCTCGAGGTGCTACAATAAATTGCCGCGCTTCATTTACAAGGAGTGATAACAGCAGCAAAATGAGGATCCGGCGGCAAATTACTTTTCAGTTCACCCTGGGTCAGGCTGCTGGGGCTAATGAGAAGAGGTGCTCTAATTTTAAATTCCTCCTCGACCAAGCTATTCTCGCATTAATGTTCACTGCTGTAAATTGTAAAGTCAAATGAAGGAGCACTGTTGAAAATTAACCAGTATTTTTGTCCTTTAAGTACCCAATAGAACATATTTTGGCTCCTGAGACTGGTAGTTATCAAAGGCAGCTCCGAGGGCTGCCTCATGGGGTGCCAAGCAAAAAGCTACCCTCACTCAGACCTGTAAAGTCCAGCCCACTCACCCCCTTTAAAAAAAATCTGCAAACAAAAGTGGTGTGGGTTTTCAACAAGATTACAATTTAGTGTAGAAGAGGAGGGTGTTCCAAAAAAAAAAAAAGCACCCACCCAGCCCTATTATGTATCCATTTAACAAGACACTGTACACAGGCATTAAAAGTCATGTGGAATTATACTCTCCATTTACAGTGCCTGCATGTTTAATGAACTGCAATTGTGTATCTGGAAGGAGCCCCTGTGCCCATTTAGATTTCGAAGGACTTTGTCAATCTGAGCCAAAAGCAGGATTTGAGTAACTAATGAGAAACTAATGCAGCACCTGCTTCTCCAATAAAATATCATGCTAATCCTACATTTGCTGTTTAGCCAAATCAAATACACTATAAATTTGGAAGGTGGGGGGAGATAGTGGGGAAAAGAGTGGTGGCATATGCGTGATGACATCAGCTTCCTTGGGCTGCTAGGATTTTGATGTCGAGATCTGGACAATTCGTCAAATTTGTAGTCTTTTGTTTAAAAGCCTGTGTCAGTGGCATGGAATTCACTTGGCAGAGAAAAAGATTTGCCTGTCCCTCGCTGGTACAATCTCCCATGTACTGCAATGTAAAACACAAATTAACTACCCTATCCTAGTCTCGTCATTGTAATCAGTTATGTTTTCATGTGTACATTGCTGATATATAAGGTTGTTGTAGTTCTTGTGTGTGGCTTAATTGCTTGTTTTTGCATATCTTGTGTGATTGATGATGTTCTAGAAAGTCTTTTCCCCTAAAGGAGACTTTCTAAATTACTTTGTTTAGATGCTAATGATTGTATTTCATTAGTGGCCCTCTCATCCAGAATCATCTTTAAATGAATGAATATGCCATAATTAAAAATCTGAATTATGAATTACTTTGAATGGAGACAACATTGTCCCGATTTCCCACTGCGACTCAGTGTTATTTCAATTATGTAAATCTGTTTAATCATTCCCCTTTTGTTTTTCTAATTATTTAATATTAATGTTGCTTTACCCCTTTATTGCTACCAGAAGAGATATGGCATCTTAAATGAGAGTACTTAGACAAGTGATGCACAGATGACAAGATTAAAGCAGACATTTATCAGAATGCATAACCCATTTCAAAAACAAACATGCTATTAACGTTCTTACTAATATGGCAACACTAGCAGTAATTGCACTTCACGCATGTTTTGTCTGTGTAAACCTAATATATTCACAATGAACAATTGCAAATCATTATCCTTTTTCTTATCAACACTAAAATCCATTTGAGAAAGTTGACAATTGGTAAAGATACCAGTCCTCCATAAAAAGGAAGATTCCCTCCTTTCTCCCTCCACCCATTGCCAGCAATCAGCATAAAGTGTATCACTAGAGAAAACTGACAACTGGACAGAAATTAGGTCTTTTTTTTTTTTCATTTCAAATTTCAATCTCCCCTACAGGGTTTTTCAGATCTGTCTCTCTACCTGAGATAGGATTCATTCTCACTTTCCACCACAGTGAAGGAGCAAGTTAAGAAAAATTAAGAGATAAATGATTTTTGTGCTGGACCCACTTGTTATAAAGCCTGTATGAAAAGGAAGAAAGGACACATTTTTAAAAAATGAAATCTAAAATAAAGTTCATACATAGAGAAGCATATAATGTTAAGGACATTTAATGAGGCTCAATAAGTTAATTATACTAAGGCCAGGAAGGTTTCAATGTAAAGATACAGTGAATTTTTTTATAGTTAAAAGTTTCAGTGTTGGGGTTTCTAGTTTATACAGTTTCTTTTTGTACAGTGCAACAATGTGCCAGTTTACTCTAAAATCATTTACACTTTATCTCAGTGGGGTTTACTCTGAAGAAAGGATGCATAGGATTAATGAGAAATGCATCCGTATCATTGAACTTTTTGCATAAATTGTACTGCCTGGACATGAATAGATGCCATTTCAATAAGCTAAATTTTAGAGTCATTCTAAAAAAGCTTTCTGGATTATAAAACATATAAAAAATATAAAACATTATAAAAACATAATAAAATGTTCTTATGTATTTATTTTTTTAAAAAAACTGGGTATCCTTTACAGGTAAAACACTCTTTTTTTATTGATACAAGTTAACAACAGAATGGTACTTGAGTAAACAAGCCATGAGTCCTGTGCTAGGAGAAAGGTGAGTTTTTTAAAATTAATTAATCAATTAATTAATTTAATTAATGAATCAAAAATGATGCTGCTAATCCAGCTTTCAGATATATTTTTTCCAGAAGATAGAAGATTCTATATCAATGAACTGACAAAAAAGAATCAAGAATATAAAGTCTATTTCTGCACTATACTGTTATAGTGCTACTATTCCACTTTGAACATCCTGTGGAATTCTGGGGTTTGTAGTTTACTGAGGACAAAGAAGTCTCTGGCTGAGAATTCTAAATGCCGCTCCCTAAACTGCAAATCCCAGGGTTCCATAGGAGGTTGAAAGTGGAATAATAGGATTGTAACAGTTTAGTGCAGAAATGGCCAAAGATGCAATCCAGTAGCCACCTACCTGGAAGTAAAGTGCATTGAAATCAATGGACTTTATTTCAGAGTAGATATAATATACATATCCTACAAAGAATTTTACAAAAGCACAATTTGCAGTGTTCCATCTGAATCTGACATTTTGATTCAATAGGTAATATTTCAGTAACAGAGACTCAGAGAACTTTTGCTGTAACTTCACAACAGATAGGACAAAGTTGTCTGCTAGAAACTTGATTTTAATTTCTTGGTAGAAATGTTTTGCTTTGCCTTGACCAGTATTCACGGTCTTTTTCACATAATCCCACAACTGGCATACCTGGCTGATGGATTCTGGAAGTTATAGTCCAACAATATAACTTTTCTGAGTCAAAGGCAGTATCCATATGCCAATTGCTATAGAACAAAATTCAGATAAGACTTTCTTCTGTACATTGCTTATAAAGTTACCAGTAGTATCTGTCTGATTACTTCAGGATAGGGTTTTCCAGGTGTCCCTTTTAAATGGCTAGAAATTTTGTCCTTTATGTAGGCTGAACAGGATACCAAAAATTCAGTGTTTTTGGCCATAAGCACTTTTAGAAAAAAGATGAGGCTGAATTGTGGGAGCAAACAAATGTGTCTGAAATTCTCTATCAATAGCAATCATTAGATCTCCCAACACCCTCTCCTCTGCCTCAAAGCTAGTGGATATTTTACCCTGAGTACTCCATAACAAGTGCTAGGGTATTAGAGCTTGAGTATCCTTTTGGTATTCACATTGAGACTGCCTGGCTACTTTCTGTAGCTCTCAGCATACAGCACATTCCTGGTAAAACTTGACTAAGCAGCTGAGATGGGTGAAACAGTTGAGGCTGAAGCACTATGCAGTCATAGTTTTAGTCTGTGTATAGGTACCTATCTTTGTAAAAATAACTGTGTGTGTGGGAGGGGAATGTGTGTGTGTGTGTTTGTATATCCACGTGTGAAATCGTGTCTGCAATTACAGAGCAATATTCCAGTTAAATTAACAATGTCGTTATACAACTATCGACTGAGATAGTTCCAATGAGTTCCAATGAGTTCAGCAAGACTTACTCCTAGGTAAACATGAATAGGATTGCAACTTAAATAAGACGCCTTAAAAAGCTGATTCTTTCTTACATTAGTTTCTTTATGACAGTCATGTTTTTTCCAAATATATATATTTTATTTCATTCCATTCATCTCTGAAGCTGAAGATATTGTATCCTGTAGCCACTCTTACTCTAACAACTATCCTGTCATATGGGCTTACCATGATGTAGGTTGAGATGCTCATGGTGAAGCTGAGATTTTAACTTCCCATAATGTTGTGTTCCATTGTGTCACTCCAACTTAAACAGGATAATATAGAGCAGGTATGGGCATGGACTAATTCTTCACTCTTGTCTAACTTCCTGTTACCATTTTGGGAGGGAAACAGAACAAAAATGGACATATTAAAGGGTGGTGAGGATTCTGATACAGTTTTGGAAGCTGGGGAGGACTTTTTGCACAGTTACACACATTTCTGGGCTTTGGCACCAGAAGAAAATAAGCTTAAGAGGGTTGGTGCTTTTGAGAACTGTAGTGAGTTTTCAGGAACTTCAAAAGTGAGGTCTGGTAACTGCAGGCAGTACGCAGGGTGAAGATTTCCCACTACTCTTGTAGAAAGTTGCAGAAAAGGTGAACATAAATTATTACAGGGTTTAAATATTTTCTTTAGAATATATTTAAAAGTTAAACTACTGGGCCTTCTGTAGTCACCAGGGTAAGCCTCTGAATGTCAAGTTGGATTGCTAGTCTGAGCATGGATTGGAGTGTAATTGCTGTTGAAGTAACATTTTCCCAAAAAGATTTCAAAATAATTTCTACAAAAATACGTACTTAATTATTATCATTAAGTGTTAATTACTTCCCCATTGAAAAAAATAGTGGAAATTTTATACCGGCCTGCTTTTCTTTTTCTGTGCTTTGAATGCCTCCTTATCACCTATCCAGAGGTCAGATATAAAAGGATAAGCTATTATACTATTAACAAAGCTTACTTCAACCAGTTTTTGAGGTGATGTATTTCCACATAGCCTCCACAAATTTTTCTTTTAAGAAGAATTTTACACTGCATGGTATTCAGCAGCCTTGGTTCAGTTCATTCACACAATTTATTCATATAAATCTATCCTTCATCTGGGCAACTGCCACTTCAAATTGCTTGTGGAGATGTGCACCCAAAACTCTCCTCAAAACCGCTCTCTGCAAGGAGAAACCAACCAGTCAGAGAGACCATTTCTGTTTTGTACAGGATCAGTGCCCCTCTGATTGGAATAAAAACATCAAGCTCCATCTAGTTGGTAGTCCCAACTAAACGGACCTGTGGAAAAGTTTCGTAAACGGTAACTTCCTGAGTCCCAGTTGTTTCAACAGATCTACTTTATTTGTGACTAGTGATTGACTTTAGCTCTTCATTCTTTATTAATCTTTTTCTGATCCAAACAAACAATCCATCATTATGGTAGCTGAGAAATAGCATGTTGGCAGATGAGGCAAGTGAGAAAGGAAAGAGGAAAAGAGGTGATATTGATAAAATAAAACAGACATATTATTATTATATATCATATAGCTGGCTTCCTGTTCAATAATTAAAATGTCAGCCTGACTTACAACATTACAATTCACATTTACAGTTATTGCACGTGAAACTACCAAAAGTTCCCCTGAAACTTGTATTTTCAGCAATGCAGTCCCATCTCCAACAAGGTCATTTCTGTTGGAGAGCAGAAGTATGAGCAGCAACACAGAAATGGCCATATTGCAGCAGGGAAGCACTCTGAAAAGCTGCGTTTTGGGGACCAGCGTTGGAAGATGTAGCTATATCTCCCAATGCAGGATCTCAGCCACCCTGTTTTAGAGCATTAGGATAGCCTTCCCTGACCGGGCTTTTTCCAGATATGAGTCCACCATCCTCAGCCAATAACTAAGATTTGTCAGATTTGTACTTCCAAGGCATCTCTGCCAGGTTGGGGAAGGCGACTTAAATAAAGTTTTCTAAAAAGAGAGCCAATTTAAAGAGGCAAACAACAAATTGTGCCACTAGTGTAAACCACAGTGCCAAACACAATCATATATGCCATCTTCTAGGATTACTATTAAAATTAATAATAAGTTATTTTTTACTAACAATTTAACTTAATGATTAACTTAAGCATTAAACATTTCCCAACTTATGATAATACAGTCCTCCCTCCACAGGTCTGACCTTTGCAAATTTGATTATTCATGAGGCACATGCTTGTCTTCTCCCCTTCTCCCCCTCCCATTCCTTTGCATTCCTCACCCCAGGCTTGTGAGGCCTGTTTTTAAACCGGATGTTTTTTCCTTTTTGGGTGAGCAAAGTCCCCCCCATCTCTACTGTAGGCATGTCCTCTCTGCCACTAGCTGCATATTCTGCTGTGGAATGGCCACTGATTGGTCAGGTGCTCTCTTTGCGCCTATCCTTTCCCTCTTGGAGGAATCTCCTTTCTCAAGATGGCAACTGGAAGTAGGTAGAATGCTAGACTCTGTGCTCTGCTCTTCTCTGTCTGAGGGGAAAGTACCGGTAAGCTCTTTACCTTGTCTTTTTCTTGCCCCGGGAGCATCAGGGCAAGAAGCAAGGGAATGAGAGGGGGACCTCTGGAAGGAAATGGGAGGAGGACTGGGGGAGGGGGAGTTATTTGCATTTTTTCCTCTTTTGCGAGGGTACTGCACCCTGAACCCTCATGAATGTGGAAGAGTCATTGTACAAACTGAATTGAGATTTGGGGTCTTCCAATTAAAATCTTACAGAGCCATAGCATAGTGGTTTAAATGTTGGAGATGAAGGTTTGAATCCCTACTCAGCCATGGAAACTCATTTGTTGACCTGGGCAAGTCACACTCTCAGCCTCAGAGGAAGGCAATGGCAACCTCCACTCTGAACTAATCTTGGCAAGAAACCCCAGTGATAAGTTGGTCTTGGGATTGCCATAAGTCAGAAACACATGAAAGTACACAACAAAACAACAACAACAAAAATTAAAATCTTAACAATACCCTCCTGGAAGTCTCACTGAGCCAAGGTTGTTTTCTTTCCTGTGTGAAACCAAAACAAAACAAAACAAAAATTAATTGAAATCTTTGGGGACTGATTTACAGATGCATGGCTTTATATTCTTGTAGCTTTTAATATATGTTTATTCTGTTTCATTATTTATGGTTTTAATCTGGAGGTGTTTCAACTTGTTTATATCATGTGCCACCCTGAGATCCCATAATGAAGGGAAGGATATAAAACACGTTAATAAATAAACAGATGCATTTGTATGAACATTGCTATCAGCAGAATAGTTTTAGAATTCTTCTCCCAGAAGATCATTCTATGAAATGCATCAGAGGCTTCCCTCAGATCTAGAAATACTGCAAAGTCTTATATTTGTACATTTATTTTTTAAGGCTTCAGTTCAATGTACACCCTCTGAAATAAGTCCCATTCAGACCATGGAGATGTTGCTTTTTGGACTACAGTTCCTAGGATTCCTGGAAAGCATGGTCAATGAAGAATTCAGTGAGCCCTTTTACTGATAAACAAGCATAGGATTTCATCCTCAACCTATGTCGACAAAAAAGCCCTATGTAGGCATTCTCTCTTTCAGAGCAATAAACACCCAATGGGGGAAATGTGTCAACCAGGAAGCCACACCCCCTCTGTTGCCCTTTCTTCCACACATAAAGGGTAATGGTCTCAAGAGGACAGCCTCCACTGTCCTCTAAGCATCTCTATGTAATTTGTGGAAGTTCTCTTCTCAGACCATGATCCTCCAGATGTAGAAGGCAATGAAAGTAGTGGTGCAGAAGGTATCACTAGCACACTTGCAAGCCCTCTCACTTGCTTATTGTTCTTAAGTAGAGAAGGCCAGAAGAGGGCTAAAGTACATATTTATGTTCAAAGACAGAGGCCCTTTTCACACGGCATTTTTTCATGCAAAAGGGTGCCTGGAGCGTCGTGCAATTGTGAGGAGCGATCTGCACAATGCACTCACAATCGCGTGACATTCCAGGATAGGGCAGGTGCTGCTTGCGTACTTTTTCATTTTCGGCTTTCAGCCAAAAATTGTGCATGATCGCGCATTGCTCCATCACGCATTGCCGTGCGTGCGGATCCTCCGGAGCCACGGCAGTCGCAGGCAGCTCATGCAGAGCTGAAGCAGCGGGGATGCGAGAGCCTCTTGCTGTAGGCTGCTTACGTGATCCCCGCACCCCAGCACCGAAAAAAGGTAAGCTGCAGAAAGGGCCATAGTTGTGTTAGTCAGCATCAGTATAGAAAGGGATCTGATAACAGTTTTGAGACTAAGGGCTTTTTCGCACTTTGCGAACAAAACGGGGCAGTCTGTTACTCACCAGATTGGCGTGCTCCCTCCAACGATCCACGCTGATCTGGAGCAGTGCATGCCCGCACTACACACTGCTTCGGGGACGAAAATGGAGGCTTCCGGTTGGTGGAGGCTCTCCACCAACCGAAGAAGCTCGCCAACCAGAAGCCCGCCCCTGGAAGATCTGCAGCCTCGTGCTGGTGCGAGCCTGCAGATCTACACAGGAGCGCAGCGATGGACTGCGGCGCGCTGGGCTATTGAAAGACCTGTTTTAAGCGGTCTTTCAATAGCACGGAGAACCACCAGTTCTGGTTGTTCCAGAGCAGACTGAAGTCCAAAACTACAGAAAGTACTCCGGACCCAGTTCGCTCCCAAGTGCAAACGTCCTCGCTGCCCCGTTTTAAAAACAAAGTGCGGAAAAGGCCTAAGATAGCAAGAGAAATTTGTAGAACAAGCTTTCGTATATTCAGCCTAGATCATCAGATACAGCCTTAACAGTCTGTCCTGTATGTGTCAAACTATGCCAGATGTGTTTATGATTCAACTGCTGTCTTATATAATGGTCTTGCTTCAGGACAACACAAAGAATAGTTCTTTTTATTGTGGCAACTATTTCCCAGAAGTGTACCTCAAACCAAGGCAGCCACTGAAAAAAATGGTGGATATTAATTCTGTCTAAGGCAGTGGTTCTCAACCTGTGGGTCCCCAGATGTTTGTGGACTTCAGCTCCCAGAAGCCCTGAGCATTGACCATAGTGGCTGGGGCTTCTGGGAGCTGAAGTCCACAAACATCTGGGGACCCACAGGTTGAGAACCACTGGTCTAAGGTCTGAGTCAAAATCTTTCTGAAATAAAAATACCTCTTTTGCTCACAGAGGAGTAGGAGAATACATAGAAGTATAAAACTGGAAGTGACTACAAGAGGTATCTGCTCCAACTCTCTACCATGCAGGAATGTACAGCTAAAGCACCCCTGCAAAATGTCTACCCAACCTCTGTTTAAAGAAGCAGGGTGCATCACTGTCTGAGGCAGTCTATTCCACTGTAAAAAAAGCTCTTACAGTCAAGAAGTTCTGCCAAATGTTTAGGTAGAATACCCTTTCTTGTAATTTGAATCCATTGATTCCTGTTCTAGTTTCTGGTGTAGCATAAATAAGCTCATACCATATTCTTTATGCTGTTTCTTCTGGGATTTAAACATGACTATAATATCACTGCCCAATCTTTTCCAATGTCATAAAAACAAACAAAACAAGATTCATGACACATTTCTGGATTGTTCATTTTTCCAGGCCAGCCTTAAGACATTACAGTTAAAAGAAAGAAAGAAAGAAAATTAACAAGAAAGGAAAAGGCAAGGATATGAAGAGTGAAGAGAGTTACACTATTTTTCTAGCAAAGTTAACACCAAAATGAACAAGACACTGTGCTCTGTGACCATGTTTCTTTATAGAAATGAAAAAAGCTGCCACAGCCTAAACTGCAACATCCATCCTGAGAACAGAGATACCATATTCACTTCATCTAATGATTATTAAGCTACCAAATATGATGCTTGGTCTATAATCTGGAAGTAGGAGTGTAGTTCTTCACTAATTTCATCCAGAGGGATGCAGTAGGGGGGTGTTTTACAATTTTTTCTCTGCTGCAAGAAATTCATCAAAAACTTCAATTTTCTATTACTCTTTGCCATTCAGAATTTATTCTGTGCAAAATTTGCATGTGGTAGCTTTTCAAAATTGCATTTTGTAACAGCATGACAAGAAATAATTTTCTGCACAGAGTTATCGTATTTTTGTATAGAAAATGCTGTAGTTGTAGACTTATTCTACACAAAATTTGTACTTTTTAGCACATCAAAACAGCATTTGCTGCAACTGAAAATATCATTGTTATGTGTAGAAAATACTGCTTAATGCAGAAGAAAAATTTTACAGAAGAAGTCCTAAACTGCAAAGATTCTGGTAAGTCCAGGATTCTCTTTTTTCAGGGGTTTTCTGATACTCAAAGAAGAGTTGTTGTTTTTGTTTTTGTTTTTGTTCTTGTTTTTTTTTTCACTTTTCTGAATATATTTGAATTTATTTTTTTTTTACCTCTATTTGAAAGTGAGTTTCTGTTCCCCTTTTTTTCCTGGCCTATAAGGAATACAGCTTTTCATGTTCCAGATGCATGATATATGTCCTGAAAAGTTAGTTCAGCCAGCCAATTTTGCTATTACAAGTACTCACCAGTCAACTTATTTTGAATACTTCACTAGGGATCCTGTCTTTCCCAGCTGCCTTCATATGAAAGTGCTTAGGAATTAGCTTTTTCACTTCTCCAAAAGTAAGCGTAGGGCACATTCTGAGGAGAAGGAAGGATCACTGACTAAACGTTGAGATTCAGTTCAGTGGCCAACTGATAACTTACACTTGTATATATACTGCTTCCATTCAGATATGGATAAATTTCAGAATAAAATCACTTTGGTTTCCCTAGCAGTATTCATTACCTTCCAAAAAGTTGTGCAATCTTTTCATTAAGGGACAATTTCCTGTGATCCTTCTAATATAAAGGTCTTTTTGTGGACAATTTTTAAAATATATATATTCCCTCATCCCCTCAAACTTTGTTATAGTTTATAGTGTGCTTTGAGGAAATACATGCTATATAAAGTAAGTGACTTGCTTTTCAATTAAGTTTGTCTTTTCAAAACCAGATTAGAGCGGAGAGAGTACTCCTGCATCTAATTCTTACATTTTGTGGGATGATTTGGGGGGGAAATTGTAAGGGTTGCAAACCTCTTGGAATCTTTATCCTAATTAAAACACATCATTTGTTCTTTCTGGCAAAGGAGGAAGGTAGTATCTCACTACTCTTTGGATTCTAAGATATGCAAATAGTTTTCCCACTTAAGATCTCTTTATGGACTTGGTCACCACAAATTACTAAAGCATTTGGTATGCCTCAAAGAGGGACAATGAGAGAGCTTTAACAGAAGAGGGTTTTCAGCACTACTGTGAAGGTATGTACCAAATTTTTTGTTTTATTTAAGAATAAAATTGTTTTTATTTAAAAATGAATTGTTGAATGCTTATTAAGTGCAAAATTAATCAGGATTTTAAAAACCAAACAAAACTTAACATTGGCCTTCAACATTTTTTTATTGTGTGGCTGTAATAAAAATATAGATAATTAGCCATTTTTCATGAATGGTGGAGTATGAGAAAAAAATTCTTTGCATTTAAAATGTGTATAGTTATCAAAATAATAATTCTCTCCTTTTCAAAAGAAGGCTAGAAACATTTACTGTTTCTCATAATAAAGTTAAATAAATGTTTCAATCTTAAGTGATGTGAGCAAGTATTTTTGGTGGAATTTCTATTAGCAAAATGGTCAGCTAGTTAATCCTTCATGTCAACAAGGATGAAAATCCAAGTGAATCTAAAATGCATATTTTCTTATACATTTATACTCACAAGAACTTATCATTGACTTACCAAATGTCCCATCAACTCCAGGAGCTTAAGTAAAGGTGTCCTAAACTAGGCAATTTTTATCCAGTTCATAACCAAATTTGTCAATTTTAATTTAATTTGTCCAGTTATGGAACTCATTTCTGACAGCGAAATGAGTTCTGCTATACATGTAACTATCGGTACAAAATATGCCAGTGTCTTCATTAAACTATTGTATGATTTATTTCTATTCAGTCTTTAAGCTAAACGAATGTGAGGATCATACTCTTACTTCAGCATGTTGGTTTATAACAGCACTGTGCCGTAAGATGGGAGCAGCCACATCCCTTTAAGTTTTTTCTTCACTGTTCAACAGCACTGACTGGTTCTATGCAATGTTTATTTTTGTGGCCCAAGAAGCATTGTTGTTGCTGCTGTTGTTGCCAGATACATCCTACTAATTTTTACATTCCTTCCATTATATACATTAAAATAAAAACCATAGAGTTTAAATGATAAAAGCATCCTAGTGAGAGATCAGTATATTGTGATGGTTAGTCAAACATACGCAAAGTATATTCCAACTGTTGACAGATTAGATCCCTTTGCAGGACAAACACTCTGATTCAAAGGCAACAAGATATTTTCTGGTTCACTTACAACTAAGGGAGCATCCTTAAAGGGCAGATCTTTATATCTGCCACATTTTTAAAAATCACGGAAGTTTATCACAGAAGCATATATGTGCTGAAGACAACCATTTTGTTTTGGGAAAGAAAGGATGATAGCTCAACTGGATACTTTACTCCCATGGACTTTCACAAAACAGCAATGCAGTTCTGTTTATGCACATTTCTTCTGTGGATAAGATCATTCCAAAGAGTTGGAATCGTGGAGCCAATGTCCCACATGCAGCCTCATGGGACATTCTTTTGCAGTTCCTGAGCCTCCTCCTCCTCGCTGCAAAAAATGTTAAAAGCAGTAGATTTCTGATCCTGGAAGCCTCCAGCAGTTGTGATTTTGCCTCAAAGCAAGGTGCAGCCCCATTCTGCATCTTGGTTTGCCCACTCCCCCAAAGAAACCCAAAGCTAGAAATGGACTTAAAGTAACCTACAGACTTGAGGCTTTTAATTTTGATTTTATGGGGCTGGTGCAGCATACAGCAATTCCCAGGGGCACAAGATTGGCCCCCCAGGACCACTGGAGCTTCCTCACCCTGGGGCAGCAGACTGAGGACACACAGATCACAGTCTGCCCCAGTATGAGATACATTGTGTTTCTGTTTAAATTATACAAATTCTTTCTAAATTAGCACTGACAAATATAAATTATCATGTGCAAGTTTTATGCAGATCTTTGTCTTCTTATGTTCTTCCTTTGGTGCCGTGGTTTCTCTTTGTCTGAGTGGACATCTTACACACTAAGGAATTAGATTAATTGAACTCAATGACACTTACTTCTGAGTAGGAACGCATAGGACTATGGAAATGTGAGCTATGAAATCCCAGTCTTAAGCCCACATAGATCATGAAATCACACAGTGGCGTGATATTACTAAAATGTATATGTAGCTATTTAACGTGAAAACATTAGGCTGGCCACTCTCTCTCCTTCTCAGGCCACTATCTCCAAAATGGTGGTAACAGCAGCAGGAGCAGTAGTGAGGGAAACAGACCTAGTTTACAGGGTTGCTGTAAGACCTGTTGAGATAAAGTATGCAAAGCACTATATCAATGTGAATTATTGCTTTTAGTGCTTACTATTCCCATCTTAAGGGCCACTTACTCTAGTGCAGATGGTGTATTTATTTATTACAAATACTAATATCCCACTCCATTAGTCTGAAGATTTTCAGAGAAGCTCACAACAAAAACAATCTTCAAAGCAGAAAGCTTGTGTTTTTTTTTAAAAAAAAAACAACCCTCAAACACACAGAAACTCAGAATAAGAACAGAGGCAGATCCAGTTTAAAAATATGATAAAAAAAGTCCTGGGGAAATTAATTAATTAATTAATTAACCAATCCTCATCTTGCACTGAAATGGCATACACAAGCAGTGGGGCCTTTCCAAGTCATGTACCTGAGGCTGAGGAGCACATGGGTTTTTACGATTATCACACGCGCGCACACAGTGAAGGCACATAGGTAAACCAAGTTATTTTCACACTCTAAGAAAGAAAAACCTAAACGATTTTCTCCATACAATAATAAAAATAAGAAGAAGAAGAAGAAGAAGAAGAAAACACACTGCTTAACATTTTATGATCCTTCAGTTGCCATAGCATAACTATCCACTGGTGCAATTACATTATGCAATCCCTATACTGAGATGCAATATAGTGCAAGGCATTTGGATCAGTGGTTAATGTGCATGGCTGACAACTGATTGCACAATTGCAATGCTCAATGCACAAAAGCAGTGCACAGAGGCAAGGCACATTCACTATTGCAAACGCAATGGTCCCACTTACACAGCTCTGTTTATGCTACCAGCACGATTCCCCACCCCTACCCCAATTATTTAATTTGCCTGTGTAGTGCAATTTATGGCTGAGTATATCACTAACAGGATGCCCATTAAAATCAGTTGCCAGAGACACCTGCTTCACTCTGGCTTTAAATACCAGTATTTATATTGATTCTTTTAATTATCCATATTTACATTGGTTCTTTTAAATACTAATATTTATATTGGTTTTGTTAGTCGCTAGGAAAGGCTCACAATGCCGTTTGATTAAATAAAGCTTCACGTACATGCATTTACAGTTTTACATCCACACGTACAAGTGCAAGACACATGCCCTAACCTAAATTTTAATTTCTAGAGATCCTGGGAAGGAGATGAATGCCAAAGAATGACAGCTCTAGGGAATGACAACTCTAGGAAACAACACTGTCAATTTTTAAAACCAGTCCCCCAAAGTCAAAAAAGCCTCCAATCCTACTCATATACAATAATATATAAGTACAGATGCCTAAACCCCCAGACTATTAACAGTCCCCTTTGATTGTTAATGAAGTTCAACTTTTTATCTGTAACCTAGCTTAAGGTATGATAACCAACAGGCCGGAATATTATAATGTCCTGTATATTCTGTTCTGGACACACAGTGACTTTCATTAGGTAAAACCTGTTTGGTATAAAAGTTAAAAAATATTAAATGGGCATTTCTGTTAAAAGCACAAGATAACTCCAAACATTAAAATATAGCCTTTAAAAATATATTTAAAAAAGCACCATGCACACCATTAAAAAGATCCTCCTGTCACATTAACTTAAAGACCAGATTAAACGAAAAGTTCTTTGGCTGCTGGCAGATTGAGAGTGGACAGGGGACCAGCCAAACCTAAGAGGGATTCCACAGACTGGGAGCAGTCACTGAGAAGACTCTCTCCCTTGTCCTCAGCAACTACACCTGTGATGGTGCTGCTTTTGAAAACAGGAAAATGTAGTTTGTGCAGAATGTAATAGGAATTAGACACCAGGGAATTTGAAGGACCACCTATTGCCACATGTACCTGCCTACCTCTTTGGTAGAAGGCCTCAGTCGCATAGGGATGTGGGGACAGGGGAGGGAGCAATTCGCCCCAGGCGGCAAGGTTTCTGGGGCATCCCAGCCCATAGCATGCCTTTGCATGCCATGGCCACCCCCCCACGCACCACAGCCACCCCTCGTGTGCAGTGGCCATGCCCCACAGTGGCCATGCCCCTCATTGCCCCTCCACCCTCCCTCCACACACTGCAAACTCTGCCACTGGAAGGCCTCCTGTAGGTATTCCCTTTATGTGAAATGAGGCAGGAGGCTACCAATGACATCCTGTTAGAGATGGAATGCTGTCTCTCAGAGACATTTCCTGTATTGACTTTTGAAGCAATGAAACCTTTTCCCAAGATTTTTAGATAACACTTTAATCTTCCTGATTATTTTATTTCTTTTGTGTATTTTTACTTTTCTGTTGTTGATTTTTACATTTATGTTTGTGAGGGAAAAGGCAATATGTAACACATCAGCAGCGACAGCAACATTTTATAGGGCAGTGATGTTGAAAAATTAGAGTGCTGCAAACACTACTGAAGCTCTGCTGGTCTTCTGCTGGTGAGACAGAGTCCATTTCCACACTACACTCTTATAGCATGATTATTCTACTTTCTTTTTTTTTAAAAAAATCTTTTTATTAAAATTCAAATTCAAATTTTTCCAAGTCCATTTCAAACATATTCCAAATGAACAATTCAAAAGACAGGAAGGTAAATTGAAGTGTAAAGTAAATTTAACACAAAATGATTATTCTACTTTCAACATCCTATGGAATCCTGAGGTTTGCAGGCCAGCCTCTCCCTAAACTGCAAACCCCAGGATTCCATAGGATGTTGAAAGTGAAATAATCACACTATAAGAATGTAGTGCAGAAATGGTCAGACAGGAGGGAGGAGTGGCATTCACTGTTTCTTTCTTCTCTGTTTTGTCTAGACCAGCAGACTACAAATGCGAAGTCTGCCCTTCTCCATCCATGCCATGCCCCTAAATTCTCCCTTTTACCCTTCTCCTGATTTTCCAGTGCCAGAGAGGAAATATTTGTACATATCTCTGTATGGACTCAAAAGAGAGATCCAAGATTGTATCCACCACCACCCAACCCCACTTCCGTTCAGTCTTTAGCATCAGAGGGGAAAATTAGATCTGTCCTTGTAGCTCCTGGGATACTTTACTAGGTATCAAAGATGGCACTATGAATTGTACCTTTTCTTTTGTACACTGCCCTCGAAACAGGAACAGCCTAAATACCCTAAAGGCAGGATCAGCCATGGTCTGTACTTGGATGGGAGACTACCAACAAATGCCAGTGCTTTAGGTTATATTTCAAAGGAAGGAGATGGCAAAACTACCTCTGAGCATTCTTTGCCTAAGAAAACCCTAGGAAATTCATGGTGTCACCATAAGTCAACAGGCAACTTGAAGGCAAATACATACACACACACAAACACACACACATACATACACCTGGAAAAAGAACTAAATTGCCATATGACAATACTTTGAATAAATTAATAACTAGACATAAAACAAACATACAAAGGTACATATATATACTTTGCTTCATCACAATATAAACTCATCCCCAGGAGGGAAAAACCCATAATGCTGGAGAATAGCTTTGAAACCTTGAAGAGGGCTTTGCATGAATTGGAGCTTGATCTCCAGGAGAGTGTTTTTCTTGGTTTGTCTCCCAAGGCATCTAGCCACTTAACTGGCAAGCAAAGTTGGCTCCAGTCTTTATCAAGACAGCTGGAATTGAGGCATCTGTCCATCATTTTGCCTGAAGCATTACAGAGGCACATCTAGCTATAAAAATGTAGCATCCATATTTCAGTACATTAACTGCGTGTTCATAATGAAAACAAGAGACCGATATGCAATTCTGTTGTCCCTGTTTGCCATCTCCAAATTTCATTTTAACCATGACTCACATTAGACTGTGCTTTTTATACATCAGAATAAAAATTACTTTTATTTAAGCCATCTCTTCTCACCTATTAATTTCAGAAACCTCTCTTTTTCTGCAAAGGCAAGAGAAAACACCAACAAAGCAAACCAGTTTGTATTGCAGAGTAAGACTTTTGTCTACAATCTTGTTAGATTTTATCTACCTTAAATATAAGTTAGAATAGGGATTAGCATAACAGCACTCTGTGTTGATTTAACCAAAATTTTGGTGTAATGTATTTGCCACATTCCAAAATTAAATTAAATACAAACCAACACATACACACAAGCTGCATGATGCCAGAAACAAATAAATCCATTCATTTGAGTGCCTGTGCAACCTCATCTTTGGGAGCCAATCATTTTGAGACGTATGAAGAGCTTTTATAATGATGGTGATTATGATGAGGGGCAGAGTAGGTAAGGACCAATCCACAATGGCCTTCAAGCAAAGAAAGAGTGTCATAGCAGAGAGCCTTTTAATGTAGGTGGGAAGTACGATGGGGTGTGTATTAACTGTAAGTGATAGCATTACATCTCTGCTTTAGACAGAGGCAGACTTTTATCAGAATCCATACAAACAGATTGTTCCTCGACTAGGCTGCTTTATAAAAGAATCTGACAAATGGTGAAGTTCTACAGGGGACAATATATTTCCCAGATGAACCAGCCAAGTAAAATGTGAATCTCATTTTAGGCCTGCACTCTTGAGAAACTAAAGTATTTTAACCTAACTCAGTGACATCCTGGTCTATTTAATTATTAATTGATTAACTGATTACATTAATAAAATTTTATATATAGGCATAACACTGATAGTGGAAGAGAAAAAGAATATGCATGCTGTGCCTATCTATTTAGAAGTAAAAACCATTCCTTTCAATAAGGCACATTGTCAAAGCTGTGAAACATTTTTTTGAGGAGGGGGACTGTACTTCCCAGAATCTCCTAGCCAAATGAACAATGATCATGATAGCTGGTGGCGGTTCTACGATTTGTAGCTCCCGAAGTCACTTGTCTAAGTTCCAAGTGCCACAGATTTCAAGAAAAACTACATCCAACATACTGCTTTGAAGTGATGTGTTGATACAAATGGAAGAGAACTGAGAAATAATGTACATACTTCTTCTGCAGTGGTGCTTGATTAATTGGGAGCACTTTTTAAATAGTTTGGAATATCTTTCATCAATCGATCTGAATAATAATAAAATTTCAGGGTGTCCAACTCTTCTTGTTGCAACAAACTCTCATGGCACTTTCAGTTTGCAAGGTATAAACATTCACAGGGCATAAGCACCACTTAAACATTTATGGACTATCCCCCACAAAAACAAGATTTTCTTCTTTCTGTTAAAAATTGCAGACCAGTGCCAAATTAAATTCTTAAACAAAGCTCCATATTCACAAGAGTATATTTTCCATTGAAAACACTCCAGTATTAGGTTAAGCTCTCACTTACTGTATGGGTCGCATCACTTCCAGAGTCAGGCCCCTCCTTAAACTGCGAACCCCAGGATTCCATAGGATGCTGAAAGTGGAATAATAGTACTATAACAGTCTAGTGCGGAAATGGCCCTTCTCTATGAAATGTAGGTCAGCTGCTAGTTCCTTAACTTTGAGATGATAGTGTGAATCCTTTTAGTCTGTCCTTAGAGCAACTGACTCAGTTGTGATATGGTGTGTGTGGCAGGTAAGTCACCTTGATTCAATGAGTCTACCTTAGTGGGAACTTAACAATAGGATATAGTGTTCCTCCCTGATACTGTGATAAGAAACTACTCAAAAATCTTGGGTTAATGATCTCATGTTGCTTGGGTTCATCTTTTAGCAACTCCATTGCTTCTGTGATATTCGATTCTGCTCCCCCTGCCCATTCTCAGTTTTCCAGATGCAACACCCCCCATACACACACACACACACAAAAGAAACAGTCAGCACCCTGTGCCAGTCGAGAATGATCAGCCCTCACTGGGCGATCGGGGGAGGGAATAGCTTAGTGGGGTTTTCCCCCTCTATCAGGTTTTCTTGTTTTTTGTTTTGTTTTGTGCTTCTCCAAATCTTCATTGCTTTCACTTGAGCATGGAATGTATGCACTGCTATTCTGGCTACATATGCTTCTCTTTCACATTACATAATTATACCACTGTGATTGTACTTTAACTGCCATGGCTCCATCCTATGGAGTTCTGGAATTTGTACTTTTGTGAGGTAGTTAGAATTTTCAGTCCCTCACCAAACTACAGATCCTAGGAGTCCACAGGATGCAGCCATGGCAGTTAGTATGCAATCAGGATTCTATAACTGTGGCACTCACGCAATCACTCCTGAATATTCAGGCACTCCTGATTATTGTTAAAGAAACTTCCACTACTGAAGTTAAATGTGACTTCACAGTGCCTTTCTTTGCTTGCATCATGCCTGAAGGCAGTAACTCTGAAGTCTAATAATCTAGTAATAGCGAAAAAAGGAATATATACATTTGTTGGAAAATCAGTTTGTTTCTGTTCCATTATCATTTTAAATAATGTTGTACCAGTTTGATACTCTGATACAGAGCCTGAAAATGAACACAGAAAACTTCACACTCTGCAAGCTCACATATTTTCTGTGAAATGCTTTATCATATTCTGACTCTAAGTCAGCTCTAGATGCTTAGACCAGTCAATAGCACCCATAACTTCAGCACATACTGCAACAGTGAAACAATTCCTCTTACTGCCCTATCCTAGGTAACAAAACATATAGCCATAGAAGTGGAACGCACAAAGGAGGTAAGAAACTCAACTTGGAAGTGTTTCTATTTGCTTCTTCCTTCAAGATATTCCTAGTTCTAGAGATTATCAAGACTGACATCAGAAAACACACAAAACTGAAGGAGAAGTAGGTGTGATGTCAGTACAGAAGAATGCCAGACTTTTAAGATGTGAATTGAAAACACTTGGCTTGATAGCTTTAACTGTTTCATTGTATAAAACTCAACACAAATTTGGCACAATTTTATAACTAAGTCCTTCTTGGTTCTCCCTTGGATATGAGCCCCATTGCTAGAGTTTTGGGTTAATAGAAATCTGAGGCTTCAGAACATATATTTACAAATCATCACCATTATACTCCATTGTGTTTCCTGAGTTTGTCCAATTACTAAAGCTGCTTTCATCTGTTCCTATTGGACTCCAATCTTAAATTCAGAAAACTGATATTCAAAGTAAACTTTAAACAGGGAAGAAGTGTGGAGAGAGGTGTGTGTGTGTCTACCATGCTTTCATTATTTTCCCATTAACTGAAAACCCTCCAAAGAGAGTATCAGTAGAGTAACCACAAACATATATAACGAACAAGATGAAGACCCAGTTCCTAAAGGTATTTAATCAGAAATTCTATTCATCCTCATTTCAAGTGGTTTTCAAGCAAATTAGAAGCACATATTTAATCAATCTATGACTCCCACCCCTTCACCATCTTGCTTTTACTTCCAGCCTGCTTCCATGAGTGAATCTCCTCACTCAACATTTTCCAAGTGTGTCTCTCTTTATGTCTCTCTTTCACTCTCCTTCCTTCCTTCCCTGCATCTAGTGCCTGCCAGTCTTTTGTAGCATATGGCTTTTTGGTTTATTGAAAAATGTATATTTTGCCTTATAAGACTGAGGTTCAACCTGACAGTCAGTTACTGCTGCTTTATGTTTCAAGTGAAGCTGCACCACTGCAGTACTCACTAATTAATTAAATTGACACAAGCAGGACAAGGGCAGGGAAGATCCATATGGAAAAAGATCCCTCTTATTGGGCTCAGTGTAAATGTCTGCACCCTGCAGTAGGTGCATATCTCTGCAATTAGAGAAACGCCAATAGGATGAAGGGCCTTGACTTGGATGGGAAGCTAGAGTCTGAGGTACACAAGGGTAATGGATTCTGCTGCTTCAGTGTGTTGACATTACTTTGTAAAAACAGATGTGGAGGGAGGAAAACAAAACAAGCACTTATCTCACTTCCAATCTGCCAGCATGAGTCCAGCAGGGCTTGGAATATCATAAAGCAGGGGTGCAGAAAGTGCATCCCATGGGTTTCATGCAGCCTCTCAGCAAAAGCCACTGCAAAATGGCCTTAAAGCGTGGCTGCCTAGATACCTTTGTTCACCACCAATAGCCATCCAAACCGCTAAAAATCATGAAAACTGGCTGATTTAGGGCCAAAACAAACAAACAAAATAAGACAATTCCATTTCTGATTTTCTGGGAACATGCCAAGTGACGTGGTACGAGGATGCAAGTGCAAAAATCACTCTTTCACTGCTGTGGTCCACCCCTGTCTTGGAAACTCTGACATCAGAGCTTTTCAAGATGAAAGTCTGAATTGCACTTTAAATCAATTGATCTAATGATTAAATGCTGCAACTCTGTTAACCCTGTATATTTTGTCTGATAATCACTTCTGCTTCAGAATAAACCTTTCAGTTCAGAAACAGCTGTTAGTCCAACAGCCACAAACAATGTTTCATGACCAGCCATGCTGTAACAATCAAATCAGTATGCTGTTGTTAGAACCAACATAATATAATAATTTCAGTGCTAGGACTCTGGGAAACCAGGGTTTGAATCCCTGCTCAGTCATGGCGACCCACTGAGTGATCTTGGGTAAATCACACTCTCTCTGCCTTAGAAGAAGGCAATAACAAGCCTCCTCTGAATAAATCTTGCCAAGGAAAGCCTAGGACAGGATCACCATTAAGTCAGACTCAACCTGAGTTACTATGATGTGGGGAAGGTGCATTTGAACAATGGCTTTAAACCATGCTGCGGTTCTCACTGCCAGCTCATAAGGTGTTTGTTTATGACTGAATTGGAAAAGCCTGTGTACTAATGAATGTAGAATTGAATATAAAGTAATTTTACTCCAATACTAACAAATACAGAGTGATAGTATACAAATGGATGATATAAAAATTAAACACATACAGATACTGAACAGACAATACAGAAACTTACAGTGACAATATCAAGAACAGGAATAATAGTACAAAAAAATAGTCAATTCCAACAAGCATTGCAGGCAAAACTTTGGAGAAGTCCTATAAAGAATCTGGTGCACCAGGTTCTCCAGCCTATTCACAGTTGTCCATGAACTTTCAGCGATAAATAGAAACTCAGGTTACTGATTCTGGGGAAAAAAATTGTCCAGATATAATAGCATAGTACATATCCAGTAATAAATAGATGCTTTTTGACTACTGATGGCGAGCGAGTCCATCCAAATTTAACAGTGAAGCTTCTGATGAAAAGCAAATGCTCTGAATTACTGATGCCAAGGACTCAACTGAGGCTATCTCTGCACAACGATGCTCCATGAAGTCCTTCTGTTGCAGCCTTGGCGGGGAGGGAAAATGCACCAGGAACACTCCCCTCCACATCGCACCCAGTTGCTGCAGAAGGGAGCACTCTGGCCCAGCTTTTTCCCTTCCACAGCACAGACAGACACTTGCCATTGCTGTGCTGGGGAGGGGGGCGTTGCCAGTGTGCTTCTGCCCTTCTGCATGGCCAGGAAAGATGGCAGTGCAGGACGATGGTAGGTGTAAAATGGATTTTTTTTTGTTTTACATATGCCGCACTTGTGTGACACACAGAGAAAAGATGGCAGTGGGACCACAACGATGTCGTGCAGAAGCACGACCTGCAGAGCACTGCCATCATGTCCCGACTGTGGGGGAAGTCATGCCATGTGGAAAGGGGATGTAACAGCACAGCTACTGATGCCAAGAACTTAACTCAGAGCAGTACAGAAACAATAAGGTCCACAATGTTTCTGCTGTTTTGCCTAGAGCTTCATCAGCTTCATATTAATTAGCTATGCATTGTCAATATGATAAGTATAAATGTATATTGATTACAATGCAGTAATCTAGTTTTAACATATCTATACACCCTGGATTCAACCATTTTCCCTCGCATCTTTCAACTTCCACTTCCAATATTTTCACCCATTTTGCTTTTCCTTAATGCTTTTTTTATTCAAAAATATAAGAAACAAATAGAAATAGAAATTATAAGTATATAGAGTTTCTTCACACCTATTGATTACAAACAGGCTATAAGTGCTATGGGAACTGATAGCCTGTTTGTTGAACTGTCCTACCTTCCCACTGTCTATGCTGGTTAAAAGGTCTGGGACGTGCAATACCATAACATCTGGAGGGCTGAGCTAAAGTAACATGTCATCCTTCCATCTATACCCCTAAGAAAAAAGATAGCAAAAATAATACAAGATATTGAAGGGAAAGGTAGGTATTGCTGGATGAAATGATAGATTAAAAAGTACAAGTTAGCATGATCCCAATTTTTCAGTACACAATTTCTAGAGTCATAACATGTGATTATGTTAAACTGTGCTTAGAAAATAGTAATAAAATTTTGGCATTTTTAGTTAGAAATATGCATGTATTTTGCAGAGCTTGAGAGTAATGTATAGGAAATAACAGCCTTAATTGGCTAGAACACATTACATTTGGCTACTAAACAATGTCTCTACTTCTTTTGCATGTAACAAGTATGTTTTTGTTCTTGTGATTTGACTTTTCATGACCTGTAAATAAGAGACCTCCATGAACCTTAGTTATCCGCCACCCTCCTCAGTTCTTGCAACCTCAGACTCATGGCTTTTGCCGTTGTTGTTTGCTTGCTTGCTTGCTTGCTTGCTTGCTTGCTTGCTTGCCTTTTTGAACTGCCTTCCATTTTATTGAGCAGTACTATAATTTCCTTTGAGTCATGTTGTCTCATGATATGTCCAAAGTATGATAGCCTCCATTTAGTTATTTTGGGTTCTAATGAGGGTTAAGTCACATTCATAACTGGAAGTACTATAGCACAGAAACAGAATTCTGTTACAGATTTTGAAATATTAAGTCTGAGTTTTGTACGTTTGGAGTTATTAATCATTTCCTACTGGAAGTGGGGAAATCACCTAAGCTGAAAAAAGAGACCACAATTTCAGAAAGGATATCCTGTTTGAGAAAGAATTGCTAACTAATTCAGTAAACACTCTCTTTGGCTGGATATTTTTGCTTTTTTGCCAGTTTCCAAACAACAAAAACAGCAAGGTAGAGAGACCACTGTGACTTGTTTTTGTTCTTAATTTGTTCTTCATTTAAAGCTGCTTTAGTTGTAAACTTTATGAACCTTAATTTAGGTTCTGTTTCCAGAATGGTTCCAAACCACAGGGATTTGCCCCAGTCCAGTTCCATGCCAATGGAGCAGGGGTAGGGAACTCATAACACTTCTGACACTTTTAGACTCCAGCTCCCATTATTCTCACCATTGGTCTTGTTGGCTGAGGTTTGTGGGAGCCTCAGAACATCAGAATGTCCCATGAAGAGGTAGGCTGGAAGGGAAGTAGAGGGATTATGCCAGTTAAAGAAGTACAACTATACATATAAAGGAACTCATATGCATGCCAACCATACCCTTAGAAATAAGTGTGCAGAAATGTGACAGAAGTGAACACTAGCACTTTCAAAAAACCTGTTCCTCAGTGCCCTTTCTTAATATTTGTTTGCTAGAAGCAGTCCACATCATTCTGATATCTAACAGTAGGCCCAGTTTTACTATTCACTGAAAGAAGATAGATCTTGGCTAGATTCTTGGTCTACATCAAAAGAGGGAATCATATGGTCCTTCAAATATAACTGGACTGCAATTACTAGCAGCCCCAGCCAGCACAGCCAACAGTGAGGCTTGCAGAGATTTGTAATCCAAAAACTTCTGGAGGCCATACAATGGCCACCCCTAGACTAGTTTCAGCAAAAAGGAGAGTGAAATACATTCACAGTTTAAGCTCAAGACTTTCAGTATTGAGTAACAGCTGCACCATCAAATGTCTCAGCCTAGTCCTCTCCAAATTGGTGCCCTCCAGATGCACTGGACCAAAAGTCTCATTATTAGCTGCTCTGATTTGGAACACTGTAGTCCAACACACTGGGGATATCAGATTGAGAAGGCAGGCTTAACCACTGGACCATCATCTTCAAAGTATCTACTGGATAGAGCAGGCAATCCTAGGGACTTTAAATGGAATAATCTAAGTATTTGCCAACATTCTCTTTTACTATGCATAAAAAATTCACTATCCATTATAATTTGATTTTTTCTTTCTTTCTGAGAGCTTCCTCAGTTTCAGGAAGCTTAGTTTGCTTTCTAATCCAAGTTTCCACCTGTCTCTCATCCTCATTTTTATTCCAGCCTGTTAGTTATCCGATCTCTTTGATCCCCTAAAGCATGCCTTGAACTCTGGTTTTATTCAGATTGGAATCCACCGTCAAGAGATGGTATTTTTGTTCCTGGTTGGTTTTTCAACCACTAACATGCTTGAGCTTTCTATTTTCTCTTCTGAATTTTAGTACCATTGTTCATATTTATAGAAGATTTTAGCCATTCTTCAGTGCAAAAAAAAAAAAAAAGGCCAGCCATGGACATTTTCAGAAAACCTAGATGCATCAAAAATGGCATTTAATTCTTATGCTTCTCTCAAATGAGAGAGAGAGAGAGAAAAGGAAAAGAGAGTGCAAGTGATGCTCAAATGACAAGGTAGTGTTTAGAGTTCAGTCTGGAGATAACAGACAGGTTCTTTATTAAACAGGACCAAAAATAATACTCTGCAAAAAACAAAAAATGCCAACGTCAGTATGTCTAATATAAATAAAGTTAACTCAAATGACAAGCACTGTAACACATGTGCTTATGAGTAGTCTTCAGTCAGTTATAGGATAATCCTACACACCAGTAAGTTCTTAGATTTTTATTTGGTTTCCACCTAAATAAGCAAGTAGTGGACTACAGCCTAAATTATTCCACATCTCTGTTAAAATATCTTAAATGTACTGGTTTGGTCTTCAGGCTTGGCTCACATCACTGAATACTTCTCCGTGGAGAAAAAAAAATCTTAGGGAAAGGGTGGTCACTGTGACATCTGATTTACTATTAAATATTTATTTGTATTTTTGTTATTTTACACAGAGGAACATTCACACATGTGCACTTCAGCCTGAAAGTTAAAGTGTTGCAGTCCAACAACAGGTTAAGTAGGCCTAATCCTTTTAAGTAAAAAAGGTTTCTTGCAAGTATGACCTACACATGTATATTCCTTTCTGAATTATGGGCTAGAGCAGTGTTTCTTAGGATGTCTGATGAAGGGAACTGACCATTTTTAACTTAGTGTACCAGGGATCAAAATCCTATTTGTGCCTATTGGCATCAAATGGTTCTTTCTTTCCTGGAAACCTATCAGGTACTGCCAGTAAATGGCTCAGAGACCATTTTTGCATGTGGAGCTAGAAGGCATTTTTCATGTGGACATTTTTGCATGCGCTCCATAAAAGTTGTTGTTATGCCCAGAAAGTAAAAATTAAAAGGGAAGTAGATTTCAACCTCAGTAGAGGCTGATGGCTGAACTAAGATGTGCCTGACTAATTAATTTCAGCAAGTCCTCAAATGCCTGGAAGGAAGTTGGGAATTAGACTCTTTTCAACTTTAAAAGTTGACATGTCAAGGTACTGAAATACAACCAGAGTTTATCCTGGCTATTTTTGTTCTATTTTTTTTGCTAAAGGTTTGAAATTTTCCTTCTGTGTGAAAGTGACTGGCAACTATATTCATAGGAATATTATTCTGGATAGGCAGCAAGTAGGGGGAAGGATTCAGTTTCTTTTCAGAAACAAGTACAAAAATGTGAGAAAGTACGGAGCACAAAAGAAAGACTAGTTTAAATTGGCGGTGTTTAGAATGTGAGGTTAGATCCATCTGGAATGACTGAGTACAATATGTGTGTACACTAACAAAATTATAATATATATGCTTAAATTTGAAGCATTATAGATACGTAATTGGATTCAGGACCGATGTCCAGTTAAATCACTCTTTTAATGCATGGTCCATTGGGCAAGTGGCTACACATTTTCAGTATTAGGGCAAAGGTAGTATCCCTTGGATTTTATGTGGTTATACAGTTAAAAGGAGTTATATGAAGCAGTTATATGAACCAGTTGTGCAGCTCATTGCACACAAGTGTGTCTAGCAGGAATTTTTGGTCTGCTAGAACTACATTGGAGTTAGGCCATTGTATTATGCAGGAGAGGGAGACCCAGTGTGGTGTAGTGGTTTGAGCATTTGACTACAACCCTGAAGACCAAGATTTGATTCTCTGCTCAGCCATGAAAACTCCCTGGGTGACTTTGGGAGTGTCACATACTTTCAGGCCCCAGAAAGGGCTATGATAGGTTCACTTTAGTGTTGCCATAAGTCAGAAATGACTTCTACAACAAAAAATTGTGTAGAAAAATGGTAGAGGTCATTGCCTTTGTACAGATCCATTTCTTATCACTTCATTTAGAGATTCTATGGTAAAAGTCCTTGGATTAAAACACACTGAACATTGATTCAAAAGTGGAAATGGTTATGTGGAGCACGTGCCATGCCCCTCCTGAAAGGTCTTCTCTGCCTCTTCCCCTCCTTTCTGTTTTTCTTACTGGTAGCTGCTGGGTCTTGCCATTATCATTGTAAATGTAATATGGTGCAAATTTTTCTTTCACATACACTCATAAAAACATTTTCACATTCAAGGCTGAGGGGCATTTTGTGCTGAACTTGGAGGCAGAGTATGAAGCTCATTGTCAGAGCTCTATGGAGTATATATTCCATTATTTCTTTCTTAACTGTTGGATTTTATCCTCATATAATAGCAGTGCAGACACAGTATTTCCTTTTCAAAGTAATTGCAAACTAAATATAAAATAACTTTTGCCCTAATCCCTGGAGCAACAGAAAACATGCTTGCTCCATCTTCTACACGACAATCCTTCACTTATTTGAAGATAGCTATCATATCACCTCTTAGTCTTCTCTTCTCCAAGCTAATCACGCACACAGCTTTCTAAGCCATTCTTCGGAGGGCTTCATGTCCACATTCTTTGCCATCATGGTCACCTTTCTCTGGACACATTCCAGTTAGTCAATATCTTTCCTGAGTTATAGTACTCAGAACTGGAAACAGTATTCCAAGTTGAACCAAAGCAGAATAGAGTGTGCTATTACTTCCCTCTATCTGAACTCTGTCATATCATCACACAGTTGATTTATTATGCAAAGGGATCTTGTAGAACCTTTGAGACTAACTGAGAGAAGGAAGTCGATAGCATAAACTTTCATAGGCCTAAGTCTACTTCATCCTGTGCATGGAGTGAAGTGATTAGGAACAGAGCTTTATGAGCAGGCTATAGGTGTGAATATCAATAGAAATGCAAAACCTGTGGGTATGGTGATGGGGTGACAAGTTCAGTCTTAATGATGGTCCTGGGAGACAAAGGCAGAAAGAGATTGATATCCATATGGATGATGGAGGGAGTTATTTGAATGCAGTGTAATGCTGACTGGGAATCAGAGAGGAATTTTGATAATCTGACCAAGAGAGCCTCATAAGGCTGAGGTGCTAACTGGTGTCATGCAGTGAGCCCACTGTAGTTGCAGGCTCACAATCCACAGATTCAACTCACCACAGAGCTCCATTGCTGCTGTTCACCATGTCCCTGTGGAAGCTGCTCACCATCCTGCAGTTGGGAGCAGTGGCGCCCCTGATTCTTTGTTTACAAATGACCATGCAGGACCACTACTGGCACCACCAATCACAGAACAGTGAGCTGCTTCTACAGGGAGATGGCAAGTAGTGGTGATGATCCCGGTTGTTCATTTGCAAATGGCCATGCAGGAGCACCAGGAGCACCACTGGTTGCAGGGCAGCAGACAGGAGTGCCACCAATCATGCAGGAGCGCCACCAATCATAGGGTGGCAAGCAGGTTCTGCAGGGACATGTGTTTGGTAGTGAAGCCTGCATAATCATTCAAGGAAGCTGCTTGAAGATGGGAGTGGGCAGATGGTGGACTCCCTGTCTCCATTGCTGCTGTACACCATTTTTTAATATGGACTTGAATTTTCACATTTTTGGGGTATCCATGGGTTTGTGGATGTATTCCAATTCTGCTCTTTCCAATCTTCCTTGGCAGTTTTTTGTTTGAGTGTTTGTTCAAGGACTGCTGTTCTGAGGTCCTAGACTGAATGCCCAGGAAGACCAAAGTGTTCTTCAAATGATTTTTGTGGTTTCCTATTCCTAAAGTCTGACTTATATCCATTTATCCTCTGGTGCAGAGACTGACCTGCTTGCCCAATGTACAAAAAAGCTAATAATACTGGGTAGAACTTTGTAGACTAGTTGTCTTTTCTAAGGGCCAAGTTTCAAATGAATACATAGACTTATTTTTATGCAGAAAAAATGCAGACCACAATCCTGGCATTGTCAAAAAAAAAATATTATTGTAAGTAGATAACAGGTTGGGGTAAGAATTCTCCTTCTTTGCAAGCTATAAGGAGGATACAAAAAGAACACAAAACCACATATGATAACTATTTTAATGAAACAGCATATGCGCACACGCACACACACACACACCATTTATTAATATTGTAAAAAAGCACCAGTGAAGAAATAAAAAGTTGAAAACATATATTATAAACAGGAGTCAGAAAAGTAAATAAATATTTAAAAATGTTTGCAACCTCTTGAATGAAAGCAAAATGTAAAATAAAGATGGTTTTGAAACCTTTAATAATTTGAAATATTGATGAGTAGACATCTCCCCAAACAGATAATATGACCCCAGTAATAGGCATTGCTAACCTAAATCTTTGCAAATCCAGCCAATAAATATTTTCCTTCCCATATTGCCATAGCTGGAGGGGTTTCCCCCTCTTTCACACTAATTTTTGTACATTGTTCCAATATTCTCTGAACAAACCCTGTGAATGTATAATAGGCTGAAATGCATTGTGTGATTCACAGGCCATTCTTTCCCTGAAATGTGCCTTGAGCTTCAAGTGGTGGCACCGTTTTTTAAAAAGCGTGCTGCACAACCTACCTGGCTGTGCGCACCATTTGCAGGGTGGGACGATCGAGCCGAGCTGCTCCTCTTCCAGGCTAGAAGGGCAAGTGGGTGGGGCTCATTTGGGGTTGCAGTGGGTGCTGCAGTGCCCAGATGCCCACAAATGCGAAAGTCAATAGGAGTGGAGCTGGAGCGCCCCCATTGGTTGCCAGGCTGGGCATAGGTGGGTTTGTGCATGCCCAGTCTGCAGTGGGAGAGGGGTATGTATTCCCCTGCCATGGTAGATTTGGCCTCTTTTGTTCCGGCTGCTCCCAGCCCAACCCTTCCCTTCCCATGTCTTTATGTATAATTCTTATTTTCATCACAACTTTTGGAGCGGTCGCATGGGTCTTAGATGCAGGTTACTGGGTACCAATGGCCTGCTGACATCGATACAAGGCATATCAAGTGTTTCAGGGGGGTGCTAAGTGGTTCGGGAGTGACCAGCTCAGGAGTTCACTCACTGCATGGCACCCCAGTTGGCATGGGTTCCCGGCTGACGGGATATCCCTGCTGTTTCCTGGGATTCTGGTACTGGGACCAGAATCTTGGTTTATCAGTCAGCAGGCGGGTTGATCAATGATGGAATCCAGACCCATGCGGGCGCCAACCCCGTTGTGCTCTGTAATCAATAAAGTTGTGGCCTTTTTTCCTCCAATTGGTTGTCTGTGGCTTTAACCTGCGACATATTCGTCCCTGCTCACACAATATGGCATGCAGAGAGGGTAGAAGGAATTGTTTCTCATTTCATATTCAGTACTAACATCAAAGGTATGGCTAGTATTTATACAATAGTTATACCCTCTGTCCCTGAAACTTCTTTATCTTTGTCTAGTCTCACATCTGCTGCTGATATGCGCTTTGTTATCTCATAACTTATCATATCCAAGCAAAACATATTTTTCCACAGATTTCTTCAAACTCCTGTTCTTTATTTCTATTTCTCTCCCCTTTACTCTCCACATTCAGTCATTTAGCAAGTGACATTACTTCTTCCTATGCAAAATTTCAGCTGTTCTTCACCTATAATTGACTCATGTTCTAGTCATCTGCCTTGGCACCTACATCCTCCTGCCCTCCAGCCTTTCTCTTTTATACCATTGCTCCCTCTCCTGCCCGAAATGTCACTGCTAAGATCATTCATTTCTCCTCTCCCTCTGACCATGTGACATCCCTCCTTAGATGTCTTCCTCAACTCCTCATTCCCCTCCATGTTCAGCACAAACTCTTTTGGGTCAATTATGTCGCTGCTTCAGCCTCTGCTTCTCTGTTTCTTCATCACAAAACCAAAAGTTTTGTGCTCCAGTAAATAATTCTGTCCTTTGTCATTTCTGCTGCTTCTCCATACTTGTGGAGTCTTCTGCTTAGAAATATGTGCCATCTGCAGGACTAACTATGAGCACTTACATCCTTAACTTGAAGTCAACCACATTGATCATAGGATCTCACTTCAAAAATGATAAGAGGATAGCATCCTTCCCTGCTTCTGAGGGTAGCACACTAGTGGGGTATGCAGACAGGTTGCACAATACACAGGAACTCTGTCCACAAACATCTTGCTGCTGCTTCCTTGCTGTTGCTCCTGTTACCTACTCACTTCCCTCTCAAGCCACTGCCACGGTGTAACAACTGTGGCACTATTTGAGCAGAACAATACCAGAAATGGACACTGGAGAAAATGGCCTGAGGAAGCTATTTTCCTTCAGAATTTAGGAAAGATGAGTTAGAAAAGGGTTGTACTAGTTTTCAGTAGCAATACTGGTTGCGAGATTCTGAGAGCCATAGTCCCAAAAGTAAGATTTCTGGCCTGTGCCTTTCTGCCAGCTTGTTCATCTAGAGCAGTGGTTCTCAACCTGTGGGTCCCCAGATGTTCGTGGACTTCAGCTCCCAGAAGCCCTGAGCATTGGCCATAGTGGCAGGGGCTTCTGGGAGCTGAAGTCCACGAACATCTGGGGACCCACAGGTTGAGAACCACTGATCTAGAGGACCTTCCCAATGGTTGGGTGTAGGTTTGGGAGTGATTAGATTAGATGACACAACCAGCTAATCCCAGCTGGCCATCAAAAGAAAGCATATCCATACACTGGCTAAAAAAGGATGGAGATAGAGGAAGAGTGTTACTGCTCCCAACATCTGCCGCCTGGGGCAGCTGCTGCATTCTGCCTAACAGTAGAACCAACTCATTGATCTTTATCTGTCATCAAATATCTCCTCCTGACTGCATAGTATTTTATGCATAAAAGATTTGCAACTGTAACAGAGCTTTATGTACACAGAACAGCATTTATTCACATTCTGCCCTCTCTGCCTTTACTTCCTTTGTTTTTGTTTTTCTTCCTACAGTCTGTTTTTGTTTATAAACTCATCTGGAGAAGCAATCCATCTATGTTTCATATAGAATTGTGTAAGGGATCTGATGCACTGAAGGTATGTTGCTATGCTGTATGGTTTTATTCAAATAACAACAACAGTTGCTGAAGTGTTGTTATCATTCTTCATCCTTAAGACCTGGAGAATGGCTTCAGCTCCTCATATAAAACTCTCAGGAAGAGGTTTATAAACAAGAAAATAATAGCAGTTGAGATATAGTATACAAATCGAAAGTATACAGATACCTTTTGAAACTAGAGACAGAAGATGAACCTGTAAAAGAGCATATGATAAGACGGACTCACAATTTTGGCAACAATGTTCAAATGGATGTATGGGGGGAAATGTGGTCTACAGATATAAAATACATACAAAACATAAAAATACATAAAATACATACGAATGTATAAGATGATGTACAGATGATATCTAACCCCAAACAAGCTGCCAAAACGTCTAAGATTGTTTCAAATCAATGTTGGGGATGTAAAGATAAGGAGGGCTCCTTTTTCCATATGTGGTGGACTTCTAAGAATGTGAAAAGTTTCTGGACTAAGATTTACTATGTTAATCAAAAATATTTTAAAGGCAGGATTTTGTGATGTCATCAGAAATGTTTTTGCTGAGTATTACAGGTAAAGAATTGAACATTAACTATGGATTATGCCTTTGATACATCATAACAGCAGCAAGAACATTGTGTGATCAAAACTGGAAATGGATTGAAGCACGAATGATGGAAGAATGGATTGTTGCTGAGTTAGCTCTAATTGCAAACTAATGTGGGTTTTAAAAGATAAGCCAATTGAATTTGTTTTGTTTTGGTTTTTTTTTTTAAAGATTGGAAACCCTTTATGCACTTTTTGAGCAATAAGAAATCTAACAATGCAATAATATGTAGTTGTGGTTACTTGTAATTCTAGTAGGATTATTTATTGGGATCTTGTAATGATAGGATTATATATATATATATATATTCTTTCATTACAGTTTGACCTGGATGGTTAGAGCCTTTTTGTGTTTCAGTAGTTAGTGTTTAGTGTTTAGTGTTTTAGTCTTGTGTTTTCATTTTAATTTAATCTTAGGGGTTTTTTCTTTTCTTTCTTTTCTTGTTTTTGCTTTTGCTTTTCCTGACTGTATCTTAGGCCCTTTCTGTGCAATGCACCCAACTCACCATGGGGGACGGAGAAGGACAGGGCCAGGATAAAGCTTATGCACATTGTCGTCCCAAACCAGTACATCTCCTGCCCCAGGCAGCATGATCATGCCACAAAACATTGATTGGTTTTCCTCATCAATGACTGATGATCGCATCACTCCACCCCCCGCATGGCTGCACTTACCTTTGCTGTGTAGGTCCTGGAAGCGCAGTGTCTGCTTCCTGCCCCAGTGCAACCCAGGACAGTACCCTGCTGTGCTGCAGAAGGAAGAGGCATGGCCATTGTGCTTCCTGGTTCCTGCAGGCAGCTAATGCAGAAGGGAGTGCTCCATTGTGCTCCTCTTCTGGGACAGCCACTGCCGCCATTGTCACTGGACACTGCAAGGACAGAGATAAGCTGTGAAAAGAGCCTCATTTTGTAAATTTTTGTTGAAACGAATAAAGTTTAAAAAAACAGCCCACTTCATGAACTTGTACGCAAATAGCTTAATCTGGTAATGAAAAAGCAAGAAGCAGACATCTTCACATTCTCTTAGTGTTAAGGATGCTCCAGTATACATTTTCTGCCAGACATTGCATGCATAATATAGCCTTGCTCTTTGAAACATCAGTTATATATTTGCTTTAAAAGGCAATATAAAAATGAGTCATCTACACTTTATGAAGCCTCAAAGGCCTTCACTCCTATGAATATTCTGCCTCTAAAAAGGAGCAGACAACACACAGAACTAGAAACCTTGAGAAGCCTATCAATTTGGTAGGTTAATTCAGGATGCTACTTCTGACCTTACCATGAGATACACAGTTAACGAGCTCAGGAGTCTGTTCTCAAAAATCCACATTTGTTTTGTTCCATCTGAAAAGTGGCTAATTGGAATACGGAGAGGAGAAAGAGCAAGCTATTGTCACAGAAGGCAAATACTTCATTCAAGACCATTAAGATCATTTGGAGAACTGTATCAGAAATTACAGACTGATATATTTCTGAGGGTTGATCTCAAGGACACAGATTCTGCATGGAGTACTGCCAAACAGTCCTTCACAGAATGGGAAGAAGGTTTAGAGATGCAGTCAGAAAGCTTTTGAACCATTCTGTGACCATGCTAGCTGGGGAATTCTAGGAGCTGTGATAGAAAAAAGAAATATTTACAAACCCCTGCATCCAGCACATCCCTTTCTCCAGCATAAGCAGGAGACTCAGAGTTAGGACATTCCCAATACAATCCTATCCAATCTCAATTAGAAAACATACTAGGATTGATGAAAGTAATGGACAAGTACATCTGGAAAGCCATAGTTGCCTACCCCTGCTCTATGCAATTGATTCCATTGCTAAAGTCCAAGATATTTCTCCTATAAATTAAACCTATTAGAATCTCTTAAGTAGCTTCCTCAAAGTCTAAAGTCTTCTTAGCCAATACGCTTACTACATACACACACCAGCATGGCCACTAGCTGAGGTATAGCTGCAAACTAATGAACTTTCAAATATAATGGCAGGTAGGATGTGAGGGCAATCTGGCTGTGACACCTGTCACCCCATTGACCGCCAGGGTTGATTGGGCTGATCTGGCTGGCTAGGCGGGTGTCCCCTTCCGCCCTCATTGCTCCATGTGCATCCCTCCCAAAGCTGCACGCTTGGTGGAAGAGGACGACCATCCCAGATAGAAGGAGTGTACCGTTCTTCAGTCAAGGGTATACGATAGCTGCACGCCCCTGCTAGAACCTCCAAACAAGCTCAATCAAATATAATGGCAGATACATGGAAGGCTACCAGCATTAAGAGAGTTGTTTTTTTTAGATTATTCCACATGCATATTTCCATGTTAGTCCACGTATAGCTGATATAGGCTGGGTGCTGATTTGGGTTATAGTCTATAAAATTTAAGACTCAGAAATTTAAGCAGCATCTTTATAAAGCACAAAATATAAAGCAGCAATCTGTGTGTTGTGGAATGTGTGTGCACCATTGAGAGAATAGCGATAGTCATAAAGCCAGACTAACTATAAACAATAATAAGTTAATATAAACAGTGAATGGACCTATAATGAACTCAAGACAGGTCCCATGTTTAAAGAGTACTTGTAGACTCAATCAAGTGGCTGATGTAATCTGATGGCATCAAGAGGTCCTAGTGTTAGTCCAATACTTAGTGGCAGAGCTTGGAGCGTGTGGAAGGGGGGGGGTAGGGCTACTGCATGAGGGGCATGGCCACTGTGTGCAGGGGTGTGGCTGTAGTGCATGGGGTGTGGTCAGGGCACGTGGGGGTGTGGCCAGGGTGTGGGGAGCATGACTATGGACCGGGACGCCCCAAAAACATTGCCACCTGGGGGAAATTGTCCTCATATCCCTATGTGACTGCCAATACTAGTGTATTACATCACTTCAAAGTGTCTGACTGGAGAGACCTGAGAACATCTCTGTTCTGGTTGGATGAGATCTATGTGCTGATCAGACAGGGAAAGATGTAAAGCAGGCTAAGAAGATATATAGAAGCTACACAACCAAGCATCTGCCTCCTACACAGATGTGACTGTTATACAACCCACACTAATAATGCTATTCCTGGCTGAGAAAGACAGACCATGCTGATAAGAGAGAAATTCTGCTCTCAACTAGGCTATGTTAAATAGATATTTCCCATTATAACTGTAATGGATGCTGCTATGTATATAGTAATTCCCAGGGATATTAACCTCCAGGACGCCTGTGTGTTCCTCCAAGCAGAGTATATGGGTTAGAATATAGTTTAAGATGGTAATGTTCCTTTCTGTGTAAATATAGAGATACCTGCAAAAGAGATGTAGAAGATACAGAGGTTCAGTCCTTATGAAAGCATAATACCTTACCTGCTATGTAACGTAAGGAAAGTATGATTTTACATGCAATATAATGTAATTAATGTCTCTAGACACTGAAATGTCTGTGTTTCCCCCTATGACTCTGGAACCAGGATTCAAATCCCCACTGGGCCATGGAAACTCACTGGGTGATCTTGGGCAAGTCACATTCTCTCAGCCTCAGAAAAAGGCAAAGACAAACCCCTTATGAACAAATCTTGCCAAGAAAACCTCATGATAGATTCACCCTGGGGTCACCATAAGTGGCAAATGACTTGAAGGTACACAACAACAAAAGCTGGAAGCCCAGATGACCAGAAGATGATAAAAGGTACTTTCAAACAGATATTGATTAGCTGACAAATGGCAAAGGACTCTCAAACCCTCAGTATAAAGAGATAGGGATAGGGAATCACTTCTGTTTCACAGCTGTCAACAAGGAGTCTCTCAGTGGCAATATTAATGGGATTTTAATTCTATGACTCTGCAAGGAAGAGGCCTGGCTCACTGAAAGAGCATTATTATTACTGGCGGTGGTGGTTGTGGCAGTGGTTGTGGCAGTGGTTTTAAAAACATTTATTAACAGCATGCTGTTATTTTAAAAAAACCTGAAGCTGTTGCAAACATTCAAAACCATATCCAAAAAGTACAGTATAATACACAGGAAAACACATCAAAATATATTAAAACACAAGATATGTTCAGTGATATCATTGCTTATAGTCAAAGAATGCATGTGCCAACAAATATGTGACTCACAATTTTCAGAGGTATGGTAATGTTGGTGCAACTTCAATAACAGGAAAGGTGCATTCCAGAACCTTTATCTCAAAACACTGCCCATTTCTGTGACATCCTTAGATGACACTCTTTAGAGTATGACACAATCAGCAAGGACTTTTCTAAAAAATCTCAATGATCTAATGGATCTGTATAAGTCATCCTTTACATTTGTTACTTTACCTTACAGTATCTTGGGCCCAAGTTCTTCAGACTTCACATAATGGTTGGCATCCTATTAGTAAATTAGTTTAGTATAAGTCAGGCTAATATAATTGCAATTCACTGTTTTGTTCACTGTGTAGGTTGAAATTCTGTTTGAACTACACAATGACAAAAAGTCATCTCCAAATCCCACCTTTTAAGCCATGTAGCTCCCCAACATGGCCATTCCCAGGTTGTTGGAGAGTGAGGACATCAATAGTGAGACATCCAGCTTTAGCTCAAAGTCCTATGAAAACATCTCTTTCAGGGACATCCCAAGGACTCCCATAGGTACCTACAGGTGCTTGTCACAGTATACACAACTAAAAGAAACTACCCTATTTGCTGACATATAAGCTCACTTTTTTTCCTGAAAAATACTATTTGAAAATGGGGTGTGTCTTATATGCCAGTGCATCTTATAGTATTTGCCAGTGTATAAATGGGGTGCGTCTTATATGCTGGCGTGTCTTATATGCTGGCAAATATGGTAACTGGACATGCCACCACTGATCCTCTTGCTCTCCATCAGGAATAGCCATGTTAGTCACACATGGCTTACAAGGGTGGTTTGCAGGGGGAGGGGGCAGCCTTGTGACACATAGATATAGAGATTTTGCGATACAACACATGTCCAGCTATAAGTCTCCCAGTGTAGGATCTCAGCCATTAATAATAAAATCTTGAACATGGCTCAGTAATTAATTGGCAGCCAGTGCTATTCTTTCATCAGAAGTATGATGTCTGTGCAAGCGGGCATTCTACTCAGTGCACTGGTTCCTTGTCATTTAATCTCAAGGGCACTCCATAGGCAGCACATTATAGTACTCCAACCATGAGGTTACCAGTACATGAACCTCTGTGACCAGCTTATTCCTATCTAGAAATGGATGTTGTTGTTGTACCAGAGTTGTTAAGGTTGCCTAAACCATTAATGATAAAGACTGTCATACAAATTTTTAAAATAAATGAATTCCCCAAGTTGTATGGATCTGACAAAGCTTTATCATAGACACCATTTGTGGTCATAGAAAGAGTTCTATTCTATTTACTAGTCCAAGAAGTAACTTTTGCAAGACGTGATTACTTCCCTAAATTCTAAATAGCTGTTAGTTCTACAGATGCATAAAATTCCCACACTTAATATGGGAATTACTCTTCTAAGATTTACTAGTAAATATGTTTCAGTTATTTGAATTAAAAATGAAGGCAAAGAATATTTTGGATTAATTAATTCATCTGAAGTGGTCTTGAGATGATGCCTGTAATATGAAATTCATTATTCTGATCATACAGCAGTGGAAGATAGCTTGCTTCAGGTTGATCTGATGTAAAGTTTTGTGTGTCAGCCAATAATCCATTTCTCAGAGAAAATAACAGGACACTGCTTTCATTAAGAAATTATACATATTCATAGTGTGAAGATTTAAAGACATATATAGCATAAGTTGATAGGCAAATTGAAGGCACATACACACAGAGAGTTAATGATGGATGAATCTTTCACTTTTGATTTCAAAAAATCTCAGTCCTTTATTTTTTCATTAAGAAGAGACCTGTAAATTCTGCAGATTCTTATTAAAAGGGTACAAAACAAAATGCTCACCAAATTCAGTTGATAAAGGTACTCCTAGCATTGAGAGAACAATGCTATACCTGCCTTCCTTGTAGCTGTCAAAGATGATAAACTGTTTGGGAAAACAGTCCCAAAAATAAAACTAGGAGCAAATTCTCATTTCCATTTGGGCTCTTCCAACTGGCCTTTTCCATTTGGGCTCCTTCTCGCTGATTGGGAGAGGGAACAAAATTGGAGAAAGGATATTTCAGAGTTATCCATCATTCTTGGATTCATCCAGGAGTAATGATTGCCAGGGCTGGAGTGATTTCTCCCCCAAGTTTAGGGGCAGGGGATCTAGAGGGCTGAAAACCCACCCTGATGTATGTCCTTATTTTAGATTCCCACATTGTCACCTATCAAGAATGAAGTATCATCAGATGTACAGTCAGGAATGTTCAGCTGCCTGACCTCTGAGGTTCCTTCCAATTCTACAATCCTTTTACTCCATGAAAAGATGAGCTGGTTAAAACAAAAGCATATCTCCCACCTACCCTCTTGTACCTGATATTTGTGCATTTGAGCACTCTACTCAGTGCACTCTCAGCCAGACTCAAGGGCATCCCATAGACAACATGTGAACAGTACTCCAGCTTCAAGGCTACCAATGCATTAACCACTGTGCTCAGTTTATCCCTATCTAAAAATGGATGTTACCATTGTACCAGCCAAAGTTGCCAACTACCATCCACTGAAAACTTTTCAATTATCCTATGAAATGGTTCTCAAAAGGCAATATTTTGAAAAATTAAATGCCAAGATAGAACCAAAAATCAATCAAGTTCAGTTAAAATAACATTTCAGACAAAGGAACATATCTATGGAGATACTCAGCCAAAGTGAGAAAAACATGACAAAAGTACAGAGGTAGAAAATAGCACTGTGGAGATTAATTGGTTTATTCTAGCATAAGTTTTCATGCACTCATGGCTTCATCAAATGCAGTTGAATGCAGTTGTGCTTCCATCTGGCTGCTAGCATTGCTAGGCTAAATACAGGATAGGGTTCCTGTACCTTTGTAGCTAACTCCTGGGAAAATGAGATGTAACATACAATTCTGGTAGGTAGAACTATGCAGATCTTCTCCTTCACCCCACATCACCTTCACCACCACTTTTCAGCAGCTGCATCCCTCCCAATACCACCATTTCTTGGCTGGTAGGAAACAGGAGGGGAGGTGATAGAGAAACATCCAGCTATATTCCTTTGGATGCAGAGCACCAAAATATAATGTCAGCCCCTCCCTAAACTACAACTAAACTGCCAGCCCCTCCCTAAACTACAAGCCCCAGGATTCCATAGGATGTTGAAAGTGGAATAATCGTGCTATAAGAGTGTCGTGCGGAAGTGGCCCAAATACTTAATAGTTCTATACAAATAAAACCAATTAAATGATTAAATTAAATTAAAATTCTACAAAAGCCATTTTGGATTGGTTTTAATAACCACAACAGGTTTTTCTGTTATGCTAAAAAACCCACAATTATGGTTTTTCTGTTATGCTAAAAAACCCACAATCATGATTAGTTCAACATAAAAACAGGTATTAAAAATATTTCAAGTAAAAGGAGGGAAAAACAGGTCAGTGCATTTCCCCAAAGATCAGTTACTAGATAGGTACAATACTTGCAACCAAAGTCAATGTCAATGGGTGTTTGTGGGGCGGAGTAATAAGACAAAATATCATCAGAGGAATATAAGAATGGACAATAATTGTGCAATGGTCTAAATCACGAAAAACCCAATCCACAGTTCCTTGCTGCAATGAACCAGGCACCTCCGCTTAGTCTGTTCTTTCTGCCAGAAAGCTGGTCAGTATTCACATTTCTGACAGCACTCATGATGAGTCTTCAGTCTCACACACACACATACGCACCCTCTCTCTTTTTGTTTGAAGCTCACACACTCACACACCCAAGCCATGAGACCAGTACTCCGTAAGTAATCCTGACAATTGGTTAACAGGAGTATATGTTCCTGCTCATAGTCCTCTAGTTTTATTGGTAAGAGCTTGGAAACACTGCAGTTTGTTCTTCTAAGTACCTGCTCTTCTCTAGGCTTAGGAGTTGTTCAACCAAGCTTTCAGAACAAGTCAATTATGCAAGTGTGCCATCTGCTGGTCGGCAGCATACATGGCGTTGAAAGCAATCTAAAATTGTGCATTTTTTTGCAATAAACCTCTGCTGTGTCTTTTTGTTTTTTTAAGTATTTATTTATTTAATTATACATACATGCATGCATGCATGCATGCATACATACATAATCCATCCATATAAGATGAATTGCCATATCAGGGATGTTTAAAATATTTTCTGAAAAAGCAACAGTCTTAAAAAGGGAAAAAGAAACCCATTTGGTACTGAGGAACCGCTGTGTCACATTGTCATAGATAATGCTCTTGCAGAAGAGAAAGAGGGTTTGCCCTTGGCATCATGTGTGTGCATAGGCAGCTGCTAGGACTGTAAAGAATATTCACACTTTTTTTTTTTACAAATTACAAAAAAAAAACACAGTATTTTCTCTCACCTCTTGTCACATGTTGATTTTTGAAAGATACTCTATAATAGCTAATGTTGTTGTGTCAGGTGGAGAATTTTTTAGCTGGATAGTTATGCATCTCAAACCTGATACACCTCATTATACTGGACCTCAGATGCATTGTTTGCTGGTTATATTCCTTGCTGTGAAATCATTAAAATACAAACTTTAAAAAATATTTGCACATTTTCTCATCCTCAAGCTAAGCATAAGTCAACAGGACTATGTGGTGGCAACAAAGGTTAAACCCTTCAACATTGCAGAGATAGAAATTGGGACACATGTGGCCAAGCAACAACAGAATGTAATCAAGAGGGTAAAAGTTCTTCATGACGAAGAAAACACAAGCTAGGAGAAACCACAGTTTGCTTTTGCCTGAGCCTGCTAGGATCCACACCTCCTCTCCCCTCCCCTCCCCTGTACAGAGTTAATGAAGTGCAAACTACTTAGTGTGAAGCAACTTCAGTAAACTGAAGACGAAGGGGGGAAGTGGGGGAAGGAAAGAGAAAGTGGAGCCATTTCTCTACTACACTGTTATAGTGCTATTATTCCACTTTCAACATCCTATGGAATCCTGGGGTTTGCAATTTAGGGAAGGGCCTTTAGAATTCTCAGCCAGATAGCTCTTTCACTTCAGTAAACTACATACCCCAGAATTCCACAGGATGTTGAATGTGGAATAATAGCACTATAACAATGTAGTGTGGAACTGGTCTGGGACTTTTTAGAAGCAGCTGAAAAGGTAGAATGACAGGATTAATCAGGACTGTCACAGCCAGACAGAGACAGCTGGAGGGTACCCGTTTGGGGGCTGAATCAATCTTCAACCAAATTAGTCAGGTTTAGGACATGTCTAATCTGAAGCACAGCTCCTTCGAAACAAACCTTATCCAGACCTTTACAGTCATGAAGATTAGTTAGAGGTTTAGCTCAAGGATGGCTGATGGCTTCCTTACAAATTAATCTGCCTTTATTCAAGACTCTTAAATGAACTATCCAAGTTTCTGAACTCTGTCCCCAGATAAAAGGTATTTTAATTTCTCAATCTGTCTTCCTTAAGTTCTGGAACCCAGAACAGTTTCACCATACAACTAATTTTACAAGCTTTCAGCCAGCCCTCTTTTGGACTTGGAAAGACACAATATGACTGCTAAAAATGATATATTTCATCTCAGGTTCACTAAATAATGTGAACACCAAGATGGGGAGAGAAAAGGGAGAGGACAGGTGTAGTTTTCTTCTTATCACAGTAAACGATTTCACCAGGACTCTCCAGTCACAGTGTGTTGGCAGGGGACATATAATATATCACAGGACTATTCTAGTGTTCTGTATTCTTTGGGGTCCCCTCCCCCAGATCAAGGATGTTGAAAGACTTATTTGTAGAGTTTGTGCAATCTGGAAGAACATAGCATCTGGTGCTTAATTAGCAAAAGCTGGTGTTCAAGTTCTCCAACCTCTACCACTGTACCCCGCATCCATCTCTGTCCTATTGTATTTTGTGTCTTGCATTTTAATATTCAACATTTGGTTCAATGGTCAGATAGTTGCATTTTGAAATATTATTTATTATTTATTAAAATATTTATATCCTCTATAGTTGAAGATCTCAGGGCTGCTTACAATAAAATCAGTTTAAAACAATAAATAGTAACTATCACTTAGATCTGTGTGTGTGTGTGTAAAAAAATCAATATCAATAACAAAAACAATATGTCAAATGTATATTCTATGAATATATATCTATATCTATAATTTATATATGTAATAAAATAATAAAATTTATACAGTAGAACACATACAGTTCAAGATAGTATGTGTTCCGAATTACTTCCTGCCTTCTCTTTGTTGGGTACAAAACACCTTGTTAATTGACAGTGTACTGCTTTACAGTCTCATCCCAACCCTTCCTAGCTTACTAAATAGTAACTATCATTTAGAAAGATTAAATTACATTAAATAGCTTTATCAAGTAAAATCAGATGCTTTTAAACCGGTTAAAACAATCTTAAACAGTAAAACCATAAGACATATGCATCCCTGGCTAAAATTAGTTTGGCCCAAAAGCTATAATAAAAAGTCAAGTTTTAACTGAAATTATCTTAATATTGGTTCTAGTTGGATCTCTCAGAGAGGGAATTCTACAACTGTCCTCCTACAATGTATTTACCCAACTGGTGGGACACAGTGGAGGGCCCCTCCAACAGATCGCAGGCAGCCATATATAAAGAGAGAGACCAAACTGTTTGGGGCTTTAAGTGTTATCATCAGCACCTTGACTTCAGACCAGCAGCATACTGGCAGCTACTACAGTCTCTTCAGAACTGGTTGTTGTATGGTATCTGAATGGAATCCCTGATACTGAAAGCCCTAAATGACTTGGGTTCTTGATATGTCAAACATCTCTCCTATATATCTGACCAAGGACTGAGATCTGTTTCACACCAGTGGGGGCAATACAAAGTGAGAGGACCCTTTTCAGTTGTAGTATGCCAAATCTGGAATGCCCTCCCATTAGAGGACATTCTAGGGGCATTCTATTGACTGGCATTAACTCTGGTTTCTTTCTGATGCCAAATGAAAACCAGAAGCATTTTGCTAATGCTAGCATAATTGGGGACGACTTTGCTTTCAAAAGTACATAATGGTAATTGCCATCAAATTGACTTTGACTTATAACAACCCTATGAATGGGAGACCTCCAAAGCCATTTCTACACTAGACTGTTATAGTGCTATTATTCCACTTTCAACATCCTATGGAATCCTGGGGTTTGCAGTTTAGGGAGGGGCCAGGTGCCCCCTCTCCAATCTGCAAACCCCGGGATTCTCTAGGATGTTGAAAGTGGAATAATAGCACTATAACAGTCTAGTGCAGAAATGGCCCAAGTCTATCCATCATCAACAGCCCTATTCAGATCTTGCAGACTCAGGGCCATGGTTTCCTTGATTGCATCTACCCACTTGTAATGCAGTCTTCCTCTTTTCCTACTGCCTTCTACCTTACCAAGCCTTATTTTCTTTCCTTGTGAGTCATGTCTTCTCATGATTATGTCCAAAGTACAACAGTCTCAGTTTAATCATCTAAGCCTCTAGAGACTGTTCAGGCTTGATTTGCTCCTGTACGTGGTTTTAAACTGTTACAGCTTTTAATGCTGTTTTAGCTTTTGTATTTTTAAATATGTTTTTATATTGTTTCAGTTATTTATGGTTTTAATCTAGAAGCATTTTAAATTTTTTTTAATTTAAGCAGCCCTGAGATCCCATGGTGAGATATAAATATTTTTTTACATCCCAAAGGGTGGGATATAAATATTTTTTTAAACAAATAAATATATGGCCATTTGTTGTTTTCCACTGTTAGTTGATGGGAAGCATGACATTTTAGATTTCAAAACTGAGATAAGGATTTGAGATTTGAAAAAAAGGTGGTCTCTGAATCAGTCCAAAATGAACCAGATTCTTCTCCTAATTGCTAAATCATGGTTAGAACTAAATCGTGTGATTGGTGTATACCTCTAAATGGCACTATTGTATTCTTCTTTAGTTGAAATGCACTGGCCATATGGTGCACAGTTCTGGGCACTGCAGTTTAAGAAGAGCCTCAAACAAACTGGATCAGGACTGAAGGAAAGCAACAATGACAGTGTAAGGTGATTCAACCATGATTTATTAGGAAAGGCTGGAGGAGCTCTCTCTGTTTAATCTAGAAGGGATGATTAAGAGGCAATGATTAAGAGGATGATAGCCACCATCAAATATTTGAAAGGTGGACAAATAGATGATAGAATATCCCTTATGGCTTATGTTGCCAGGTAAGTACTGGGCCAGGCTCTGAGAGTGGATAACTAAGACCTAGAGATGACTTCTTGAGGTGTCATAGGAAGTGGGACCTGATGGTGTTACAAGCGTGATGTTACCCTTGTAACACCAACGGGCAACCCTACTAATATCAGTAAGCATAATATAGTGACTGTCACCCATAGCCACATTACCAAACAACCCATTCAAATAAAAAAACAATAAGCCTAAAAATGAGGGAAGTATGTACATACATAACTTTCAAGGTAGTGTTCTCACCCTGAGATTTCTCCTCTTCAACCTGAGATTTGGCAACCCTACTAGTTACTCCACAAGATTGGGCTTATGTCAGAGTTGAGCAAAGTATGGCCCTGATGCTTAAGGCTATTTTTGCTGCTTTCTAGACTCCCTGAAATAAATTGTCTCAAGGAGTGGCAACTCACCTTTTAAATAGGTTTCAGGGGACCTCTGAACTGTTTAACTTTTTTAAAAAAATATGGGCCAAAATTCATATACTTTGGGCATAAATTGGTTTTACATTGAGCACTTGGGCTCAAATTAAGTCAAGCTAATATTCCTACTCAACATGAAAACAAGACTGAAAGCTGTCATACATTGACTGGGCAGATTTTCCTAAAGCAGCTAACAAAAACTGGTTACAAAACTGTTTCCCAATAAGAAGTGATGAGAATCTTACCAAATTTCATGTGTTGAGGAACGTTTTTAAAAAAATAATCCTGATATTTGGAAATGTTGATGATTCATCCTATGGAGCAAAATCAATTCAGACTCCTAGCCCTCACTCCCATTTCATTTATAATCAGCCCATGAACATCTTCTGAAGAGGAAATTAATTTCTTGGTATCTTAGGGGTTTCAAAAGTTGACCTAGAGTCCTTTCTTTCAAATCTCTCGAGCTGCTACAATACTGCGTTGACTGGTGCTGGTGTAAAAAAAAAAACTTCATGAAATTGACATCTACTAGAATAAATTATAAACCGAGCATATTAGGGTTTTTTTAAAAAAAAAAGAAAAGAAAAGAAATATAGAACCAATACCCCATTAAAGATGGTACCAAATAGACTTCCCAGACTTGAGATAAGAACATGCTAATATCTGAGTCTGGAAAATCCTGAAAAAAAGCTTTTAGAATTTCCCAGCCAGCTTGACCAGTTAGTGTAATCATTAGGATGCAAGAAGCAGAAAGAAGAACTACCCCTTAGCCATTTGTTGTTGTTGTTCAGACAATTGATGGGATGTCCATTTGTAAGACATTTGCTCCTAGAGAATCTCATAGTTATCCTCAGGTGGCTGGCTACGGGACTGTAAGAAGCAGGCTGAGCATGGCTCTACTGAAGCAGAGAAGGTCAGATGGAAGAACAGCATGTATGCCTCTGGAGGATTTCCTCCCTCTCTCATCACCTCACCATCACACTTTATGAAAACACCGCTGAAATAAATCTGTCACCAGCAGGAGGGAGCAAATAGGAGCCAGCAGGGTTTAGTAGTCTGAAAGCTGGACTAGGACTCCAGGAGACCAGAGTTGAAATAGCTCAGCCATAGTAACCTACTGGTTGACCTTGGGCAAGTCACACTCTTTCTGCCAAAGACAGAGTCCACTTGAAGGCACATAATAACAACAGGGGACGGATGCTAGAACTCTACTGGTACACTGCTATAGTAGCTGCCTTTTTCCCCCACTGTCATGCAGCAGGTGAAATCTGGTAGCGTTGAACAACCTGCTTCTCAGATACTTTACTCCTTTCATGTCTACTGTGCCCATGGCTTTTTTCCTCCTGCTGCCACCCCTAAATGGTGGCTGAGAATTGTCAACATAGTGCATTGATTATGGTTTTATGCCCTCAGGATGTCATAGTTACATCTGTAGCACTGGAGTCAATGGGCGGAAACAGAGAAGTGAAAGGAAAGAAATAATACTGCAAGTCCTAGTCCTCCATTTTCTACTGTAGCTGCAGTGAGCTGGAGGGATTTTCAATGTGGTGGTTGCTCGGTCACAGAATCTATATGTGTAAAAACATGCTTGCACGCACATGCATGCACATGTGCACACATGTATTTCTCTGCCCATAAGTTTTGATGTTGAATATTCATTGACTGCTCTCTGCATTGTACTTCCACAATATTTGACATTGATCTTTCAAAGGGAGTGTGATCTCTCCCCAAAGGAACTGAGTACCCTCTCCTTCCCAGGCTAAGGAGCCAGTGACCTACAGTACCTTCATCTCATTAGGAATGGTTTTCAGTTTATTGCCCTTCATTCAGTCTCATTCAACTTCTGTATCCCAAACCTACACATCTACACTCACAGATATATCCAAATCCTATTTTTATTCCATGCTACCTTCTCCCTCATTGTTTTATCAGCTCTCAGTCCATCCCCTTGTGTCAGAATTAACACCTCCGCATTTTTATTAAATCAAGAAAAAAAGTGAAAAGAAACAAAAGAAACACTACATAAGAATACCTTAAAATACAAATACACAATACAATACAAATAAAAAAACACAGAGTATATAACACAACTACAAGCATCTAACAAAATTATAACAAATACTTTTTAAAAAATACAGTTGCCTGACTTACTGGGCAGCATTTTTGCAGTTTGGGACAGCCGCACTTTTACATGTGGTTCCCCATACTCCGGACGCCTAGGGGCCTGCTTGGCATTGTGGGTGCTCTTCCGAGCAGTCAGTGAGTTTGAATCTGGGTTTAAACTCATTGGCTGCTCCCTTTCCGGGCCAGAACCCCCCCTAGAAGGGGGGTTCTTCAGCTGGTCACCACCAGTCACTCACTCACTTTGCTTGGAGTGTCTTCCCTCCTACCTTCCCTGTTTCTTGTTGTAATTGCATGTCATGTTTGTTTGTCACAACTTTTGGGTGGTTGGCATGGGTCCTGGTTGGTTGATGCCTGGATCTTGACCCATGCACATGCCAACCCTGTAACAGCGGTAACCAAATAAAGTTGTGATCTCCCCCACCCCCATATCTGTGTGTCTTCTGGTTCTTTGGCTGGCAGCAGGTCTTGCCCATGAACATGCAACCACAAATAACTAAAAGTTCGTTCCCACCCTTGTTGCAAATTGTTATGCCTAACTATTAGTCTTAAATCTATACCAAAAATGTATACTTGTTGCTACTCAAAGAATAACTTTCTTTTGAATCTCCTACGGGTATGTGACTCATTGTTGTGCTCCAGTGAAAACTGAGTCCTTTGTCACTATCGGGATTCATTGTGACATCGCTTCCATGAAGAAAATACATCATGTGTTGCATATTCCCAAAAATGAGCATGCTTTAATTTTATTTTATTTTTTTATTTTTTTGTGATCCACCAGAAATACAAAGTTAACCGATTTACTTAATGACAAAGAAAAAGACATGATCCTCGGTATGTTTGTTCAGAACTAAGCCCCAGTCAGGTTAACAAGACTTCCTCTCTAGTAATGTATTTAGGATTGCAGCCTAACCAACTCACTGAATACAGAATTATTTTCCAAGACAAGCAAATGCACAAGCAGCAGTGTATTGCAATGCAAGCAACTGCATAGTCTACCATGTGCTTTAAAGTGACCAGTGATCATTGTCTTTTCTTGTACCATCTTATTCTGGCTCCTGGGTTGGTAGATTCCTTCAGAAGCAAATCAAACGTAGTAATAATAATAAAAAAAAATGAATAAAATCCCCAAGGGTGAAAATGCTTCAAAAATCTTGAAAATCATACCTACTTTTGTTTGTAATGTGTGAAATTATTACAAGTATGTTCACTAGGAAGACTATTGATGGATGACTCACAATTTAGCTAAATTCAATAAGCTACACACTGCGCGTATCCCAGTGGGTGAGCCATGCATTTGTATTTCAAGTATCGAGTGTTTGCCAAAAACAGTATTTTTAAAAGTAGGAAAAAAGCTCATGAATAGGGTAAGACTACCCACAGGCAGCTCCTACTTGTCCTCTGACCACTTACATGGGATTTCATGAGCCTGCTGGAGCATTTAAGGAGAAAAGAGTGCTTACCACAGCAACCCTGCCTCACAGAGTACACAAGCGCTTTCCTGGAGGCATTGTGCTGCCTTTAAATATATACATCCCAGTAGTTAATGGGAACCTTTAAAAGACTTGTGCTTTAAGACCAAAACGCACAACAAACATTTCCTCCCAACGGGGTCACTCTTTAATTGTTCTTAAAGGTAGTCTCCATGCCATTGCCAAGTAGTAACAGCACTTTTCTCAAATGAAACATGAAGGATGTTAAAGGGCTGCAAACCAAGGGGAGCAGACCTTCCTTTAAAACAAATTTTAAAATGGTTTCTTCTGATCAAGGTTCCTGCATGATGGTTCAAATGATAGAACCAGAAGTACCCTAAATTTAGGATGGGCCTACATAGGTGAAATCATGCAAGCACACTCTGCTAGTGGTTGTACTTTTTCCAGGGTTGTGTAATGGTCTGTAAAGGAAAGCAGACAAAAATCTGCTATCTCCAAAAAGCCAGTGGGTTCCTCCATGGGGCAAATATGCTTGGAGATTGCAGTGTTTGCTGCTGATGTTCTCAGGATTAATACACACACATACACACATACACAAACACACCCCTCCATCCAGCCACATTTCTGTTGTCCCACTTTCTGACAATTCCCAGCAACAGTTTCAACATTTTAATCCCACCCTCAGGTGAGTTTGGTTTTAATTCCATGATATGTCGATCCACAAATTAATTAATTAATTTCTTCCTTCTTTCTTTTTAGAATTATAGTGCTATCGTCTATCAATGCATCAGTAACGTGATTCTTTTGCATTATAGTACCACATCTCTAAGGAATTTTTAAAATAAAATCAAAGGGGAAAAAATTGCCTTTCAAAAGATAGGGCCATCATAGTAAACCATGTCCCCAGTTTAAAAAAAAATAGAAGACCCTTAGTGCAGACCCAAGGAATAGCTAAAAATACCTTGGCCCCAAAGAACAGAACAAGTGGATAGGGAGACTACAACAACCAGCAAAACCTAAGGAGCTGCACTGTGAAAACTTGCACTTCTTTAGACTATTCTGTTTCTCCAGTCTTTGGTTTCCTTCACGGCGGCTGCATCTGCACAGACTTTTCCTTCTGTGGCCACTGCCTATGTTGGTGCAGTTACATCAGCATAGGACACAGAGAGGATTCCAGCCATAATATGATACCACATTCTCTCTTGAAAATATAGAGTTCCTTGGCCTGTGATAATGCTGGGCTGGAGCATGGAGGAGAGTACTTGTCATGATAGGTTCCCACAGTGTTCCATGAGGTGGTGAAGACGGCATAACAGCAGTTAAAACTACAGCTATACCTCAGTTAACAAGGGCCCTTTCTACAGTACCCTCCCATCCCATCATGGGGATGGGAAAAGGACAGGACCATGACGACACTTCTCCTCTCCTGTCTCCAGGTGGCACGATCACAGGTTAAATCATTGACAAGTTTTCCCTATCAATGACCTGCGATCATGCCACCATCCCACACTTATCTGAAAGTACCCAGCTGTGCTGCAGAAGGAAGCAGTTTGTCCATTGTGCTCCCTTCCGCAGGGAGCTGGTTCTATGAGGAGGCCAGTGCTGATGTCATGCTCCTTTCCCATCAGAGCCACTGCCGAGATTGCCACCAAATGTCACCGCAAGAAAGTAAGCTGCAAAAAGGGACAGAGTACATGCATTTTTTGGGTGTTACTTCTTTAAGAGAAAAACAGGTACCAGAGGAAGAAATAACGTGGAAAAAATAGGGATAGGTTCCTATGTCACAAAAAAGAAGAACAGTCCTCCATGTGTCACCAAACTTTTTATCCAAAACGAACAAAGTCAGGTAAACCTTGTGTAAGTAAAACAAAAACCTTTTAGCAACTATGTGAAGGCTTCTTTTACATGCATCCGGGGATATTTTTTTCTTTTACCGGTCTCCACTTTTCTTATGATTTCCACTTTGATAACTAAACTTATCTATGCTTTTTTAATATACTGGGACAAGACTTACCTGTCTGTTTTGCTGTTCATGCATGCTCAATAAGAGGTTCTAGAGGCATCTTGATGTTAATTATACCTGTTGTAGGGGGTCCACACAGCTGCAGTGGGATCAACTAGAGCAGAATTTCATATTTTCCCAAGTCAGGCTTCCTTGCATTGTTTGCTGCAGCCGTCCTGCTACAATCTGACAGCCAAAGCCTGTTTCTCCAGGCCGTTCTCACCATCCTCCCAATGCCGATGCTGCTGAAAGATATCCTGCTACAGAACACAGCAGGAAATATGGGAGGGCTGGCCAGGACTTTATAAAAAGGAGCTTCACTGTCAGAAGTTTTGTTAAGTGTATAGAGAAGGCAGGGTGAGAAGGACAGCAGCACTGTCATGGGGAATACTAACCACAACAAAGCCCAGAAAGAGTCTTTTCACTCCTTGGAAGCTATTAATTTTTATATGTATGTACGTATGTATTTAATAGAGATCCTAACTTTTTCCAAATATACGACAGAAAAAAGCTTACAACAAAATGTATAGTTGCTGTTGTTATTATTTGCATTCAAGCAGAGGCGGAGCTAGAGTGGGGCAACTGGGGCGCATGCCCTGGAATGCCATTTGGGGAGGGTGCAAAAGCCGCCATCCCTCCATGCCTGCTGGCCGCCCCCTGTGCCCTTCCACACCTGCCTGCCACCTCGTCATGCACTTCCATGCCCACCCACCACCATCTACGCCCTTCTGCACCTGCTCGCCAACCCCTGCACCCCCCACCCCTGCCTGTCACCTCCCCACACACTTTCTTGCCTGCCCACCACTCCCCACACATTTCCATGCCTTCCTGTGCCCTTCCACGCCCTTCTGCCACCTCCTCGAGCACTTTCTCACCCACCTGCCACCCCCTGCACATTTCTGTGCCCTTCCACTCCCACCCATGACCTCCCCGCACACTTTCTCAATCCCTGCCACCCCTTGCACATTTCCACGTCCTCCTGCACCCACCCACCACACTTTCTTGCTCGCCTGCCACCACCACACATTTCTACCCCTTCTGCACCTGCCCACCTTTCCACACATTTCCACACCCACTCACCTGGCATCCCCCATGCTCTTTTGTACCTGCTAACCATTGCCCCTCCTGTCCTTCCTGACCCATTTGAGGGTGTGGTAGCTGCAGCAGTGCCCAGGGGTGCAACTTCCACACTTGCCCCAGGCACTGCTGAGCCTAGGTATGCCACTTCCTTCAAGTCAGCTTTGCCTGATGGTGACCCTATCAATCATCAACTGCTCAGTTCAAGTCTGGCAAAACTCAGCACTGTGGCTTCCTTGACTGAATCAATCCACTTCTATTGTGGTCTTTCTCATTTCCTACTGCCTTCTACTTTACTAGATATTATCACCGTTTCCAATGAGTCCCATCATCTCATGAAATGGCCAAAATAAGACAGCCTCAGTTTAGTCCTTTTTGTTCTAGTGAGAGTTCAGACTTGATTTGCTCTAAGAACCATTCATTTGTTTTTTTAGCAGTTCATGGTATTTATAGGACTCTCCTCCAAGATCACATTTCAAGTATATAATACAAAAGTTAAAAAGAATTAAACAATCCATTTAAAACACTAAGTTAAAACAGTTAAAAACACACTCAAAACATAGTAAAAGATTTGGCATACCTCATTTTAAAAGTTTTTCTGCCCCAACCAGTTAAACCATTACCAGTTAAAAGCCAAAGAACAACACAAAGAAAGCAGAGAGCCTGAAGGACCATATCTTCCCATATAAGCCTGCCTGAACTTTTAAGATCTGCAGGAGAGGCACTTCTCTCTATTCCACCACCTTTACAGGGACAATTTGTGGGAATGCGGGAGAAGGCCTTCTCCTATGGCTGCTCCCACACTTTGGGACTCTCTCCTTAAGGAAGCTAGGATGTCCCTTTCTTCATTGTCCTTTCAGGAGCAGGTTAAGACCTTTTTTTTTCAGCCAGCTTTTGGAAATTTAACGAGAAAAGGAATTGTTATGGTACTGTACTGTGTTTAATCTTTGTTTTAAAGCAAGATTTTAAACAAGTTTAATTTTGAATTATTTTAATTCTGTTAGATACCATTTTCTAATCTTAATTTGGTATCATGAATCCTATGTGACTAGTTACATTACATAATTTTATGTAGAACTAGCTGTGTACCAGAGATCCAGCATAGTGTAGTGGTTTGAGCATTGGACTGGAACCCTGGATACCAGGCTTCAATTCCCCCCTCGGCCATGGAAACCCACTGGGTGACCTTGGGTGCATCACACACTCTCTGCCTCCAGAAAAACCCTTAGAGTCACCATCAGTTGGAAAATGATGTGAAGGCACAAACAAAACAACAATAGTTGTGCACCAGAGGTGCTATGGAAACCCTTGATTGAATTGTAAAGATGCTCAGTGGGACAATGGCACAAGCACCAAATGTGCAGGAGACACCGATGTGCATTGTCCACCAGTGTGCATTGGATACTTTGCCAGATCTGCTATGAAGTAACATAACAAGAGTTCACTATCAAATTGCCCTCTTAACTGCTTTATAATGATATTTTAGCATTGCTTTCAGACTATATTTTTAAATTATATTTGTATGGTTGTTGTTTTTTCCATCACTACAGAAGTGCATGTAGTCTGGGAGCCAATATAGAAATGACTTAGATTGATAATTGACAATGATTGAGTGATTGATTGATTGAGAGTGCAACCAAGCTGGCCAAATCCAAAACTGAACCAGATCACATCAATGATGATTGTGTCTACATCAGCCCAAATCACTTAGTCCGAGTCAGTGATCCAGCAACCCAGTTGAGATAATGGCCATTTCCGCACGGGGTATTTGAAACGGTGCAGTCCGTCCTCCAGGGAGGACGTCTGCACCTGGGAGCAGACTGGATACGGACTATTTAACGTAGATCCACACCTCAGCCCACTCCGGGATGACCCCAAGTGGTCGTCCAGCATGCTTTTGAAAAATCTGTTTCTTTCGGGTTTTCTAAAGCACGGAGTGCGCCAGTGCGAGCCTGCTCCTTTGTGCAGATTTGCAGGCTCACACCAATGCGAATCTGCGATCTGCCGGGGGCGGGCTTTAGGCTGGCGAGCTTCAGCGGTTGGTCAAAACCCTTGACCAACCAGAAGCCTCCATTTTCGACGCCGGAGCAGTGAGGAGTGACGAGCACGCACTGCTCCGGAGCAGCCTCGACCAGACCGGGGAGCCATAAGACCCAGTAAGTAGTGGCACAGGGCGATTCCCTCACCCCAATGCGGAAATGGCCATTGTTTCAAAAACAGCACCACAGAATGAAAGCACCAGACGAAGAGGGGGGTGGAAGCTGGACATGACTCTTTGAAAACTCTAGCTTCCAAATTGAGGCAAAATCAGCAGCTGCACTCTCCAGTTTTAGTGCCTGGAGGGAAATACATATTCTTTTGCTTTTTTCCTAGTTGTTTTTTTAGAGTTGCACTGAAGTCTGGTGAGAATTTTGGGTGCTTCTACCTTCATCCCACCAATATCCAGGTTCCCATCTCTGTTCTAAAAGCCACCTTGGGTCCCACTCTGGAAGAAAGGTGCCATATAAATGCAATAAATTAACAACTATTAAATTCCTAAACATTTCCCAATCTAGTTTCAATTTCCTTTAGTCTTTACATTTGGGGTTTCTTAGATTGTGTGTGGTTCTCTTAGTTTGTTTTTGTTTTTTGTTTTTTTCAGTAGCTGTTTTATTAACCAGTGGCACTTCCCTCATTTTGGCCCTAGTTTTGTAGGTTTGGGTTTCATTTCCATCTGCTAAAAGAATTGGTGAATAATAAAGACAAGCCCTATTCAAGATGAAAGTACAATAAAGGGCAATAAAGGGCAAAGGGAGCAGATAGGCTCCACCTCCTTCATGGCCTCTCCACAAATACAAGGCCCCTCATAGCAGGGCTGTCCTATTCAGACTGTTGTAATGTAATGTAATGACATGTAATGGAAGCACTGATAAATGGGCAGGCAGGATGACTCCATTTGCTCACGCATTTCTTTTAACCTATCATTATATTTAACAGGCTTTAACAATTTAAAAACTGCTCTAAATTAACATGATTGCATAATTTTTAACATTTGTCCTAGCCATCGTTTTTTAACTGTAGATTGTTTTAACTCAGATTGTGAGCCACCTTGGGCTCCATCTTGAGAGAAAGGTGGGATATGAATGAAATGACCAAATAAATAAACGAGTGATCCCTGAGCTACAGCTGCTTAAAAAAAAAGTGTTACACATATTCAACTTGGTTAGCTATAACAGTCAAATAGACCTTTATATTTTGAGGTAGCATGTCTCAAAGTGCCAAGTTCTGGAACAAACCGAATAGGGTCATCCCCTTATGCCTTGTTTTTGCTGTCTAGAAGAAAATTACTAGCCCTTCCTGGAAATTACAGGTGCTCAAAGATTTCATGTGGTTCGTGTTTCAAAGTGAATTAACCTAATCTGCATGGCCTGAAATAATTTACTGATAAGAATGTGGTTGTCCTTCAGATTTCACAGTACTCTGAACAAGAACTTGAGAAGGTACTTCTTCCCTTTTTTCTTTCTTTCAATCTCTCCAACATTTTTAGGCAGTCCCCTTGCTGGAGAGGGGAAGGAGTCCTGAGAACTATAGTCCAGGAAAGTTCCTTACAAGCTCTAACCCCAAATTTTATTAAGCCATTCTCAACTTGTTAGAACAATAAGACTAAGCAACAAATGTTAATTTTAAATATACTTGTTTTACTATGCTAGGGCTTATATAGATTACTTTGGGTAGTTGATAACTGGAGTGAGAACCATCCTTTAATTATATTTTACTATTTGACTTTTGTTAGTTATTTATTTAGTTTAGATAGTCAGATTTGTTGTTCATTGTTTAATTATCTTAGTTTAGATAGTCTAATTTATGTCTTTTTTGTTTACTATATTGTTAATATTTTTTAATATTTGTCTGTATTTGCCTGAATTGGTTATTGCATGTTGTGTTCTTTCTTTTTTGTTTTTGTTTCTTTTATTCTATACATTCAATAAAATATATATTTAATAGAGATGGGATTAATCCAGAATTTTCCAAATCTGAATCCACACCCGAATCCCTCGAAGGTTCTGCGAATCCACGAATCTCACAAATCTCGAATCTTTTTAATCTTTTTTTAATCCTTTTTTACAAAAAGGTTTAAAAAGCAAGGGAAACAAAGCACTTCTACTGAAAAGTGTTTTGAAGCAGAACTTGACATCTTTGTTTAATGAAAAACAAATTAAATCATAGTTTTCACTTTCAGGAAAACATACCCATATACATCTTATTAAGAATTACAAGTAATTTGGAAGTAGCTCAAGATGTTGGAATTGACTCTTGGGTTGACTGTTACAAAACAAAACCAAAAAAAAAGGGCAAGGATAATCTTGGGAAAGATTCTCAGCCTTAGCAAAAGCCTAGGCAAAGGCAAACCTGCCTCTGAAGAAATCTGGCCAGGACAATTGTCATAGTTTTGCCTTAGGATCTCGCCAAATTGAAAATGACATGAAGGCCCTTTCTACACAAGCAGGAAAATGTGGATTATTAATCCCACATTTTCCTGCCTGTGTAAACAGGGACACATACTACAGTACAGAGATAATCCAGGTCAAAACTGGATTTTTCTTTGCATAGCTGCTTCTGGCATCCTGGGGTTTGTGGTTTGATGATGCACCAGCAAACTTTGTCAGAGAGGGCTCTGACACCTTGTCCAACTACAAACCCCAGAATTGTGTATGAAAGAGCTTTGCAAGGAGCCATGCAAAGCAATCTTCTTTAGCTGTCCTTGAAATCTCAAGAACACTGTACTTTCCAGTCAAGTCTCAAGTCCTGCAACAAGGAAGGCAACAAGGAAGTTCTATGAGAGTTGGCATGGAAAACTGATTGATCTCCATGGACTACTGCTGCCACACCTAGAAGGGCCAGAAATAAAAGTGTGGGCACAGAGGTATTTACGTTGGATATCTGAAGCCCAGCTCCCTGGTGGTGGCACAGTTGCCACTGCAACAAAAATCTTGGTATACACAAAAACACCAGCCTCTAGTCCAGTCTCAGTTCTCTACCGTTATATCCAGTCTCAAGTCCTAAAACAAGGAAGGCACTTAACAAAAAAAAACAAACACCAGCCTCTAGTCCAGTCTCAATTCCCACCCTCCAGTCTCAACTCAAAAGAATAGGAAGAAGAGAATAATTACCTTGCAGAGAGACGCAGCCACAGGGGCAGGCAGTAGGAGCGAGCTTGATCCACTGGCCCTGCACACCCGCACAGGCCTGATCCAGGGCTCTCACACCAGCTCAGACCTCCTGGCATGCAGGAAAGCGGCTCTCGCTGGCCCCGCACACCCGCATGGGCCTGATCTGGGGCTCTCGTGCCAGCTCAGGCCTCCAGACGTGCAGGAAAGCAGCTCTCACTGGTCGCACACACCCATGCAGGCCCCAGGGCATGCAAGGATTTGAAACATTCGATTCACCTGTTTTGGCCCAGGGATTCGCAAATCCCAAATCCTCCCCAGAGATTTGAAGATTTGAAGATTTGTGGATTGGGTTGGCCCATCCCTAGTATTTAAAAACCCATTCTCAACTTTTAAAAAAACTCAAAATATATCTTTTCTCAAAATATGTTATTGAAGGGTTTTTTAAAAAAAATGTGAAATGATATTGAAAGTGGACGAACTGAACTTGTGAATAAACACATGTGAAACTGGTAGAAAAACATCCATTCCTTCCTATTGTAAATAAATGGCTTTTTGGTCTGATCCAACAAAGCACTCATTTTATTTTGTTGCCCTCTAATGAAAATGAGTGCAGTGCAATAAGACAGAGGGAAGATGAAGGAAAACCCAGTGATTTTTTTTAAAAAAAATCTCATTGTGCTTGTGAATGAATCCTTTCATATGCCACAGAAGAGAGGGCAGAAGATGGGCTGCATCTAAGAAGACACATTGACTGGGTGTCTTTTCCAGGCTTCTGGGGCTGTGTTTGATTGTTTGCTTGTTCGTTTGTCTGTTTTGTCTGGCCCTGTGCTCTCCCTGAGCACACGGTCTAACTGATTAGCTAGGGGGAGGAGCTAGCAGCTCTTTATCTCTGCTCCCAGCAGTGAATGCTTTCGGCGCGCACATTTCCACTTTACTACCTAACCTTAGCAAGAATTAATTGCTTCTTCCTTGAACCCATCCAGACTCAGTCTGCCCATCCACAACATCTAGGCTGGGTTGGAACTTGAGGGAGTACCTATAACTACTATAGAATTGCACCCTCTCTCTTTATAGGTTGACAATAAGAACTTGGCAAACAGGGGGTTGACATAGATTTTACCAGGGCACTTTGAAGGCAAATCACATTTACCTTTTTCAATTTAACTATCTAAGTGATCAGGTATGGAGGGGGAGGGAGCTGCTGCAGTCATCTGCCACTGCTGTGGCATGTTTCTTTTCCTGCCGCAAGACGTCCTTGGGTACACCTGCAGCAAATGCAAGCTGGTCACTCTCTTAGAGGAGAAGGTTCAACAGCTGGAGGCACACATTTCAAATCTTCACATTATTAGGTAGGGAAAGGAGTTCTTGGATAGGGCTGAGAGGACCTTTTTGAAGACAGAATGCACGGAGGAGCTACTGGACAAAGAAGCCAGTTTACGAAACAGGGAGACGGACGCTTGGAGGAATGTGACACGCAGGAGTAGAAAGCCAAGGTGTCGTATGATGACTCTTGAGTTACAGAATCAAGTTCTTGACTTTATTAATGACAAAGTGGAACAGCAGGAGGAGGTCATGGAACATCATCCGGAGGAAATCCAACATCAACAACAGGAACCCCAACACCAGCAGAACAGCATCCAACAGCATCAGCACCAACACTCTCAGCATGAACAGAAGGTTCAGGTGGCCATGAGGGAATCTGCTCATCGAGTAACCCTGGACAGGCCTCAGAGGATACGAGTTCTAGTGGTTGGGGACTCTTTGCTGAGAGGAACGGAACCGATCATTTGCAACCTGGATAGAATCAATCACGAGGTGTGCTGTCTCCCTGGGGCCAAAATTAATGATATAACGAAGAGGCTAACCAGACTGGTCAAGCCCACTGACCGTAAACCCCTCCTTTTGGTTCACGTCGGAATCAATGACATGGCAAGGTGCAGCTTTCACCACATCACGAAGGATTATGAGCTTATGGGTAGGAAGCTGAAGGACCTTTGTGCGCAGGTTGTCATGTCATCTCTTCTTCCAGTGGAAGGACATGGCCTGCGAAGAGAAAGAAGAATAGTGGAAATCAACAACTGGTTCCGAAGATGGTGCCGCGAGCAGCGATTCAGATTTTTGGATCATGGTCTCCATTTCCACGAAGATGGTCTTCTGGCAAGGGATGGCCTGCACCTTACAACCGTCGGCTGGAACATTTTTGCTAACAGTCTCACAAAACAGGTCAGGAGGTCTTTAAACTGAGTTTGACTGGGGAGGGGGACAGTATTGTTCTGGGAAAGGATTCAGTGAGTACTGTGAAAAATAGCCCATAGATAGGGCAGGCCAAGTAGAACTAGAGACCAACAAGGAGAGGGAAAGTAACTTTAGTACAGGAATTCTACAAAGAGCACATCGTCTCAAGTGTCTCTACACTAATGCACAGAGCATGGGGAATAAGCAAGATGAACTCCAACTCTTAGTACAACAAAATAAATATGATTTAATAGGCATCACTGAAACCTGGTGGGATGAATCTCATGATTGGAACATAAGAATAGGGGGGCATAACCTATTTCGCAGAAATAGACCAAACAAGAAAGGAGGAGGAGGAGCCTTATATGTCAAGGATGTTTTCACTTGTGAAGAGATCCAGGACTTAAAGCCGGGAAGCCAAGTTGAGAGCATCTGGGTAAGAATTAAGGGAGTGAGAAACAATAGGGATGTGATTGTGGGGGTTTGCTACAGACCTCCAGGCCAGCCTGAGGATATGGATGAGGACTTCCTGGAGCAGATGGCCGCACATTCAAAAAGGAGAGATGCAGTGTTAATGGGAGATTTCAATTATCCTGATATTTGTTGGCAGTAAATTCTGCAAAGACCCCAAGGTCCAACAGGTTCCTTACTTGCCTTGCAGACAATTTCATGGTCCAGAAGGTGGAAGAGGCGACAAGGGGATCGGCTATTTTAGATCTGATCCTGACCAACAGGGATGACCTAGTTGATGAGGTGGAGGTGGTGGGATCCTTAGAAGGGAGTGACCATGCTCTTTTGGAGTTTGTCATTCAGTGGGAAGGAGAAGCCAAGCGTAGCCAGACACTCATCTTAAACTTTAAGAAAGCTGATTTATCTAAACTTAGAGAGTTACTTGCTGAAATCTTGTGGTCAAGAATACTAAAAGAGAAGGGAGTTCATGACGGATGGGAGTTTCTTAGAAGTGAGATACTGAAGGCACAATTGAAAACTGTGCCAGTAAGGAGGAAAAATGGCAGGTCTCTAAAAAAACCGAAATGGTTGACTGAAGAACTCTCAGCTGAGCTAAGTGTTAAAAGAAACACGTACAGGAAATGGAAAAATGGTGAAACCACCAAAGAGGAATTCAAGCAAATAGCAAGGAGGTGTAGGGAGAAGGTCGGAAAAGCTGAAGTGCAGAATGAACTCAGGCTTGCCAGAGACATCAAAAACAATAAAAAAGGCTTTTTTAGATACGTCCGCAGCAAAAGGAAAAACAAGGAAATGATAGGATCACTGCGCGGAGAAGGTGACCAATTAATAACGGGGGGAAGAGAGAAGGCAGAACTACTCAATACCTTCTTTGCCTCAGTTTTCTCCCAGAAGGATAGAAGTACCCAATCTGGGGTGTGGGGAGCAGCTGAGGAAGGGGGGAAATGCAGCACAGAATAAGTAGAGAAGTAGTACAGGAATATCTGGCTAAACTAGATGAATTCAAGTCCCCAGGACCAGATGAATTACATCCAAGGATATTAAAAGAGCTAGCAGAAGTCATTTCTGAACCACTAGCAATAACCTTTCAGAACTCTTGGAGAACAGGAGAAGTTCCAGCAGACTGGAGGAGAGCAAATTTTGTCCCCATCTTCAAGAAGGGGAAAAAAGAGGACCCTAATAATTATCGTCCGGTCAGCCTGACATCAATTCCAGGAAAGATCCTAGAGGAGATCATTAAACAGTCAGTTTGTAATTACTTAGAAAGCAACGCCGTAATCACTAAAAGCCAGCATGGATTTCTCAGAAATAAGTCATGCCAGACTAATCTTATCTCTTTTTATGATAGGGTTACAGGCTTCATAGATAAAGGGAATGCTGTAGACGTAGCATATCTTGACCTCAGTAAGGCCTTTGACAAAATTCCATATGACATTCTTGCAAAGAAGCTAGTAAAATGCAGGCTGGACAGGGCTACTGTTAGTTGGATTTGTACTTGGTTGACTGACCGAACCCAAAGGGTAATCACGAATGGCTGCTTTTCATCTTGGAGAGAAGTGACTAGTGGGGTGCCACAGGGTTCTGTCCTGGGCCCAGTGCTGTTCAACATCTTCATCAATGATTTGGATGAAGGAGTAGAGGGCATGCTGATCAAATTTGCAGATGATACCAAATCGGGAGGGGTTGCTAATACACCAGAGGACAGGATCAAATTTCAAAATGACCTTGACAGATTGGAGAACTGGGCCAAAGCTAACAAAATGAATTTCGATGGAGAGAAATGCACTTAGGCAGAAAAAATGGAAGACACAAATATAGGAAGGGGGACACGTGGTTGGATAGCAGTATGTGTGAAAGGGATCTAGGAGTCTTGGTAGATCACAAGCTGAACATGAGTCAGCAGTGTGATGCGGCAGCCAAGAAAGCCAACGTGATTCTTGATTGCATCAATAGGAGTATGGTGTCTAGATCGAGGGAGGCAATGGTACCACTCTATCCTGCATTGGTTAGGCCTCATTTTAAGTACTGTGTCCAGTTCTGGGCACCTCAATTCAAGAAGGATGTCAATAAGCTGGAACATGTCCAGAGGAGGGCGACCAAAATGGGGAAGGGTCTGGAAGCCATGCCTATGAAGAATGGCTTAGGGAGCTAGGTATGTTTAGTCTGCAGAAGGGAAGGTGAAGAGGGGACATGATAGCCATGTTTAAATATTTGAAGGGATATCATGTTGTGGAGGGAGAGGACTTGTTCTCTGCCGCTCCAGAGACTAGGACAAGGAGCAATGGATTCAAGCTGCAGGAAAGGAGATTCCACTTGAACCTCAGGAAGAACTTCCTGACGGTCAGAGCTGTCTGGTAGTGGAATATGTTGCCTCAGAGTGTGGTTGAGTCTCCTTCTTTGGAGATTTTTAAGCAGAGGTTGGATGGCCATCTGTTGGGAATGCTTTGATGGGTGTTCCTGCATAGCAGGGGGTTGGACTTGATGGCCCATGGGGTTTCTTCCGGCTCTATGATTCTATGATTCTAGAGGGGCAGAAATCTAACTTTTGCTCCTTTTGATTGTTCTTGTTACATTGTTTTTATTGTTCTTCTGTGCCTTCAAGTCATTTCTCACTTATGGTGACCCTAAAGTAAGTCTATCATGAGGTTTTCTGGGGGCTGAGAATGTGTGACATGCCTGAGGTCACACAATGGGTTTCCATGGCTGAGCAGAGAATCAAACTGTGGTCTCCAGGATTGTAGTCCAATCTTCAAACTACTACATCATGCTGGTTCTCATGCTGTTTTTATAGTACTTCATTTTGTGGTCTCTTTTTTTTAAATGATGTTTTAAAATGAATTCTTTGTCACTTTAGGTCTGAAAGAACAATATGCAAAATTTGAATAAATAAAAATAAATAGATAAGCATTGATCACAGGTTCAAAACCCAGTCCTATGGTTCACCATTCTGTTTCAGCAGTGTATGAGAATGAATGTCTCCATCACTTTGAATGTTAATATTCCAATAGCTAGACCTAACTCTTTCAAAGGACTAGCACTGATGATACAGGACTGGACTTAAATCTAACTGTGTGCTGTCTCAGCATGTTTGAGTGAAATAAAAAACGCAAGTCAAGCAGTTAGATTTATACATTATGATTTCAAATATGCTTCCAACAATATAGGTCAAAAGCAGTAAATTTGCATGTACACTAAATTTTTTGAAGATTAAGGAAAATGTAGACTTACTTATTTGGCCTTCCTTTCATTACAGAGTGAGCTGTTATAATGTTAATATTACTTACAAAAAACTACATTGCCTTTGTACCTGTGCAGTATGACAGTAATTGTGCTACTCATCACTGTTCAATATTTGTCAAGGATATTTGATTTAATAGCATCTAGCACAACAGCCAGGGTATTCATTAGTCTGATTGGATGACCATATTTGTGTCTAAGCAAAGTTGTACTTAGAAAAAGCCACTTTGAAAAAAAGAAAGTGCATGAATATTTCATTTGTGCATGAATATTTCATTTTTATATGAATATCCATCAACACATTATTAGAAAGGTTGTAAATATTCCCTAAAACACATTGTACATCAATTTCCCCCATCTGGAATCCAGAAGATTTGGATTATAATATCCTTCATCCTCAGACATCATGGTCAACAAGCTGTCTGGGAATGGTGGAAGTTATTGTCCTACAAATCTGGAGGGCATCAACTTGGGAAAGATTGTTGTGTGCCCCTTTCTAAAATAGATGGGTATAAAGCAGATCTCTATAAAGGAAGGATTACTTCATTTATTCATTAAACTGGGTCTGTTTCACACTATACAATTACAGCATTTTCATGCTACATGCCAAATCCTAGTTTGATGAGTTGCTTTGAGTTTTCTGCCAGAAAGCTCTAGTGCCTCACCAAACTACAGATCTCAGGGTTCTGCTGGATGCAACCATGGCACTTTAAAGTGACACAAAATTCTGTAATTGTGTAGTGTGGAATAGACTTTAGTAAAATCATTATAATATAATTCTAAGGAGCATAATTATATGTTCTTGGTGCCTTTAATTGTGCCATCCTCACTAATTCACATTAAAAACTCAATCAAAACAAATTAAGCATTAAATTTTAATGTAGAAGTTAATGATTGAGATTGCTTTTTCAAACCAAAATCATTATAATTCTGGATTCTACTTGTTAACAGGCAAACTATTTACTTGTTCTCTTTTATATCTGCTTTCCTACAGTCTTGTATTATACTGATCCTTCGGAGCAAAAAAAGCTATGTATCGGTGTTACAGTGGATGTTCACAAATTGTTGAATGGCAATATTCACATTGAAAAATGTTATGGACATCCTAAAACATTAGTAATTGGCAGATTATCAGTGAGACCAGGAGAATTTCACATGTATATGAGCTCATAACTCTATAGTTCACAATGTGAAGTAGTCACACTACTTCAGTTTTTGCAATGCATATATTGGTGAAAGCATTATATGAGGGAACACTGCTTGCAAAAATGTGTATATGAGGCAGAAGTGTAGATGAAAGTGTATAACTCAGGAGAAACGCATAAGAAAACGCACACAAAATTCTGTCCTGAGCTTTTGAAAAAGGTCACTAACTGATGCAGGAACAAGAAGGAACAAACTAAAAGGTAAAAAAAATAAAGACCAAGAGAAACCAAAATGGACAAGTTTGTTTATTTCTGCATTAACAGTCACACAACCATTTGTTTGATTTGATTATATTTATATCTTGCTTTACTGTGTAAAAAATGGTACAGTGGCTAATAGTAAAAATAGTTAAAACCTATCAATAAACAATAGCATTGACCTGTCAGAGCCTCTTTCAGCAGCACTCCAGTTTAAAAGCTAAAGGCCTGTCAGAATAGAAAAGTCTCTTCCAGTCAGCTGAAGAACAGCAGAGACAGGCAGCTTACCCTCCCTCAGCAGAGAATTTTTAGATCCTAGGAATGACCACCAGAAATCATAGAATCATAGAATCATAGAAATGTAGGGTTGGAAGAGACCACACGGGCCATCCAGTCCAACCCCCTGCCATGCAGGAACACCCTCAAAACACTCCCGACAGATGGCCATCCAGCTCTGCTTAAAAACCTCCAAGGAAGGAGACTCCACTACGCTCCGAGGCAGCATGTTCCACTGCCGGACAGCTCTGACTGTCAGGAAGTCTCTCTCATAATATCAGCAAACATGCCTCTCTGGCAGTGGGACCAAGAAAAGAACGTCCTCTGAATATCCCAAAATGCAGGCAACTTTACACAGTAGGAAATGACCTTTCAAATTCACCTGGCCCTAAACTGTACATACATTTTATAAGTAAAATAATAAATAATAAATGATAAATAATTACACGGGTGTACTCTGAAGTACACCTCACTGAGTTTAGAAGACATTAGGAGCTGTAAATCTCATACATCCGGAAGGTGCCAGAATGGAGGTAGTTACTTCAGGAACAGAGGGAAGATCATCTGTGATGCTTTGATCGGAAATACTCATAACTAGAGAAAGTAAGGGCTTCTCTGTCTGTTCTACTACTATGATGTGTTCTCACCATGTTGGTTTTTTTAATTATAGAAAATTGACATCTCCAGGAAAATGTATCTGAAAAAAAGATAGCACAGCCATTCTGTACTAAGAGGATTAATAACCTGGAGTTACAGATTTTTAACTGCTCTGTATTCAGTAACATGGTCTAGTCGTGATTGTGGGTATTTAGCTCTACCAGCATTATATATGTTCTTGTCTACATGTGGATACTTTGGAGCAAATTTAGCTCTCAGTCCCAATAAACTGCAACCCCCAGGATTCCATAGGATGTTGGAAATGGAATAATGGCACTATAACAGTCTAGTGCAGAAATGGCCTATAATGAGGTTTTCTTAAAATTAAGAATACTGTTATTAAAACAGATAGCTTAACATGTTAGTTGAGAATTCTGGAGCCAGACATCTCCAGCTGCACAAGGAGGAATCTTCTCTGGCTGCGGAAGGTCAATATTAAGTCAAAGTTTGAGATGGGGTTGGAGGGAGGAGGGGTCGGTGGGCTGGCCAAATAAATAAATAAATAAATAAATAAATGCCCATTTCACTGTGAAAGGAATGATTACATCTGGGCTGCTGATTAGAACTGGGCAAACAATACTCACAGGCACAGAACTAGCAGTGGCAATTGTGGGGAATTAACAGGGGCACTTTGGCACACTCTTGGGAACAGGAATGACTCTTGCAATAACTTGCAGTGGTCTGAAAAATATTGCCATCTCTTTTGGAGGAGCACTTTACTTGATTTCTTACCCCTGCCCCCCCTCCCCAAAAGCTGCAGAGCCATCAGGTACATTCACTTCTTATTACTTGCCTGCCAAATGGATGGTGCGAGCCAGCAGATTCTTTTGACTATTTTCTGTCGACTATGCTCAAAAGGATTGAAATGCTCTTCAGGTATATGTGAGAATTGTGTTAATTCTCCTGACATTTTGATGTAAAAAAAATCAGGGAGGGTGGAATTTCTGTTGCCAACTTGCTTTTACAGAAACAGTATTTCTAAAATGGATTAGGACCGAAGGAATATCCCCAGTGCATACTCCCCATAAGATTTTGGAATCTAAGGTCAATCAAAAAGCATCCCAGATTTCACTTAAGAAAAGAAAAGGATACATTTGAAGTCCATTTGGAACTCTATGGGTAACTCAAGAAGCTCCTTGTAAAAGACTTTTAAAATTCTTACAGCCAGATCCTCAGTCTCATCATCTCTCTTCTATTTTCAGTTAACTTCCCTCTCCAGGAAAGATCTTTGTATACAGAATTCTTCCCATCAGAATGACATATCTCAGCATATGCACACCCAAATGTTAAGATTAAAGAACAAGACAAAGAGATCTTTTTAGAAAGCGGCCTCTCACTAACAATAGCTTATACAAAAATACATTTGTCTTAATCTTTAAAATGCCAGAGAGGTCTCTATTGGTGTTTCCAAGGATAAATACACAAACAAATATCCTTCTGAAAGCAAAATACAAAGGCAGAAAACTACACAGGAACTGCAACAAACCTGGAAATAATGATTGCAAGTACAGTGGGTCCATGGGGCTGCCTTGTTCGTTCAGAACAAAGACCTGACTAGTGAAACATTCTGTTTACAATCATGCCCAGCCAGAGATCTCTGGGATGCTCACCAACAGTCTTTAATGGCAATAGCCTCTGCTGCTGCCTGTCCTCAGCATCTGGAACACAACAATCAGTCAACTCTGAAAAAAGAAATCTCATTTAGATAGCATAGCTCAGGGGAGGGTAACTTTAGCCATGATCCATTAGGGCCAAACCACTCATCAAATGGACTGATCCATCATCAGTTTGACAGTCTTACAATCCCAGAAGGGAGGTATCCAAGACCCCTCTGCATGGGCAGTAAGAGTGGTAGCAATGACAAAGGCAACAAACTATGGCAGGCAACCCCATGGACCTACTGCATTTGCATACAAATGTTGCTGGAGGAGGAGGAGAAGGCCATCACTAAACAACTCACAGCAGGGGCTAGCTATTCCAAGAACTGCATGGTTGTTCAATGTCTCCGACCACTCCTTGGAATAAAAAAAATACTATGAGAAGGGTGGGTTGGGCAATCATTTGCACTATATACAACTTCACAACTCCCTGTTGAACATGCAACTCAGCAGACTCTTGAGGAAAAGCTGACTCATTAATTGCCTTGTTAAACATACAACAAATACAATTTGCCCAAGGCTCACGCACATGGAACTGGGCTAATGGTTGTGGAGGGAGAGCACAAAATCTCACCCACTGATTCAAAGGAGAAGAGCTGGTTCCAGTCAGTGTCATCTTAACATTTTACAAACTCTTTGCACAGAGACCTTGTTGTTGACACTTTTGCTGTCACCATAAACATTTGTTTGCCAAGTGCAGTTCCGAGTTCTGCCAAGAAGAGTGTATCCTTCATTAATTCTTACTCTTGCACTCTAAAAGAGTAAACCAGGAGAGCTATGATTCCAGTTTTAATTCTCCAGTGTGCCAACTGTCAGCTACGAATGCTGACTTAAACAGACACTTCATTACAAAGAAGCACATTTTCTATGGAGTTTGCGTGCAGTATTTTATAGCTATACTTAAGAGACCAAAACCAGTTCAGAATAGATTAGAACCTGTTCTATTTTAGTAAAATAGACCCCTTTGTCATTATGAAAAGTGAAAGCAGGAATATTTGTTATGAGTTCCAGATATCACTTGCAGCCTGAAATGGCGGTTGCAATCTGTAAAGCAATTTAACTGAAGTACTGTGCTTCAAACCAGTCTCATGCCAGCGGTTTCATCACCAAGCAGGCTTTAATCCAAATGCTTAACTGGGTTTATGTAGAAACAAGCAATACAGAAAGAGGACCACAGATAAAAAAACCCCAGCAAGGATTCCCACACTTGTGTGGGTTGTCCTAAAAATGTTTGTAAATGATCCCAAGTCTATCACTAAAAAATTATGTATTTAAAACCTAAATGTTCTCCTACTTTCAGTATAACAAAACAGTTTATGTCGTGGAACCAAATAGGTTAGATTTCTTCCATTTCACACATAGGCAGCTTCAGATTCATTTGGAAGGGCTTAGATTCTACAGCCCAATATATAGTGGCGATGTTGCTACTAAACCTAGCTTGCAGGTTACTTTCAAGAAGAATGAATAGTAAAGACACACAGCAGCTATCTCTAACCAAGCAGTGGTGAAGTACAGACACGGGACCTCTCTCTTCCCTTTAAGAGATCTGTTTCCAAAAATAAAAACCTCCAGTGATACAACCTCTCCTTCTACAGAAAGTGCTGTAACCCCCAGCTGCCCACAAAACACATATGCAAAACTGTTAGCAAGGCATGTTTACTATTCAACTCCTAAAACTATATTCTAAGTTTATAGATGAATACATTCTGGTTTGATTAGCTTTTCTCTATCCTTTTGTTTAATAGAAATATTGTCTGTAACAATCTGAAACTGGATGCAAGTTTACTGTACCAAGTGTTATTTTTAATAGTTTTAATTATATCGTCATATGGTCATTTTATATACCTTCTCCTCACAAAAGATCTAATCCCTTAAAATAGATAGAGATCAAGTGAAATCCCATGTAACACTAACAGAGTGAAAGTTCCTGTTAGGACAATTGTCCTGGATCACACTACCACATAAGCACTTGTGCAACTAGCCGGCACTACAGTTTGTGGGACCAATTGCCTCTCAAAAACTGTATTGGATGTTGCCAACTCCTACCTCAACAGGACTTGTGCTAGTACAATAATGTTGTTTGATACAGACCCCTGACTTTTCTCAGTAAAAGCTCCCTCTCTCTTTCTTGCTTACATTTTCTCCCTCACGCACAGCATTTCCTATGCATTTTGCTGTCTTCAGCCATACCACTAGTTTTTAAATGTCTCCTGTCCTTTAACCTTCTTTATGTTAAATATCTCTTCAATGTACAATTCTAATTTTCCTGAGGTGCTATTTAAATTCACTTTTAATTCTTCTTTAATAAAGGAAACTACTGCTTTCGAGGACCTTATCTGTGGTCTCTGACTCTTTTACCCTTGGGATTATCAGTATTTTCCTCTGCACACAGGGTTGAACAACAACAAATCCAGTACGTAGATGCTTAGTATACAAGCAGGCGAGGCAACTGTATCCAGGCAAGTGGAACCATATTTCTTAACAACGCCTATGAAAACACAGTTGAATGTGCGTGATGCTCTCCTTTGCAGACATGGAAAAGACTAGGACATCACTGGCAGAACAGCTGAGACACGTGACATTACAATGTTGGGTAAGGAAGTCAGCTTCAGTTCTCTCTTCCACACAGAAAATAAATGATTAGCAACTCAGTGGCAGCTGGTAACTTCCATGTCAGTGGAATCGTGACTCCACTCTTGGGTTTAATCTGGATTTTAAGGGAACTAGCCACTAGCAATTCACACAAGTAAAAAGCAGCTGATCCTGACTCAGAGGGGGAAAGAATAAGGATGCAGTTACAAATGTCCCCCCCAGCCCAGACCAGCTGTTTCTTCATTTTCTCTCCCTCCCCTCAACACCGGCAAGCAACAGCCACAGTCGCCCCTCACAGAGCTTGATAGCGGCTGAGAGGGAGGTACTGAACAAGGCACAGAGGACTGCAGAACAGCTCCCTGTGTTCCAACCAGAAGGAAACATATGTGCACATAAACCACACTTCCACACACATATGTCACAGATGCCCCATGTCTGCCTATGGCCTATGCCTCTCTGATATTAATGGGACTGTAGAACACATATTTATGCAATGCCCATTGAAATCAATGGTGTTTAAAACTGCTTACCTTTTGCTAGATTTTGACATATATTTTAAAATGGTGGGGGAGATTAAAACTTAGAATCTTTGGTTTCACATAATGATAAACGTATTTTTCCCAAATCACTGAGTAAGCAGTAAATGGACACAGTTTGGACTACAGCTCCCACAGTCTCCTAGCCAGCACGGACAGTGGCCATGCTGGTTGGGAATCCTGAGCACTATCATCCAAAAGAGTAACATTTCCAGCCTCTGTGGGTGGTGTAATTTTCCAAGGAAAGGGGAACTGAAACATCTCTGTATTTGCCACTTTCATTCCTTTCTTTCCCATGAAATCTAGCTGGCATAACCACTGGTGAAGCTTGCTAGAAGACAATACCCAACTCTACCTATCCTTTCCATATAACTCCAAGAAATCTGTTTTAATACTAAACAAGTGCCTACTCTCAGTAATGGAAGACATGAGGGTGCGCACATTGAAGTTTAATCCAGACAATATATAGGTGTTCCTGGACTGTCAGAAGACAGGCCAGGGAACAAGGAATAGGGTTACACTTCCCTGACATCTCGGATTTACAACTTGAGTGTGGAGTCAGATCTAAGCACCAATGCCCAAGTTCCAGCAGTGACCAGGAATGTATATGCATACCTAAATCTAGTGTGCCAGCTACACCTGTTCCTGGAGATGTCAGATCTGGCTACTGTGAGACACCCTTTGATTGCATCTTGTTTGGATTATGTAATGCACTCTATGTGGGTCAGAAACTTCATTACATCCCAATACTGTGGTCAAGCTGTTGACTGGGGCTTGTTGAAATTGCTTCATTAGCTACAGGTCTTTTTCTGGGCAGAAAGTGATGGTTATAACCTTAAAAGTCCTACTCAGACTATCTGAAAGACTGTATCTGCCTATATGAGTGTCCCCAAATTTCTCTCAGCCATGCTACTATTACAGGTACACTTGATGAGAACACAGGAAAAAGTTTTTTCGGTGGCTCCTTTTGAGCTATGGAACTCACCTCCCTGCGAGATTCAGCCATCCCCCTCTCTTCTCATTTCTGCTGGCAGGCAAAGACTTTTTCATTTCGTTTAGGTAGTCCTTTGACTCTTAACTCATATCACAGAAGGGTCTTTTAACTGGGCACCTTGTACTTTGATTTTTTTAAATGATGTTTTACATGTATTTTAAACTGGTTCAACTTCATGCTTTTCATGGAATTGTTCAATTGTTCGCTTAAACTTTTGTACAGAAATCTATTAGCTGTAATTTATTTCAGTGTGTTGTAAGCCACCTTGGGTCCTATGTTGGGATAGAAAGTGGGATATAAATTAAATGCAACCCAGCATGGTGTAGTGGTTTGAGCACTGGACTATGACCCTGGAAACCAGGGTTTGATTCCCTGCTGAGCCGTGGAAACCCACTGGATAACCTAGGGTGCGTCACACACTCTCATCCCCAGAAAACCTCAGGATAGGTTCACCTTAGAGTTGCTGTAAGTCAGAAATTACTTGAAGGCACACAACAATATAAATTAAATAAATAATAATAAGCAACACTCAGAGAGCCACAAGTGGCCCTACTCCACTCCAGCTTCTCTTTCTCTTCTGCTGCTGCTGTCACAAGCAAGTATTTGAGGACTATTTTCCTCATTTACACTGGAACCCAGCAAGGAGAAAAGTCTCATCAGAAAAGAGGTGGGAGAAAACTGAGCCATGGTTGTAGCATACTTCTCAGGCATACTTATATTTGCCTGTCCCTTCTTTTGTTGTTGTTGTTGTTTTTTTTAACAATAATGAGAGAAGCTTGGCAAGCCTTTTTAGAGCCAGCCAGTCAGAGGTCAAGGAATGCTGTGAAGGGCAGAACAACAGGAGGAAAAGAGGATTGTCTATAACAGAGTCAGAGAAAAGCTGAAGAGCCAGCATGGTCTAGTGGTTTGAGCCCTGCACTACGACTCTGAAGACCAGGGTTCGAATCCCTGCTCAGCCATGGAACCCCACTGGGTGACTGTGGGCAAGTCATACTCTTTATCCTCAGAGGAGGGCAAAGGCAAATTTCCTCTGAACAAATCTTGCCAAGAAAACCCCATGATAAGTTTGCCTGAGGGTCACCATAAATCAGAAATGACCTGAAGGCACACAAGAACCACAACAATGTATCACCACCACCAACAATTGTGATGGAGCAAACCTCAGTTTAAAAAAAACAAACCAGACCACACCACACCCGCTTTGAGCCTGTGATATTATGAGCAACTAGCAGATTAATAAGAAATTGTTTATTGGTCACTTTTGCCTCCTGCTTCCATATTTAAATTTGTCCATCAGCAGATTACAGTTCTCCGAAATGTATTCATCCCTTTACAATGATTTGCAGAATAATGTCTGCAAACAAATTTTGCTCTGCAGCTTGATTGTGCTATTTTTGTGAAGATACTGTAGCAGCAGCAATTGAGCCTGAACAGAACCCCTTGTGAGCCCACTCAAAACTAATTTAGTTCCCCTGACTACTTTATTGCCCTTTCATCACCAAATGTTAGTGAAGTTCTTCCATTATAAAGACAAGCAATGAAGCAGAAAATGTTTAGCAGAAAATACCAACAAAGTTAGCCTACTCAATTGCATAAGACCATGAAGGGGAAAGGGTGTCTTGGGGGGGGGGCAATGGAAGCGACAAACAGGTCATAACCCCAAGCCCACCTATCCCAAATAATACCAGCATATTTGATGTCACTTCTAAAGAGGCCTCATTTGGAAAGAGAAAGTTTTGGATCTGGTCTGAACTTAATCCTTATTCAGTTGTCATTAAATCAGCATGTAAAGAGGGGATCACATTGACCCTGACCGCCCCCCCATCACTCCTTTTGTATGTAGGCTGGCATCCTGTTAGTGACATTACTGTTATTTCTAGACATCAGGTTGACTTCAGTTTATGGTGACCCTATCAATGAGAGCCCTCTGAGTCCCCCTGTTATCAACAGCCTTGCTTGGGTCCTGCAAACTCAGTCAGTGACATACACAAGTGTATGTTGCACAACATATGTGGAACAGTTATTTCAACACTGTGCATTGGCCAGATTCAGCTGACCATGGCAGAGTGGTACTGTACATGCAGAACCATTGTGCATGCAGATGTGCAAAAGGGTACATTTGGGGTGCCACAGGGTTCTGTCTTGGGCCCAGTGCTATTTAACATCTTCATGAATGTCTTCGATGAAGGAATAGAGAGGATGCACATCAAATTTGCAGATGACACCAAATTGGGAGGGGATGCTAATACGCGAGAAGACAGGATCAAAATTCAAAATGACCTTGACAGATTGGAGCACTGGGCCAAAACTAGCAACTTGAATTTCAACGGAGAGAAATGTAAGGTCTTACATTTAGGCAGAAAAAATGGAATGCACAAATATTGGATGGAGGACACAGTACATGTGAAAGGGATCTGGAGTATTGCTGGACCACAAGTTGAACATGAGTCAGCAGTGTGATGCGGCAGCCAAGAAAGCCAATGTGATTTTTGGCTGCATCAATAGGAATATGGTGTCTAGATCAAGAGAGGTAATGGTACCACTCTATTCTGCATTGGTTAGACCTCATCTGGAATACTGTATCCAGTTCTGGGCACCTCATTTCAAGAAGGATATCGACAAGTTGGAGTGTGTCCAGAGGAGGGCGACCAAAATGGGGAAGGGTCTGAAAGCCCTATGAGGAGCAGCTTAGGGAGCTGGATATGTTTAGTCTGCAGAAGAGAAGGTGAAGAGAGGACATGATAACCATGTTTAAATATTTGAAGGTACGGCAGGTCGAGGAGGGAGTGGGCTTGTTTTCCACTGCTCTAGAGACGAGGACAATGATTCAAGCTGCAGGAAAGGAGATTCTACCTGAACCTCAGGAAGAACTTCCTGGCAGTCAGAGCTGTCTGGCAGTGGAATATGCTGCCTTGGAGTGTGGTGGAGTCTCCTTCTTTGAAGGTTTTTAAGCAGAGACTGGATGGCTATCTGTCAGGAGTGCTTTGATGTGGGGCCATTTCTGCACGGGGCGAGGGAATCACCCTGTGCCGGTACTTACCGGACTTCTTGGCTCCATGCTTGGGTCCAGGCTGGTCCAAAGCAGTGCGTGGCCGCTGCTCCAGACTGCTCCGGGGACGAAAATGGCGGCTTCCAGTTGGTCGAGGCTCTCCACCAACCACTGAAGCTCACCAGCCTAAAGCCCGCCCCCAGCAGATCGCAGGCTCACACTGGTGCGAGCCTACAAATCTGCACCGGAGCACGGGCACGGAGTGGCGCACTCCGTGCTTTTGAAAGACCTGTTTCAAGCGGTCTTTCAAAAGCATGCTGGACAACCACTTCAGGTCGTTCCAGAGCAGGCTGCGGTGCGGAACTACACTAAGTAGGTCCGACCCAGTCCGCTCCCAGGTGCAGATGTCCTCCCTGGATGACACTGTGCACCGTTTCTTTAACCCCGTGCGGAAATAGCCTGGGTTCCTGCATGGAAGGGTGTTGGACTGGATGGCCACTGTGGTCTCTTCCAACTCTATGAGTCCATGATTCTGTGCCTGTCACTGAGCCTTGTACACTGTACAGTGGGGCCCATTTTTGAACAATAATCTATCCTAGATGGTGGTTGCATAGTGCTAGCCAGGAGTAACTCCATCAAGCTGATATTTATGCTTTGTTGTGGTGATGTAAAATTACAGCCAAAAATCTGGGTCTCCAATCATGTGGAGAGTGCCTAGGAACAAGGGACGTGTGAGCATCTCTTAATCAAACTCATACTCCCCTCTGAGGGGAGGAACAAAACTTGAGAGGGAAAGAGCAGAGCTCAAACACTCCTTTCTCTGCACATTGATGCAACATGTTTCCATGATGAGTGATTAGTGCTTCAGTCATACATACATGACTAAATCAATGGGATTTACATTGCTTAGGACTTGTTCTATGGATTTCAATAGATCTTGTCCAGGGGCAGCAAGAGAACAACTCTCAACCTCATTTTTGGAGCCCCAAAGCCTCCAAAATACCTTTAAACCCTCTCTTAAATGTTTTCAGGTTACTTTTCATTCCCTAATACCCTCCAAATTGTGCTAAATCACCCCCAAATACAGAACATTTGCTTCCGTTGCTCTCATAAGCCCCAGTTCTTCCCACCCCAAACTAACCAAAAATCAGGCAACACTGAAAACGATTCCAGAAAAGGGGGGGGGGCTGCTAGGAATGCATGATGGTAAAAACTGGCCCCTGGTGCCAGTTCAGTTGCCCACTCTGGTCTAGTCAATGATAAAAATCTAAACCCATTATAATTTGCTGTTAATATTGCTTGTGATTATTGATTTGTTTGCTATATTTCCAATTAATTACCAGCGGCACATAATACTTAGGAGATGGTCTCTTGGTAGCAGAGGATCTCTCTATGTTTTGTCTTGCGGTACCCATCAGCAGAGGTACACAGTTTCTGGATGGAGCTATATGAAGCTAAAGTCATAGCTCTGGGGGCTTCCTGCATTGCTCTCTGGAGGATCTTCTGGCTTACAAGAATGCTTGTTTCCTTCCGTGAATGTTCTGTGTCCCTAGTGATAAATAAATCAGCTATTATAAAGACAATGTCCACAATCCTGTTGAGGACTTAACATCTTCACAATTGGACTTATCTCTGCAGGAATTAGAACTAACCAGTTCTGTAATATTTGTATCCAGTAAAGGGCTGCTGCTATATTACTACATAGGGGAGCCATCAAAGTGACTGATGCCCATTGGTCCTGTAGTGCATCAGTCTAGTTGTTTATTGAGACACCAGCTAGGAAGTACCAGTGAAGACTGGGATATTCTCACCAGTATCTCATTACGTACCTTCACAATTCATTAACAGGTTTTTTTAGCACCTCAGTTCTGCTCTGTAGCTAAGCAAATGTAAATTTATGTAATATACTCTATGAAGGAGGATTCCAGCCACTGTCCAGTGCTTTTTCATTCAATGGAAGCTCAGGGCAAATTAGACATAAGTGTAAAGGGGATTTTAAAATGCTAATTTCTTCAGCTTCAGGGGATAATAATTAGTGGGGTCAGAATAAAAGTAGAATTAACCTTCCCCTCCACTGCTGGCTTCCTAGGGAAAATCTATTTTCTGAGGCTGGTATTGGTTTGCTGGTAAAGGAAAACTTGGCTGGTAAAGGAAAACACTAGCTTCGTAGGAGCAATTTTCCTTGGGAATGCAGTATAAGAAAACAGAGTTAAATGTCCCCCTGCTTTAACTCCTTGCCTATCACTTCCAGATGAAGAGATTTACAGTTGTCCCTCCACATTCGCTAGGTTTAGGGGCGCAGGACCCTCACAAAAGTGAAAAATCGCAAATACGAAAATGTGTGTCTGAGGGAAGGTGGCTGAGACATGGGCCATTTCCACACTTGCCTGTTATAGCGCTATGATTCCACTTTCAACATCCTATGGAATCCTGGGGTTTGCAGTTTAGGGAGGGTACAGGTGCTCCCTCTCAAATCTGCAAACCCCAGGATTCCATAGGATGTTGAAAGTGGAATCATAGTGCTATAACAGGCAGTGCAGAAATGGCCTCGGTCCAAACCAAGTCAGGGAAAGGAGAGGAAAATGGGGTGGGTCATCATAATGGCCCATATTTTCCTCTTGCTCTCCCATCTCCTTCCTTAAGTGTAGGGGGCATTGGAAGAGGACTTGTGTGCTGAGCTGTGAACTCTCCTTAGCTGGCCAAGCTGGTGAAGAAGGAGCAAGACCAGAGGTGGTTTGTTAAGGGCTGCATGGGCTGATCGCAGCTGCCAAGAGAGAAGGTTCCTCCAGAAAAGAAGCAGCTGAGGGGGTCAGGGGTTGAAGAAATTCACAAATAATCAAATCAGTGAAAGTGGAACCTACAGATATGGAGGGTCAACTGTACATTTTTTAAAATCCTTCATGTTAATATTCTGTTTAGCCTGGCATTAAAATTGGAAGTATTGTCCTAGAACATCTCAATTATTGAGAAAGAAAGAAGTTTGCACAACAGAATTTCTTCCAGAGCTTAAGTTGTGAAGTGAGAAGTGGCTGGGGAAATTTTTCATTCAACTCACATTTTGTTAAAAAAATATACATACTAAATCCATACAATCATACTTCAATATTCATGACTCAAAATTTTGTGGTACAATATACAAATATATGTATATTAGAGAAAAGTACACAAAAAGAGGACAGCCAGTATGAACTAGGGGCATGAGAATTGGACTAGGACTTCAGAAGACCAGGATTCAAATCCCTACTCAGTCACGAAAATCCTCTGGATGATCTTGGGCAAGTCACACTCTCTCAGTCTAAGAAGAAAGCAATGACAAACCTTCTCTGAATAAATCTTGCCAAGAAAACCCTTTGACAGGGTTGCCATAAGTCAGAGTTAACTTGAAGTCACATTTGTGTGTATATCTGCTTCAAGTCACTTGTCAACTTATGGCAATTCCATGAATTTCATGGGATTTTCATAGAAAAGGAATATTCAGATGTGGTTTATCTTTACCTTCCTCTGAATACAGTCTACAGCACCTGGTATTCCTGAATGTTTCCTATCCAAATATCAAACAGAGCTGACCCTGCTTAGCTTCCAAGATCAGATGGAATCTGGTGCCTTCAGGGTATTTAGGCCTCTAAAAATAACAGAACACAAACACACAAAGCAGAGTGGTGAAAGCATACAAAACAGTACTGTATTGAGTCCCATTTGGAAGATAATCCATTCCTAAGTAAGGTTGAGTTCTGCTCTGAAATGTCTTTGTCAAAGGCCTTTCCCACATTTTACTTTTGAAACGGAGCAGTGCGTCCTCCAGCGAGGACGTTTATACTTGGAGGCAAACTGGGTCTGGACTACTTAATGTTTGTCCAGACTTCAGCCTGCTCCAGAATGCCCAGAACTGGTGGTTCCCCGTGCTATTGAAAGACAGATTAAACGAGTCTGTCGCTGTGCTAAGTGTAGATCTGCAGGCTCGCGCCGGGGGCAGGCTTCCGGCTGGTGAGCTTCTCCGGTTGGTGGAGAACCTCCGCCAACCGGAAGCCTCCATTTTCGTCTCCGGAGACTGCGTAGCGCAAGTGAGCGCTGCTCCACAGCATCGTGGATCGTAGGGGGAGCGTGCCAGTCCGGTGAGTAATGGACTGCTCCGTTTCCCCCGCAAAGTGTGGAAAAGCCCAAAGTCACAGATGTGTTGGGCCACTTCTCATCACTCAGTGGTAAGGGTGTTGCATACGAGGGGCAGCCCAAGCCATTTTCCTCCTTCTCCCTAATGGTAGGGCCAGATCAGAGGGAAAGCAATTCTGAACATAAGTAAGGAAACATATGTTTAAACATTCTTCCACATCAAAAGAATAAAAATAAAAAATAAAAAAAAAATCCTGACAGCTACTATGTTAGGAGGAAAAGCATTTTTTTCCTAGCTAGTTTCCTTTTTATCCATTATAAGATAAAATTATTTTTGTTTGTTTTATTCCACAGTTAAAAACTGTGAACTGCTTTAGGAGATTCTGCTAAGAATTATGTCCAGAATCCTGCTGAGGCTTTACGTCTTCATAAGTGGACTTACATCTACAGAAATTAGAATTGTGCAGCTGCATAACGTCTGTATCCAGTAGAGGGCTGCTGTTATGTTACCACTTAGTGGAGCTGGCAAAGTGCCCGATGTGCATTTGTGCACAATGAGCATCAGTGCACATGAGTGCCCAATTGAACATTGCATAGTGATGTGCCTTGCACACCAATGTGCATCAGTTCCAATGAGCATTTCACACTCTTGCCAGTGTCCAATAAGGCATCTTTGCAATTCAGTAAAGGGGTTATGTAGCTGTAGCTGTACTAGCTGTTCTTGCTATTGTGTGCCTTCAAGCCATGTTTGACTTATGTTGTGTGCCTTCAAGTCATGTTTGACTAAGGCAAACCTATCACATGGTTTTCTTGGCAAGATATGTTCAGACGGGGTTTGCCTTTGCCTTCCTCTGAGGCTGAGAGAGTAGGACTTGCCCAAAGTCACTCAGTAGGTTTCCATGGCCAAACAAGGATTTGAACCATGACCTCCAAAGTTATAGTCCAGTGCTCAAACAACTACACCACACTGGCTCATGCTACCTGACTAGGTATACATAACATTATGTAACATAACTGCTCATCTGGATATTGGTCTACAACAGCAAGAACAACAAGAAGCTGCCATCAAATATGCCACTTTTCCACACATAGGAAGATTATGATATTTCGGGATGTCATTCCATCGGTCTCCCTGCTGCATGATGAAAGAAAAATCACCCAGGAAGACAGCACTTTTTTTCACTTTCTAAATGTGCAAACTGGCACTTTGAATCAAGATTTAATTTGAGACTAGGGACGTGTGAGAAATCAGATCTCAGGCTAAGGTTTGATGGCTTTGTCTCTGCAGTTCCTGACCTATCCAAAGGGTGCAGCATTTGGAAGGGGAATCTTTGCCTGGATAGACAGCTGTGGATGCATCAGACTGGAATAAAAAGGTGCGCTTTTAGAAATGTGCATAGAAACACACACACACACATTTCCATGTGAGCAAAATATTGCTAAAAGATGGGGAGAGTTGTCAAGAAGGAAAATGTTTTCACCACGTTTGGGCCCATTTGGGAGAGACAGAGGACATATTGTGACTTCCAGCACCCACCACAGAGAGCATCAGGACTAAAAGCTGGGTAGGAGTTGTTAAAAAGGAAAAAAAAACATAAGTAATCAAAATAGGGGGACTTTTTTGGTCATGGAGATATCCTCAGCAAACCCCAAATTACCACTTCTGGAAGTTTTTTTAGGAGCATCGAAACATCACCTGTCATCTTTTTGCAAAAAAAAAAAAAAAAAAATCAACAAATTGAAGAATATGAGGAGGAAAAGGCTATTGAAACTCATGTACAGTCCAGTCCATGGAACGCCTTTTGCCCGCCCTGCTGTACAACTTGAAAAATGCACACAAAATACACTCACCTGTGCGGGGGGAAGGAACACAAAAAAGGAAAAGAAAGGAGGAAATTCACAAATGTTACCTGGAATCTTATTGGTTAGTTTTGTTGACTCAAATGGTAAGTCAACATATAGGTAAATCCAACTGATCCAATGGGTATAGTTTAGTCAGAATCAACAAAAGAATCTAGGCCAAGGTCTTATAATTGTGCACATCCCTGTGATGGAGATCACTAGATTATGAAACATTAATCTCTGTCCCCTGTGACATCTCCTAGTATGCCCTTTCCACTCCTAAGATATTAACAACTGATTAACAATGACATCAGTACAGACAAAAGAAGTAATCCTATATTGCTTCTTTGTAAAGAATCTCAAAAGAATTTCAGAAGATAATCAACCTGTGCTTTATAAATTATAGCAAAGCCTCTGTGTATCATGAAAAACTATGGATTGCTCTCAAAGAAACAGGTCTGCCACAAGATTTAATCATCCTGATGTATAACAGGAGGACACTGTCACGAAAGAATATGGAGAAACAGACTCGTTTCCAGTTGGCAAGACAAGGCTGCATTCTTTCACCTATCTGTTCAATTTATATGCTGATTATATAATATGGAAAGCAGGATTAAATTTAGAAGAAGGATGTATGAAATTAGGGAGAAGAAACAATTTACAACATGGAGACGGTACCATATTACTAGCAGAAAATAGCAAAGACTTGGAATGACTACTGATGAAAGTTTAAGAAGAAAATGCAAAAGCAGGGTTACAGTTGAATATTAAGAACAATCATAAAAATAATGAACACAGATAATTTACATAACTTAAAAGTGGATAATGAAGACACTGAAATATGGCTCTGTCTTAAATTAAACTGGAGACTGTAGTCAAAGAATCAGATGCCTAGGAGTTTGAAGGGCAGCTATGAAGGAACTAGATAAGATTCTCAAGTATAAAGATATATCGTAGAATACCAAACACAGAAATATCCACCATATATAGTGTTTCTGATTTCTATGTATGGTTGTGAAAACTGAGCAATGAAATAAGATGACAGGAAGAAACTGAATACATTTGAAATGTGGCACTGGAGGAGAAATCTATGGTTGCATGCTTAGGGGTGATGAATGCTGCCAATAACACACACAGACTCAAAAGTGGGAAAATAGAGCCATGACTTTATTGGCTACAGTTGCCAATAGGGTTGGCATCTGCATGTGTTCAGATACAGGCATTGACCAACCCACCTGTTGATCAATGAGCCCAACCTTCCAGCCCACTGCCAGAACCTCTGGGAAAACAAGAGAGGTACCCCCCCAAGGGTTTGCCCCCGTGGCCTCCCCTGCCTCCAGGGAGTGCAGGAGAATCATGTCCCTCCAGCACTGTGTACAACCACCACCTCTCTAAACCCCTCAGCTCCCCCCAGGGGAGGAGCTTCCAAACCACAATAGAGCTTGGAATACCAGGAACCAAAATCCCATATTCATGATCCATGCTACCACCAACCAACAAGCTGTGACAAAAAACAAGTACATGGAGCCCCCCTTACACAATACATTCCTGTGTCCATGCAAGGGCAGCCTGCCTGTGACCCCAATGCTCCAGCATCCCATTCTATGCAGTCCACCACTGACAAGAGGCAAATGCTGAATGCCTGTAGCCTGGGAGGGTGGGTGGGAGACAGCTGAAGAAAAACTGGCTGGGAGTCAGGAGCTCAGGGTAATATATATTCCAGCACCCGAATTTCCATCCAGGTGCTCAGGTCAGGTGCCTGTCTTCTGCTAGCCAATGAATTCAAACAGCAGGTTTGAATTCATTGGCTGCCTGACCCTTCTTTCCCAGCAGACTGTGTGGAGCTGCACAGCCTCCTGGGAAGGAGACATGAGGTCCGACATGGTTAGATGCACTGCGGCAGCATGGCCCACCCTAAGCTGCAGCCCTCTTTGCCCGGTAAGTGAAGCAGCTGCTGTACTAAGAGCACACCAAACTGAACTCTCACCAGAAGATAAAACTAAACTGAGGTTATCATATAACATGATACATTGGAAAAGACAATAATGTTCAGAGAAGCTGAAGGCATTAGGCAGTTGAAGGCACTAGGAAAAGAGAAAGACCACATCACAGTGGGATTGAGTCAATTAAGAAAGCCAATGCTCTGAGTTTGCAAGTCCTGAACATTCTGTTGATGCCTGGGCTCTTGAAAGTTTCTCATTAGTACAGTCACCTTAAGCTGAAACTGACTTGATGGCAAATAAAAACAACAATCCTATATATTCTTCCCACAAATGATATAGCTAGATCAAACATGTCTTGACTGCAGAAGATTCATAAAGCAATTAATAAACTTTCATTACATTTCAGCCATTTTTAGCTTTGTACCAAGATGAAGAGAATATACCCTCATTTTTCTCTTTTTCCTATTTTTCTCTATGCGTAGCTCAAATTTACAATGACTGAACTGTAGTATCATTGAACTCACAAAATATTAAACACTTATTTTAATTTTTCTTTTAAAAAAGAAAAATTAGCTTTCTTAAGCCTCTTCTGTCTCTGGGTATTCTGAGCTGATAATTGACTACACTAGACATGCACAGTCACAATCAAGCTTAAAATGTCATCCTTTGCTCTAGGCATAATTTGGAGGGGAAAAAATCTAGACAAATGTCTATGGTTCATATGGGGATGTGATCCTATCCACACATGTCATAGCTGAACCCCTGAAAATTAGGAGATTGACAAAGGGAAGCAAGAGCTAGGAGTATTTGTTTAAATATATAAATAACCAAGATCTGTACTGTATTTTCACTTTCCTTTATCCTGCTTAAAACCAAAAGGACTCTTGCTATGCAGGCACAGAGATCCTCGGGACCCAATAAAGGTTAGTGACATTTTCAATCTGTGTTTGTTTTGGTTCTTCTAATCATACAGTCCGTGTCTGTGACAGAATCCAGCTGGGCTTAATCCATAACCTTTTACAAGTGTAATATTAACTTGCAGCAAATCATTATCTCTTAAACTAATTTTCGCAGAAGTCTTCAAAAACAGAATCACAGCATGCATGATGATAACAGACAGTATGCAATATATTTTGGACTGATGGATTCTCGATGAAACTCGGTCATAAATGTCTGAAATACAGTGATATCTCTGCAGTGTCTATCTACTGACTTAAGTACATTGATTCATCCTCAGAGCCATAACTAATATATAGCTCCACTTCATGTAGCATGGGAATCTTCTTATACCAGTCAAAATATTTAGTCAAAATCTTTCACGACACCTAATACCTGATTTGGTTTTTTATCTTGACATGCCAAAAACTGAACCAGGTATCTTCTGTATGCGAAGCTTATGCTCAGCCATTCTCTCTAATCATCCATGGCCAAGCAGGGATTGAACCCTGATCTTCAAAGTTATAGTCCAACACTCAAACCACTAGGACACTCTGGCTCTCAACACAGCTCTAGGACAACATTACATTAGCCCTCAGAGTTTATCCTGAGTTTCTAAAGCTGCTAGGCAAAATACAAGTTACAAGAAATATTAATATGTCTATACAGCCAGGGTCAACCACAATTTCAGAATATTCTCCTTCAACATGCCCCATTGTTATAGCCACTGCACATTGATTTCAAAGCATCTTGCTATGGAAATGATTTCATACATGTAGCACATATCAAGATTGTCCCACAGCTTGACCTGTCCTCATTAAATGATGAAACAGCAGAAAGAAGCAGGTGAAACAAAACTCCAGCTACCCTCCCCACCCTTGATGGATATTATTCACCAATCACTAGTACTAACTATTTGTTCTCTGGCACTTACCATCACCCCACAAAACTCCTGAATTTGCAACAAACTCAGCTTCCTAAGAACAGATTATTTGTTGTTATTAACACTATCAGGTTGACTTTGACTTATGGTAACTCTATGAACAAGAGACCTCTCAACTCATCCTATCCTCAGATTGTACATACCCCTTTTGGTAAGAACTGTAGCTTAGTGGTAGTACAGATGTTTGGCATGCAAAAGCTCCCAGGCTCAATCTGTGGCATCTCCAGGTGATACTGGAAAATGCTGGAGAGTCACTGTCAGCCAGTGATAGAAAATAACACTTAACTAGTTGGGCCAGTCATCTGAGGTAGTGTAAGGCAATTTCCTATTTTAATTTATATTTGTATCCAAAAGGAAGGTTGCATTGGTTAAAACATGATGGGACAAAAAAATAAAATCCAGTCAAAAGCAACATTTTAGCCTTTGTGTTAACACATGCACACCCTTCATTTTATTACTGCATCTAATTTGGTTGATATCACAACATTATTACATTGATCACTGTTTCAACTTAGACTAATTTAATTGATAAAAGTCTATGTCCTTGCTATTATAAGAGACAATTAGCTCTCATTAGTTTACATTTCACTCATTTTCTTCTGACTGATTGCACTACATACTGATACTTGCTAATATCAATATGCAATGCAATCAGTCTGAGGGAAATGTTGGTACAGTATCACTAAAAACTATCACGCTTATCATTCTGATTGTCTGAAAAGTACCAATATTTGCCTACAATTTAATAGTTTCATAATGCAATATTTGGTATTAATAATCATCATCTGAAGGTCACATCCTTAATCACAGTTGCACAGAGCAAAAAAAAATTAACTAGTGAGAATTACAACACGTTGATAAATTGCCAACGGTCCCTCTGTATTTTCCAATATAACCTTCAAATAACAGAAATGGGAGCTGGGCTTTGACTTAATGACTTTTTGCTTCCCTCCTCCTCTTTCATCAGTTTTTCTTTCTGGGTTCTGAACGCTCCCGCCACCCCCATCCTTTTGTTAAGGTCCTGCAGCAACCATATGGAGAGCTTTAGCTGAGCAAGAACGTGCAGCTGATGCTTTGTACTAGAGGTGAAGAGGTTACTCGAATTGTGCTACTGTTAATTTGCCCTTTAAGCAGCTACAGCGGGGAGTCTATAATGGCAAGAAGCAGAGCATGGAGATTTGCCTATCAGATTATTATGTCACAAATGCTAAAGATTCAAAGGAAAGAAAGGGCAAATAGCTTTTGTAACCAATTTAACATAATCCACTGAGCATTCAAGGACACCCATTTGTAAATACAGTGTAAGTTTACTCAGATAATATGCATTCTCTATTTACATTTCCCATCAGTATTCTCTGCCATTGGAGACAGAGGTGCTCATGGGCCTCAGCAAGATGCTTTCAGCCCTTAACTCTATGTGTGTATTTGTGTGTGTGTTTGCCAAAGGGGGGGGGGAATACAAAGTCCTCTGACCATACCAAAGACTATTTTAACTGTAATAATGGCAAGATGCATCCTGAACTGTATTATTCTTGAACAATGCATTCCACAGTGGCAAGCTTATTTATTGCAACCTTCACAGCTGGTTTCATGCGAAACCACAAAAAGGAAATATTTAGTTCTGGAAAATAAGAAAGCATAAAATAAGCAGCTTTTGGTTGGAGATTTAAACACACAGTTTCAAAATAAGGACTCCTTTTTTATAGACAGCAAGTACAAATTAGGTTTGTGATTCCACCCTGAATAAATGACAGGACGTTTGAATGCCACAGTTGCTAAAATAATCTATGTCTGAATCAGGGCTTTCGTCGACTGGGCTAAGCCTTTCGACAGAAACTAATTGCTGCAAACACTAATTTTCAAGTTCCTTTTGTCTCCTATAGTAGGCACCTCTGGATGCAGAAGGTACCCAATTAGCAGAATTCATGGGCCTGATTGTGTATTGTGGGGCAAGTGTGTGAATAGTATAAACAGTGCTGATTACTATTCCACTGTAATGGCTGATTTTTTTTATTTCTTTATTTCTTTTCTTTTTTTTTGATTGCTTAATAAGGCCATCTATTCTACATCAGTGTCTGGCAAAGCTGCTGGGGAAATCAGTTAGGTCACCTTTTCTGGTCATACTAGCAGAAGAAGCCTTGTGATGCTAACAGATGACTAAAGACATAATTACAGGCTATTTAATCACATCTGTTTCCCCACTTAACATTGTTTGCTCAAGTTAGATGTAGTTTTTTTAAAAAAAAATCAAAAGGACAATAATGGCAAACAGACTAAAAAAATTACTATTGCATGGTTAAAACTCTAGGGCTTATTATAATTACCGAAAACAGAGTTTACAGTGATTTTAAAAGGCATTAATTTATATTAGTGTGTTTCTGTACACACACTGAGGATGGCTGGTTGTTTGTGAAGTACGGAGAGAAGGAGTGTATTCCATTTACACACATATACACATGTTGGAGAAGCCAAGTGAATTTTTATCTGAATGCATTTTATGATTATTCTACACCATCTGACAACAGTTACACACGTGTGTATGTATTTAATTGTTGTCAGATGGCATACCAAGTTATGGTCCACAGATTTTTCCTTGACACTTACAAAGATTATTCCTTTTGCATCACTCCTAAATCAATAGAGTAGAGCCATAGATTCTGTTAGTGCATGAGATAAGGACATGCACGAGCCAGCAAAAATAACTACCTACCATTCCTTCATTCAGTGAAATGACCATGCCATCAATATGGCTTCTATGGTATATGAAAGCTTCCTGTACACAGCTCAGGATTAATCTGTGTAGGGCCTCCGGGTAAGAGATGTATGAGTAGTGATCCAGAACCCATAACATCAGTGAAGTCTTGTACCAATTAGCTAATGTAGCACAGTGATTGTTAGGCACTAGTCTTCTCCAAACAGGTGGCCTCCAGGTATATTGGACTACAAACCCCATCATTCCTAGGCAGCACAGCTACTGTTGTTTCATACAGCATTGTGAATATTTCTGGCACTCTAGGAGAAATAAAGGTAATTGTATGGATTCTGTGGGAACCGACTGCAGTATAATCTTGACTTATTTTCATATACCTCAAAGGAATCTATATTATCATTCTATTATCAAAGACTGACCTAAATAATAACAAAAGTTCCTAAGATATACATTGGAAGCCTGCAAAAGCTGGCAAAGGAGGTGATTTGCTTCAAAGGACCGTAGTTTCCAAAATACTGTATCTCAGTGTCCCCTGGGTCTTGTACTCCAGCACATCCAAAGGGCACTAAGTTAGTGAAAGCTATGTGCATGCTTAGTAACAGACAAGTAGAAATATTTTCATTCTGATCCAAACGTTCCCATTCTGCTTCATTCACAAAATGCAGCTCTCTTGTGATAGCACCAAAATAAATAAATAAAATCCAGTATCTTCCACACCCTTAGCTTCAGCATCCTGTGGGTAGAGGATGACTCTGTTTGTGTGCGATACTTACACTAACCTAGAGAAAGGTGCAGGCTGGATGATGTCAGGAGACAGGACCATAGATATACAGTATGCTTCTGCTCTGAATTCAAGGTGCAGATTATGATATTTAAAGCCCTATGACTTGAGACTTGCCTCTTCAAATATATATAGATACCTGCCTGAGGGTTAAGGTTTGCAGGTGGAGCCCTCCACAGTATATGGAGGGCTCCACTATCAGGGTAATATACTACAAGATGATGCAGGAGGGGGTGTTTGCTGCTGCAGCAGCACACCAGCCACAGGCCACTGGCCAACCCTGCTGTCAATCCAGCACCGGGTGAGAACATGGGCATTCACTGAAACTTCTGGGGTTGGTTTTACACAAATCCTCAGGTATATGTAGTTTTAAATCACCTTGCTCTATATTAACCATCTCAGGTTGGTATATGAAAAACAGGTTACACAATTTAAAACAAACAGACAAATAAATAAATAGTTTAATATTAATAGTTTAATAGTTTGATCTATATTTTTAACTTGTTAAATGTTGATACAGTTTTAGCCTTTTAAAATCATTTCTATTATGTACACTATTTTGTACATATGTACATAATCATAGAATCATAGAATTGGAAGAGACCCCAGGGGCCATTGGGTCCAACCCCTTCTATGCAGGAACACCCATCAAAGCATTCCCAACAGATGGCCATCCAGCCTCTGCTTAGAAACCTCCAAAGAAGGAGACTCCACCACACTCCGAGGCAGCATATTCCACTGCCGGACAGCTCTGACCATCAGGAAGTTCTTCCTGAGGTTCAAGTGGAATCTCCTTTCCTGAAGCTTGAATCCATTGCTCCTTGTCCTAGTCTCTGGAGCAGCAGACCACAAGCCCACTCCCTCCTCAACATGACATCCCTTCAAATATTTAAACATGGCTATCATGTCCCCTCTTCACCTTCTCTTCTGCAGACTAAACATACCGAGCTCCCTAAGCCGTTCTTCATAGGGCATGGCTTCCAGACCCTTCACCATTTTGGTCGCCCTCCTTTGGACATGTTCCAGCATGTCAACACCCTTCTTGAATTGAGGTGCCCAGAACTGGACACAGTATTCCAAAAGAGGCCTAACCAATGCAGAATAGAGTGGTACCACTGCCTCCCTCGATCTAGACACCATACTCCTATTGATGCAACCAAGAATCATGTTGGCTTTCTTGGCTGCCGCATCACACTGCAGCATCACATTGCTAATATATGTATATATATTATAATATATAATATAATATGTACTAGTAATAACATATTATGTGCATATTATGTACACTAGATTTGTCATATTGATTTTAATGTATGTTGCCCTACAGTCTCTCAATAGAAGAAATTTTGCATCAATCTATTTATCTATCTAGTGCCTGGCAAACACTGGCAAAATACCTCTCCTCCTCTCTCTCTCTAAAGTGAATTGGTGTGAGGGGTTATGGGTGTATCTATATAATAATTTCTTGTTCCTGACTAACACTCTTCTTCTTTCTCTCTCTCCGACTTGAACTGGTAAGTACAGCCCCTTTCTGAGGGTCTTCCCACCCACTGAGACAAACCAAAAACTCATAGGTGTTGCAGAGGGAACCCCTGGTGAGTCCTGATTCCAAGAATTGCCAGCTTGCTTCCCCCTCCCCATCTAGCCCGTATGAGGAAGGTGGAAGAGGAGTGAAGTCTTCTTAGCTTGTGCCTGCAGACATATTGCAAACACGACCACATCCTGACTGGAAAAGAAAGTGGTACACAGGGAGAATCCTGCTAGTTATCTCCAGTCATGGGGATTCCTCTTGCCCCAGCCTACAGGGGAAGTGGCTTGTGGAAAGGAGCAAGGGAGAGAGTGCAAAGCCTCTGCAGACTAAATTTTGATCCTCCATAGTTTGGATTAGTCCTCAAGCTGGGCATCACCCACCCACCCTGCTACATTGGAAAAATCAATTAAACAATATGACATCAAATTAAATTCAAGAAATAATTTTAAAAAAGGCAGTGCATCATTAAAGTGCAGCCAAAAAAAGCAACAAAGACACACTGTGGAAGCATAGAGAGACTTAACATATTTAATATATATTTAATATATATTGTAGACCTAACAACACATGGCCTCACGCATGACAACGCTCTTCTGCATCATCACACTGCAATTCAGATCCAGAAGGGAATGTGTCAGCAATGCTCCCCTCCACACCTGCTTGCTTCCTGTGGAAGAAAGTGCAATGGCTCCATCTCTTCCTTCTGCAGCACAGCCAGGCACTTGCCATTGCTGTGCCAGGGCAGGAAGCATTGCAATTGCACTTCTGCACAATGGCAAGTATGGGAGTGCTGCGCAATTGGAAGTGCAAAACAGATTTTTTCCGTTTTGCAAATACTGCATGAATATGATGCTTCACAACAGGATGGCAATGGAACAGCAACAATGTCATGCAGAACCACGATCTGCCAACTGCTGCCATCCTGTCCCAAAAGTGGCACAGCAACATTGTGTGGATAGGACCATAATATTATCAACTGCGTTGGAATACTCCAGGCTTGGATGTAGCTCACTTTATTCTGAGTAGGTGAAGAAGCCAGCATGGTGTAGTGGTCTGAGCATTGGACTATGGCTTTGGAGACCAGAGTTCAATTCCCTGCTTGGTCATGGAAATCCACTGGGTGACCTTGGGCATGTCACACATTCTCAACCCCAGAAAACCCTGTAATAGATTTGCCTTAGGGTCATCATGAGTTGGAAACAACTTGAAGGCACACAACTACATCAAGTTCAAGCAGACAGAAACAGAAATATCTTGCCACATTAGTTCTGTTCAGTTACATGCACATATAACACTGTTCTTATCTCAACTTAAACTGCTACTGCATTCTGTCTGTGTTTTCCCCTTTGTAAGCTTAGGGGTTCACTGCAGGGCTTTGCAGAGACTGAGCAGACTTGAGTCCGTGCGTGCGATTGTTGTTTTGTTAGAGAAATAGAAAGGGAACATATTCTTCTTATGGTTACAACTTCATTCTGCCCTTTGGAGCTGACTTTGTTTAGCTTAGAAACTGAGATACTAGGCTCATGCATGTGTTGGGAGAGGATTCTTTTCTCCCCATTCTCCTTATGTTTTAACTTAGGATTTAACTTGTTCAGCTGTTCTAGTTAACTGTCTACTTTTGACTCAGAGAGAATGAAAGGAAGTGTGTGTGGTGTGAGGAGGAGCTGCTTTAAAAACATTAATTCCTTCAATTTTAACTGTCACTAGTGCAGTAATCATTTCTTTGAGGATGAATCAGACCCTTATAGTTTGTACAATCATTGTACAATTTGTACAATCATTCAATGTCCTGCCTACTTTAGTATGGTATCTCTGTGTTCCCTCAGAAATTTAGTGACTAAATAGTTGGGAAATCTTTCTGGATCAATCACTCAAGAAAGACACACAAATGCCATGGTTCATTCAGAGGCAGAGTCTGAAATCTATTTCAATTTCCCAGCAGAAGTAACTGGGAGAAGCAGCAATTCGGATTCCCAAATCATGCTATAGATCTGGGCTATGGATTGCATCAGGTTTGCATCAATCTGGAATGGATAAGGGCACGATCTGAATTGATGAATTAGCGTTGAATCTGATAAGGGGCTCCCATGCAGCCCTGCTCTGATCCCTTGAAATATTTTATGCACATAAGAACTGTTTATACTACTTCAATAAGCACATTTTTATTATCAGCTTTTGTAAGCTTGTAAAATTTTGTACATATCTGCAAAAATGACATGCTTATTAAAATATAATTGTTGTCTGTACACTGAAAGAATGTTGGTTCCATAGGGGCGACTGAATCAATTTAAATTTACTGACTTCAGATTATTTAATTCAACCTGCCCTTCACTAAAGCTGGTTCACACTAAAACACAGAATTAGCTGTAAGAGAGTGTTTACATTTGCTTCCACACAGTTGGCTACGTCAAAGAACAATCCTCAGGCCATGTCGGGTAGCCCTCCATATTTTAGTTATGGGACATGTAGTAGGAGTTAATTAGCAGCTTGCTTGGAACAAGGTATGAGAACCAGAGACCATTAGATAAACAAAGCTAGGAATGTAGTGATAAGCGCTGCCAGGCTGAAACCAGAACTCCAAGGTCTCTTGCGGGCGGGATGACAAACTCTTTGCTTTTAACGTTTTGGATTTTGCTAATTGCCTCCAGTTCGCACACTGAAGTCCTGTACTATGTATCACGCTCCTAATAAATAGTGTATTTGCACTGTTATATTTGCGTGTGTGAATTCGGTTCCTGACAGGCCATCTCTATTTACATCTGACAAGAGTATGAATAGATGCATAATTATCAGATATTAAATTTTAAAGCACCCATTTTCAGCGTGATAAAGGATCAAGCACTTGGATGAAGAACAGAAATGGCCAATTAACAGAGATGTATCTTCAAAAATATCTCCAGGGAAAAGGCAAAGGCCAAAATCTTGTTGGAGGTCTTAACATTTTTGTAAGTGGATTTATGTCTGTAGGAATTAGAACTAGGTATTTCAATAATGTCCATACCTAGTAGAGGCTGCTGTTATGTTACTATGTAGCAGAACCAGCAAAATGTGTACAGACGTGTAACGGAAGCGATGCACATCACCTCAGTCCCAGTGTGCGTCACGTCAGTCCTGATGCACACTGTATCCATCCCAATGCACACTCCACCTGTCTCTCTTTTTGCCACTGTTCTGCCTAACCACATGTAGTCACTGTGTTGGAAATGGAACAACCAGGCAGAATGGAAATTCCATATGTGTTACCAGATCTATGGCTGATGGAAACCATCAGTACACATCAAAAACATGGCTTTTCATTACAGCCTGTGGTGCCTAACTGATTTTATCCAATTTACACATGTACTACAGTCAAAACTATTTTAAATTGTTTTAACTGGTCTTAAATTGTCTGCTTTTAAATTATAAATGATTTAATATATTTTCAGTGTTCTAAAATTACTGTCATTTATTATCTTAAACTGATTTTAATGTAGTCCCCTGAGATTCTTGGATATAGGACAGGATGAAAATATTTTAATCAATTCATCAATCAATACGTTACAGTTAGCAGCTGGTGAGATTCCATATGACAGCCAGCTCTCAGACATGACAATGAACTTGTTCAGAAATAACAAGGAACCACGATTTCCTGCTACATGAATTAGCTTTGGCGAGGAAAAAGACGGTACACTCCCTCTTCACTGTATTTCACACATCACAGGAGGAGATCAGAGACATCTGCTTTCAGTTTTAAAATAACCACAGTTACCTACGCTATCCAAACTCAGGGTACTGCAGTCTGAAACAGGCTTTTTACCTGCAATATCATGAGACCTCTAGGAGGACCATGGATGTGATTTGAGGGTCCAAGAACCAAGCACCCAAAAGAATGTAAATATTTTCTTCATTTCCATCCTGTTTCTTTGACTTTTTTGCTCTCACTGAATTTTACAGTACAAATTTGGTCTTTTCAAGAATACATTCAAAGTTTCTCTCTCCAGATGAGGCTATATGAATGAAATCCATTTTGAATACAAAAAAATAAGTTATACAGTGGCCTCTCCACTTTTGCAAGGGTTCAGAGCACAGAACCCTCGAAAAAGTGGAAAAACTGCAAATAACTCTCCCCCTGCACTTCCCCTCCCATTCCTTAGAGAGGCTCTTCCCCTCTCATTCTCTTGCCTTTTGCCTCAGTGCTCCTCCTCAGTTCTAGGCAAAAGGCAAGGGGATGGAAGAGGAAGCCCCAGAGGGAAGAAGGAAGGCACGTAAATGCCTACTTCTTACCCCATTCCTTTGTTTTTTGCCTGAGCACTCCTTTTCAGTGCTGAGAAAAAGGTGAGGGAATGGGGGAGCGCACCAGAGGGGAGAAGGAAAGCACCCACTCTCTTGCCTTTTGCCTAGGGATGCTCGTCTTCCTTCTCCGTGCCTGCTAAAATGCAAGGCATTGGGAGGAGGAGAATGGAAAGGTACCCGTGTGCCAGACAAATAATGAATTTTCTGAAGGTCAAACCTGAAAATGTGGAAAGATAAATGAATTCTAAATGTTGTATGTATTTTTTTTATGTCCATTTTTCTGAGGAGGTTGTCCGTGGCTTTCATCCAGTTCTCAAAGTGGGAAGTACCCCCCCCCATGTTAATAAACACTGGTTTAAACTATATTTTGGTCTCCATGTGTGCTGTAGTTGTAGTGACCATTTGGCTCTGGGAATTCTGAGAGTTAATAGCCCAAAAAGGTAACTTTTCCCAACCTGATGAGAAGAAAGTGTTCTGAAATCATAATTTCAACAAATCCTAGTTCCATGAGAAACTGTTGTTATTGTAAGACCAGAAATAGTTATTTCAAATTCATCCTCTGACATATATAAAACAGAACATAGGAGGAACAGAAATGTGAAAGTAATAATAGTAATAGTAATAATGAATAGTAAAAAACAGGGGGAAGTTCAGAGACCTATTTGCTCAAAACTTCCCAGAAGCCAGCTTACCATGTGAACTGTTATGGGGAAGGTCATCACAAAACTAGCAGAATGAACAGGTCTGAGTCTCTTTGTGACCTTGGAGGATCACATCAATTGTATCTGCAAGATCGGAGAAATCTCAACTTTGATTGGTTCAATAATAGTAAAAGGAAGATGGAAAAAAATATGGACTCAATAATGAGCTACACAAGGCAGAGTACAGCTATTGATGGATGGCAAGGACAGGGATGGCCAGATGAATAAAGAAAGAACAAGGACTCCATGGCCAGAACAAGTAGGAAGCAAAGATCTGGGGAAAGAGGAGAGGAAAGACAAATAGGAATATAGAAGAGTCGTTGAAAAGTCACTCAGCTACAGCCTTCTCTGCATCTTTGTTGCCAACATTTAGTATATAGAGTGATCAAAAGCAGCACTATAAATCACCAAAAGAGAAAGAGGATTAGCAACAAAGAACTAGAAAGTTATAACATCTGCTCAGTTTACTATTCCTGCTTTAAGAATACACAAATAATTAAATGTGAGACAATGCTTCTAAGGTACATAGTGGATATCCACTGTATCCAACCTTCTGGCATGCTCAGGACATTCCATAAAGTATAAGAAAACTGGAAACACCATGCATACATGAAGTTCCATGAGATGGGATGAGTATGGGATCACATACGTTTCTGAGCCATGCAAGAAACTTTACCGTTTTTAAGGAAAAGAAGCAGAGGGTTATCAGTGAGACTTCTTTCTGAGATGCCATTCATTTTTAAAATCAGTACAATACACATTTCTCATAAGAGTTGTGTAAGCAAACGCTATAATTTTCAAAGCATTTGAACTCCTTTTAGTACAATAAAATGTGAAAACAACATACAAAGAGAGGAAAATTACTTCACAATTTTTTACTTTAAAAAAAAGATCTATAGAGAACACTGGCACCTGAGGAAGTAAAACACAGGTATAGTTGGAACCTTGAACTTGGGAGTAAGATCACTGAAGACAATAAGGCTTCTCTGAAGAAAAGGGCTTAAGCATTACACCTAAGTCAGTTTTACATAATCATTGTTGAACAGAATAACTATATAGGTGGCACCCATGGCACCCACACAATCCTAATAGCACAGAATGAATGCTTTCTTTTCTATGCTTAAAAAAAATACAGAGGAAAAAAAAACCTCTGCCAATCCATAAAGGGAGCTGAGGAAATGCAAAATCCATTAAAAGCATTCTAGTAGAAATTCACAGCATGCCTTCTATTTAGCCGTTCTCAGCTAAATAGCTTTCAAATCATATAGCAGCCAAATTACATATCAGAAAACTTAAAATATTGACCTTGTTGAAGTTTATTTTATTTCACAAGTTTATCTCAAAATGTCTGTGAGAACAAACTAACACAAGCCTAATTTTTATACATAATTTCAAATAGGATTAGGACTAGAGATGAGTAGAAATTTGGTCAGTATCAAGAATTAGAGGGTCCACTAGCAAAGAGTTGTCAAGAAACTGAAAATCCAAGATGGCTGAAGGAATATAGGTTGCTAAATGCCACACAAAGACTGAAAATCAAATGATACCTCTGGGTAAGATCTAAACCAGGAACATAGCACATCATTAACAAAGCAAAGAGCAAAAGACAAGAATGGGGGGGGGTACAATACCATGAAAATGTGGAATTCCCATTATTTGTGAATGAACAAATAACAAGAAAAGGGACAAGTCTTCAAGCAAAATCAGTATCAAGTAAGTCTACTACTGCTTGTACAATAGGACTTTCCATTCTCCCCACTCACCCACCACAACCTCTCTCATTCCACCAAAAATCTTATTCAGTGGGGTCCCAAACTCTTCAGAACATATTTTGATGGAGGAGGCTACAGGGAAGGGAAGGGAAGGGAAGGGAACAGTGGCGGAGCTTAGAGTGTGTGGAGGGAGGCAGGAGGGCGTGGGGCTATGGTGTGAGGAGCGTGGCCACCGGGGGGGTGGCCAGGGCATGTGGGGGCATGGTTATGGGCTGGGACACCTCAAAAACATTGCCGCCCAGGGCAAATCTCCTCCTCTGCCCCCACATCCCTACGCAACTGAAAGGAAAAACTCTTTGTTCTGGGACTGGAAGCTTTCCCAGCAGCAAGAGCAATTACAGATTCCACTTCCAATGTGCAGTGGAAACAACTTAAGGGGAAAAAAAACACCCCCAAACATGAAGAAACTCTTTCCAAACTAACAGGTTATATGGCAGAAAATAGAAAAGGTAAGGAAGACTGTGACAGCGGTTTAGGTCATCACTAAAGCAGTCCCAGGGTTTCATTCTAAGGTGCTATCATTCCACTTTCAACATCCTGTGGAATTCTGGGGTTCATAGTTTATTGAGGCCAAAAAGCTCTCTGGCTGAGAATTCTAAAGGCCCCTCCCTAAACTGCAAACCCCAGGACTCCATAGGATGTTGAAAGTGGGATAATAGCACTATAACAACATAGGGCGGAAAGGCCCTAAGAATTAAGAGTACCTTTGTTCTTTCCAGTCAGTTTTATTTACATTATTATTATTTTTTAATTGCACATCCATACCCTCCAACTGTCCTGATTTGGAAGGGACAGTCCTCGTTAATCCACTGTCCTCCTGGTTTTCCAGCTTCTTTTAAAATGTTCCAGTTTTTTTTCTCCTCCTTCCACTTCCCCACTTTGTTCTGCTCTTACTTCAATTGTTGCAAAATGACTTCAAAGACCAAAAGTATTTTGTACTTCATTAGCTCAACCAGAGGAGAGGAGAGGAGAGGAGAAGAATCTTGTCCTTCCCAGCAGTCCTCTTCTAGCCTGTGCATTCTTCCTCATTAATAACTTTTGCCATCTTGACCACACTGAGATGCTGCATGACGAAATGGGTTCCAATTTCATTTAGAAAATGTTGAAGGATACATTCCTTTTCCCTTTCCTCAGTACTTTGTGGGACGCTGGCTCCTTACTGTTCCCATAATGGAGGCTGTGTCCACAGGTGGAAGCAAGTGGCAGGGCAAAAATTTCTTCAGGCCAAATGTGGTGCTTAGAATCATAGAATCATGGACTCGTAGAGTCTGAAGAGACCACAGGGGCCACCTAGTCCAAATCCCTGCCACACACAACTACGCAACTAAAGCAGTTCTGAAAGATGCCAATCCAACATCTGCTTAAAGACCTTGAAAGACGGAGAGTCCAACATCTTCAGAAGCAATCTATTCCACTGTTAAGCCATTCTTACATTAAAATAGTTCTTCCTAATGTTTAGGTGGAATATTTTCTTGTAATTGGAATCCACTGGCTCATGTTCCAGTCTCTGGAGCAGCAGAACACAAACTGGATCCATCCTCTACATGACATCCCTTCGGATATTTACAAATAGTTACTGTGTCACTTCTCAGTCTTCTTTTCTCCAAGCTAAACATACCTAGTTGTTCCTCATAAGGCTTGGTTTCCAGACCTTCTCTGGATACATTCCAGCTTGTAAATATTCTTCTTGGACTGTGGTGCCCAGAACTGGACACAGTATTCCAGGTGAGGTCTGACTAACGCAGAACAGAATGGCATTATTATCATTATATTATTATTATTAAATATTTATAATAATAAAAAATTATAATAATATAGTTACTATTACTTCTTTTGATTGTGATACTATATTCCTGTTGATGCAGCTCTGAACTACATTGGCTTTTTTGGCTGCTGTGTCACTTTTGACTGATTGTGTTTGTGAGTTGATGGGTCACAAATGAAGGGAGAGGAGCTGGGGAGAGGAGGGCACAAGCAGAAAAGAATGAGGATGTAGGAACTGAAGTAGAGGGGCAGGAAAAAAAGTGCTATGAGGAGCACGTTGGGAAATGTGAGCAATAGTAGTGGATCTCTCAAGCAGTGTAATGAAATTGGCAAGACAGAAGTTGAACAACAACCAATCCCATGCCCTCACCACCACCACCACAGTTCAGAAGAGAAAAGAAATAAGCTTAGTCTTCATTGCAAAATTAGCTTTACTTGCAAATAACTTACTCATAATTAAACACATGGTGTAATGGAGAAAAAGAGAATAATGAAGCTGCAGAGTAGCACAGTGCAGGAAGGGAGAAGGTGCAGGCAACAGAAGATTAATTGGGACAGCCCTGCTCAACCATTTGGAGACTATGCAAACAGTGTGTTGCTGTGTGTCATTTCTGACTTATGGCAACTCTGTCACTGGATTTTCTTGCCAAGATTTGTTTGGGGGGAATTGTCTTTGCCTTCCTCTGAGGATAAGAGAGTGTAACTTGCCCAAGGTCACCCAGTCAGTTTTCATGGTTGAAGCAGGATTAGAATCCTAGTCTCCAGCATTGTAGTGCAGCACTCATACCACTACACTGGCTCTATGGACTAGAAGTCACTGTAAATATATGCTGCGCTTTAACTTACATAAAAAGTCATGCAACTTTGCCATTAAGCATGCAAAGACTACTAATTCTAACAGAGCAGGGAGTGAAGATCTAATTAAAGAAAGCAGAAGTCCTTCCACCAGTCTACCCCATAAATCAAGCAACAATAAGGGGGAGTGGCCATGCCACTTAAATCACTAATTCCCCGTCCAAAGCACTCTCCAGAACTTTCCCACTAACACTTTGGCAATAGATCTGCTTCTTGTTTGTTGTTGTTGTTGTTATTAAATTCATTTATATCCCTCTTTTTTCCCAAGATTGGGATACAAGGTGGCTTACATGTTAAAAAGACTACAGTTAAAAACATACAAAAAGCTACATTAAAACTGAATTAAACTAAGAACTATATTAAAAGCATACACTCCAAAAGATTTTAAGAACAATAAATAATACAATTTACAACAATACAGCACTTAACAACCTTTTTTGAATCCTAAAAGCCTATCTGAATAAAAAAGTATTGGCCTACCAATGGAAGGACAGTAAGGAGAGGGCCATTTTAAACTTCCTAGAGAAGGAGTTCCAAAGTGAAGGGGCAGCCTCTGAGAGGCCCTGTCTCTCATCTTCACACCAGCCATACATGTAAAGTCGGTGGGACCAAGAAAAGAGCTCAGAGTCCAAGCAAGCTTATATTAGGAGATGCAGTCTGTCAGATAGCCTGGGCCTAAACTACAAAGGGCTTCCACTCCCTCCCCATTTCCCTGTGTAGGAAAGGCTAGGGAGAAGAGAAAAATCATTGACATATACTTAAGTGGTATTTCAAAAGCCAACTGAGCCCAGAAGTCCGAAAGAGGAAAGGTCTCAATCAGCTGCCACAGCATTGGCTTCATTCTCCCCTTGCCTTGTTTGCATGCAGGAAGGCAAGCAGGGGGCTGATGCAATTCTACATCATATTCCACTCATTTTTCCAACTGGGAGGGCAAGTAGGGGCTGTAGAAATCCTACATTTCCCAAAACAGCATAAGAATTCCACAGAAGGAACTTCAGTACAGATGCTTGCTCGCCACCACCCAGAACTCATGGTTGTGCTGTGATAGCACCACAAAACAGTCATTCCACTGGGGAAGGAGGCACTAGAAAAGCATCTGGCTATGCTCCAAAGCAGATGCAGACCAATAACATCTTCCACCAAGATCCCCCAAGGCTTTGGACAATGATATCAGTTTCTGTTATGAGGCGTAGTCAGGCACTTCTGCAATCAAATATGCTCTCCACCAGCCACAGAATGGCTGTTCAGGGAGGCTATTGCTGCAGAACCATGAGTCCTTAGGGGCAGGAACTTTGATTGTTGGGGAGAGTGGAACAGAATATCAATTCTGCAATAACAAAAAAAAAAAAAAACCCCAAAAAACCCCAAAACATGCACAGGTATAAGGTGGACTCGTGCTGGCATACGTCACTGACAGGTTGCTGGTCTTTGTATTCTCTCCCTGATCCCTACCTGATTCATCTTACATGCCTTGCAGACTGGGATGCAGCAGGGCTTAGGGGAAGATGTGAAGCCACCCTCTAGACCAGTGGTTCTCAACCTGTGGGTCCCCAGATGTTTGTGGACTTCAGCTCCCAGAAGCCCAGCCACTATGGTCAATGCTCAGGGCTTCTGGGAGCTGAAGTCCACGAACATCTGGGGACCCACAGGTTGAGAACTACTGCTCTAGACCCTTCAGGACCAATATCAAAACCTTCTGTAGGGTGGATTAGGCCCCCAGGCCAGGGCTTCCCCTCCCAGCTGTGCAAGAACTTACTGTCTAAAAAACTCAGCTGATCCTGTCTACAGCACTACATATATGATTTTCCAGTTTATCTATAATAAGCTGTAATTTTAGCCATAAAGCTTTAAGAAAAATAACATTTACTCATTAATAAATGTTTGCCTGATAAGAGATTTCCACAGGACTGGTTTGTCTGTTTCCTTTTATGTACCTACCAAACACTCTGCTGTGCTTATTGTCCTCTGCCCTCCCCTCTCCTTTCAATCTTCTTCATATTCCTACAGCTAAAAGGCAAAATGGAGCTGGTTATTGAGACAGTAACATGTATTTGTGTTCTTAAGCGGGCAGCAGCAGAGCCAGAAGATAATAGATGCCTCATTTATTCAGGCTTTCAATAAACATACTTAATTCCCAGTGACAGCTGTCTTTGCCACATTAGCATTGCAAATCATTTCTGTTTTGTAATGGCCTTCTATTGAACATGATTCAATTATGCATGATCTGTAATAAGGCAGGACACGGTCTTAGTATCTATAGCTATATTTCTCTAAGCTGCTGCTCTTTACACTGCTCACATTTAAGCTGTCTGTTTACAACAGTGATTTCCTTGAACTACACTGAACTCTCCGTACTTTCCAGCTAAATAAAGGAAAATTAATATAATTTGTAAAGCAATTATATGGGTAGACGTTGCATGCCTGACATTCTTTACATATCCATTCAACCAGAAAACACTTGTTAAACCAATTGTTTGTTTCTAGACTGAAAACATTCACAATTTGAAGCCACTGAAGGCTTTTCCAAAACATTAAATTCTTTAGCTTGCACTGATCTCAGCCACTAGCATGATCTCACACTGGATATAACAGAGTGCCCTTGCTCTGTGTTTGTGTGTGTTTGCATAGCTGTGGGTGCACACACATGCACACACACAGAGACACATAGACATATGTTTTTGAAAGAAAGGAGGACAGTGAGATAGATTTGCTCAGATGAGTAACTTCTTGTTCACTGTTCAAAGAAAACAATAGTAATGAACGAATTTTTTCACTTTGTTTCATTTTGGTTTGTGCATTGGAAAGGGCTAACTTGACGTTGGTGAATATGGTCTCTCTGTAACAAATTAGCCTGCTTCTCTTTCAGATGATGGAACCTCAAACTATCATGCCTTCAGACCACCATGATCTCTCACTGAAACAGGATGGTAGAAATCCAAGACATGCAGGGTTGACAACAAAGCACCTATTAACAAGTATGTGTCTTACAATATATCAAATAAAAGTACTGATTTCAGTTCACTTAACCATGAATTTCTCAATAAAGTTAACATACTGTCCATATTCATCAGTTACATGGTGCACATATTTCTGCCATGAAGGGCCCACAACTAAAAATAAAAGGGTATTTTTGGTATCTTGTTCAGTCTCTATAAAAGGAAAAGTTTTCCAAGCCTCAAATCAGGATATCCCTTATAATGAGGAACATCTGCCAGCACTATAAGGGACAAGTTTTCTGGCCCTCAATTAAAGGACATCCCTTATAATAAGAGACTCCCTATTCATATTGGCAACCCTATTTATATTTATAAATAGGCAACCCTATTTATATTTATATTTATATTTATATTTATATTTATATTTATATTTATATTTATATTTATGCCTGTCCTCCAAAATGAGAATGCAAGGTCATCTATCATCATGGACTATTTCTTTTTTCCATTGACCTTTCATATGTCCATTCACTTTGTTCCAAGATCTTTGCTGACCCAATTTTAAGTAGAAGAAATAAAGAAGAAGCAGAAACTGGGACGCATCCAATGGAATCCACAGTTGAAACTGGAAACACATCTCAGGATGCTTAAAGGATATTAGATAGATATCGTTATTACAGTCATTGACCACCACAAAAGGGGATACAGAATATAAAAAGTAAAGGCATTAAAAACAGTAATAAATGGGATTAAATATTTAAAACAGTATTTAAAACAATATAAATGCAGAGTTAAAAACAGTAATATTACGATCGTAGTAAGATAACATTCAGCGAAACACAGTTGAAGAGAAAGGGACTATTAGAAGATTCTGAAAGATTTTGCAAGAGTAGGAGGAGGTCAGGCTCTTCATTCAGGCCTCTAGAGACCAAAGATTTAATTTTAAAATGCATTTCACCTCTTTTTTTTCCAAAAGAATTTGCTTATCTGTTAGCATTCACCTTCTCTATGCCCAAATTCTGGGGTCTGTTACAGGATAACCGTTCTTTTGTTCCTGTAGCTGGAGGCACTTCAGCAGCTAAGAAGTGGGTTTGAGTGGTAGGAAAGGAGACGTGCTATAGTTTCACCTAACAGAACTTTTGGTACCTCTTCCTGATCAAGGATTAAAACTATAAGAGCCTCATCCCATTTTCAATATGGCAACCCTAGGTATGGAATCCATGAACCAGCTAGAAATCCAGCTTTCAGCAGCAGCAGCAGCATCCAGCAGACATTTTATCAGCTTGTCAAAAAGAATTTGGCAAAAGTCCTTCTCAGAATCCTTGAGACTGACATCCTATTTTTTTTATTTGCTTGTTTACTAAGGAGAAAGAAAGAAAGAAAGAAAGAAAGAAAGAAAGAAAGAAAGAAAGAAAGAAAGAAAGAAAGAAAGATTAGTCTGGTGTGATCTGCCTCCTAGTGTTCTTTTCTAAGTGGTCAAAGACTGATTTTCTTAATTACCTGTTCTAGAACTTGTTCAGTTCAAAAATCTGTTTAGACCAGTCTAAGCTGACCAGTGAATAGTTGCCTGGATACCCTTTTGTCCCTTTTTGAAGATGGGGATAATATTTCTCTATTTCTGGTCTATCAGCCCCTCAACTGTTCTCCCAGAATTCTCTAAGATTAGAGACAAAAGCACTATGATTACACCTGTAAGTTCCTTAAATACCCTTGGGTTCACCTTGCTTTGCTCTGAAGGTCTGTATTCATTTAATGTAGCCATATGCTCTCTTATTACTTCTTTACCTATTTTGGGCAGTAGCCCCCTCTGTGCATCATTCTAATTTTGCCAGACTGAGCATGGTTTCCTTTGAGTGAGGTAAGAAAAAGTTACTTAGCCTTCATTCTGCTATCTTTTTAAATAGCACTAAAACCTTTCCTTTCCAGGGGACTGCTGTTGCTTTTTGTTGCAATACTTATTATTATTCATGTTACTTGATTCTACCCTGTTTTATCTGTCTAACCTTTGGTGCCAATTTGATAAAAAAAAAGATCTTAAATCTTTCTTTTGTTTTGTTTTACTAAGGGTTGTTTATGTTGTTTTTGAATCTTCACAACCATTTTTAATGAATAGCAGCATATGCATCTTGACTTAAATAAGGAACCAAATTCCCAGATATATTTTCCTTGTTTTTTTAAAAAAGTTAAAAATCACAAACTGAGCAGAAAATTGCATAAACGGAGCTATGCAGCATTTGGTGGGGAGAGGAGAGACATTATTGTCACATTAAAATGACTGTTTATTGCCAGTTGAGAAACAAAAATAAGGGAACAGGTTTCTCAGTGTGACAGATACTAATGAAAACTTACTTGTACTAATTTGGTGTAATTAGAGCAAATTAAATCATTCAGTGTGGTAATTGTAAAAAAAAAAAAATCAGAACTGGAGTTCATGAATACACAAATGGTTTCCATATACTGTGTTTGTATTTAGCATCTTATTAGCACTACATATTCAGGCTGGGACTCTGTCTGAAAAATAACTCAGATAACTCAGCAGCACTAGAACTAAGTACAGCTGCTGAGGATAAGGGCCACTATAGTGACCTGGCTACTACCTCGTCAAGTGTCTCCATAGAAGAGTACTAAGTGGCTAAAATCCTGCATCGATGAGATGTAGCATAACTTTATGCTTAAGGAGTTGCGTCTTGGTTTTGCTACACTGCCTCATTACCAATTGTGCTGCTGCACAACCAAATGTACATCTCACATTGTTGTACAATGTGCACCTATGTGCAAAAATGCAATCAGTGTACAATGATGTGCAATGCAAAATACACATCATTGCCCAGTGATGTGCAACGGCACCCCATATGTTACTCCACTTTCATAAAAATACAAATAAGACAAATTAACAATTTAACAATTTAACAAGAAGGGCAAAAAAGATTAATCTAGATTATTCAAAAAGAGAAAAGGAAAATGTAAAGATAATATGGTTAGGTGGGCACAAAATATTGGTCACCCAATTGAACTGGACACATGGGTGAGGGCTTGGAAAACAGATATAAAATTTACATCAAGTTTAAATTTAAGAGAAAATTTTTATAAAATGCTACATAGATGGTATATAACACCAGAAAGACTGCAGAAAATAACTAAAAATGGAAATACAAGATGTTGGAAATGTGATCAAAAGGTGGGGTTGTTTTATCACATGTGGTGGACCTGTAAGATAGCAAGGAAATTTTGGAAGGAAATACATGATAAAATTCAAAGAATTTATAATTTAAAGTTTGAAATGAAGCCAGAATTTTATCTGTTAAACATACCAGGGCAACAAAGAGAAATAAGGAATCACCAGAAAACATTGTTATGTTTGATAACTGCTGCAAGATTGATATATGCGCAATATTGGGAAGAAAACAAATATGTTGATATAGAAGAATGGAAATTTAAAGTCCTGGACATGGTTGAGATAGAAAAGTTAACATTTTCTTTGAAAAATAAACCTATCCAGAACTTTGAAAGGGAATGGAGAGAAGTTTTAAACTGGATAAAGACATAGAATAAGAAAAGAAAAGTAACAAAGTAAGATTGTATGTAATGTAATATAACAATGTAATAATAAGGTAATGCAATAATGTAACAATGTAATAATGAGATGAAACTATGTAAGACCATCATCTCCTTTGAATATGTAGTAACTATGTATGAATGGCAAGAAAATAAGCAGATTCAACTGGAAAATAAGCTTGGAAGTGGGGAGGGGGGATTTTTTATTTTCAATCATAAACTTCAATAAAAATTTTTTTAAAAAAAGAGAAAATGAAAATAAAACAAGAAAGACTCAGAGAGACCAACCTAGCTGAGAAACCATCCCTATTCCCATACTCAGCTACTGACACTGTTAAATATGGTAAATGAATGGTGCCAGATGAGATAATTGCTATATGAGATAATTGGCTATATAACTTCAATGACCTCACAAAATTCTCCTCTGTAAACACTGTGATTGGAGACTGCTGGCGAGGTTCTTGCTCTATGGCCATTTCCGCACTAGGTTGTTATAGCGCTATTATTTCACTTTTGACATCCTATGGAATCCTGGAGTTTTCAGTTTAGGGAGGGGCCTCCCTAAACTGCAAACCCCAGGATTCCATAGGATGTTGAAAGTGGAATAATAGCGCTATAACAGCCTAGTGTGGAAATGGCCTCTAACAGGTTGCATAACAGAGCAGTCAAATGAGCAGAGCCCTTTGCCTTGTTCCTCAGATGGTCATAGCAGAGATACATTCTATGGCTTCTTCCTCCTTATAAAGTGCTTTGGATTGTGCTATTTCTCTTTAAATTGGACCAGTCTAATTTGATTCTGACGTGGTACTAATCAATCTGAATCTACCCAGTTCATTTTAGGGATTCATCCAAATTAATTGCGTAGGCCTAGATAATATTGGATAAACTGCTTCATATAACCATTTCATCCAGGAATGATAGTAATTTCCCTGAGTCTTTGCTTCACTTCTCTGTAGGACTAGATGAAATCAATGAAAATCAATTCTTATCCTAACAAAGTGAGTACATGTGAACCAGCTGCATACTTTGTGAAGTTTTCACCACAAAATAAAAGCCAAGAAGAAGCAGAATTCCAAAACTTACCTCCTCAGAATGGTATGGGAACACATCAGTTCAACTATTACTCATGCGCAGAGACTACTATTCATTTCCTGGCTTAAGAGTGTTGGTCATAAAAAGGTTAAATGACCTTGGCCCTCAGTAACATAAACCCTTCCTCTCATGTTCTGCAAATGTAATATTGCCTTATGTACCCTTATTTGTGAACTTCTGATTAGTTCAAACTCAAAGCAAGGTATTTTTCAGTGGTGATACCTTATCCTCAGCACCTTCCATTTTCAACTAAACACTTGTAAAGTGTTACTCTGAAGAGCTTGTCACCAGTAGATATGGCCTTTATACATTAGATAATACATTTTTCATTAGTTATTGATATATATTTTGGAAGCCCCAAAAATCTAAATGGATGTTATCATAATCTGAACATATTACGAGAAAGCATGACAATTTGGAAAATACAGTAATACATGGTAATGAGGAATACAGTAGAAAAAGAGGAGGACCATATTACAAATTGATTGACTCAATAAAGGAAGCCACAACCCTGAGTTTGCAAAACCTGAGCAAAGCTATTAATAACAGGACGTTTTAGAGGTCTCTCATTTATAGGGCCACTGTGCATTGGAGCCAACTTGAAAACAACAGTATATTTTAAATCAATTATTTTAAGTAAAATTTGTCAGAAAAGTAACTAGATGGATGGACAGATGGACAGACAAGCAGACAGACAAAACCATGTAAAAAAAAGATTAGGCATTATTTTCTTGTTTGTCTGACTTATGATGACCCTAAGGTGAACCTATCATGGGGGTTTTCTGGGCTGAGAATATGGGATGTATGGGATTGTTTACCACTGGTTAAATTACTGTTTATTTTTAAAAGAAGTAGAAAAGGACAGGTAGACAAATAGAAAAGAGAGAGAGAATTATGTCTAGCTAAGACTTCTGTGGTATTTTATTATTTTATTACCAGAAAATCGCTCTATCGCTTTTCATTAACTTTTCACTAATTTTAGGTCAGTAGCTAAGAGGAACAGAAGCAAAAGATTTTCTGCTTGCAGCCTGCACATTGTTAGCAGAATTGTAAATAATTTGTAGCTGTCCTTGGAAGTATGTGCTTCAATTGCACCTTTTCTTCACCTCTAGATGATATCTCATTTGGGTCAAGGTTCATGGTAACAGAATAAGCATAATTGAGAAGAGATACAGGCAGTTTGACTTTCTGACTCAAAAGCAACTCTCCAGAGGAGAAGGTAAAATCCAGGGAGTAATTCAGAATAACGCTTTCAGCATTGTAAACACTAGTTCACCCTATAAAGGTAATCAACTCGTTTGTTCCATATTTTAGGCAGAAACTAACATTCTCACAATTCAGAAACCTGTTCTAAAATTTTATTGTTGCAAAACATGCATCATCAGAGAGCAACCAGAGCCTGAAAAGTATTTTGAGAAAAAATCCTTTTTTAAAATTCATATTTTCTTCTGGGAGATTATAGTCCATTTTTCAGAAAGAGAAAAATGGAGGCAGGGGGAATGTAATGGGAAGAGCTACAAATGCCTGAGAAGACAGAATATTGCAAGAATGTTCTATATCTGTGCCTACAGCAACAAAACAGGAAACACAAGTTGTTACGTACATCTACGTTGCTGTAAATGCCATGAGAACAGAAGTCGTCAGTCATTCTACACCAAGGCAAGTCACATGTTTTGGATTGCAATGTGGCTAAAGATCAAGGATTATAGTTCACCAACATCTCAAGGTACATATGAGACACAGAATTTCTGAATCTCCTGCTTCATGGTATTTGGAACAGTGAGAAAAGAGCTGAAAAAGCAGAATCAGTGTGGTCTAGTACCTGATCTTGGAAGCTAAGAAGGGTCAGCTTTGGTTAGTACTTGGATAGGAGATCAGCAATGAATACCAGGTGCTGCAGGCTATATTTCAGAGGAAGGAACTGGCAAAACCACCTCAGAATATTCCTTGACTAAGAAAATGCTATGAAATTCATGGGGTCACCATAAGTAGAAAGGTGGCTTGAAAGCACATACAGACACAAAAGGCAAATCCCAGGATTCCATAGGAAAGCAATGGCAGTTAAAGTGGAATAATAGCCCTATAATTCTATAGTGTAAATGGGTCTCTGGACAGGTTTTGAAAAGGGATCAGATGCAATCCCTTCAACTTTGTATGAATGACATGAGTCACTGGTGGCACATACCACTCTTAGCGTAACAGAGAAGAAAGAAGCCATTTGTGCCAGCAGAGGGTTCAGAAGAAGTGTAGATTCTCTTGGAACCACATATTGGATTAGATCCAAAGTTTTTCTCCCTCTAGCACACTAAACAGGCAAAGACCCTCCTTTCTGTCTGGTACGCCCAAAAGACTGACTGCCGGTTGAGTGTCTTCCAACAGAAGCTTTTGTTGATTTACTATGCAGCAAAGGCCATGGGCCTATATGCAAATCCAGAACCCACATAAAGGATTTACAGTCTTTTAAATACACTTAAATACACTTTTGCCAATACCTGAAACATTATTTGATTGGTTACTAGTTTATGCTTTATTCATTTTCCAAAGCCAAACCTGATTGGTTAATTCATAAGTATATTCCCCTATACCTTATTTTTCACGGTCAGCAATTTCAACCAGACCAACATATCCCTGAGTAGATTTGAACCTGAGATGCTCTGGCTGACAAAATGTTATTGGGAAGGTAATTTTTACCAATCAGCTCTTGCATCCCCAGCCCTATATTTTCCACCTTCTGGGGCTGATTGAGGAAGGACATAGAGAGCAGCAGGAGAAAAGGAAACTGGAGACAGGCATGGAAAACAAGGTCACCATCCAAGCTTGTATCTTCTCGTTTGGCTTATTTATGCAAGAGGAATGGAAATAAATATGTGACAATATTCCATCAACAGTTGAAAAGGGTTTTTTTTTGAGTGTCAGGAAACTCCATAAGGAGAATACTTTCCTTTGTCTTTAATTCAGAACAATGCAGTCCGGGTTGTTTTAATCTGCCCAAATAGTCACCTGTTTCTACTCCCCGTAGATCTCTTCACTAGCTAGTAGTTCAGGCCAGGGCTTGTTTCAAATTCTTGGTCGTGGTATTTAAAGTTTTGCGCTTTAACCTCCCTCAGTACCTTGCAGTTCAGCTTGTTTGGTACGTTCCGTTCAGGAATTTGAGATCTGCAGGCAAAGGATTATTGTCTGTTCCACTAACGAGTACAGCTCTGTCAAGGCTGTGAGCCTTTCAAGATCTGGCACTGCATTTGTGGAACAGTTTTCCTTTCGACCTCTGGCTGGAGGAGGATCTTACCCATTTTTGTAAATGGTTGAAGACTTTCCTCTGAAGACCTTCCTTTGACTCTCCATCTTAAGTCATTGAGATGTGCTTAAGGTACTGAGATGGGTAGCAACTGGTGGGGTGTTGGGGGCTTCACGCCATGTATTGTTGTGCTTTTTGTTTTAATGTCTTTGTCTTTTAATGTTTTTGATTGTATATGTCATGATTCCACCCTTTGGTGTAAAGGGCATTATAGATAAACATGGTGATGATGCTGAGGATGACGATGATGATGATGATGTCAAGAATCTTTGTAGATCCGGACTCTCTTCATGAGGATTCCCATGAGGTTTTTGATGAAAAACTGAATTTTCTGCACAGACACATATTTTCTGCACAGAGAATGTGCAGAAAACAAGATTCTAGCCCTAATTTTTTTTTCAGAAAAAAAGTGGGTTCTTTACATAGAAAAGTTTGAAACTGCAAATAGTCTTTGAAAACAGCATATTTTTCTACCACTTTCTTGCAGTGGGAAAAAATTGCTAAAGTTGCTCACTGCTTCCATCAAGAATGAAATTAGCAAGGATTTAGAACCCTGTTCTGCAACACTTTAATTTGAAATTAAAGAGCAAAACCAGGTACAACACAATTCTCCTACAGATTTATTTTAAATTGAATATGCCTGTCTGTAAATGGGAATGAAATGAAAATATTCTAAATGCTAAAATGTTTCAGGGTCAGCTCAATTGTACTGCAGAAAGAATAACCCAACAAGGATATATAAGTGTTCCAAGTCATCCGCTTTGTGGAAGGCAAACAAACCACTAAGAATAATGCCAGGATAACCTTAGCCAGAAGAGAGGTGAAAGAACAACACAAAAAAGAAATGAGAGGTAAAGAAAATACTGGGAGCAAAACAGCCACAGAAGGATGGAGAAGAGAGAAAAGATCCCAGCATAATGCCTTGACAAAAATATATTTTATTGACCCACGTTACAATGTGAAGCTATGGTAGGAGAAATATAAAGGAATTAAATTTAAAGACATAATACTGTTGTAGTGAAAAAGAAGAAATCAATCTCTTTTAATAATAAGAACCATCACTGAATTAAAAATCATAGCCATTTAAGTGATTTAATGGCTCAACTCTGCATGTTAAAAGAAACAGCAATCATTCTAAAAAAAATTGTTTAATTCTGTTTATGCATGTATCGCATTAGAAAAACTTCTGACTCACATCTCGTACACAACCCAGAAGCTTCTTCTAGACCACTGTTTATCACTGAACACCTTTATCAACACTTGTGTTAAGTATAATCACAAAATTAATTTTAAATGTCCAGTAACATGGGACACCTGTTTGAATGTGCTTTAATTAATTGATTATTCTATGCCTGGTTCTGAGGGTTCCCAAAGGCAGGGTCGGGGGAAAGGGTGGCTGAGAAAATCATGTATGGCATGGCCTCCTTCATAAGCCTCTTCTTGTGCATGGATCTCATGCATAATGTTTGAGACCTATCTGTCTGTCTGTCTGTATTATTTGCCATGTGCAAGGTTACTATAAGAACACTATATTTTTTAGTGGTGTTTACACTGATCAGATAAACACATTTATTCTCAGGCAGCTGCATCCCCTGCAACACATCACAGATGAAAACCAAGATACATGTGTCCAAGCAACAGGAGAGTGTGATCAAGATAACAGAAGTTATTAACGAGGGAAAACATACAAGCTAGGAGAGTATGTAGCAGTTCGCTTTTGCCTGGGTCTACGGCGAAGGGCAAGATTCTGCTTTCCTCTTCTCCCCCCTGCTGAGTTGAGTATGGTACTTGTTTTTAATTTCAGCAAGAGGCTCACATTTTATTAGCACCCCCATCTGAATACTCCCTCCACCTTTATCTGTGAATGTTATTGCAAAATTGTGGTGGCTATGGCTGCTACCATGATTTCACCATATTATCACATCTGTAAACAGCTTGTAAAAGTTACTTTTTTGGACTATAACCAGCTGAGGGATTCAGTCAGCTAGGGGATTCTTGGAATTGTCATCTGTAAACATAACTTTTTCAATCTCTGAGTTATACAATACAGTGTCAATGATGGTAGAGAGATTTGAGGCTGTTACATGTACTTGAATGCATCAATGTATTGACAGAACTTTTCTTTTGTGGTGTTCCATTAACAGATATGTCCCCCTGAAAAAGCAGCTGCCTGCAAAGCATGTACCATTATAATCCTTTGGACATCTACTCAAAAGTAAGTTGAGTTTAGTGTGAGCATGTACAAGATTAAAGACTAAATTGGTGTGAAACAAAATAACTTTGGTCTTGGCAGCCTTTTTTCTCATCTGAAATATGATTCAACTTTTTTGGGACATGGAGGATCATGAGAAATGCCCACACAGCAGGTTCTTAAGAGTTCACTATTATGAGTAGGAAAAATTGTTATGTATTAGTTTAAAGCCAGGAAACAAAGAAGCAAAACTGAATCTCTATACCCTAATGTATATTATTTGAGGAAAACTGAAATGCAATGACCTCTGATTTGTTAGAGGTCTTTCTCACGTAAGAAAAATGAACTGTAGAGTAACATTTGCATTTTGCATGCCGCTAAAGTAGGAAATCTAAGGAATATATCTATCTACATGTGTCAGCATATTGTAATTACACAGCACCTTTCATCAGAAGATCTTTAGGCATTTGCAAACATTAATTAATTCTCTTCAAGAAACTATAAAAGAGAAAAACATTTTATAACCTTTAATGTTAGGAGGAGGAAGCCACAAGAAGTTTTGCTTAATGGTTCCCCCCTCCCAACTCCCTGGAAAACAGTGTGAGCCATTGAACCAAAGAAGACAGATGGGTTAAGAATGTTAGTATCCTAAGCAGTTCAGTCTTGTGTTGGCACTTCTCCCCTCCAGTGTGATAGAATTTGCACATCCTTTTCAACTACAGTAGATTTCTGCAGGTTAATTTTGCAGCCTACATGTATGCCAATACACATGACACATTTCTCCTTTGCTTCTCCCATCATCAAGCTGATAGGGGTTTCTGTGGGTGCTTGTAGGGGAAGGAGAATTTCACCCCAAAGATATGAGATTTCCTTTTGTAGGGAGGACAGCTGGTCAAACTTACTGCCTTAGCTCTTGCTCAGTGGACTTAATTTATCTGCCCAGAATTGAGAGTGGACAGTACTGACTGAATTGCAGTATTGCACATGGTTGTTAAGGCAGTAAGGAGGGAGATATTGTAGCTATCATTGGCTACTAATCACAATGGCTGTTAATTATCTCCAGAATCTCAGGCAGCACATTTCTCAATATCACTATCTTAACAGCATGTGCAGAAAGCCCAGTTCCTGGACTTCACATGAGTTGATCTCTTTGAGAATGGAATACTGGAGTAGACTGTCTTTTGGTATGATACATTATCTGGCTCTCCATACGTTCTAGAAGCAGATGCAGGAGTGTGGGAGGGATGTTTGTCCTAAAAGCAGATATGGCTTCCCCTTTTCATTTTAATACAACAAGTTGTTAAGTGGTTTTGGCTGAGACATAGCAAGTGACCAAAGGTCACCTAAGAAGTCTGCAGGTTTGTGAAGAGTAGCTATTGCTATGAGGGTTGTCATTTTTCCACCCAGTAAGGCTGCCCATCCAAAGTAGCATTTGTTCTGTGTTCTCCCCCATGCTGCCATTTTGTGCTTGGCTCTGCCTCTAGATTGCCATTTTAATGATGGGCTTCAATAATTTTATCCCCCATCAAGTGAGTCTTGGGTGGCAGAACATTCAAGACCCCTGTTATTGAATGCATGCCCTCCAACTGTCCCACTGTGGCAGGGACAGTCCCAATTAATCCTCCACCATTCCACTTTTTCATCTGCTTTTAAAATGTTCCAGTTTTTCTCTCTTTCTTCCACTTTTCCTCTTTGGCCATTTCCGCACAGAGCAAGGGAATCGCCCCGTGACGCTACTTACTGGACTTCTTGGCTCCCCGGTCCGGTCCACGCCGCTCCAGAGCAGTGCGTGCTCATTGCTCCGCACTGCTCCGGCATCCCAAATGGTGGCTTCCAGTTGGTCAAGGGTCTTGACCAACCGCTGAAGCTCGCAGCCTAAAGCCCACCCCCAGCAAATCACAGGCTCGCATTGGGGCGAGCCTGCAAATCTGCACAAGGGAGCAGGCTTGCACTGGCGCACTCCGTGCTTTTGAAAGGCCTGTTTTTAGCAGTCTTTCAAAAGCACTCTGGACAGCTGCTTGGGGTTGTTCCAGAGCAGGCTGAGGTGTGGATCTCCGTTAAGTAAGTCCGACCCAGTCCGCTCCCAGGTGCAGTGATCCTCCCTGGAGGACGCTCTACCCCATTTTAAAAACCCCATGTGGAAATGGCCTTTGTCCTCAGCTTACTTTAGGTGCTACAAAATGAGTTCAAAGTGTAAAAAGAGTTTGCATTCAACTCATCAGGTGGCAGAGGATTGAAGAGGGGAGGGGAAAGTCTTGACTGTCCCAGAAAGCTCAGGCAAAAACAAACTGCTACAGCCTCTCCTTGCTTGTTTGTGCTTGCTCTTTAATAACTTTTGATATCTTGAACACATTCTGATATTGCTTGGACACATGTCTCCTGGTTTTAGTCTGAGAAATGTTGGACAGTATGTGAATGTAACCCTTTTATGGGGAAAACCAAATGAGCTTTTTCACTGAGGTATTACACATAGTTAACCAGCAACACAACTCATCTTTCTTCAACTGCAAGCCAAATGGGCAGATACAAGGTCCTACTTTTGAAATTATATTTTTATACACACACAACAATAACAATGACCACCACCACCAGACTGGCATTCATCATTTTCATTCTATGAACCAAAGATGTTCCTGTTCATAGATTGAGAGTTATACTCACAAAAGAGGTCCTTCCATTCACAGAGGAGCAACACTGGATGTCTCCATGGTGTTTGACAGTGGCTTCAGTAGCTGACATCAGCAGCTGGCCTCCTTGGGCAGTTACCATGGTCCTGGTGCCCCCACCAAGACTGTCTGCTCAAGTTTTACTTTTTAAAAATATAAAATCTAGCCCTTCAACATGCACTAGGCAGCTGTAACATAGCTAAGAATGATAGATTCAGCCTCCTGACACTGTTGGATTTCTATCTCTGTTGCTTACTGATGGACTAGAGAAGTCCCAAAGCAAGACCAGATCCACCATTAAGGAGACAGAGTAACTGCCTCAGACAGCAGGTATTAGAGGGCTGTGGTGGCAACCTCCCAGTTGTTCCTTTTGAATTCTCCAACTGTTTCTAATATCTGTTGGAAGACAAAGCTGGTTATGTCATATAATCTCTTCTGGAGCTCCTAAATTAGACTGCTGCCTCAGGCGTGATGGTGGAAACTTTCTCATTGTCAGTGGTGAAAAATGGATCTGGCAGTCCAATCTGCTTCTGTGTTGAGGACTGATGAGGAGTACCATCCTGTTCTTTCCTTCAAGCACCAAAATATCTTTGGCTAGGTCACCTCACAAAGGTCTACTGACAGAAGAGGGAGTCTACCAGAGATAGGGTTCCTAGATTTCAAGACTTGTAGTTTTTCTGTCCAATCTTCATGGTGAGAAGAACAAAGTAAAGCACTGCCTTGAAGAATCTATATATATAGTAATCCCTTTACTTTCACAGGAGTTAGGGGTGCAAGACCCCTGTGACAGTGGTAAACACACATATAAAAATAAATTTTAATTTTAAAAAAATGTGAGCACCAGTTTTCTTACCTGAGAACACTTCTCTAGGAATCTCTAGGTCCTCCAGCAGAATTCTAAAGTCAACTTCAGGCAGAAGTGAGCCACAGAGTCATGCTGGGGGACTTGGCAATGCCTAGAGAAGTGTTTTCTCTAGGAATCACTAGGTCCTCCAGCATAACTCTATGGTCCACTTCCATACTAGAGAACCTAGAGATTCCTAGAGAGAACACATCCCCCACCCCTGGCAGGGGCACACAGGGTAAGATTTTCAAATATATTTTAAATAATAAAATCTGTGAATGCTGAACCTATAAAGATGGAGGGCCAACTCTGTGTGTGTGTGTGTGTGTGTATTCTTAATTTGTAGGACCTGGTGGATGATGATGATAATGATGATGATGATGGTGGTGGTGGTGGTGGTGATGATTATACTGTTGAAATCATCATCATCATCATCTGTGGAACTGTCGTTAATGCATCAGATATCTTCCTTGATGACATTACCATGAACTGCCCCTGTAACATCATTCTTGTAACATCACTAGGGACTGCTACCCATGACGTCACAAGGTCTCACTTTTTTAGCTGAGATTTGGCCTGGACCCTAACCCAAGAGCACATTGTCTGGGCTCCTTTGGAGCCACCTCTGGGCTACAAAATAGTACAGGGTACATCAGCCACATGTATTCCCAACACCATTTTTGAGGCCTTCTGGCCTGCAAGAACTGCCCCCTCCCATTATGAAGGAAAGCTATTGGAGAAATAGACTTCTATTCACTTACTCTTTAAACAAATGGCTCTCTCGGGCCTAAAATGGGCCTAGGAAGAGGCAAAAATATGGTGAAACTGGCCCTTCCTCCACAAGAATGATTTCAGGACATTTAGGGGCAAAACACTGAAAAATGCTAGGGAATGGTACAGTCCTAGGAGGGGCAGTGCATGTCCCCAGCCCCTGATAGATACCCAATCCTGGCACAGTAGGTGTTTTGCATCATCAGAAAGTAGTCCATCAGTTATATTTTGTGGGCTGTCAAGTGGTGCGCGAAGACTCATCTGTTGTGATTGCCTCAGATAAACAAGAAAAAGAAATAAGGCATCTATCAGATCCCTGGAGTGTCACCGCACATAGCTAGTTATGTCATATTTGACCTACTAAAAGCACAACATCAGTATTTCTCTTTCTCACTTTATTTATGATAGGAGAAAGACAGGGAAGGCATTTTTTTTCCTGCTCTAATTTAGCCTCCCCTAGGAAGATATTTACAAACAGTCTTTTGATCAATGCCATCAGCTTATGCTGATGGCAGATATTCAACTGTCCCATTAGAACATCGACCTTGTGTCTGTGTTGAGCACTGTGCTCTGTATTGTCTTCTTTGTAACTACCCCAAGAGAAATTTCTGTCTGCATTACTGGCATTTTGTAGGAGCCGGCCTGACCATGGAATGATCTGCTGATTTCTGACTGATACGGACATGCTTACCATATACACTGAACAGAACCATTTCCTGTCGCAACCAGAAAGATTTGGGTATCTTTTGACTATGGTTGTATGCTGTTGTTAAATGTCATACACAATGAAGGATGAACTGAGGCTAAGAGACAAAGAACTCACTGACAAAAAAACAGAAAAAGGGGGTGAACACATCTGCAAAAAAAAAAAAAGCATGTGCCAAATGTTGTGTATGATGCAGATTTAAAAGTCATTATCATAATTTAAATAGAAACATAATGCTGCTCTGCTTAGCCTGCTGTCCCTTGGCCCTTTCTCACTGCAGATTTATAGCACCATGACTCCACTTTAATTGTCAATGGCTGCACCCTATGGAATCATGGAATTCATTGTTTAATGAGGCACTACAGCTTTCTGACAGAGAATTCTAAAAACCCCCCCCCGAACTCCAAATCCCAGAACTCCATAGGATGGAACCATGCCAGTTAAAATGGAATCATAGTGCTACAATAGTGCTGCGTAGGATGACAGGACCCCCTGTATAACTTCTGGGTTCCTTAAGATTCTTTTCCTAAACTAGGCATCTTTTCAATGAGAGGGTGCCTCCACACATAGATTGTTCCTGCTACAGAAGGACGTGTGGCCACCTTGAAGAGGGAACAGGGGTGTCAAGCAACAAGAAGGAAAGGAAGGTATTGCCTTCTCTGCTCTTTCAATGACATTTTCTTTCAATCCTTTTCTAACAATGCAGTACCTGAAATCTTCACTTGAACTTTGAAAATTCTCAGTGTAGATATCCAAACAGGCAAAATTACCAAGGTTATGTTAACTTAGCAAATATAAAAGTATGAATAATTTTCAGTGTCTTGCTTGGCATTTCAGAAGAATTCCAATCCTTGCTCACTGTCCTGCCCAAATGAGGAACACCAGAATTTGTAAACTGAAGACTGAAAATACTTCAGCTTTGCTTCTGTTTATTTTTGGGGGGGGGCAGGTGTTTTATATGTGTTTTGACAGGGGTTAAAATAACTAGCTTAGATGCATGCAAGGGCTTTTTTGTGGCAAAACTATAGAACTCTGCTTTTGATGCCTTCTCTTCCTGTTTTGTACTACAACCTCAGCCATTTCCACATGAGAGGCAAGGAGCAGTTCACCACGTGTCGAGAGCAGTGTATTTATACTCTGGTTCAGAAACTGCGCTGTCTGCAACCCCTCACTTACATCATACTACTATGGAGTATAGCGGTTGCTGCACCCACAACAGCAAGTCCCTTGCCACTCCCAAATCCCTCCTTCACCCTGCCTCACCATCACTGATTGGTCTGTTTTTTTAAAAAAAACACATTTTAAACATATTTCTGCATTGCTACATTTGTGCATAGGTAAGTATGTTCATTGATATGTGGAAAAAATACATCTTAATGGTCCATTACCAGATCCACTCTCTTCCACTGTCCGTTTAGCTCATGAAGACAATAATGATGGCAGTCTGTCCTTTGATGGGCAGAGAGAGATAGGGATAGAAATGACGGAGGGGATAGCTGTCCACTTCTGCACTGTGAATCAATGTTATACTTCTGCATGTAGGCGAAAAACAAAGCAGAACCAGTTTGGGAGATTTACATTGGATTTTTTCCAGTTTTCAGATACAGTGGTTTCTCGTTGCAGTGAACCGTGCTAGGAGCTGAAAAGTGCAGAACCAAGAGAAAAACTACGACACTAAAATGCTACAATGTGCAGATGAGAGGGTAAGAATTTGAGGCAACTACGAAATATCAACCTTGTGTGGAAATGGCCCTAGTTGGAATTAATGAATGAACTAGGCATTTTAAGCTTTTAATGCCTGAATCCCCTGTTTTTAGATAATTTTGTCTGGTGTCTCTGCTTGTATCTTTGTGCTTTGATTTCTTTAAACTTTTGTAAGGGTAAGTGATGAAAAGGCAGGCATTCTGATGTTGCTGGGCCACAGCTGCTGGCATTCCTTACCACTGGCTATGTTGCTAAGGTCTTCTGCAAATTGTAGTCCAACAATATCTGGAGAGCTGCACTTTGCTCACTACTGTGGTAAGCCATGCAATGAAAGTAACAGGCAATAGAAATTCCCTGGATTTTTTTTAAATATGTATTTTGTGGGACAGGTATGTGTGTGTGTGTGTGTGCGTGTGTGTGTGTGTGTGTGAGAGAGAGAGAGAAAGGATATTAAATTGTGTTGTATATTCAGACAAATAGGGCAAACTGTAAAATTTGAAAGTTGCTGCCTTTATTTCCAGACTACATATGGATTGAACTCCATAACCAGGGTCCCTTTCACTCCACACAATTGTAGCACTATAGACCACTTTAACTGCCATGGCTGTATCCTACGGAATCCTGAGGTTTGTAGTTTGGTGGAGCACTAGGGCCTTCTGGTTGAGAATTCTAGAATACAGTCCCGATAACCCTCCAGCCAGCATGGGTCAGTGACCATTCTGACTGGGAATTCATAAATAAATGAGACCATCAGACGATGCGTTATTTAACATTATAGGTCCTGTGCTCCTAAAAGTGACAGTTTGCTTAAGATACAGGTGATATAATACTTTGATGACTGATGTTTCCAAGACAGATGATATCTGCTATGGGTGTGATTCTGGATTGCTGACTGGTGTTTCAGGACCACTTTTACTAGCAATTTCTGTCGATTTGGTAATGGCTAGTGGAAAGCTATAACAAGAGTCCAACTGATGGCTCTAGCAAGATGTTCAGAATTTGCTAATAATGGATAGCTTTCTCTAGTTAGGAAAGGTTAGATGAAATCTACACAGATGGAATGCATTGTTGGCTGTTACTTGATTAATGTCTTTTGTGGAGAAGATTTTCTCAGAATGATGGTTACTTTCCCATCATATTCTCATCAATTACATGAAGAGGAGAAAGCCTCCCATTATAGCTTTCCATCACCCACCAGATCTACAGAGACTGCTGGTAAAAGCAGTCCTGAAAAAATTTTTTAGCAATCCAGGATCGTACCCATAGAAGATGTCATCTGCATTACACATTTCAGGAACCACAAGTCTAGAATCCTGGTGAAGAAGCTGGAACAACCAGTGGCCAGGTTACTTCAACTCAGAACATGGCAGCCTCTCTGATTTGTCCCTGTTTGGTACCAAGGTACCATCTCCTCCAGGCATTTTGGACAATAGGGAGAATTTCTGCATTCATAGACTTTAAGACATGGGGCCTTTCTACACTACACTGTTAACAGTGTTATTATTCCACATTCAACATCCTATGGGATCCTGGGATTTGAAGTTTACACAGAATGCTCTTGGGCCTCAGTAAACGACAAACCCCAGAATTCCATAGGATGTTGAAAGTGGAATAATAGCACTGTAACAGTGTAGTGCGGAAAGGCCCATGGCCTCAACTAGAGCATAATACTGTCATCCACTGAAGAATGTTGAAAACAGTGGTCTGAACTACCACACCAGATGCAGCTCAGTTTAATTTTTAACAGCTAAGAACGTAGAAGCTGAAATACTTTCCTCATTTCATGTTTTTTTAGTTCTGTTTGTTAATTACTTCAACATACAGAGAGAAAGAGAGAGAGATTAGCTGCATTCTTCTGGGATCCAGGACAAACTTGAGAGAAGTGCTGTTGGTTTGCTTTTTAAACACACACACACATCCAGACTTGGCATACACCCATTAAAATGAATGCAATTTAAATTAATGGTGACAATAGGTTACATGAATTTCAATGCATCCATTGAGTAGCATCTCAACATAATTATAAGACAAAAATGCCCCTTTAACTGCCATGGCAACATAAATAAAAAATAAACGACATCCTATGGAATCCTTAAGCTTGTAGTTTAGTGAGGCACTAGAGCCCTCTGTAAACTGCAAATCCCAGGACTCCATAGGATGGAACCATGGCAATTAAAGCAGAATCCTAGAGCTAATTATTAAAGAGAGAGAAAAGGGAGAGGACACGTGGAGGTTGGCAACCAGCAGTCAAATGGTACAGGGTTGCCAGGACTTGTGGTCATTTAATCTCTTCCTTCTTAGCTGGAAAGAATCAAACCAGGGCACAAGCCCCCTTCAATACACAACACACACACACACACACACATATATACCATGGAACTTTATTAAGGCTTAGCTGAATTCTGGAGAAAGTGTGTGGGACTATTCTGTCTTATGAGTGACAAATACAGGAGTAACAAATAACAGTTACCTAAATTGCTTCTAAAAGAGAAAAGTGATTGGGTTAAGAAAGGAAGAAGACTACCTTGGTATTCATATATGCAAAAATGTCTTGACAAAATGTTCCAGTTCCCAACACAGCAATTTGGAAAGTTACTACTGACATTAGTGACCCTGTGGGAATTATTTCAATCTATCAGCAATTTGTGTTCATGCATTGTGCATTCTATGGAAAAATCTAGTGCATTTTTGTCAGAAATAACTTATCCTTGCATTCTTCTTTCTAAAGCTCCTCTAAAGACAAAATAACCTAAAAGAAATTACTATACTAATTTTTCCCCCTGCACATTCCAGTAATTGTCACATTGTACCGGCCACAATTAGACTGAATGACAGTCTTTTCTCTGTTGATCATAGGGATTTCTTATATACACACAAACTGCAGCACAATATCAATCTCCTTCGGCTGGTTTTTCAAGCAACAACTGTGGCTGATTGCAAGTCATTTGAAAATACTGAGCCATGCATGAGCATGACAAAAGTCAATTTAGATGGATTTGCGAGAGCACAAAGACCTACAGATGTAACACAATTCAAAACACTGCATTTTGGCAGCATATGTTTCAATCCATAGCCCCTGCTATTTCATTAAATGATGTAAGGAGGTCAAAAGTTTAATAAACTTCAATTTTATGTGCATATTGAGTAACATTTTATATCTCATCCTAAATTAGCAAAGGTTGCGGTGACAATGATCAAGGTCAGTGGAGCAATTTATAGGGACGTTCCTCAGCTCCGCAGGAGCAAAATTAATCACTTGACTTTAGATCATGTCTTAGGACTATTAGATGACTTTGGGGATATAAATATACATTTGTTGTTTTTCCAAATACCTCCCTCATCTCTTTGAGGCCCAATTGAATTCACTTCTCAGACAGGCCATTAGTGCTCATGTCATGTTATATATCTCATTTAATCTTTGAGTAGCTTTCTTTACAGACCTTCTCAAGGCACTTCAAAGAGAGAGTCACCTACAAGATAAAAGAAAAGAGAACTGCTTAAGGTCATGTTTAAATAGAACAGTGGTAAAATGGGAAGACAAAAGGGAGTTCTTGATGGAAGGAAGAGGCAGTTCAGCAGAAGCTGGAAACCGTCAGCTGTATGAAATAATATAGGAAGGGAAGTCAAGTTTATGAGAAAGTAAACATTGCTCTGGATCAGATTGAAGCCCCATCTAGTCCAGTACCCATCCTCCAGAATAAGGTAGACAGATGCAAAGTATGATGGAGACTGGAGAGTGCTACTGGAGAAGGACAAGAACACATGCCTTCCATGCAGAACATCCCAGGTTATGCTTCAGTGTCTTAATCGAATAAAGGATGAGCAAAATCTTTTGGGGAGGCAACTGTATCAAGCATGACATACAAGAGAGACTGACATGAACCTAGTCTACCCATTGTGATGTATTTTGTCTGCAACACAGCTTCTGTTCCACATAGAGCCACCAAAGATGAACTCATATGATTGAAATATTATCACATTCTGAAAGGAGGTGTAGTGCACCCTCTCCTGAAGAGAACTTCCACTGAACAGAGGTATGTGAAAACCTCTCCCCTATAGCTATTATCTCCTTTTCTAATAAGGTGTTTGAGCATGTGGTGACTGGGAAACTTCAGGCATGCTTGGAGAAAAGTGATTATCTGCCTCCATCTCAGTCTGGTTTCAGGACAGGGCATGATATTAAACAACCTCACTCTGACTTATGACAGGAGGAATTCTACCCTGCTGACAGGGCCGCATGAAGGTTTTCATAGGCCTTCGACACTCTTGTATTTGACTCTCTGCCTTGCCTCAATAAACCCTTAGGGATGTTTCTGTAGACCCTAAATTCTGTTTTCATAAGCCCTAAAATTTTTGTAGTCTCTAGGCACTGTGCCTAAAGGTACCCAGGACTCTATAGTGTACACCTTGAACTAGAATATTACAGCTGTTTGAAAGAGAGTCTTAAGAACTTCATGGAACTACAAATCTCAGTAATCCATTAGATGGGGCCATGACAATTAAAGTGGTATCAAAGTGGCATATCTTGCTGAGTGGACAGATCATTTTTTTTTCTGCTGGTGAAAGCATTTCTAACAGACATATCATTATAGAATGCTCCTGCTGGTAGAAGAGACTGGAGCCTGCCCAAATAATTTATTTAGATGTGTTAATTGTATGCTATCCTGAAGTATCAAAATAGTTACAACACTGTGGAACACTATTTGGATCACAGCACTGGGGAAGAGTTAGGCGATATTTGGTCTTCCAGATGTTTTCTTCTATAAGTTTCATAATCCTTTACCATTGTCCATGTTGCCTCAGGCTAAAGGGAGCTGACATTCAAAACATCTAAAGAACTAAACATTCTTCATCTTTCCTGTGTAATGGCAACTACTGCATTCACAGGAAAGGAGGAGGAGAAGCATTACATGTCAAGGATGTTTACAGCTGTGACTCATGACTTAAATCCTAGAAGCTTGGTTGAGAGCATCTAGGCAAAAATTAAAGGGGAGAGAAACAACTGCAATGTCATTGTGCAAGCCTACTACAGACACCCAAGCCAGAATCTGGAGTATGATTTCCTGGAATAGATGTCTCAGAAAGGAGAGATGTAGTAGTAATGGGAGATTTCAAGTATCCTGATATTTGTTGGAAGTCCAACTCTGCCAAGAATATAAGGTCCAAGAAATTCCTCACTTGCCCTGAAGACAATTCCATTGTCTGAAAGGTGGAAAAGGCAACAAGGGGATCAGCTATATTAGATCTGATTCTAACCAACAATGATGACCTGGTTAATGAGGTAGAAGTGGAAGGTTCCTTAGGTGGAAATGACTACGTTCTCCCAAAGTTTGTTATACAGTGGAAAGGGGAAGCCAAGTGTAGTCAGACACACATTCTAGACATTAAAAAAGCTGATTTCAGTAAACTTGGGGAAATACTGTGTGTGATCCCATGGTGATGAATACTAAAAGAGAAGAGAGTTCATAATGGATGGGAGTTTCTTATAAATGAGATATTGAAGGTAAAATTTCAAATAGTTCCAGTAAAGAGGAAAAATGAGCGATATCTAAAGAATCCAGAATGGATGTCTAAAGAAGTTTCAACTGAGCTAAGATTTAAAAAGGACATGTACAAGAAATGCAAAAGAGGAATTCAAACAAATAGCTAGCATGTGTAGAAAAGCAAAAGAAAAGCTAAAGCACGGACTAAATTCAGCCTTGCTAGAGAGGTTAAAAACAATAAAAATGGCTTTTGGGGTTATGGCTGTAGCAAAAGGAAGAATAAGGAAATGGTAGCACCACTACATGGAAAAGAAGGCAAATGTTAAGAGGGGACAGAGAAAAGTCAATTTTACCCTGTTTACTGTGGCCCCTGGAAGGGACACCTAAATAACCAAAAAAGAACACACAATTTTGGGGAAGATTAGCTGGAGCACTCAAGTAAGCTAGCGAGAGACAGGGTAACTTAGCAGGATCTTGCAACCCAGCGTCTATGGGGTCAGGTCAGTCAAGCAGCCAGACGGGTTAAAGTAATAGAAATGATATTTTATTGCATATAACAAATATCAAAGACACCACAGTCACACAGCTAACTAAGAGATCAGAGGTTGAAATAAGGATAGAGACCTTCAGGGAAAATGGGTGATACGACACCTGTCCTGAAGCTTGAGTTCGTTGGTCTGGAGTCTCAGTACGTGGGACTGAGGGGACAGCTCACCAGATAAAGCGGCAGCAAGGCTTGATGGAAGTTCAGAGCGATCCGAGGAAGGTCTTGGAATCAGGGGTTTTTATAGGGTGAATTAGGACTGCAGACTCTGCCTTACTCGGGGAAAACAATGAGTTTTGGGTGCGAGACAATGTCTCCGAAAGGTCACAATTTAGCATGATTGAGTTAAGTCCGAATTGACAAAGAGGTAGACTGTATACAAATGCTCAATGCTTGGCCTTTAAGCTTCTAGCTTGCCAAGTTACCTGCTCAGGGCAGGGAGTCCTTTGAAACAGCGTGCATACATAATGAGGGTGTTTGCAGAGAGGTCTCCTAAAGCGAGGATCTAGCTATTTCTGGCCTGCCTGTATTGTCTTGGGATATTGCAACGTTTGATGGCCGAGCCTAGTTCTGGGCTTGTCCAGGGGCCTCTCAAACATGTGGAATGGGGTGGTGGAATAAAGCCGAATTATGACATCCAAGTGATATCTAGTGCTATCTCCGGGTAGGCCTAGGCTGCAGTAACATCAAAACTACTCAACATCTTTGCCTCCATCTCCTCTCAAAAGGAAAACAGTGATCAGCCTGGGGAAAGTGGAGCAGTGATGCAGTAAGGGAATTGCAGCTCAGAATAGGTAAAGAAATAGTCCAGGAATACCTGGCTACTTTAAATGAATTTAAGTCTTCAGGGCCAGATGAGCTATATTCAAGGATATTAGAGGAACTGTTAGAAATGATAACAGAACCACTGGGAACAATCCATTCTAATATCAGTACTTTCCTTCAAGTTGTTCTCAAAATATCCTATCAATTTCTTTTGGCATCTCTCCACAACCTTTCAACCCTAACCTTTCATTCAACCTCCAATTGTAGACCCTTTTTTCCCCTTTAAAATTAAAATCACCAGATTATGATCAGAAAAAAGTCTTACAACTCAATGATTCTAAGTGGTACATAATGGAGAATTTTCAGCCAGATAAGCGGAGAGCAAGAATGGCCCAGAAGGAGAAAAGTCCATAATAATGGAACATGCATCAGGAGCTTTAAACTGTGCAAGGAACCTCCATGGATACAAAAATCTTGCCATTGCAAAGATTCAACTGACATGTCTGGTGAAATTGCAAAGACTATGAGGATGGTGTAAAATGTTTGGCCCCACAGCCTAGCTGTATGTTGGCTATATCTGTTAGAAACACTTGAATAGAGCAGGCTTATCTGTGATAATTCATACCAATAAAGGTGACAAAGCAAGCCTATAAATGACAAATTCTCTGTAGACTTTTCCATTCTTCAAGCGCAATGGTTTACATTCCAGGTCAGGTAGACTTGCTACAGTATTCAAAATGTAGAACTTGGAAATTGTACACCACAAGTAGCACTCAGGCAGCTGGCTTTAGCAATAGAAAATGATTGCCACAGCCTCTGCTGGTATCTAGGCAGGAGAACCCATGGCAAAGAACTCACCAAATACAAAACCATCCTGGATGTGCATTGGCAGGGTAGAACGTATGTGGAAGGACATCTGAAAAGAAAACAAGTAGTCTGGGCTAAATACAATGGAGTAGGCCCATTGATTCCACTGCTATCTGGTAAATACATAAATATGTTCCAGTGATTCAGTGGGTCTACTATAGCTGGAACCAATAACTGGATTTAACCAGTGGTTTGGCAAAGCCCAATCTTACAGGGTTTAAATGCTGGGACCTTTGATTAGTAGGGACAATGACATCATCTGCCGCTATACGCCTTGGATTCATAGAATCATAGAGTTGGAGGAGACCCCAGAGGCCATCAAGTCCAACCCCCTGTTATGCAGGAACACCCATTAAAGCATTCGCAACAGATGGCCATCCAGCTTCTGCTTAAAAACCTCCAAAGAAGGAGACTCAACCACACTCTGAGGCAGCATATTCCACTGCCAGACAGCTCTGACCGTCACGAAGTTCTTCCTGAGGTTCAAGTGGAATCTCCTTTCCTGCAGCTTGAATCCATTGCTCCTTGTCCTAGGCTCTGGAGCGGTAGAGAACAAGCCTGCTCCCTCCTCAACATGACATCCCTTCAAATATTTAAACATGGCTATCATGTCCCCTCTTCACCTTCTCTTCTGCAGACTAAACATACCCAGCTTCCTAAGCCGTTCTTCATAGGGCATGGCTTCCAGACCCTTCCCCATTTTGGTCGCCCTCCTCTGGACATGTTCCAGCTTGTCGACATCCTTCTTGAATTGAGGTGCCCAGAACTGGACACAGTATTCCAAATGAGGCCTAACCAATGCAGAATAGAGTGGTACCATTACCTCCCTCGATCTAGACACCATACTCCTATTGATGCACCCAAGAATCACGTTGGCTTTCTTGGCTGCCGCGTCACACTGCTGACTCATGTTCAGTTTGTGATCTACCAAGACTCCTAGATCCTTTTCACATGTACTGCTATCTGGCCACACGTCCCCCATCCTATACTTGTGACTTTCATTTTTTCTGACCAAGTGCAGGACCCTACATTTCTCTCTGTTGAAATTCATTTTGTTAGCTTTGGCCCAGCTCTCCAATCTGTCAAGGTCGTATAGAAATCTGATTCTATCTTCTGGTGTGTTAGCATCCCCCCCCAGTTTGGTATCATCTGCAAATTTGATCAACATGCTCTCCACTCCTTCATCCAAGTCATTGATGAAGATGTTGAATAGCACTGGGCCCAGGACTGAACCCTGTGGCACCCCACTAGTCACTTCTCTCCTGGATGAAAAGCAGCCATTCGTGATCACCCTTTGGGTGCGATCAGTCAACCAATTACAAATCCAACTAACAGTAGCCCCACCCAGCCCGCACTTTACTAGCTTCTTTGCAAGAATGTCATGTGGAACTTTGTCAAAGGCCTTACTGAGGTCAAGATATGCTACATCTACAGCATTCCATTCGTCTATCATGGCTGTAACCCTATCATAAAAAGAGATAAGATTAGTCTGGCATGACTTATTTCTGAGAAATCCATGCTGGCTTTTAGTGATTACGAATTCTATCACTCCTTCTGAGTTTTGCTGCTATACCCACAATTGATAAAGGAGAAACAGATTTTCCTAGCAGCAATGTATTCTAAGAAGCTAACCGTGTTGCAATACAAAATATTTTGGTGTAGGTTTAGTGTTGACTGACCAAAACCTATTAAATGTACAAAAGCCCCACTCCTGGTGATATGCAAATAGATAGACAGACAGATGCTGTAAATGGATAGAACGAGCTGCCTGCATTTTAAAATTCGTCTTTGGAGATATTGCTAATGTAATGTAATGTAATGATGAGGGTGTGCAGCTCTTTACCATTAAACTGCTGACTCTAGTTTTCTATTTTCAGGACTGGAATGCTTTTTTTGTGATTCCATGAATGTATTGGGAGAAAGGGAGGACTTTGAATCCAAGCATCCCCAGATCCATCCCTGAACACACCCTTCTGCCCCTATGGCTGTCAGAGAACATACTATGGAGAGGTAAGTGTAGCTCAGGTTTCCTATAACCATAGGAAACAGGCTTGTGGTATCAGATCTCTGTTTCTAGCCCCAGATCAACTCTTTGCCTTTAGAGAAGAGATTCACATCACTACATGGCCTCCTGGAAATCTTCCTAAGAAATGAAGAATTGTAACTTTAATATTTGAGCATTCTGGAAAGGTCTTTTTTTTTTTAAGGCTGAACTTTCTCTCCCTAAGCCAAATTATATGGGTTTTATGACCCTCTTTGGAGAACCCTGTATAAATCTGCTTACCCAAGGATAATTCAAAAATGATTGTCTTTGATGGGCTAACAAATATTTGATTGTACCTTGCTCACTGACACCCAGACAGAGAAAAGTGTGTGTATGTGTGTCTGTGCGCACACACACACATACACACACACACACTCCTCCATGCTTAAAAGCTGGATCTATATCTGGGAATGTACCAAACTGTCTGAGACATTTCTCTAGCTTTGTTATTCAAAATTCCTCAGATGTCTTACATGAGAAAGAACCGCTATATGTGGTCTGAATGTCCCTTTAGCCTAAAGTCAAAGTCAAACGTACTTATACAAAACAATTGGCACATTTTGCTGTATCTTGTCAAAATCCAATCATTATTGATGTATTTATTTATTTAGTGAGAGTTGCCCTGTAGCCAAAGCTCTCAATGTGTTGCACGTAGATGTTTAAGCTGATCGAAACCCCCTTTTCTTAATTCATTTCAAATTTCCCGTCATCCCACATCTCTGTGGCAGCTGAAGCTCTTAACACTTCAGTGGCAACTCGCATCTGCATTACACTTAGCAACACTTGTCTTTTTTCTGTGACTGGTTTCCTCTTTCAAACTAAAAGGAAAAGGTCACCTCCATTTTTTTCTATAGAGAGGTATACATCCTGTGCTTTTCCAGTCATTGTCTTCTCTTTTGTTCAGTTCTTTCTTTACTATGAGATAAATAGCCATTCCTCTAACAGAGTTACCCTCTCAACTAAAAAGAACACCATTTATGAATTGATTGTGAAAAATGCCTCAATACAGCTTTAATTAATTTCTGCTTTTTTAGCACATGAGAAGAATCAGCAAATATAAAAATATCAGGGATTTTAACATAGCACATGATATAGTCAAAGTTATAAATCTGTCTAAAGTGATCCAAGGAACTAGAATGCAGGGGACAGCAAAAGCTGTCTGTTATTTGGACTGAGGCTTACTCTAACTGTAGCCTAATAATAGCAATGAAACACACATTATTTCCAGACAAGTAGCATGATGTCATGAACATACTTAGCTGTCTTTATTAAACTGAATTGCAACAGAAGTGGCATCAGGATACATTCTTGATACTGGAATAACACTACATTTTATTAGGATCTTATACTTCTTGAGTCAATTTAAGTGAATGCAACTGCTGATCAATTAAGATAACCAACTTTAGCAGACAGCTAGAGAAGTAAATCAGATTGTCGCTTCACATCAACACACAGTTACTTGAAATTATTACCCAAAACCCCTGCAGCAACCACCACAACCTTTTATTAGGTGTCTTGTATATAAATGAACTAACTACTGTAAGTCACATGATGTGAAAAATTATTTCTCTAAACGGTTATCTTTATTTAATGCTTATTGTATACCGTATATAGTAAAATGCTACATATAACTTCCAAACTTTTTCAGATCCACTGTAAATAAATATGTCCTGGTCACCACTGAACATGCAGCAACTATTCCAGTTGCTGACTAACTTAGGTGATTTTTGCACTAGAGTAGACTGTTACAGTTCTGTTATTCCACTTCCAACATCCTATGGAATCCTGGGATTTGCAGTTTAGGGAGGGGCATTTAGAATTCTCAGCCAGAAAGCTCTTTGGCCTCAGTAAACTACAACCCCAGAATTCCACCAGATGTTGAAAGTGGAATAATAGCACTATAACAGTGTCGTGCAGAAATGCCCTCACAGCACAGGCCTTTAGAGTTTCTACTCAGAAGTAAGCCCGACTGATTTTATTGGGCTGGCCGGCAGGTAAGCAGATACAGGATTATACCCTTATTTTCTGGTTTGGTAAACACTAACCGAACAAAATCCTTTCATTGTTGACATTTCCAGTGTATGAACACTTACTCCTAATCATGCTATGTCTTGTCCCCAAATTTTGCATTTTTCATTCAGCAAAATAACTGCAAATGTCATATATTAGAAGACTTGAAACACCCATTTCTGTTTGGTTGTCTTAAGACCCCCATCTTTTATTCATAGCGTCTCTCATGGTGCTGGAAGGCAGACTGTGTTGCTATAGCAATGCCCTGCATATCCTTGTGGAGAGCTTACAGTTTCACTTTTTTTAAAAAAACAACAACAAAGAGCCATTGATAACACATGTTGCCAAAGATTACAGAAGTTGAATGCTAAAATGGAAATATTTCTCTTTTATAGAGTTGCACTGTGGATGTGTCCTGCAAATTCAAAGAAACAGGTAAGGGTATAACCTCTTTATAAAGAATGGTGAATAGTTTGGTTTTGCAACATTATTCAGAATGAAATGCAACCTTGGTTTTTATGATTTTACTGAAATACATTGGGTGTCTCAGAATGGATAAATGCTTAAAGATTTTTTCTTAAAGGGAACATTGCTAAAAAAGAAATTAAATATTATCTCAGTATCCAAGTAATATCTGATGAGAATCACACTCAGGTCTGAAAGCAGTCTCTTAAGAAATCTTGAGCCATCCAGAGGTAATATTAAGTGAGTCTGAAGTATGTCCTCTTAAGCCCTAGAGTCTCTGAAACATTTTAGTCATCCCAATTGATTTTATTCCCTTCGTGTTTTCTGAAACTGACACTAAAATAAACCCAAACTGGCTAACAATCTGAAAAGTGACAAGAGAAGGTGAAGCACACCAGTTCACAAGTATGAAGATGCAGGAAGGTGAAATCCAAGGAAAAGGAAGAAAACTTTGTAGTGCAAATACCAGGTAAATGCAAAGCGCAAAATCTTACCTTGCTGTATACACTTTGCCTGTTAGAAATAGAAATGGAATGTGCAAACTAGGAGTTAGCAAGAGGAGTTTTTTCCTCCTTGATTCCTCTGTAGCACTCCAAAGATGGGAAATGCTCTTTTACCTATTGTCTGTCTGCTTGCCTGCCTGCCTCTTCCCTCGCTTTCCCATCTCTCTGTTAACTATAAGCAGTTCAAAAAAGCTTCAGAAGACAGAAAAGAGTCCGATCAGAGGAAGAGACTATTTAGAACAGCATTCTGTTCATGCAGTGGTAAATCAGATGCTTCAGGGAAAGGCCTCAAGCCGGATAGTAACATTCTTCTAAATAAGCAAGCTAGTTCTTTTCCTATGTTGCTTATCCATTGCAGCAAAAGAATTGTAAAGCAGTCACAGAATGATTTTCATACGAAGTCTCTGTAACCTGTCTAGAATAACTCTCCTGAATGTCCCTATTTGACAGGGATGGCCCCAATCAATTACCTGCTTCTCCAGTTTCTCAGTTGCATTCAAAATGTACCAGTTTTTTTCCTCCTCTCCCACTTTGTCCCTTTGTCTTCAGTTAACTTCAATTGCTGCAAACTGAGTAGTTTGCATTCATTTAACTTAGCAAGAGAGGAGGTGGCAGAGTCTTGCACTTTCTAAATTCGGTATATAAATTCCAGAGTTTCTCAGCTTAAAATACAATCCTCCCTCCACATTCGTGGATTTGACCTTCATGAATTTGATTATTCGCGAGGCACATGCTTGCTTTCTCCCACACACACACAATTTTCCTCCTCCCATCCCTTGCATTTTTCACCCCAGGCTTGCCAGGCTTGTGTTTAAAATGTATGGGTTTTTTTGCCTTTTAGGTGAGCAAAGCCCCCTCCCACTTCTAAAGGTGGGGACTTTCTGCCATGTGGTTGCACATTCTGTTGTGTATTGGGTGCTGAGTGGTCAGATGCTCTCTGTGCTCCTACTCCTCCTTTCTCAAGATGGCCACCGGAAGTGATTAGAACTCCAGAACTCTCCTTTTCTCTGTCTGAGGGGAAAGTACTGGTAAGCCTTTTGAGTTGTCTTTTTAATCCCCTCCCAACTCCAGGGGCAGAGACAAAGGAATGGGAGAGGAGAAGCTCTGGAGAGGAATGGGATGGGAATTGTGGCGGGGAGAGTTATTTGTAGTTTTTCTACTTTCGTGAGGGTTTTGTGCCCTGAACCCTCACGAATGTGGAGGGGCTACTTTAATAGTTTTATGTATTCTTCCTCATTAAGGATATTTGCCTTTAGCTGCTGGGCCACATCCTTTTGACCACACTCTGATGTGGGGTTGTCACAGGGGTCCCAGTTTTCATCTATGAAATGTTGGAGTCAGTTCTGTACTACCTTGGCATACGCAGGGTGATATTTTCCATAGATTTACAAAGAAACAACAAGAAAATACCACACAATTCTATTTGATTCCATTATAGTTTTCAGGCTGTGGTATGAAGCAGTCATGGTCCTGCCACCTCTGTTTATGGACATTCATTGCCCTTTGTTGGCCAGTGTCTGTCTAACTTGAGTGCCTTTTTGTTTCCTGCTTTGGTCACCTGATCTTCCACATTTCTAAACAGAATCATTACCTAATAGGCAGTTTAACATCATAAATCCCCTTATAAGACTGCATCTCTTATAAGATTGCATCCAGATTGATTAAAAAGATCAGAAAGTCTCAGATTTTGTTCCTATTCTTTCTGGTTTTATTTTGGAGATCCATGTTTTGTTTGTCCCAGAATATTTTCTGCCAGCTCGCAGTACAATCAGAGACTTTTTTGTACAAGCTCCTCGGGTTTGTTTATTTTAACCCAATATAGATTCAGAGCTAGTGTATTGTAGTGGTTTGAGTGTTGGGTTATGACTGTGGAGACTAGGATTCAAATCCTGTCTCAGCCATGGAAACCCACTGGTGACCTTGGGTGTATCACACTCTCTCAGCCTCAGAGGAAGGCAAACACAAACCTCCTCTGAAAAAATCTTGCCAAGAAAACCCTATGATATGGTCACCAAAAGTCAGAAGCTATGTGAAGGCACACAAAAAAAATGAAGCAAATCAGAAAGAGAAGGAATAAAATCTGTGACTTTTCAGTCAGTTTGGGTGCAGCCTGATAGCTCATCTTATAGAGAAATAAATTATTTAGATTGTTTTAAGTAATTGAGGTGGAGGTGGTGAAGTGAAATGGATATATATCTTTAGCAAATAAGAATACACTGCTTGTTAAAAAGTTTGAAAGTAGGAAGAAAAATGCTCCAGGAAGAAAAGGGAAAAAACAAGTTAGACAGGATCTATTTGATAGAGGCTAGCTAGGAACAAGAGTTAGGCAAAGGGCCCTTTGTACTCTGGTACAACACAAAGTTGAAAAGTAAGATTTCATGGCAGAGATAAGCAAATTATGCAGTTTTTGAAAGATTAATCTGTAGTCTATGTCAATGTGGGTTTTATCCAATGGAAATTATAAATGCATATGAAAAATTGTTGAGGGTGTATAAATTCCAGACAAAAATTGTATTCATAATAGACATATTTCAAGAGAGAGCTCAGTCAGTCCAATGGCACAATTAATTAATTTAATTATTAATTAAAGATTCCCCTTTTTTACTTCACTCCAATTCTCTGAGTTGTTTTGATTGGCTCCATAGCTTAGGGAGAGGCAGTTTTGCAGCAACAGCCTTAAAGTGCTGGAATTGCAGGATATTTTATAATGGGAGAATAAGTAAGCAGCTCTATAATCTTTCTTGCTGATTACTGAATTGAACAAATCAGTTATATGTTTATGTACTTCTCTTAGGGAGGATAATTATATTACATAGACAATTCAATCTTTGTTGTCAACCGCTGTCTAGTTGACTTTTACTTATGGTGACCCTTTGAATGAGAGATCTCCAAATCACCGTATCATCAACAGCCTTGCTCGGGTCTTGCAGACTCAGGGGCGTGGTTTCCTTGAATCTATCCATCTATAATATGGTCTTCCTCTTTTTCTACCACCTTCTACCTTATTGTTGTTGTGTGCCTTCAAGTCATTTCTGGCTTATGCCAATCCTAAGGCAAATGTATTACAGGGTTTTTGGAGCTGAGACTGAATGACACACCCAAGGTCACCTACTGAGTTTCCATGGCTGAGTGGAGAACTGAACCCTGGTCTCCAAGAGCACAGTCCAACACTCAAACCACTATACCACACTGGCTCAAAGCATTACCTTATCTTATCAAGCATTATTGTCTTTTTCTAGTGAGTCATGTTGTCTCGTGATATGCCCAAAGTATGGCAGTCTCAATTCAGTCATCTTGGCTTCAAGGGAGAATTTAAACATGATTTGCCCAAGGAACATTCTTATCAAAAATATTTCATTCTTAGCCTTGTTTCTATAGACATTTCTACTGCCCCCATTTAGAGACTGATTAATGCTTTACCCAGGCAAAGGGTAAGGATGTAGTCCTTATGTTCTTTTGGTCAGTAGATGCATTTGCCTTGCACCTCATGTACCCCAAAATCAAGAATCAGGGATTCTTGGTCTGGCTACTAGCCACCAAGCCTGAATAAACATCATTATGATGAGAAGCTTTCTGTTGTGCACATACTGCGTTCTCATATTTTTCTGCAACCCCTGGGCTTCTTTCTGTAATAAGTAATAGTAAACAGGGATAACTTATGTAACTCTGTTTACGATTACTTATGTTATAGGACCCTATTCTATAAGCAGATATACTGAAAGGAGCAGGCCTGAATTCATTCTGTTGTTGTTGTTGTTGTGTGCCTTCAAGTCATTTCCAATTTAAGGCAAACATATGTGGTTTTCTAGCACTGCGAGTCTATGATGCACCTTCATTCTATACCCTTCCCCCAAAACCCTGAGAGACTTGTGATAATCTTTTTGTGTTAAAAACGTTCAATAAGTGGGGCATCTAAGTTGATTTCTTATCTTAGTTGTATGTTCAATGATCCTTGAGCTAAGATATCTAGATGTCTGTCTTACATAAATTTTCAGACATGGATACTGGATAATATCAAAACATAGTTAGTGAAGGATTTCAGTTGATAATTGCAGTTAGTGATAGGGTGAATAAACTTCTTAATATGCGGACTTTGTAGACAGCAGGAACAACACCCACACTGATAATGGACTTTTGCAACAGGAGGAATTGGAATAAGATGGAAAAAAGTCATTGGCCATTTCCGCACTATACTGTTATAGTGGCATTATTCCACTTTCAACATCCTATGGAATCCTGGGGTTTGCAGTTTAGGGAGGGGCCGGAGTACTCATGTACTCATTTCTCTTGTAAATCTGAAGTCCGATATCAAAAAATAACGGGGGTTCTTTCACAGCCTGGTATATTTTGAACCACATGGAAGTGTCTAAGAATGCCCCCTGGCATTCCCAACACTCAAAACTGCTTTTCCTGCTGTCCTTCTACACACCAGCCATCTAAGTGCCCATGGGCATCCAATTACAAACAGATATTCAGCTATTAAAAAAACACCACTACTTTCTAGTGACTAATGAAGTATCAAAAAGTAAGGATCCTATACCTTTAACCAGCAATGAACCTAACAAAGGAATAGCCACCAGTAGCTGTAGCAATACAACAAAGTAGTATGTTACAGATAACTTCATATAACCCCAGTAGAACCCATGTTATAAAATGTTTTGTTTAAATTTTCCACCACTTCCTTTGGACCTGCTGATGTCTCCATTCATTGGCAGAGGGGGATAGGGAAGTATTCCTTATATCTATGCCATTTAAATTTGTAAATTTATTACATTTATTTGAACCAGAATCTCATAAAATGACTAGTAAATTCATACAGACATTTCTGTGGTGCCCATGCAACCATCTGATAAGATCAGGCATTATTGAGGCTTTCTAAGAGGGATTACAGTAAAAATGGGGAAAGGAGGAGTGTGCTGGCCCTATGTCATCTCCACTTCTGTCACCATCTCTCTGGGTGAGGTGCAAGGAAAACCAGTGAAAAGTTTGATCAGGAAATCAATAACTCTGTGGGATAGTTTGGATTGCTATTCCCAGGTTTAACATAGTCTCTAACATCTCATCTGTTTCCTGTGTGGACCATCATCTTGCCGGATTCCAAGCATTCCTTGAAGAAGACAGTCTCTAGTCTTTGTAGGAGCAGAATTATGGGACACAATGTACAGTCACTGTTCTGTACAATTGTTTTGTGAGAAACAAGCCTGCCCCTCCCTACCTTTGAATGTGTTTAGTCAATGAGTAAAGTCTCAAACCTATGACTGACATATGTGAACTGTCCTCTCATCGTTCAGGTCTCTGGTTCTCTGGACGAATGTTACAACTCTGCTAGCTTTTGGATGAAAGTCTAGCTGTAGTCTGTTTTGCAGAACTACTTGCAAAGAATACACTGAAAGCAATGGAGTCACTGAAATGATGGAAGAGTGATGCAATAACCCAAGGTAAACTCTGCAACACAGTGATTAGTATTTATGGCCCCCTGGGCCCCTCAGATCACACCATTTTAAAAATCATCATCATAATCATAGTCATCACCACCACCACCCCTCAAATGCCATTATAAGACATACGGCACACATTGTCGGCGTGTTTTCAGGGTGAGCTGGCCAGGTGAGGCTTTGTTTCCAACAGAAAATGATCCACTTGACCTCTAAATCACTTTTTGTTGGGAAAAAAAAGTCCGCTTAGTGCCTAAAATGTATCAGAGAAGGCCCTAAAATGCTGGAATCCCCCCTCCCCCCACAGAAGCCATTGGGGAAAATTTAGGGGCAAAAAAAAAAAAAAATTTAGGGAATGTAGCAGAAGGGTGTCCTCCTTCCAAGGTTCTCTGGGGGCTAATGTTGTCCCAAAATCTTAAAAACTATTCACCTCCTCTTTATAAGAACTTTGACTGGCAGGCAGGCTCCCAAAACAGAATCACTCTTCTGAGATGGGAACAATGCACTGCATCATTTTATTAGGGTCCCACTTGTATTCTCTAAATGGTATAAATAGAAAAAATGTATTCAGGTGTATTGTATGTATTTGAGTTGTTGCTAGGAAAGGTGTAAATTGCCTCTGTGCTTTGGTCAGCCAGTGTCATGAACCGCTGCCACGCAAAATGAACAGTTTGATATCACTTTAACTGTCATGAATTCATCTATGAAATCCTGGATTTCAGGTTTGGTGAGGTGCTTAGCACTGTTTACTAGAGAGCTCTAGTAAACACTCCCCTGAACTACAGCATTAGAGCTCTTTCACAATGAAGATTAAGTATTTTACTACACTACAATATTCAGGATTCCATAAGATGGAAACATGGCAGATACAATGGGATCAAAGTGCTATAAACTTGTAGTACGGATACATCCTCAGTATCATTTGGATCTGCCTTTAACTGCTGCCGTATGTGGTGAGTCATCAGAGGTTTAGCTAAAGGGCCTCACTTTGCCCTCCCAAATAATTCTCCCCTCCTTGTTAAATTTTTCCTTCAGTCCCCAAATTCCTAGTATTGCAGTAACCTAAAACTTGAATGGAGCATTCAGAAATACAGTCTAGGCATCCAAAGAAAAGGGACTGGCAAAGCTATCAATGGAATGAGAACCCAGCAAATATACTCACTTTCTCATTCTCTGAACTGCAAGAAATTTGGAGAAAATTTCATGGGGATAGAATTTTTATTTGCTGGGGGCAAGGCCCTCATTTACACACACACACACACACACACACACACACACACACACACACACCAAGATACACACCAGTGAGTCACCAAACTGCAGGTTGTAGGACTGAATTACTGTCAGGCCCTAAACTAACTCCACCCAACCATACTAGGTCCTTTCAAAAAGGAAAGAGTGTAAGAATTTCAGCAAAGGTTTGGCATCTGAGAAAGAAACCATTCTAGTAGCATGTGTCTTCAGTTACCCTCACACAGAGTGGGAAGTGTGCATACTGGTCACAGCAAGAATACTGTAAATGACCATGCTCTAGAACTATTAGTCATGAGAGAGAACACTGGACTTAATCCAGAGGAATGCCTAGGACCTCCTGTGATGAGACTCAAGTGTTAATGAACCAATGAGATACAAAGGCCCTTTCCTCACCAGACAATTAGAACAGGGCGGTGCGTCCTCTCACGGAGGTCGTCTGCACCTTGGAGCAGACTAGGAGCGGACTACTTACCAGAGATGCACACCTCAGTCCACTCCAAAATGACCCCAAGTGGTCCTCCAGTGTGTTTTCTAAACACTGCAAAAAACAGGTCTTTATTTTCCTGGAATGCGCCATTGCGTTCCTGCTCCTTTGTGCAGATTCACAAGCTCACATCAATGTGAGCCTGCGATCTGCGGAGGGCGGGCTTTAGGCATGGCGAGCTTCAGCGGTTGGTCAGGACCCATGACCAACCGGAAGCCGCCACTTTGGAAGCCCGAAGCCACCAGTTTGGAAGCCGGAGCAGTGCGGATCTACAGACTTCGCACTGCTCCGATTAGCCCTGGACCAAGGAGGGGCCCTGAGGAAGGGCTTCAGGGACAGTCCGCGTTGCTTTGGACCCCAGAAGAAGTAACGGCACGGAGCGATTCCCTCGCCTCGTGTGGAAAGGGCCAAAGACTATAGTGTTGTTAAATTCAGCATACAGTTGAATGGATAACTGCCAACACGATCACATCTGATTTCAAAAGAAGAGATTTCTGAAAAATGAAAAGACTGATGAAAAGGAAGCTGAAGGGAAAGTCAAGAGGGTCAAATCTCTCCAGGAAACTTGGTGGTTATTCAAAATAATAATAATGGGCGCTCAGCTAGAATGTATACAGCAAAGGTATCACCACGTGGAAGAGGATGCTACAATGGTTAAAAAGCAATGACATTGACAAGAAGGTTACCTTCATGAAACTGAAGCCTTGCCCAGAAGAGAAGCACAAGCAAAACAAAAAGTACGTGAAATTTGACCCCCCCCCCAAAAGCAAGCAGACAATAGGTGCAAAAGAAGAAAGAAGTAGAGAAGCACTTCATTAAATCATTAAAGCCAATAATAAAACATTCTTTGTCAGAAGTAGAAAAGTAGCTAGGGAATTGTGAAATAACAGAGGATTTAAGGTGTGCTGATGGACAATGAGGAGATAGTAAAAACTGAATGAATTCTTAGGATACATTTTCAGTTCACAAACTCATGCCTAGACTGATTTTTTGAAGGAGGAACAGGAGAAATAGTGGTGATAAGAACTTGACATCTATTCGGAGGTTACGATAGCCTAGCCCCATCCATCCCCCACTGATATATTAAAATGTTACAGATCACTGGATCTGGATGCTGTCTATTGAAATATAAAATTTTTAATCTAACAGGAGTATTTTTAAAAAATTAGGGATCCAGGGGGTGGTCAGTAAATTCAGTGGCAGCTGGTGATTTCCATGTAGAGTGAATATGCTTATAGTTTCACTCCTAGGCCCTTTCCACATGAGGGAATTAAAACGTGCCAGTGTGTCCTATCATGGAGTTGTCTGCACCTTGGAGCGGACTAGGTCCAGACTATTTACCTTAGTTCCACACCTCAGTCTGCTCCAAAACACTCCCAAGTGGTCCTCCAGCGCGCTTTTTGAAGAACGGAAGAAAACCGGTCTTTTATTTTTCAGAGCGTGCCATTGCGTTCCTGCTTACTTGTGCAGATGTGGGGGTTCACACCAGTGCGAGCCTGTGATCTGCGGAGGGCAGGTTGTAGGCGTGGCGAGCTTCAGCGGTTGGTTTGGATCCAGAAACAACTGGAAGCCACCATTTTGTCAGCCAGAACAGTGCGGATCTAAGACCTTGCACTGCTCCAATTCAGCCTGGACCAAACGGAGGAGCCCTGAGGAAGGGCTTTAGGGAGAGTCTGCATTATTGCAGACCCAGAAGAAGTGGTAACTAATGGCACAGAGCGATTCCCTCGCCTCATGCGGAAATGGCCATAATGTCATGTCATGTTTGGTTTCAGTTTTGTCCAATTGTCATACTCTTTTTTTTCATTTTGGGGTTTCTAGGGAGTCAATTTTTTCATTTTTTAGCTGGCTGGTGGGAGAATTACATGATCAACTATAGAGTTTAAATTGTGCTGGGGATCAGACCATAAACTGTCCATACCTGAGGCAAAATGGGATAAACTGTGGGTTTCTTCTCCTTTTAGATCTATATCTGCACGAATGAGGGAGTGTTCTTTTAAACTCCTTCATCACTGACAACTTTTTCCCACTGAGGTAGTTTGTACATATGGCATGGTATCCCCCACTTTGTGGGTTAAGAAGGGGCACTCATGCATATATGGATTGATCTGAGGAACAGAGTTTTGGAAATTTTGAACAGTGTTACACGTCAACATATACACTATTGAAAAGTGTTATTTATTCCACAAAAATTAACGTCTCTCTCTCTCGCTTTCTCTCTCGCTTTCTTTCTGATTATGGCTCAACAAGAAGTAACTAAGTTCTGGAAATCATTTGACAATCCATCTATTGAAAATTGCTTGGTTAGAATTTAATCTGCTACCATTTCAGATAAGTGTTCTTGTCAACAGGGAGCACAGAAAGTCATAATAAACAGGTAAGTTTTTTTGTGTTTGATATCCAATCATTATGCATGTCATTGCTATAAGCTATCAAAATGAACCCGTAACCCATCAACTGAGCTTCTGAGTAGATGTTCTTTGGAACCGTTGATCCTGCTTCAGCATTAAGAGATACTTGATTTTATATGAAAACAACTTTCAGAACACAAGGTTGAGAGCCTTTCTCATCGTTATGTACTGCTTGAGTTCTACCAGTAGTGATCACATCTAAGTTTCTTTCTGTGTTCCTTTATTAGTTGTTTTTTTGTTTTGTTTTGTTTTGTTTTTTGTTACTATCCCACCTATTTACATTTTTTCCAGGTCTTCCAGTAATTACTCTAATGGTATGTATTTTCTTCTGATAATTCTTTACAAATGAATTGGTTGCTGTCTAAAGATCAGGAATGTACAAATAAAAGGAAGTTTCCCATAACAGATGGATGTGAGACGTGGATTCCACGGAAAACTGCATTAAGAACGGTACTTTTTAACTTGTTCACGAATCACCAAGTGGAGGATGCTGAAGTAGCCAGATTTGATTAAAAAAAAAAGAACAGAATTATTCGGGGTGGTAAAATCAAATGGAAATGGACATAGAATGTCTCCAAAATGAGTGAATGGGAAATAAAATGACAAATGCAGTACTATGTGTATGAAGTAGCTCAGAGATGAGCAACTGCAGTGGATTTGAGGGGCAAAATTTACACTCACGAAAGCCTCTGGTGGCCACATGGACTGGGATGATCCAATAAAGGTGAATGGGAGAAAATTAGGAAACAGAAGGGACTGTGTCAGAATGTGGTTAAATGATGGAGTTTGATGTCACATGATGTGGTGATGGCCACCTACAGAGGGCTATTAAAAGGGTGTTATAGAGAATTAGACAAACTTTTGAGGATAAGGCTATGAAAAACTCAAGGGGAATAAACTCCCTCAAAAGATCTTCTTTTGGAGATCTTTAAACAGAGGTTGGATGGCCAACTCTTAGGAGTGGTTTGATGGACTTTACTGTAAGAACTGTTCGACAATGGGACAGACTACCTTGGAAGAATGGTGAAATCTCCTTCTGTGGAGGTCTTTAAACAGAGGTTAGATGGACATTGAGATATGGCAGGGGTTGGACTAGTTGGGCCCTGCAATCCCTACCAACTCTATGATTCTAAGGATACTTCCAGACAAAGGTTTCTATTGTTCACAAAGAAAAAGTTTTGGCCAGAAGCCTATTGGGTCAAACTGTTCACACAATGGACCCTCACACAAACAATCTGACATTTTTCACTATTCATTAGAGAGGCAGCCCAGACCTCATTGCTGAAAAGGAACGCCGTACTCATCAATGATGATGGCTGCATGTGCAGTTGTGAACATGGGCATGCAACATGACTCCATCAGCAGGGCTTTCTGCTCCAGTGCCATTCCAGAGGATCTTGGCCATTATTATTTATGTTTGCTATTTGTTTATTTATTTGACTGATACCTTTTCCTCAGAACCTGGACATTTAAAATGTAGACAGATAATAATAAAATGTTAAAAATGTTAAAACGCAATTTAACAAAACATAATATGCTCTTGAATTTAAAAGCATTTCAATTTTTTTAAAAAAGTACAGCACCAATCCATTAATGACCCTTTTCTCAGTAGCCAATCAATCCTCTTTACTCATTTTCTCTGGCAAGAAAAAGAGAGAAGAAAAGTGCAAATTGAAGACAATATCACATGAATCTCTTCTCCAGAGGAGTGTGATTCCCAAGTGAAAACCACATCTGGAAGCAACACTAATCATATTGGCTATATACTACTGCCAGGAATAGAGGTAGAATACCTGTGAATATCAGCTACTTGAGAACAGCCAGGCAAGAGAATTGTTGCCCGCATGTTCCACCTATGGGCTTTCCATGAGCATTTGGTTAACCACAGTGGAAAAGAGTATGATGAACTTTTAAAATAGATCCAGCATCATAAGGTCATAGAATCATAGAGTTGGAAGACACCACAGGGCCATCCAGTGCAACCCCCTGCCATGCAGGAACCCACATCAAAGCACTTCCAACAGATGGCCATCCAGCCTCTGTTTAAAAACCTCCAAACAAGGACACTCCACCACACTCTGAGGCAGCATATTCCACTCCCGGACAGCTCTGACCATCAGGAAGTTCCTCCTGAGGTTTAAGTGGAATTTCTTTTCTTGTAATTTGAATCCATTGCTCCTTGTCCTAGTCTCTGGAGCAGCGGAAAACAAGCCCACTCCCTCCTCAACATGACATCCCTTCAAATATTTAAACATGGCTGTCATGGCCCCTCTTAACCTTCTCTTCTGTGACTCTGAGGATTAAATGTTTGAGTCTGTACATCTAATTACTGATAGGTTTGTTACCACCCACAAGACACTATACTGAATAATCCACTATTGTATAAAGCATGGTCTCTCTAAAATGTAAAAAACACAGTACCTAGCAACATGATTCTTTTTGCAAACCCTCAGTGTAACATTACAGAAACAGCTTCAGGGGATATCAAGAGACAAGAAGTAAGACCTACCTCCTCCTGATGATGATGAGTGACAGAAAAAGAGGAGGGAACTCAGCTACCCGATCTATATACAGGATTGGCATGGTGGGGAAGCAGATCATAGTGAGAATATTTGCACAGCTGCACCAGAAGTTTCCAGCTAGCATGTGTATTAAGCATGACATAGGGCCCTTTCACACTATACAGTTACAGCACTATGATTCCACTTTAACTGCCATGGCTGCATCCTATGGAATCCTGGAGTTTGTAGTTTGGGGAAGCAGTTGAATTCTTTGGCTGAGAATTCTCAATAACTTGCCCTATATTTCACATCACAGAATTCCATATGCTATCTAGTAAGACAACGGTTCTCAACCTGTGGGTCGTGACCCCTTTGGGGGTCGAACGACCCTTTCACAGGGGTCGCCTAAGACTATCGGAAAATACGTATTTCCGATGGTCTTAGGCTCCATTCCCTCCTCGGTGGTGGTGCGCAGGCGCGAGCCACGCGCTCGCGTCCTCCTGCCCCCTTTGAAGTCCGTTACTAAAGAAAATTTTCTTGGCATTGAGCGAGAGTGAGTTGGAAGGGCAATCTCCGACCAGCTACTCAGAGGCTCAAACAAAGCTAAAAACATCTAGTATAAGGAAGTCTGAGAAGGCAAGAATTAAAAAGAAGGTGAAAGGAAAATTACCTGGTAACGCAGTTAAGTCTGTTAAGGGCGGGAAAGGGCTCCCAACCGTTCCTTTAACTTCCGGTCGCCATGTTGAAAAGAGGTGTTCAGAAAGCAAGGGAGGGGGCTGTGAGAGGAAGGCGCTGTCCTGACCAGTCCAAGCTCGCCAGCAACACAACCAATCACACTCAAGCATGCGAGCAGCCTCTGCCAGGAGAAATGGCCGCCTCTCAGCCAGCAGTTCCTGGCCCTTCTGTGTTAGCGAATACAGCAGCGCAGGGCAATTTAGCATTGTGTATGGTGTCATTATTCACTAGGAGTCAAACTGCAATGCCTATGGAACGTAAAGAAGAAAGATTTGAACCTCCTATGTCCTCAATGTCTTCCCAGGGGAATGTGTCTGAGTGTAGTAGGGAGGTGATAAGACAAATGATTGCTGAAGAAATGGAGGTGCATGTTAATAGGCAAGCAATATTAGTGAAATGATTTCACAAAAGACGTAACAAGTTTAAAAAATGTATTGCAAGTTGGACAATTCATTGAATTTGAATGTAATGTCATTATTAAGCAGTCAACAAACTACTTCAATGAATCCTTCATTTTCATGTGATTTTCCTGATGATACAAAAGTTATTCAAGCTGAATCAAATGATGCTGGTGTGTGTTTACCAAAAAAGTCTACCTGGAGGTCCAAAGTGACTAGAGTTGAGGAATCTGTTTTGTCACACTCTGAATAAATCAACACTGAATCTGAAAGTGATGAGGAACCAGATTTGGCAGATACTCACGGGGATAATGACTCTAAATCAGATGGTTCTATTTCTGAGGAGGAGGATGCAGAAGATGATAATAAAGTGAGATTGTTTTCCTCAGATTCTTTTAAAAATTTGCTGAAAAAGGTGTAGGTAACTCTGGGACTGGACAGTTTGGAGAGCCACTTCAGATATTGATAAAAACAAGAATGTTGCATCAGTTGTAAGGAATAAACCTACAAAATCTAGTGTTATTCCCATGCCAGATTTATTTTTGGATTTAACTCAGTCTGAATGCAGTGAAACCAAATCTTCAAACTTCATATCATTTATGGTGGACTAAATTTCAGATATTTACATTACAATTCATAACAGTAGCAAAATTACAGTTATGAAGTAGCAACGAAAATAATTTTATGGTTGGGGGTCACCACAACATGAGGAACTGTATTAAAGGGTTGCGGCATTAGGAAGGTTGAGAACCACTGTAGTAAAAGCTATGTATGACTCCTACATCAAATTGTTGGACAGGGAGAGAGGAAGTTTGAAGAGAATTGTCCGAATGAGAGGGTGAGGAGCAGGGGAGGTTGGTGCAGATAAAAGTGGGGAAAGGTGTCCCAGCATATGGGCACTAGACACACTTTCCCTTCCAAGGAAAGGAAAAAAGGCTGATAGGACCTTGTAATTCCAAGGTCCTATGGCTGGCCCAAGATATATTGCTGCCTATTTTTCCTGTATAAAAGTCAAGTGGCCTGGCAGCTGAATCTTCAGTAGTGGAAATGGAACAGCATTTCTACTGAATGAAGATGGTAGGCAGGCCCAGTAGCACATGGAGTAGTAACTTGTATCTCTAAGCGGCTGAGCAATGTTCTTTCTTTCTCTGGCCACATGAATTGTTCCTGTGGGAAAATGGATGAGCACAAGTAAGTATATCACTGTATTTTGATCTCATCATATGTTGGAAGCTAAGCAGGGTTTGGCCTCATTAGTACTTTGATGGGAGACCATCCAGGAGTACCATTAATCTCCAGGTGGGTTAGGAGACAGTCCTGCCTGAAACCCCAAAGAGCCATTGCTGACGGTCAGAGCTGACAGCATTCCCCCCGCCAACATTTCACAGATGAAAACCTGTTAAATGTGCTTAAATATTTTATTGCTATTATTAAGATCAGAGATATTAGAAAGACTTCAAATTGCTAAAATATATTTGTAAGTAATTTATAATAACCTCATCACACATGGGTTAGCATCAGACTTGTATAGGTATTGGAAAGACTCTACTTTATATAATTATATTAAAATAACCAAAGACTTGTGAAGGCCAAGTCAATGGGTGCGTTTTGGGATGAAGAATTGTATGTAGAAATAGTGTTTGAATGTTGACTTTGTTTTTTTTTTACAATAAACTAAAAAATTTTCATCAACGGACATGGGTAGCCAAGCACCATCAGAATGGATTCAAGATAGCAGAAATTATGAGTGAGGAAGAACTCACCAACTTTTGCCTATGTCTAGAGGGAAGGGTAAGACTCTACCCATTCCTCTTCACTTCTACATACACACACACACAACTTGAATGCAAATTTACTTGTTTCATTTCAAACTCAATTGGCAGAAACTGAAGTAAACCAAAGATAAATAGGGAAAGTGGAATGAGGATAGTGAAACTGGGACATTCTAAAATCAGCTAAAAAGGTCAGATTACAGAAGATTAATCAAGATAGTCCCTGCCAAATCACCACAGTTGGAGGGTATGACAGTATTAATCCAGCTGGACAAATATCCCAATTTAATATAAGACAGTTCCAAATGTTCCTTTGAGAAGAACTTTGGTTCCTCCATCCATCCATCCAAAACCTGGAGCTAGAATTTACTTTTTCTCAAGTAAATGCATAGATTCAAAACCCATGAACAGGCTGATCTTGGATACATTAAGTAGGGCAAAGTGGTGGGCTGCCATAATGGCTGATACATGGGCATAGTGCAAATGGAGAGGAGGGGAGAATGGTGGTGTTCAGAAATAAATTAATATAATGTGTTTCAAAAAAAAATTCCAGTATGTTGCCAGAATGAACTGTGAAATCAAGCACTTTCCTAATGGTTCAAAGTAACTACTATAATTAGAGACGGCAGGAGATGGCATATACCTTGCTGTAGGCGATATGCTGATGGCCTACGATATCAAAGTCCTGACGCCTAACAGCAGAAGTAAAATTGTGAAACACATGCTTTCCCATCATTTTGAAGCCTGCCAAAGTATATATTTGTTTTGATGGTTATGCTTCAACTGCAGCAGCTTTACTGTATGTTTATGTGTGTAATTTTCATTGCTCTCAGAATAAAGTGTTTCTGATGTTCATAATTTTGTCCCCAAGTACTTCTTTTGATTGAAGTGGAATGTCCATGGCTATGCCTGCTGAGTATTGGCTATTTCACCCAGTTCTGGCCTTACCTTGAAATGACATGAATCAATATACTTCAGGGAGCAAGTTCCAGAAGAGTTTTCATGTTATTGCTTCAAATCGCTAGTCCTTTATGTCATTTTGAAAAGAGAACACCGATGGAGATGTCATTTGAATGTCAGATGCAAAAATCTTTCAAGCTCAGGACTGATTTCAATCCTACACATTCCTAAAACAATATAATTTTATTTATACAACTAGAAGCATACTCTGTACGTAAGTTATGCTTTGAGTGCAATGACTTTAAGGGAATAACTTTTGTAAAATCTAGCCTTTTAGCCCAGTGAATAAGATACAAAAAGCAAAAAAGAAAGGGACAAGAGAGGAAACAACAATATTGAAAAAGAGCTGTGGGCAAAACAACTGTAGATAGTAAAATATAACCAGTTATTCTGATTTCATAATTGTGGGAGGGTCCCTTTAGTGGTATGTGGGTCCGCCCCACCTGGTAGGGTGTGGGGCCAGATCTGGCTTGGGAATACATACTTGAGGAGTTCCAAGGGAGCTGGTTACCTTATTTCTACTGAGTGGTTTGTTTAACACAAAACAGAATGAAGGGATGTATTCCACTGAGAAACCATGATAGGAAAAAGGGAAAGTGAACAAATTCAGTAGTAAATGAAACAAGGTCCCAGGAAACGGCCTTCCCTGAGCAGACCTGGCCTCAAAACCACTGATATAGCCAGCCCTCCACGTTACTGGAGTAAGGGGCTTAGGACCCCTGCAAATATCAACATGTGTGCATCTATATCTGTGGTAAAGGGTCCAAAGCATGGCAGGAAAAGAGGGCACCCAGGGTCCAAACCAGGTCAGGGAAAGGAGAGGGAAAAGGTGTGGGTCAGAATAGTGGCCCTATACTTCCTGTCTCTCTTTCATTCATCTCTTTCCTTGTAGGGGAGGGGGTGACAGGAGAGGGTTTGTGGTCCTTAGCTGGCGAGGCAGTGGCTGATGAAGGAAGAGGAGGATCAGAGGTGCATTTTTAAAGGACTGTGCAACCTGATTACAGCCCCTAAGAGGAAGGTTTCTCGCAGAAAAGAGGTACTTGAGTTGGTCGAGGAGAGGTTGGAGAAACTCACAAATAATCAAATCTGTGAATGTTAAATCTTCTAATGCAGAGGGCCAACTGTATAACTCCTCTAGCATCACAGACCTGTGGCTTCATTTAATGACTCTTCCTCCTAGCTTCTAACTCCTTCTGAGATTTTACTCCTTCTCTGTTCTTTCCCACTCAAATTTCTCATTCCCTCTGTATCTTCTCCCGCACATCCACCTAGATTATTCTATTCTTCCCCCTTCTCTTATCCTCACCCCTTGGGGACCCTCAAAGTTTCCCTTCTGAATCTTCTCTGAATGGAATTCCTCATCCCCAACATCTTCCATGCCTCCTTGGCTTGACTTCCACATGTCACATCTCTTGTGTCACCCAACTGTTGCTGACTCCCTCTCAGTCTCTCTTTCTTTCCTCCCAGTAACCATTTGGGCTTCCTTCCTTTGTTATAATCCACCTCCAAGCTCCCTTCCAACTCTGTTCATGGTCCCTTCCAATCCTACCTCTGTCCTAATTGCATCTGCTTTCTCCATCTTGTTTCTCCACCCTGCCCAGTTCCCTCTCACCTCGTCCACCTCTCGCTGCTCCTTCCAGCCCCACCTCCAGTCCTTTCTTTCTCTCTTGTTCCCTTCTGTCCTTCTCTCCCCTCTAGCTTCCTCCCCACTTCTTCATCCTCCCTTATCTTTCTTGTCTCCATCTTCCTTTCCAGTCCTTCCTTCTTTCCCTTCTTCCACTTCCTCCTCCACATTGTGTTTTGATCTTAGATGTACAGATGGTGTTTGACTCCAGAAAGCCTTTCTAAAATGTATAAAGCATTTAAGAACTTATGCTGGAAATGTAGAGGTAAAGAAAGGACTTTTTATCCTATGTTGTGAACATGTGTCAGATGCAACATGTGTTAAGGCAAAGCATTTTTGGTCAACAATACACCACCAGATTGAGGAAATGTTGAGGATAAAAATTTAGTTAAACCTAGAACTGTTTTTGTTGAGTTTAACAGACAAGAACTTTGATAAGGATTCCAGAAAAAAATATTTAAATATATGATTACAGCAGCAAGAATCTTTTTCACCAAGAAGTGGAAAGATCTGCAGATTCCATTGATAGAAGCAGGGTGGATGAAAACATTAGATTTTGCTGAAATGGATAATTTTGATTTAACAATTTTGATTAAAGATGGAAATCTGTGTAGATTTTAAAAAGAATGGGGTACAGTGTTATGATATTTAAAAGACCAATGGGGAATAGTGTCAGCATTTGGTTTTAAATGATTCATAGTTATCAGTAATAGACAGATGTTAAATGAGTAATCAGTAGTGATTATAACCTAGTAATCAAACTTGTAGTTTAGTTTGTGATTAGACTAAATTAAGGAGTTTGTATTTTAGGATCGACCATATCCATCTCAAGAAGTGTTGGAAGCCAACTAGTAGATAGCTGATATAGTTGTTAGTTTGTTTTGTCTTATTTTGTTTGTATGCAGTTGTAACTAGGTAGATTAATGTTAGTTGCAGTTTGTTAGTTGTATTAGAGTTATTAGTGTTGTGTACTTATTTTATGTTATTCCTTGTATGTAGTTTTAGATTATAAAAATTATGTATGTTTTAATAAACATATTTTTTAAAAATAATCTGTCTGCCCATAATATTTTCTTTTTATTTTGCAAATTTCTAACAGTAGAGTAACTTAAAATTTTATTTGGTCATTTAGAAATACATTTTAAGTTAGGCATCCAAACAAAAGAGGCAGGCAGAGTTGTAAGAATGTAAATGTAAGAATTCTAGCTGTGAATAATTTTCAGTGTCACATTCTCTGCAATGCTAGGCATTTGGGGATTGAAGGAAAATTTCATCTGCAGTCAGAATTCTTATTGCAAGGTGATGTCTTCATTTTGCGCTCCCCAAAACCTTGGAGGTGTATCAAACCAGTGGAGATGTTCTTAAGAGATCAGATGCAGCAGCATCAATGGCTGGTTATGCCTTAGCACAGATACCACCAGTATCTGGTGTAAAGCCTGGAAAAATAGGTTTTTGGACTTCAGTTCTTAGAATCCTCTAGCATGTATGGCCACTGGCCATGTCTCAGGGATTCTGGAACTTGTGGTCTAAAAAATTAATTTTCCTGACCTCTAATTCTTAGCAACTCAAAGCTGCCCTGTGAGAAATGACCATAACCACAGAATGCTGAGGAACTATGTGAGATGGTGTGCAGTATCCTAGAAAAAGGAATGGCAGCTGACTGCTTAGATTTGTGAACAGGAACATTCTACATTGCAATGTTTTGTTTCAGGACCCCTTGGTCAAAAGCTGTTATTCATCATCAGCTTGTAGAGCCTCCATGTTCTGAGGCAGCATAGCTCTGAATATCAAATGATGGGCACAAATTACAATGGAAATCTTTTTTTTTCATGCCTGTGGCACATGGCTGACCAGTGCTGGATAAAGAATGCAGGATCTTTGATTGGATGCAGCAAGGACCTTGTTGATTTCCTTATGTTCTAATAATGCAATCTGTTATGCAGCCAAATATACTAGTATGCCTCAGCCAAATATGCTAATTTTATAAACAGTTAAACCTGTAGTTAAATATAGCACTTGTTTCTTGCATTGTCTTGATATTTACCATGCCATCTTACATACAACTACTCAGAAGCAAGTTTCATGGAGTTCAATGGGTTTTACTCCAAGGTAAGTGTGTACTGGATTGCAGTCTTATTTACTTTAAAATTAAATCAATGTGTTCTAAAACCAAGCTGAAAGAAATATATAATCACATAACTATCAAGCTTTTTTGAAAGTATGCATCCTTTTCAGTGGCAGCTGACTGATATATAATGTGGACTGTGTTTTTTTTAAAAAAAAAATCCAATTAAAGGAGCATCTTGTGAATTTCTGAGTATCTTCAGGTAAACGCCACAGGATATGTGTATCCTCTGCAAAAAAATTCCAGCAGCAGTTCTCTTGTATTTATAGGTATCCCACTTTTCATTCAAGAATCAAATAGCTTTGGCTGGTCAATGTCTGCCTTTGTCCAATTGTGACCTACATGTTCCTGTGAGGGACATCTTTGTCTCACTTTTCTTTGGTCACAGAGTTCATGTACATCAATAGGCTGAGACTCACAGTCCATTAACAAGAGTTTTCAGCTCAGCTCTAGGCCACCCAGAAGCCCTGGTGCATGTTCTCATTGAATGGCTTCACTGGTGGCCCATTCAAATGCGCTAATGTCAGGGGGGAAAGGCCTGAATGGAGGAGCCAATGTACACCATTGCTCGGGCAAAGTGACTGCAGTCTCCAACAAAGGCTCCCCTGTGGCGATGTTAAGCAGAGTTATCAATAGTCCTAAGGCAGAGCAAGAACTAATGCTCCAATCATGCCATCAACAGGTGGCCCAGATGCAGCCACTTCAATGAAGAAACCACAGGGCAACATTTACTGGTAATTCTATCCTCTTTCCAATTCCAGTGGTGCAGATGCCATCTCTCTCCCTCTCTCTCCCCCTCTCCTTCCCCCTTTCCCTCCCCCTCCCTGTGCTATGTCAGACCTCCTTGAACTGAGTCCCAAAAGACTTTTTTGTTTCTCTTGCTATTCACACAGATTGTTGGGAACCGCTCATCTAGTATCGAGCCAGAAAATCTTACTTTTTTTTTTTTAAATGAAGTTCATGAGATTTCTCAAAATAAAAGTTGCCACAATATTCTTGATTAGCAGAGCAGGGGAGGGACATCAGATGAACGATGGAAAACTGAGATTGGTAAACTGGGAAGCTGAGGTAACCACTCTCTAGCAGAGCATGTGAAAATAACTTTTAGAAGAACCTTACTCCCATTGCATCTTATACTGTTTAAAAGGTAATACATACCCCACCTCAATCCATAGCAAGAAGTGGGTAAGAAATTACTACTCCTATCATACTGTCATTACTAATGTTACTACTACTACTAAAGTAATGTTAAAAGAGGAACTTTGCTCGTTACATATCTGGAATTTTTTTATAGAGTGTGTCTCCCCACAGAACGAGAGTCCTGAGTTTTTGTAAATTCTTTTTCCAGTTGCATGCTGGAATACCATGTTACATCCCATTCTTCAATGAGAGCTTGGAAAATTACCCATCAAAAGTAATTTGCAATGTGACTTATCACAGGTTGCTTGCTGTATTTTTGTTACATTGATTTTTATTTTCTGGGAGGAAAAAAAACCTTAGGACTGATAGGCAAATGGCATCAAATCCTCAAACAATTCCCTTCATAAATAATTTGGGAAACCAGAAATGTTGTTCACAGTGACTGTGAAATAAGTTCATTCCCACTTGTTATACTGCTTTTGAAATGTGTCTTTGACGTGTCCTTATTACCAAAAAGGGCAACTCATCACAGGTAATTATGCTGCATGTAACTTATTACTTTCAGGCCCAGCAATCTTGAGCAGCCACTTATCCAATGACAACACTCTTAGAGGGGGAGTGCCAGTAGCTAGCCCAAAGCCTCAGATAGACATTCCTGCTCAGGTTGGGGTGAAGAGCAAGCAAGACAACAATGGAAGGAATGAGGCGGTTGGAAATTGGACAAGATGCCATCAGTAGAAGAATGGGAATTAAAATTGTATGATATGATCCAAATGGATAGAATAACTTGTATATTAAGAGGAGAGAGCAAAGAAAAAATTATAAAACAATGGGATAAGGTAATAAGTTATTATAGGAATTCATGGAAAGTTATTAAGATGGTGAATATAGATTTTTGAAATACTCAAGAATAGAGAATATAAAAGAATATAATGACCACAAGGGAAATAGGTAAATGCTAACTTGTTCTAATGTCGAAGTAATGATAAAAAGCCATTCTAATAGGTATATACATGTAAGTAGAAAATGAAATGGATTTAGAATGATAAGACAATGTTATTGTAAAAGTAACAAAATGTCTTGTTTGTATGTCTTTTTGTGTTTATTTTTGTACTGGCATCATCAGTTTGTATTTTGTTTTGTATTACTTGTTTTGTTTTGTCTTTTTTGTGCAATTTTAATAAATAAAGTCTTTTTTATAAAAAAATTTTAAAAAAGGAATGAGGTGGCAATGCATGAAAGTTGGAGCCGGGGATGAGGAGCTCAATGGATGAGGGACAGCTATTGGGCAGAGAATAACTGGTTGCTAAAGGAAAGGGAAACCAAACCTTATTTACTTTATTTATTTCCACCCTTCCATCCAAATTAGATTTCAGATATACAACAGATAAATTAAAGGAACTAGTATGAGATAGGAATTTGAATGTTAGACTATGGCTCCAGAGAACAGGGTTTGAATCCGTGCTAGGCCATGAAAACCCTCTGGGTGACCTTGGGCAGCTCACACTCTCAGCTTCAGAGGAAGGCAAAGGCAAACCATCTCTGAATAAATCTTGCCACAAAAACCCTACAAGCGGTTTTCTAATGTGTGTGCGTGTGCGCGCGCGTGTGTGTGTTTGCCAACTTGTCTGTTGGCTTGTGGCAACCCTATGAATTTCATAGGATTTGCTATTACTTTCCAGAATTTTTTAAGTGAAGAGAACTTGGGATTGATATAACAGTGGCATAAAATGTCCCAAGGCCATTAAAACGCTATTTTAAAGTAACTTTTGAAAATAACTAGGAAAAGTTACTTACTAAATCAATACAGTAATACCACTGTTGCTTGTTGTGCAATTTAAATTCATTATACTCTTATTGCCCCCCTGACAAGTCATTGGTTGCATGTATATTACTTGTAACTCATTACTTCCAAATTTTGATGGAGTAGAAAATACAAAGGGAAAAGAAGGCTTGTAGAGGTGGGGAGTTATGAGAAGATCAATCTAGAGGTTTTGTCTAATTGGATCCAGCAATTTTGTTCGGCTGGAGGGAGCATCCCTAAGCAGAGCTCCACCCATAGATCATTTCTGCACTATCCTATTATAGTGCTATTATTCCACTCTCAACACCCTACAGAATCCTGGGGTTTGCAGTTTAGAGAGGGGCTTTTGAGGTGTCTCCCTAAACTGCAAACCCCAGGATTCCATTGGATGTTGAAAGTGGAATAATAGCATTATAACAGGTTAGTGCAGAAATCGCCATAATGTTCCCACTGGAAGAAAATGGGGAGCTATTTTTGCTGATTTGCTCTTCCCTCAACAGCCAAGGTAAGAAACATTTTCCTCTTGAGGCCCAAGGTTGGGTTCTCGTAAGTCCTCTAGACTTCACAGCCCAGTGATGGGCAGAACCAAAAGCAAAACTGTAGGACCAAAATTACCAGCCTATTTGAGGTGAAAGCTCTTACTGTTAGTAACTAGGAAGAGGCATTTCAGCATTTTTAAAATGCACAAAAAACTCATTCAAAGGCTGGGAAACTACCATAGAGAAGAGGGTGTGCGGGACCCCCAGAGCTGCTTTTAGGATGGGGCAGCTCAACATTGGCAAGCAGATTGTTACTAATTTTGCCTACTTGGAGGCACTTGCAGCAAGAGGACAAATTACTTTTCTCATCCATTCTCACTCAGACATACAGTACTTAAACATGAAGACTCTTACAAGTACGTGTATGTAAAAGTATCTTCTGTGTGTTCAGTGTAGCTTACTTCCAAAGAAGTGTTTTAAGACAGATTGCAGGCAGTCTTTATTATTCCTTGGAGGGCTGAGTGTCAATTGCTGTCTTCATATTTCTAAACACTTGATCATTAAGTACACTTCTGATTTATAATGCCTGGGGAGGCTCAGCTATATTGGAGTCTTGGTGTTCCAGGTTCATCAAATAATTTCAATGAGAACTCAGCCCTCCAGCCTGTTCTTAGAAGACCCTCAAGTGTCCAAGTCCCCCTATTCTAGGGTCCATAAAGTATGATCCTTTTGGAAATCTTATTGAGAATAAATTCTCCTCCAGGGGGCATTTGGCTTCAGAGCCTGGGCACATACACCCCGTCACCACACTCTACACCCCTAATCTGCAGGATGTGCTGTTTTCGTAACTGAACATATTTATGGCTGGAAAACATGTTTGGAAACATGCTGGCTGGAAGCATGTTGCTAGGTCAAGATTACCTCAGACATGGTCAGGTCATAAATTCACAGAGGATTAGGTGGGAAAACCCAATGCTAATGGGTCTGTGATAATCCTTTCAAGACATCAGATTATGTGCACCTGAATAGAATGGAAGGTGAAACTGCCCAAGTGAATCAATCAGAGACCATCCTGTGATATTGCCCTATGGAAATCTTTCCTAGACTCCCTGCCCAACAAGACATTAAGAGATTGTAATGACTCCCATCAATGTTTTGTCACTTAGAGTTAAGACAATCAGCCCATTCTAGACTCCTTTGTCAGCCCTGTGACAAAGCAATTACTACTCCGTCCATGTACCCTCCTTCAGGGTAGGAAATAGTGTATAAAAACCCTAGCTTTGGTCTGAGCAAATTGTAGTACGTTGGTGTATTACTCTGCACATGGTGCCCCAGAGTCCTGTTCCTGCATGCTACCCTCAGACACTGTCTGAGTTACTCTGCTTCAGGACTCGTAACCATCACCCTTTCCACCTAATCTTTCCGTATCCAACCTTTCTTGCCTCATTTTTTGATAACCTTGTATGGTTATTAAGAGTGACTGATTCCTTGTGTGTTTGTTAAATCTAATTAAAATTCTCCACTTAACTTTTAACTGGAGTCCTTACTACAGTTAGTTCTGAAATACACAGGTGACAAGATCTTGCCATTTCCTTCCTCTCGCAGGCCTCCTTTGAGCTATGATTTCCCAAATTCTAAGGAGATACTGGCATTACAGGTGGACCTCAAAGTTCCCCACCTCTTAAGGTAACAATCCCTGCTCTATAATCCTGCAGTGCTACTGCACCCACTATTCTGGGAGGCCTCTCAGCCTTCTGGATTGGATCTGGATAGGACATAGGGAACTGCAGAACAGGGGGAATCAGCAAAGGCAGAAGAGGGGAAATCAGTAAAGGCTATGGTCACCCCATGCAGCCATCTGAAAAGAAAAGAAAAGAAAAGAAAAGAAAAGAAAAGAAAAGAAAAGAAAAGAAAAGAAAAGAAAAGAAAAGAAAAGAATGGCTTTAAAATTTTCCACTGGTGGTGGGGAGCAGGCTGCTGCATTTGGGACAGTGATGAAATATCCAAGTAAAAATATAAAGAAGGTAGATATGCTGGAGTAAATGCAGGGTAGAGGTAAAGGTAGATGTGCAAGCGATGGGATAAGGTCATCTATGGTTAGTGAGCGTAGTTAAGATAGGACAGATCCAAGAACAGGTCTTGGAGGAACTGAGAGAGAGTTGATAGAAATGGTATGGATCCAGGTGGCTTTGTTGTCAGTCAAGAAGATGTTAAAAGAGAAGGAACTGAAGCTGATTTTTAAATCTCCATATTGTCTTTTCTTCATCAGGTGTAAGATTTTTTTTTCCATGCTGAAAAAGTAATATATAATGCAAAGAACTTCCTCATTTTGAGTTTCCATTTCAAAAAGACTGAGTCTTTAGAAAGCTGGTTATTATTCCTAAGGCCTATTGAAATTGCATTTGTGACTTCAAAATGGATTTTTGAAAAAGTGGCACAGTGGATTGACAGGAAAGCAGCTGCACTGCAACAAATGAGAGTGAAAATTAATAAGAGACCAAGGCAAAAGAAAGACTATTGGTTTTGCACAACCACAGTAAATTGGCTGGATTTAGAAGAGCACACTTTGATCTTTCCCAGACTAATTACTGCTCCATGTTTGAAGGTTTTGTGCATTCATTGCCCTTCATCGAAAAATGAAACTACTCTAAAGCACGGCTGCAATACAAATGAAAAGGTGACACCCAACAAATAAAGTGTGGCAGAGGTCACCCAGCACAATAACTGTATAATGCAACTTTAAAATACTCTTTATCTATAAACAATGACATATTTACAGCACTTTTAAATAAGGAATTGACATTAAATGGTGTGAGAGTGTTCCAGGGTAATGGGGGGAAAAGAAGCAAGTAATATAAGACTGCTGAATGAAGAACTGTGAGCCAAATATTTCAAAGACAACATTTGTAAGACATCTCTTTTGAATATAGCATTTCTGGAACATTTATTTTACACACATCTACAATCTATTATTTTCATTCAGAAAGTAAGAGGGAAAAGGAACCCCTGCTTTAGGACTGACCACACTTAGACCTACTTGTCTTTAGCAAGGCTATCTCCATGCTTCATAGAGCACATGCTTTCCATACAGAAGCTCTTTTTCTTAAAAAAAACTTGTAAATATTCATTCACAAGTCATGTGTGGCAATTTACAATCTTCTCCAGGAAAATTCAGTAAATTAAGGTGTCTTCTGCTGAGTTTCTGGACACAGACCAATACAAATATGAGCCTGGGGTAATTATGTATTGAGACTTACTGCTCTAAAAATCCTAGTGGGCATAGTAGCTGGGGAATACTGTTAGCTGTAGTCCAACAAAAAATCCCAAGCTCTGAATATAATCTATTTTATGGGAAACAGACTTTTCTAATTATTTTTATTTTATTTTTGTATCTGACCTTTCTATAATCAAATCAAACTCAAGGTAATTGCAACAAAAATGCAAAGTTCAGTAAAATGAAAAGCAACCCTTTAAAAATTGTCATAAAAAGAGAATCACAAAACCACATAATCAAAACCTCATAGCAACAATAACAGGCTAAAACTCATCAGAGATTAAATTATCCATGTAATGAATTATCCTTTAAAGCAGAGAGAGAGGTAACCTGATGAATCTCTCTTCAGAAGCTGTTCTACATTGAGTACCACAACTGGAAAGTCCCTATCTCACATCCCCAGCAGTTTCACTTATTTTGGTGCTTCATAGTGGCAGTGAATAGGTTGTCAGAAACTGGACACAGAACTCCAGCAGGTTCATATGGGAAAAAATTGTTCCCAGGCATTTCCTCAAACTCTTGTTGCCTAGTCTTTAGCTAGAGCATACCTATTCTTAACAAGTGGCATATGAGGGCAAAGGAAAGGTCCAAGACATACATATTCCTACATGGCCCAAAAGAAATGATTCCAGCCTCTGTTTTCACCTTTTTAAAAAACGTGTGTAGCTGTTAGAGTGAAATGTCCAAAGAACCTGAAAATGCTTGTACTGAGATGTGAAAGCTCAAATCAATTATATAAACCTCCCCAAGATATTTCTTCCGTGTGAGTATACAGGAATGAATGCTGAAAAATAGATTCAAAATCCCTTGTCTGTCTGCTTAGAAGTTGGTCCCAGTGAATTTAACAGAGCTTACTGCTAGGTAAGCGTGATTAGGATTGCAACCTTAGGTGATCACCAACATTCCCCACTGTATCTCTCAGTTTTTGAGTATTCACATAATTTATCTGAGATTGTTGGCACTCCTACATGATTGCCAACATTTTGATCATTTATTGTAATTTATGTAGTTGGTAAGAAATTGACAGAGCATTGGTCTCAGTGGAAAGGAGATACATACAGGTGAAATGCTATCTCTTATTGGACTCAAGATGTTAAATAGCACAATTACTGCCTCCTGAAGGACTAATTTTAATCAGTATGGACAAATTTTAATTGATGGGGTTGAATGTTAAGGGCATACTTGTGTATTTTTGAGGCTAATTGGGTTACTCTGTATTACTGTAATGGGGAAAAGATAACGTTAAAGATGGCCTTCCTGCAGTGAATGGCATTCTGTTTGTAAAACTGAAAGTTACTCCATTTTACTTTATCTTTAAAATGTATCTATGTTGAGGGTTTGATTATATGCAAATTTCATTAAATTTAGTCAATGTGTTAATCAACATATATGCTGAAAGGTGGATGAGTCATCAGCTGACAATGCTAGCTGTAACCTTTTAGTGCATCTTCAAAAGTTCTGCTCCCTCAAATTACTTCTACGCAGACTGTTTTCAAGAGTCTAGCTATATGGCTCAATGTACATCACACCTCAAAGACTGTTCTTTTAGTAAGATCATCCCAGTGCAGCTTTGGATATATTTATTTTTATAATGGATCAACACAGCTACCTATGATTATAGAGCAGGAGTGAGTGAAGTGGGGCATACCTGATTGCTAGACTGCAATGACCAGCAGTTTTATCCAGCATAGCTAATTGTTGAGGAATGCTGAACTCGCAGTTCAACATCTGGGGGGTCACACCTTTCCTACCCCTACTGTAGAGATGGTGTACACACTCAGATGAGTGACTGCTAGTTCAAAAAGCAGCCCAGGGGCTGCATGGGCACTCCTCCTAAAACCACTCAGGTTATATGGTAGCCACACCAATGTTGGACCCTTTTCTTGATAGAGGTTCGACATTGAAAGCGCTCCTGCATACCTGCCGTAGTCACAGAGGGAGCAACCATAAAAGTGGATCCACCACTTGCACAGTAACAGACCCACCATTCGCCGCTGGAATTGATATCTAAAATATCTAGAAGGCCAAAGACTGAGAACTCCAAACTTCTCACCCCATCAGTTTATGTTAGCATATTTTCCTTGCCTGCAATTCCCATAGGAAAAGCAGCACTAAGGATGTACCTATGCAGAAGCTTCTTGCTAGTCAGAAAAGGAGCAATAGCTCAGTAGAAGAGCTCAGCCCTTGTATGCAAATAGTGCCAAGCTTAATTTAAAAGAGGAGGGGATTAGCTAGCAAGAAGTATGAGAAATGTCTGCCTGAGGCCACAGAAATCTGCTATCAGAGCAGATAGAAAATAACATGACCTGGTATCAGTTAACTTGTTATGTTTCCTCAGGGATGCATGAAGAAAGACTGATCTCTGGTACAGCTCAGGACCATTGTAGAATTTCATGCTGGAAACTGAAAATTAAAGTTGACCTTTTTGACTGAGTTTTGTAGCCAGATTCCTAAAGTATTTGCATTCATTCGTGAATCAAAAGTATACTTGATGTCTGCCAAAATGAAATGAGCGTATTAAGCATACTATCCTTTATTCCTTCCTCCCTCCCTCCCTCCCTGCAGCAGAGTGGAAAACTCAAACTATGCATGCATTTAAGGGGGAAAAAGCTTTAGAAAAATAAATTTAATAGGCTGTATCCAGATATAGCTTCACCTTAGCAAAAAGTGTTTCTGTTCACACAAATCAGAGCACCAGATTTTTGCCACGCACCCACCCACATGGAATATAGCATAGCTCCAGATCAGATCCCATTTCGTTCTCCATTAGTATGGGGAATAAGTGAAAATAGGATGCCCCAAATTCCATGATCAATTCCTTCCAATAAGGCAAGGTCACCACTGTGTACAGGCCAAAGTTTTCTTCAGTAAAGTCATTCCTTACAGAATCTTTTTAAATACCCCTTAAGTAGAAGTCAATATTATCCCAGTCACTATGCAATACATAATATGTTGATGGCAAAAGATAGTGATCCAGAAGAATAACAATTCATACTTCTATGAAAGAAAGACAAAAGGTTATATGTAACAATTGTTAAATGATGTTAAAGTTTAAATATTAGATATCTTAGGTAGTATGCTAACATTTCTATTTTTCTATTCTGAAATTTCTATTTTTCTTTTTTTCCCTCTATTTCTTTTTTTTCCTCTTTCTATATTCTCTTTTCCTTCTTTCTTTTTTCTATTTTTCTTTTTCTTTCTTTGATGAAGAAATTCTTTTTAGAATGTTAAGATGGATTTTGGATAACTAGTATGTCATTTTCAATAAAAATATATTTAAAAAAAAGTTTAAAGTCAGAGCTAGTTAAACTTTGTTTCCACAGATGTAATTATTGGCACCAACTTGGACAAATGGACTTGGACAAATTTAAAATGGACTTGGACAAATTCATAGGAAGTAAGATTACCCATTGGACTGCTGGTCTTGATTGTCGGGTAGCCTTCCACATTTCAATTATGGGACATGTAGTAGGAGTTAATTAGCAGCTTGCTTGTAACAAGGTATGAGAACCAGAGACCATTAGATAAACAAAGCTAGGAATGTAGTGATAAGCGCTGCCAGGCTGAAACCAGAACTCCAAGGTCTCTTGCGGGCGGGATGACAAACTCTTTGCTTTCAATGTTTTGGATTTTGCTAATTGTCTCCAGTTCGCACACTGAAGTCTTGTACTATGTATCACGCTCCTAATAAATAGTGTATTTGCACTGTTACATTTGTGTATATGAATTCGGTTCCTGACATTGATGGCTATACATTGTGTTGAGTTTCTTCAAATCATTTCCAAATTATGGTGACCCTAAGGCAAATCTATCATGGGTTTTTCTTGGTAGGATTTGTTCAGAGGAAGTTTGCTATGCTCTTCCTCTGAGACTGAGGGAATGTGACTTGTCCAAGGTCATTCAGCTTCCATGGCTAAACAAGGATTCAAACCACTACATCACTCTGGTTCTATCCAATGTTAATGCTAGTGTGCCTTTCTGTGTCCATTCCAGTTGATGAAGAACATGAGCAGGGGGCTGTTTTGCACTCATGTCCTGCTTTTGGACTGGCAGGAGGCATCTGCAGAACACTGCAAGAACTGAATGCTGGACTTGATTTGTCCTTGGTCTGATCCAGTGGGGCTCTTCTTACATATAAATAGCCATTAAAAAAAAAAAAAAGTAATGTGAAGGTGAAACTACAAGCCATAGTGGGAAACATGTAGCCTTCCAGATGTTGTTGCACTGCATGTCCTATTGTCTTTTATCACTGTCTATGTAGACTAGGGCTAATAGGAGTTGTAGTCCAATTAGAGAACCACAGCTCTCTCACCCTTGTTGTAGGCCTTGATTAAATGTTCTCAGTAGAAATCCCACCAAAACTACATAATACCATAAATACAAGCGTATTTTGTTTATGTATAATAAAGACATAGAGCTCTCATGTATCTGAAGAAAGAATATTTACAGGTTGTCACATGAAATATTGTGCAGGTGTTTATTTTGCCCTAGGTGCACAAATGAGAATGCTTATTTCCATTTAGGAGAAACATAATTTATAGAGCTGCTCTGAGAGTTCAAGGATGCTGTGTGTGTCCTGTGCACTTCTTCTAGTCTGTATGGTCTTGGGCATAGCTTTGATTCATTAGAATTAAATATTTAATATTATACTAAGAACATAGGTTAAATCTGAATGGGAGAGAAAAGTTATTTATCAAATTTAAGACATTTTTTATCAGAATTTAAAGTACATTTCTGTATGCTGAATAACAAAGTGCTTCTGCTCTGTGCATGTGACTTTCCTCCTTGGTAGAAAACTGTTGCTTCATTTAAGATAACAATTTACATAAAAGATTTCACAGATTAAAAAAAAAAACACCTTTGGTTACACAACATCAGAATGTAGTCAGGAAAACAAAAGTTATTAATGAAGAAGAAGATACACGGTAGGAGGAACTGCAGCAGGTTGCTTTTGCCTGGGCCTAGTGGGAGGACACGATTCATCCTCATCCTCCCCTCACTCTGCTGCTGAATTAAGTCCAATCTACTTTTGCACTTTGAATTCAGCTTGCAGCAATTGAAGTAAGCTGATGGCAAAGGGAGAAAGCGGGAGAAAGAGACAGGAACTGGGACACTTTAAGAACAACTGAAAAGGTGGGATGACAGAGGATTAATTGGGGCTGTTCGTGCCAAATCAGGACAGTTGAAGGATATGCATTTAAGCATGAGGTGTAACTTGTGACCTCTCAGGGAGTAAAGAGCCTCTACTATGATTCAATTTATAATTAATATGATTTGAAGCTGTATATTCCCTACAGTGATGGTTCTCAACCTTTGGCCATCCAGACATTTTGATTTTAAATTCCCAGAATCTTGCATCAGTATCCACACGGGCTGAAGCTTCTGGTAACAGAACTCCAGAACATATGGCATGCCAAAGATTTAACATGAATTCCTTTAGAGAACTAATTGGATAGGGCAGGGAGAACCTTCTTGAAGACAGATTACATGGAAGAACTAGTGGAAAAGGAAGTCAGTTCACAAAACCAAGAGACAGATGTTTGGAGGAACGTGACACGTAGGAGTAAAAGGGCCAGAAACCAAACTGAGAGTTTCGAGCTGCAGAATCACTTCCAAGTTCTCAATCTTATTAATGAGGAAGTGAAACAGCAGGAAGAGGTAACGGAACAGCAGGAGGAGATAATGGAACATCATCAAGAGGAAATCGAATATCAGCAACAGAAAGTTGAACAGCAGCAGGATGAAATCTGACAGCAGCAAGACCAACAGTCCCAGCCTGAAGAGAATGTCCAGGCAACCCTGGAAGAATCTGATCATCGAGTAGCCCCGGACAAGCCTCAGAGGAGACAAGTTCTGGTGATCGGGAACTCCTTGCGGAGAGGAACAGAACCAACAATTTGCAACCCGAACAGGATGAATTGCGAGGTGTGCTGACTCCCTGGGGCCAAAATCAACGATGTTACAGAGAGGCTAACGAGATTGGTCAAGCCTACTGACTGTAACCCCCTCCTTTTGGATCATGTAGGAACCAACAACACTGTGAGGTGCAGCTTTCAGCACATCACAAAGGATTACAAGGCTATGGGTAGGAAGCTGAAGGATCTTGGTGCACAGGTTGTCATTTCAACTCTCCTCCCAGTTGAAGGACATGGCCCACAAAGGGAGAGAAAAATAGTGGATGTGAACACCTGGCTCTGCAGATGGTGCCACCAGAAACAATTTGGGTTTTTGGACCACAGTCTGCATTTCCACGAATATAGTCTTCTGGCAATGGATGGGCTGCACCTCACACTCATTGGTAAGAATGTTTTTGCTAACAGTCTCGGAAAGCAGATCAGCAGGTTTTTAAACTGAGTTTGGCTGGGGAGGGAGACATCATTATTCAGGGCAAGGATCCAGCAAGTGCTAGGCAAAAAAGCCCAAATGATATAGACAGAGCAGGCCAAGTAGTACTAGAGACCAACAGTGGGAGGAAAAGCAACTTCAGTAAAGGACTTGCAGGAAGGGCATATGGTCTTAAGTGTTTCTGCAGTAATGCACAGAGCATGGGAAATAAGCAAGATGAACTTGAACTGTTAGTACCACAAAATAAATATGATTTAATAGACATCACCAAAATTAGGTGGGATGAGTCTCACAACTGGAATGTAGTAATAGGGAGGTATAACCTATTTCACAGAAATAGATCAAACAAGAAAGGAGGAGGAGTAGCTTTATATGTCAAGGATGTTTTCGCCTGTGAAGAGATCCATGACTTAAATCCAGGAAGCCAGGTCAAGAGCATCTGGGTAAGAATTAAGGGAGTGAGAAACAATAGGGATGTTATTGTGAGGGTTTACTACAGACCTCCGAGCCAGCCTGAGGACTTGGATGATGCCTTCCTGGAGCAGATTACCACACATTCAGAAAGGAGAGATGCAGTAGTAATGGGAGATTTCAACTATCCTAATATATGTTGGCAGTCAAACTCTGCCAGACCACAAGGTCCAACAAGTTCCTTGCTTGCCTTGCTGATAATTTCATGGCCCAGGTGGTGGAAGAGGCAACAAGAGGATCCATTATTTTAGATCTGATCCTGACCAACAACGAAGACCTTGTTAATGAGGTGAAAGTGGTGGGATCCTTAGTGGCAAGTGACCATGCTCTATTGGTATTTGTCATTCAGTGGGAAGGAGAAGCCAAGTGTAGCCAAACATGCATTCTAGACTTTAAAAAAGCTGATTTGCATAAACTTAGGGAATTACTGGCTGAAACTCTGTGGTGAAGAATACTGAAAAAGAAAGGAGTTCATGACAGCTAGGAGTTTCTTAAAAGTGAGATACTGAAGGCACAATTTAAAAGTGTGCCAATAAAGAGGAAAAATGGCAAGTATCTAAAGAAACCAGAATGATTGACTAAAGACCTCTCAGCTGAGCTAAGTGTTAAAAGAAACATATACAAGAAGTGGAAGAATCATGAAATCACCAAAGAGGACTTCAAACAAATAGCCAGGATATGTATGGAGAAGGTCAGAAAAGCTAAAGTGCAGAATGAACTCAGGCTTGCTAGAGACATTAAAAACAATAAAAAGGGCTTTTTTAGATATGTCCTCAGCAAAAGGAAAAACAGAGAAATGACAGGGTCACTGCATGGAGAAGATGGCCAATTATTAACAGGGGAAAGAGAAAAGGCAGAACTGCTCAACATCTTCTTTGCCTCAGTTTTCTCCCAAAAGGATAAAAGTACTCAAAGTGGGGTGGGTGGGAAGTAGATGGGGAAGTGGGGGAAATGCAGCACAGAATAGGTAGAGTACAGAAATACCTGGCTGCACTAGATGAATTCAAGTCTCCAAGGCTGGATGAATTACATCCAAGGATATTAAAAGAACTCACAGAAGTCATTTCAGAACCACTGGCAATAATCTTTGAGAACTCTTGGAGAACAGGAGAAGTTCCAGCAGACTGGAGGAGGGCAAATGTTGTCCCCATCTTCAAAAAGGGAAAAAAGAGGGTCCCAATAATTATCGCCCAGTCAGCCTGACATCAATACCAGGAAAGATCCTAGAGCAGATGGTTAAATAGTCAGTTTATAATTGCTTGGAAAACAATGCCGTAATCACTAAGAGTCAACATGGATTTCTCAAAAATAAGTCATGCCAGACATCTTATCTCTTTTTATGATACAGTTACAAGCTTGATAGATGAAGGGAACGCTGTGGACGTAGTACATCTTGATTTCAAACAGGCCTTTGACAAAGTTTCCCATGACATTCTTACAAAGAAGCTAGTAAAACATGGGGTGGACCATGCTACTGTTAAGTGGATTTGTAATTGGTTGACGGACCAAACCCAAAGGGTGCTCACCAATGGCTGCTTTTCATCCTGGAAAGAAGTGACAAGTGGGGTGCCACAGGGTTCTGTCCTGGGCCCAGTGCTATTCAACATCTTCATCAATTACTTGGATGACAGAATAGAGGGCATGCTATTCCACATTTGCAGATGACACCAAATTGGGGTTGTTAATACACCAGGGGATAGGACCAAAATTCAAAACGATCTTAACATATTGGAGAGCTAGGCCAAAGCTAACAAAATGAATTTCAGCAGAGAGAAATGTAAGATCCTACACTTAGGCAGAAAAAATAGAATGCACAAATATAAGATTGGGGTACAAGTGGCTGGATAACAGTACATGTGAAAGGGATCTAGGAATATTGGTAAACCACAAGCTAAACAGAGTCAGCAGTGTGATGCGGCAGCCAAGAAAGCCAACGCAATTCTTGATTACATCAATAGGAGTATGGTGTCTATTAGGTTGGTACCTATGTGTTAGAATGTTTATTATATAGTTATGTGTTGTATATATAAAGTAGGTAGTGTTCTGTATGTACTATGTCTTGTGTTATGTTTTGTCATGTTATATAAGAGATTTTCTTTTTAATTATGTAGTATTATTATGTTATTGCTGTTCTTGTTTATTGTTATTTTTTTCACTATTTTTGTATTTGTATTAGAATAAATTTTAAAACATAGGAGTATGGTGTCCAGATCAAGGGAATTAATGGTACCACTCTAATCTGCTTTGGTTGGACCTCATCTGGAATACTGTGTTCAGTTCTGGGCACCTCAATTCAAGAAGGATATCAACAAGCTAGAGCATGTCCAGATGAGGGCTGTAAGGACTTGCTTTGGGGGTCCCTGATAATAGTATGGTTTGGATGGGCACCATACCTAATTGGCATCATATGTAATTGGCAACACATTTTATTGGCTTTGATATCAAATTCAAGCCTGAGAGGTAACAGAGAGGTCAAACTGAACAAGGGAAAGAATTTGTCTGTACATATGAGAAGGATAGGTCAACTTGAAACTTCCTCCAGGTAAGACTGAGTCATTTGTCAGGCAAATACACACCATTCCTGTGGATAATAGGTTTGAATAGAAGCTGGAATTTTCCAGGGAATCCAACTGTGAGGAGCCCACCAGGACACTAACTGACAGATACCCATCCCTTGTCCACCTGGATTCTTTCCTCTTTCCTCACGGCACCCACAATAGTCAGCTATTACAACATTCATCATGTCTTTGTCAATCAAAGCACTAAGCCCATCAACAGGCAAAAGACTTATCGTCCACAACAGGTTCCCTTTGTCTTGCATCTGGAAACTTCATAGCCACAAGCCATTTTCAGGGTACAAATACCCCTGGTTTCAGGATGCCCAGTGCAGTCTCTTGAAGGTCTACCCGTCACTCTGTCCGTTTGGCTCCTGAAGGTCCTACCTAAGCCAAAACACATTTCTGCTCTTCACTACTCTTCTGGACTGGTAATTATAAATCCCCCAAACCCCTCAGCCTCTCTATAATTTTTCCTCCCTTTTTCTTTCAGTTAGCTCTTGTGTAAATGTGTGATTGTGTGTATCTTGTGTGCATGCATGAGTGAATTCCCCTCAATAAAGCACATTTTTAGGTTACTTCTGAATCTCTGGCTGGTTTTTTTCCTGCATGTGCCCGTAAACATTGGTAGAAAAAATCTTGCTAAGTTGCCCCTCTCGCAGCCTCCTGATTTTGAGCTACTTAATTCCCCATTTTTTCAAGAAGGTATTCGGCATTGTAGTATGGCCCTTGTGGCACCTACATTTTGGGGTAACAGGGCGACCAAAATGGTGAAGGGCCTGGAAGCCATGCCCTATGAGGAGCAGCTTAGGGAGCTAGGTATATTTAGTCTACAGAAGAGAAGGTTAAGAGGGGACATGATAGCCATGTTTAAATATTTGAAGGGATGTCATGTTGAGGAGGGAGTGGGCTTGTGGTCTTCTGCTCCAGAGACTAGGACAAGGAGCAATGGATTCAAGCTGCAGGAAAGGAGATTCCACCTGAACCTCAGGAAGAACTTCCTGACAGTCAGAGCTGTCCAGCAGTGGAATATGCTGCCTTGGAATGTGGTGGAATCTCCTTCTTTGGAGGTTTTTAAGCAGAGGCTGGATGGCCATCTGTTGGGAATGCTTTGATGTGTGTTCCTGCATGGGGGGGTTTGGACTGGATGGCTCCTGTGGTCTCTTCAAACTCTATGATTCTATTATTCTAACTGTGAAGGAAACTCAAAAGATTACCTAATTCGGGAATCTACTAGGTATTCTTGCTTAGTCAGTGCAGTCTTATGTACAATTAAGTCTCACTGTTTAAATTGATTTAATTAGTAATATATGTTTGGGATTTCAGCCTTAGCTACCCCATTTGTTAGGAGGCTTGCACATGTGGGCAATTAATGCAAGCGTACAATACATAATATAAGTTGAGGGTAGGGTACATCAGTCCTTGGGGTTGAATCCAACCTTCCTCGGGCTCCAGTCTCCCCTTCTGGAATTTTGCAGGTGGTTGTGTTTGTAATGAACTCTGGGGCAGGGAGCTTAGCAACAGAGTACCATAGCAACTCCAGGGATTTACATTGATTGACTGTTAGAATTGGAACCCAGGCTAGCCAAAGGGAGGGGCTAGATGGGAGGAGGGAGTGACTGAAATTTAACTGAAGAAACAGAGTTGGAGGCTCTAGTCAGAGAGTGCTTGGAGTTGAGAGAGAGTAAAAGATCCATCCCTGAGACAGAAAAAGAAAGTGTTGGCTGGTTTACATATACATGTGTTGTGCTGGTTGCTAATCCTTAAGTTACCAACTCCTTTTTATCCTGACAGTTTATTAAATAAAAAATTGTTCATATTTTTGTTAGAGCTGTCCAAATAGAGTGTCTTTGGTCTGGACTGGATTATACAAGCTACCACCAGTGACACAGTCATTGGATAAAGAAATCCATGCTTTTCCCTATCTCTGAAAGGATGCAGATTTAGGGAAAGCAGAAGAGGAGGATAAACTGGGAGAGAAAGCCAGTAGGGGACAAAAGTGTAGAAGGGTGCTGCTATAGTGGACGTGCAGTTTCGGGTCAGCCCAGATGACCTCTGGGTGTGAGGGAAAAGCAGTTGAGAAAAGCAGTTAATTTTCCCTGTAATTGAAGTGACTCTGTGTTTGAAAGAAGAACAATAGAACACTGTGAAACAGAATGTTAGAGAGGATGAAATATGCTTCCTTTACTTTGCAACATTAGTAAGATTACGCAGGACGATGGTGGGAACTATTGTTTGTATCAATTTCCTTGCTTGGGTATGTGATGTATTTGCACTGGAGATGTATAAATTGCTTTGAATGTAAAAAGGCGGTGCTCAGACTTTTGAGAATTATCTCACTGAGACATTGTGCACAATAAATCTTTTTTCTAAACCGTGAGTCTCTATCTCAGTTCCACTACATATTTTGGGGGCTCTGGTCTGGGATAGATGGGCTTTTTGCCCTCTTGAAGCGGCAGCTGTTTCCTCTGGCATTTGTGCACCATTGATAAGGACCTTGGGTACCTCCGATTCTTTTATCGGATCGTTCTCCTCATGGGGTTGTGAAGGCCAGGGGAGCGGATGCCAGCTAAAGAACCCAGGAACAGTTTGGAAAATTGACAGAACACAGCCACAGAACAGAGCCATAGGTAAGTGTGTCAAGGGCCTTCCCCTAAAGTGTGGAACACTGGGAAGAAGAGGGGCTTGATCACCCCCTATAATGGGTCTGCCCTAATAGATGGCTCCAACCGAGAGGGGCCATTGAAGCTGCAGATTCCTTAGACACACACACGGGACAGGTGGGAGGCTGTGTTCGTTGAGTGAACGGTGTATGCGTGTAAAAATGACTGAAAAATGTTGCAGTTCTCATTTGCAGACTGTAGGAACATCCGGCTGCATGAGTCAGATGTGTGAAAGTTGTTTACCTCATTGTTTCGAGCTGTTGGGATCCCCTCACCCATGGCTCAAACCCCCTCCCCTACTGTGTGTTGTCGTTTTGGGAGGAATTTGGGTGGAGGGAGGCAGTTGACAGATTCTGCTTCAATGTATGTTGAGAAAGAAAAAAAAACTCCAAGAAAGCTTTTTCTTTTCTTTTCCTGTGCCTTTATGTATCGTTTGAGGTCAGATAATGTTTTAATGTGTGTAAGGAAAATTCCAGGGAAAAAATGTCGCTTCTCCTTTCTGTTTGCAATTGTTTTTTGGTGCTTGAAGCCATTTCCCCATGGCCCTTCCTCCTCAGGCTCTCAGATTTAACCCTATAGTTGCTGTTTTTGGGCTAGAAGTTCATTTAACCAGGAGGCTAGCAGAAATTAAGTTAGTAAGTTACTGAGAAAACAAACCTTTAGGTGTTTGAAAGGAAATAGTGAAAAGGAAAAATGGAGGCTTGATCTTGAATAATGGGAGACATGCGAAGAACTGGAAAAGTCCTGGGCTCAGCAAATCTGCCTCCAAACTTTCAAAACGTAGCTTAAAAACTCTGAAGATTCTCCTCCAGTACTTTTTGCAACATTTTCTAAGCAAAATCACAATTCAGTTTACAGAGTTCAGCTAAAGAGTCCTATTGTTTAAAAGCTGCATCTGAGAAGAAAAGAAAAAAAAAAGGAGAACTTTGCTGTTACCAGGAATCCCCCCTCACCCCTCCCTGCTGAAAGGAGAAATGGGAAAGGCCTTGAAAGCCCTTTAGTGATGCCAAGCAGGGAATTTGAATCCAAGAAACTTTAATTCCATTAATAAACCAGAAAGTAGCACCCAGCCATGCTCAAGGCTCCTTTTAGAATCAAGTATTACCTGAAAGGAGGGGACAGGCAGCTTCCCTCCCCCTTAGCGACAGAAGCAAGTCTGAACAATGGGGTGTTAATTTACAACACTCTCTTCCTAGCAGGAAAAGGCCAGTCCTTTCTAATTCAACAAATAGAAAGGAGGGTGGAAAGGAGGAAGTTTAGGACTGACTGACTTTTGGCTCTCCCCCCGACATGGATTTTTTTAAAAAAGCTGCAAAACTCTATCTGACAACGAGTTTTTTGGAAAAGCAGTTGGCATAGGAACTTTGGACACATGGGAATTGTAGTACCTGAATAAATTCCTCCTAAGGGTTACAAATGCAAAGAACAGACAAGTGAAGTGTTAGATAAGCCCCACAGAGGTTCTGAAGCTACAGCGGCAACTCTTCAGGAAACAGCCACTCTTCACCCCCACCGGTTTTTTACTCACTTGCCTGCTCGCCTGTTTGCCTGCCTTCCCCTGAGGAGACAGACGGTGGGGGAGCAATAAAACCAGCAATAAGGAGTGAGAGCCGCTGCCAGTGTTAGTATGTGTGGCAAACAAGAAGAGGGAAGAGGGAGAGAGAATGAGACCGGCAGGACCGCCAGCCGCAGGCATGCGACATTGTGAGGGAAAGAGGCTTTCTGGAGAAGAAGCGATGGCTACAGTGGCACCCCCCCAGCTGAGGCACTGGCTAAGAAGGCTAGGAAAGCGACGGGGGGAGAATGGAAATGGCGGCAGATGCAGCCAAGGCTGGGCGAGACGGAAAGGGAATAGAAGGCATGGCCCCCGCAAGCGGCAGAGGAGAAGAGTAAGAAGGCAGCGGGAGCCAAGAAGCCCAAGAGGCGAGAGCAGCAGAGGCAGAGAGCATGAAGGCACCATGGCCCCCTCCTTTGATGGCAGCGAGAGTGACGGAGCTGAAAACCAAGGCAGTGATGGCATGCGAGAAGCGTAGTAGGATAAGCAGCAGGAGGGCGGAGCTGGCAAGGGACGGCAGCCAAAGCAGAAGCAGAGGAGGCTACCCCCATCCTGCTCTCATTCCCAACTTGTCAGACTCGAAAGGGGGGATCCACCTCCCCTCTTTCTTAGTTCATTTGATGTTTAGAACTTTAGAATTGGACAGAAGAGACAAAGGGCCAAAAGACTGATGCTAAAAGTCCAGCAGCACCAGCACCAGCAGCAGCAGAAATCTAAGTGGCCGAGACAAGGACTGGCTCTGTATGAAGCAAAGCGACTGACAGGAAAAGAGAGGTGAGCAGGGAAGACTGGGCATGGAAAAGGCTGGCAAGGTAGTGTTGGAGATCCAAATGTAAAGACCCCACCACACCACGTGGAGGTCCCTGGCCTCCAGGAAGAGGCAGCCAGCGCCCAGGAGCTAGTAGAAGAAAGAGAGAGATGGAGGAATTGTGCTTGGAGAACGGTTCTAGTAGCAAAGAGCTGAGAGATTTGCAAAGCAGCAAGCTTCTGTGGTGGCTTCAATGAAGGCACTGAAAGGAGAGAGAAGCAGAGGCTGTAATGGTGTCTGTGGCCAGCTGACAAGGGCAGACTGAGGAAAAAGTTTTGTCCCTCATCCCTCAGACAGAGAAGGGCAAAGGGCTAGGAGCTGTGACGTCCTGGAAGCAGTCCAAATTGCGAAGAAGCCCCCCCCCCCACCAGTTCCCAATAGAGTGGCAATTGGTAAGGCTCCCTGGCCCAGCCCCAGCAGGCTAAAGTACAAGCAAGCTGGGAGAAGAGGTGATGGTGCATCTCTGAGCTGGGAGGAAGAAGGTAATGGGGCACTTCTGAGAGGCGATAGAGCGCCCCTCCAGGCTGAAAGTGGAACTGCAGCTGCAGGACTCTGACTGAAGGGGCGGAGGACAGAAAGAAAGGAACAGTTGAAGGCTGTGAGATAGCCAGGAGACCAACGTCAGCCCCAAAGAGGCCCACACCATATAGGCTCAAACAACAGATCTGCATTTGTCCACAAGATCATCAAAGATTAAACCACTGTTCTAGGGATCACTTGGAGGAGTCACATTGTACCTGCAGACCTCAGAACTCAAGGAAAGTGGAGAAGATGAAACAAAATCCTGAAGACACAGTAGTTCAATGTGTAAGGACCAGATAACAGCCCTGGCTATGTCTTTGGACTGGATGCCACCACAGGGCAAGTGGCATGATACCACATTCATCTTCCTACCCCATTTTACAGAAACTTTTCACTTTCATTCCATGTGCAACCCACAACAGCGAAACCAGGAGTGTTTTTGTTCTTCCCAGAGCCCCATTATGATAAGGCATAGGATAAGGTACACACCTCACAGAACCATAAAGTTGTCCCCTTTTTAGCCAAAGTATAAAACCATTTTGAGTGGATTAAGGAGAGGCACAAAGGAATTAGGAAACATAACTCTACAGGAAGGAGTTAGTGCATTAGGGAAAACAAGGGAGAAAATGTTAAGACAGGGGTTCGAACCAGGAGATATGAGTGAAGGATTGGGGGCAACTTGGTCATGGGTGGAGGAGACCCTATCAGGTAGTGGTGACAATTCCCACTGTAGTAAAGGTGGCCAGGATGAAGCCTTGGGTGTATAACACTAAGGCTCACTTTGACTGGACTATTGCTCCAAACATAGGGCAACCTCTGAAGCTGAAAATCATCAGAAAGCAGTAAGAAGATCGAGATTAAGCCTTGCTGGTGTCTGCAATACCTGGAAGCCAGGTACCCCAGCACACGGCTAGATCTCCACCTGGAGAGGAAAGAAGAATTGGGACTGATGCCTGCTGCTGTTGCGACCAGGGACGCACGCACAGTCAGATCCTGAATATGGGAGACAATAACATGGGTTGTGGCAGGCATAGGAGGGGCAGGAAGCCTGGCCTACCTATTTTATTACTACAGACGGATGTTTTATGGGATTGGAAGATATGTGTATATGGCAACTGTTGGTGCTGATGAGGATGATGCAGAACAAGGGAGGCTGAGAGGTGAAACAATTCCACCAACTAGTCAATCAGATCATGAACACCTTGAATGTCAATAATGGCTGGGTATGTACTCATGGGCTAAGCTAGGAGACTATCCCCACTGTAATGTAAAGTTTGAAATCCCTGAATCTCTACAGGCATACCCAGAAAAAAATTCCAATGTTAACTTCTTTAGTTATAGCAGTGGTTTCATTGAGTTATATGAGAATAAGGGGGGCTGGTCCTCCTTAGTCAGTTCTAGAAAGTAACCAGCTTTTACAATGGTAAATGGGTATATGATTTATCTTCTGGGATGAATTGGTTTGGCCACTGAGGGTATCACCTTTCACCCAGTACACAAACCTGGAGCTATGACTTTCTTGCTTGGACAACAGAGGATTTCCAGGGTGGACAAAAAGAGACAGGATGGATTAATGGTTCTAATATGTAGTGATTATTTTTAACATGTGGATGGCAAAAGATTTTGATGGCAATGTGATCGGGGATCAGGAAAAGGATCCTAGGTGTGAGGATGGTACAATTATGTATTTGTTTGAAATCTTCCTGTTTTCCTGAACCAGCACTATCAACCAAGCAAAAGCTCTTTGTTTTAAAATTTCCAGCAAATGGATATCAGATTAAGTTGGTAGTCGGTTTTATGGCTTGATCTTCCATAGGATATGCAAACCACAGGGGATTGGTTACTTGCTCTTCTTGGAGATACCTTTGGTTTTCCCTGAAAGAGCCATTAAGTCAGACTCAGCCATGCTTGGGGATCCTCCCTGACCTGTTTTTCTAGTCAGTTCCTCTTCCACATGGCCTTATTTTTATATGATTTCTATTTTATGCCAATTAAACATATCTGCCAATTAATAAATCTTATCAATTAGACTATCAAAACAATGGAGTTACACCTTCTTCACAATGGCATTCTTTGGTGCTTTCCCATTCTTAGATATTGAAATGACTCTCTTAAAGCTTAGTTATGAGCCATAACTGCTGAAAAAAATTGGGTCCTACCGCCTGACTACCATGAGTATGTGGGCCGACGAACTTCTATGAAAATAAATTTGGCCATCTGCTTGAAACATTCTCCCCATCCTTGCTGTAGGTCTTCATCCCTGCACTAACAATAGATGCTCAAGTAGAGCTGTGGGGTGGGGCTTATATGTATCCTGTTTAGGTAAACTACATTACAATACTATAGCATACCCTCCAAGATTTCACAGATGAAAACTTGGACTTCCAGTTAAAACAATGGCCTTTTCCACACAGGGGAATTAAAACGGTGCAGTGCGTCCTCCACGGAGGACGTCTGCACCTTGGAGCGGACTAGGATCGGACTACTTACTGGAGATCTGCACCCCAGTCCGCTCCAAAATGACCCCAAGTGGTCCTCCAGCATGTTTTTAAAGACTGCAAAAAACAAGTCTTTATTTTCCTGGAAAATTTTCCTGCCATTGCATTCGTGCTCCCTTGTGCAGATTCGCAGGCTTGCACCAATGAGAGCCTGCGATCTGTGGAGGGCGGGCTTTAGGCATGGCAAGCTTCGCAGTTGGTCGGGACCCACAACCAACCAGAAGCCACCAGTTTGGAAGCTGGAGCAGTGCAAGCACTGCTCCTATTCACCCTGGACCAGACCGAGGAGCCAGAAGATCCGGTGAGTAAAGGCAGGGACGATTCCTTCGCCTCATGAAAAATGGCCAATGTTAGAGTGTAGTTAAGATGGCAAAAGTTATTTAGGGACTAACGCCATTTTGCACTATACACCATTAGCGTGTTGTAAATTACAATCCCTGGCATTGCCATTTGCGTGATGCCATCATTGGAATCCCTTTTTTCTGCCCTTCCACCTTAAGTATGATTGAGATTGCCACCAATTTTTCCCATACAGGCCTCCCCCTTTTTTCCCCCCCCTTCAGCCCCCCCCCACCATTGGGTGGGGGTTTTTTGGACTGCCGGGCCACAATGTTATAATGGATCCCCCATGGTACCTTTAATTTTTTTATAATTTTAAAAATTTTTTAAAAAATAAAAATTTTAAAAAAAGTTTTTGGGGCCAAAAAAGAGAAAAAACCGGGTTTCCGGGGAAAAATAAAAAGTTTTTTATTTTAACAATTTATTTCCCAAGGACGACGCTTCCCAAATGTGTCCAAATAGGAGATCCTTTCCTTTGGCCTATTCAGCAATAATATTTTTTTACCCAGCCCATCACAAAAAAGATTTTTTAATTTCCCTTTACATATTAATTAGCCCCCGTTAAGAAAAAAACAATATATAAAAATATACAAAATATGATATCCAAAATGAATATGGGATATTATTTTATTCCAGCGCCAAGTGAGTTTTGAAGGCCATTTTTAAAACTAATAAGAAAAAGACATCTGTTTTTTTTGGAGATAATTAATTCCTATTTTTTAAATAGCAATTCCAAATTAACCCCTTTCCCCCCTCATCAAAATTAAAATTTCAATTTCAAAAAACATCTCCTTTTCCCTTTATACACAAGTGAACATAAAAACATAAGATTGGATTTAAAACCATTTCAGTTTTCCCAAAAAGGGGGGGGTTGATTTTCGTAAATTACTTCCTGGAATCCACACAAAATTCCAATTTTTTCCTCACATTCTGGGTCATTACACTCCTCACCCCGGATGCCTTTTTTCCCCCCCAAAATTTTTCTCCCCCCCCTTTCCAACCAAATTTGGGCTCCAATGCTTTCCCCTTTCCTTATTTGAAAACAGTTAAAAAACCTTTTAACATGAGAGAAAAGACACAGATTTAAAGGGCCTTTATGTTGTCAAGTTTCTGCATCAGTCCTTTTCCCCATCTTTTGGGGAACCCCAAAAATATTCCACATCCCAAACCCACTAAATATTTTAATTTTTATACTTCAAAATCTTTTCCCCTTTTTCATTTATTTAAATTTTTCATAGTGAAAATGTTTTTATTCCAAATAATTTCCCCAAAATAACCATTCCCTTTTTCCCTTGTAAAAACTTTTTTCCAAACTGAAGGAAGCCCCCCCCCTTTTTTCTCACCATAAAAAAACCAATTTAACTAAAAGAAGTTCTTAAAATTTTCCGGGGATCCTTTTCCCATTAAAATCCCTTTAAATCCCTATAAAAATAAAAACCAATTCCCCTCCTACCTACCCAACCCAAAATTTTTTCCCACTTTCAAAATCTATCATGCATCCAAGTTGCAACCACCGCATCCTGGCCAACTTTACCACAGTGGGGGTTGTCACTATTACCTAAGGTCTCCTCCACCCAAGTCCAGGTTGCCCCCAATCCTTCACCCATGTCTCCTGGTTTGAGAGGGTGTGCCTGTGCTTGTAGGGAAAGAAGCCCCTGTTTTAACATTTCCTCCCTTGTCCCCGGCTTTCCCTAACCACTAGCTCTTTCCTGTAGAGTTATTTTCCCCTTTCCATCCAAAAGGGCTTTTGCTGAAAGGTGACAACTTTATGACTCTGTGAGGTGTGTCTGCACCTTCTTCCCCATCATAATGGGGCTCGGGGAAAAAACAAAAACACTCCTGGTTTCTCTGTTGTGGGCTGCACATGGAATGAGAGGAGAGGTTTCTATAAAATGGGGTAAGAAGAGAATGTGGTATCATGCCCTTGCCCTGTGCGGGCATAGTCCAAAAACATAGCCAGAGCTGTTATCTGGGCCATACACATTGAACTACTGTGTCTTCAGGATTTTGTTTCATCTTCTCCATTTTCCTTTATTTCTGAGGTCTGCAGGTTCAATGTGACTCCTCCGGGTGACTCCTAGAACAGTGGTCTAATCTTTGATGATCTTGTGGAAAAATGCAGGTTTTGGAGCCTGTATGATGTGTGGGCTTTTTCAGGGCTGTTGTCGGTCTGTTAGCTGTTTCACAGCTTGCATCTCTTTTTTTCCTTCTCCTCTGCCTTCTTCAGCCGGGTCCCTTAACTGCAAGTCCACTTCCAAACTGGAGAGGCGCTTTTCGCCCCAAAATGCTCCCTTTTTTTCTCCCCCCAACTCAGAGGTGCGCTGTCACCTCTTCTCCCAGCTTGCTTGTAGGGGTGCCCATCATCTTCTCCATCCTGCTGGGACTGCACCAGGGAGCCTTTCCAGTTTCCACCTTATCGGGAACTGGTGAGGGGGCGCTTTTTGCAGTTTGACTCGGCCCTTTCCCGATTCCCCAACTTCTGCTGCCAACGTTTCTTCCAAATGTCACAACTCCAGCCCTTGCCCTGTGCTGTTTATGGGGTGAGGAACAAAATTTTCCTCTTAACTGCTGACCACTGACATTATTCATGGAGTTCTGCTGTCGTTTTCCCACAAAAGGATTCTCCCCAAACATCACCTCTCACTTGGTCCCTGCATATGCCAGTTGGACCATCTATTCTGCTGTCCTTTCCACATTCGCCACATATCCACATCCTTCTCTGACTGTCTTCACCATCTGTCCAGATTTTTTCTTGCCTATCCCTTTTTCTCCCACACTGGGCACATTGGCACACTCCCAGAGACCCTTTCCTCTTCAGGGTCCCCCACCTTCTCATCTTCTGACCTCTACCTTATTTTGGATTTTACAAAAACTTACAGCTCCCATATTCACAGGTGGTCTCCCATCCAAGTACCAACCAGGCCCGACCCTGCTTAGCTTCCAGACAGACGAGATTGGGTGTGTTTAGGGTGGATGCCGAGGCTGCTAGCCGCTCCTCTTTTCCCTCTTCAGCCCCTTGCAGCTCCTGGACTTTTGGCTGCCCTGCTAGCTTTCTCTGTCAGCCGCTTGACTCTGCTGCATTTTATTTTCTTCCGCCCGGTTCTAAAAATTCCAAAAATCAGACGGACTAAAGGAAGGGAGGGGGGGTGAGCCCCCCCCTTTTTAGATTTGTTCCCCACTTATTGTTAGGCTTAACGATGCCCATCCTTCCAGTCTTCGCCGCTCATGGGGGGGAGTTCCACCTATTCCCCCTTTTGTCTCTCCCAGCCTCGGCTGCATCTGCCGCCACTTCCATTCTCCCCCCCCCCTCACCTGCCTGGCCTCCCTGGCCGGCCCTCAGCTGGGGGGGGGCTGCTGCCATAGCCATCGCTTCTCCTCCAGGGAAACCCTTTTCCCTTCTCATCTGCCACACATACTAATACTGGCAGCGGCTCCACCCTTATTGCTGGTATTATTGCTCCCCTCCCCATCTGTCTCCTCAGGGGGAAGGCAGGCAAACAGGCATGCAGACACCTGAGTAAAGGAACCGGTGGGGGGGAAACGTGGCTGTCTCCTAACAAGCTGCCACTACTTCAAAGCCTCTGTGGGGGCTCTACTTCTCTGTTCTTTTGCATTGGAATTCCCAAGGGTTTTTTGGGGGAAATTTTTTAGGTACTACAATTCCCATGTGTTCAAGATTCCATGTCAACTGCTTTTCCAAAAAATATTGTCAGTAGGTTTTTCAGCTTTTTAAATCCGTCATTTCCCCGAACTTTCCCCTTCTCCTCCTCCTTTCTATTTGTTGGATTAGAAAGGGCTGGCCTCCCAAGCTGGGCTTTTCTTTTTTTCTTTTTCTTTTTACAAAGTCAAAAACAACTATTGACAATCCTGCCAATAAAAACCATGAGGCCATGATACTGGAGCAAAGTTCTATTATTTCTTGTGGCTTTTCCGTATAAGTTGCACAGTGTATCTTCCAATTTAGTAGGTCTGATGTGATGAAGGGTGTATATTAAAACTCTAAACCCCTGGTAGCCGCTGACTGCTGAGCATCATCTACCAGCCGATCTGTCTGAGTGGGGCCACTACTTCTTCTTCACCACTGTCATCCCTTTTTCCTCTCCACTCCCTTCACTCTGGGTCTGGAGAGGGGGGTTTTCCTATGGTTCCTTTGGCCTTTTTGCTTGTGCCTCCATAGGGGCCACTGGAACTTCTGCTGGCACTGCCTGAACCCCTCCTGCCTGCGCCTCCTGATTGTGAATTGCTGGGACATATGGCGGGGGTGCACATAGTTCTTCTGGTTTCTGGTGGAGTTTAAAATTATGGGACCCCTTCCAAATTTCTTCAATCTTGTCCTCCACTGCATACACAGGCTTAAGTGATGGTGAATGGAGGGAATTTGCAAACTGACAGCTCATTAAATTTCACTGAAGTTTCCTTTTTCCCTTTTCTGAGACATGAGAGAATTTATAGGAAAAACCCAAATTTGCTTCTATCATTAAAGGGGGGGAAACTGCCTGTCCCCCCCCCTTTCAGTGTTCAGTTCCAGGCTGTCAGGTTTGTTTTTCTTTCCTCTTTCAACAGGGAGGGGGGAGGGGGAATTCCAGGTGAGCACAGAGTTCTTTTTTCTCTCTCTCTTTTCAGATGAGCTTTTAAACAATAGGACTCTTTGAGCTGAGCTCTGTTGCAAAAGTACAGAGAAGAATCTTTTCCAAATCCCGGGATACTCTCATTATTCAAAAACATCCCTTCTCCTTTTTCCCCTATTTCCTATCCAACACCTGAGGTTTATTTCCTCATTCTTCCTTGGAAACCCTTTGAGCTGTTAATTGCCGGCCCCTTAAAGCTCCATTAAAGAGGCCAGATTTTTATCCTGGAAAACACCTTACTTTCTATCAGGCTGAAACAGTTCCCCCCCCTGCCTGAATTGCAAAATCAAACTCCTTTTTTTTTTTTACACTTAGAGAAAACAATGAGATTCTGCATTGCTTCCTTACTATGTCTCATTAACTCCTGAGGTTTTGCACTGACTTAATTTCTGCCATTTCCCAGCCCCTGGCTGAGTTGACTTCTGGCTTAAAACAACAAATGACTACATGGTTTACTCCAGAGAGCCCAAGGAGGAGGGGCTTAGGAAATGGCTTCAAACCCGGGGAAAAACAGAGAGGAAACAAACCTTTTTTTCCCACATACAGAGAAAAGTAAAGTTTCCACTAAATCCTCCTTTAAAATTCTTTAACATCAGCCCGAGGAGTTCCCGCCCTCCCCCCCCCATTTCCTCCCAAGTTCCAGACAAAACACAATGGGAATGGGATTTACCACGGGTGAAGGGGGTCCCGTGCGCCCCAAAAAGGGGGTTTATCCAAACACTTAAATCGACCTAGCCACCTGGACGATCAACAACATGGATGTAGGAAGTGCGATATTACTCAAATCATACACGCTTCTTTCTTAGACGAACAACCTCCCATCGGCCCATTAAACCACAACTGAGACGTCTCATTTATTATTCCGCCATACCAAAAGTTTTTTGTGGTTTCACTCTCCACTGCTGAGAGGTACTCGGGCCCAAAATCGGGGAGTATGGCCCCCTTCCCCCTTCCAAAAATAAGGGGGTTTTTACTCACCAAAGGGCCATGGGAGGCTTGGTTTCCAGCTGTAACCCGAGGTCCGTTGACTGGATCGTTTTCGCCAGGGGCGCCACCACTCCCCCAACCAAACCTCTTCGACAAAAGGTCGAGAGCGCCCTGGGTTTTGTCAAGGGGGGGTCGCAATCCCCGACATCCAAACGTCCGTCAAGGGGGAAAAATAGCCCCTTCCCCTGTTTCCCGGCCGATGCACCGAAATTTGTGGCCAGAAAAGAGACAAAGACCAGGTTTCCAGGGAAAAATCAAAAAGCCTTTTTATTGTTAACAATTTACTTGCGCAAAAACAGCTATCCCAGAACTGTGGGATTAATTGAGGTAGCATCACTATATACCTTTGGTCTTCTATGTCAGCAATCAATATTCATTTAGCCAGCCCATCACAGGAGAAAAAAATCTTTGGTTAACTTTCCATTACATCATTAACTTAGCACACACGTGTACAGAAAAAAACAATGAGTTAGTTAGAAAATGATACAAAATGATATATGGCCAAAATAGATAGTAGGGAGTATGCCTACTCCCTCTTAGTTTCCCCGACGCCTAAGTGAGTGTTGCAAGGCCATTCTTTTAAAAATTTAAAAAGACAAAGACATCTGCTATTTCACTGGGAGACTCAATTCAATTCGCTTATTTTTTCCCATTCAAGCAATTCCTTGGATTTAACCCCTTCAAAAGGAGAACATTTCAAAAAAAAGTAGAGAGGTGATAATTTCAAGTTCCTGCCATGGGAGAGCGAGGGAAGAACAACTGGGCATGCCCACACCCCGCCCGCTCCTGCATCTGCAATAACAAGAAGCACTAAGACGGTTGATGGGACTGAAGTGCTAAAAGGGGGCTCTTAATAGGTTTTTTTCTGGAAATAGAATATGGCAGTTTGGCAATGCTTAGGGATGGGATAGCAGCTGGATAGTGATGATGTCGTGTGGTAGCATGGCTCCTGGACTGGACACAACCCACTGCTGTTGCACTATAGCAACATTGTGCAGAAATGGCCTAAGACACAAACTAAAAGAGGCTGAAATGGTTTGCTTTTGTCAGAACTTACTGAGAAGGGCAAGACTCCACTCTCCTTTCTCTTCTGCTCTTCTGCTTTCTCTTCTGCTCTCCTTTCTCTTCTGCTGGATTGAGTGAACATTACTTTGCACTTTGAATTCAATTTGAAGCAACTGAAGTAAGCTGCAGACAAAAAGGGAAAGATGGAGGAGGAAAGAAAAATTAGGACATTTTAAGGATAGCTAAAAAAGTGGAACAACCGAGGATTAGATGGAACTGTACCTATCAAATCAGGACAGAGTATGTAAGGGTATTAACATCAGGATATGTAAGAGGGGGGAGTTAATTGAGGAACTATTCACCATTTCCAAAGCCCTATCAGCTTGTTGCAGGCTTGCAGCTAAGGCATAACTTAGGCCATTTCTGCATTACACTCTTATAGCATGATTATTCCACTTTCAACATCCTATGGAATCCTGGGGTTTGCAGTTTAGGGAGGGGCCAGCTGGATTCCATAGGATGTTGAAAGTGGAATAATCACGCTATAAGAATGTAGTGCAGAAATGGCCTCAGATTTTTATTTTTTTTCTTCTGTTCTGAAGTTTTTAAAATACTTATTTCCATTGATTTTGATGGAAGGGTGGCACCTTTTTTAAAAAAATGCAGTCTGTATCTGTTTCAAAATGGTGAAGTGCTTTCAGACCTGCAAGTGTACTTTGGATCCAGGTTACCTTACACACACACACACACACACACACAGTGGCATGCCCTATGTAGCCCCCTGTAACCACCTTGGGACCACAAGCAGTGCTCCTGTGCTTGCAGTGCTTTCCAGTGGTTTATGAGGGATCATGCAGAATAGACTTTCTGCTGGGTCATTAAATGCCCCATCCAAAGCTGGTTTATCAGTAGTGCAATTGGTACAATTGTTTCAACACCCTCAGTCACAGGAGCCTTTTGCTGCTGCCAAACATAGTAACTGTGCTGGATTTGTTTTAATATTTAAAGCTGCACAGAGACACACAGTTACGTGAATAATTGAGACCAAATTGCTTGAGACTGCTATTTTCATTGAAGCTGTGGGAGTGAAATATGTTCACACAGAAGTATATTTTATCTCCCATATTTTGTATTTGAAGCCATTTTTTTCGTAGGTTTATTTAATTTTAATCCTAAATTAGGTCACCAGAGCAAAGAAAGGACTCTTCTGTTTTTTGAACTACTGCAGGACCCCAAACACCTTAATCTGTGTAGTGTGGAAATGGTCTCAGCGTGGCGCTAGGACCTTAATCTGGTTCTAGCGCCACACTGAGTCCATTTCCATGCTACACTGTTATAGTGCTATTATTCCACTTTGAACATCCTATGGACTTCAGGGATTTGCAGTTTAGGGAGGGGCATTTAGAATTCTCAGCCAGAGACCATTTTTGCCTCAGTAAACTACAAACCCCAGAATTCCACAGGATGTTGACAGTGGAATAATAGCCCTATAACTGTCTAGTGTGGAAATGGCCTGAATCAACTTAAGTGGATCTCTCTAGTTTAATTACTAACTAATTAAACATATCTGATATTCTGCTCAGGACTTCAAGTGCAGTGCATAAGAAAAATATAATGATAAAATGTCGGCTAAAATAACAATACAGAAGGCCCTTCGTATACGTGGGGATTCTATTCCAGGAACCCTTGTGAACAGCTGAATTCACAAACGCTCACATGCCATTAAATTCAACAGTGGTGATGTATGCATGGACACTACAGCATCTTCACATGTACATCACTGCCATTTTAGGCATAGGGACGCAATGCTTCATGTGCACTGGAAATCACACATGCAGAGGTTGTGGATAAAGAGGGCTGTACATCCAAAATAGATCACAGTATTAAAATTGATTGAAAGTTCTGGGCAAATAAGAAGCTATTTATCAGGCCCCACAATGTCCTGAGGCTGGACACCAAAGTTCTTTTGTACCATACAATCATAGCTCTATGATTCCACTTTAATTGCCATGGCAGCATGCTATGGAATGCTGGAGGAACTAGAGCCACTGGATGACACTGGGCATGTCACACACTCTCAGCCCCCAGAAAAACCCAGGATAGGTTCACCTTAGAGTCGCCGTAAGTAAAAAATAATTTTGAAGGCATACAGCAGCAGCAGCAGCAGCAGCAAGAACAACAAACAAGGACTCCAGGGTTTGAATCTCCCCTCAGTAATGGAAACCCACTGTGTAACTTTGGCCAAGTCATACTTTCTCAGCCTAAGAGAGAGGTAATGGCAAACCTACTCTGAATAAATCTTGCCAAGAAAACTTTAGATTAGGGTTACCATAAGTCAGAATCAACTTGCAGACACAAGACAAATGACAACAAAATTAAATAACTATTTGTCACATTTTGATCATGATATCCAACATCATGTGCTTGAGGCATCCATCTTAGTCTGTCTAATGGTAGGGACGACACTTCTAAGGACTTAGGCATCCTTTAAAAATGCCTTTTCTGAAATGCTCATCCTGTGCTATATTTCTAATTTAGACTGCAAGGTGGCAATAAGGAAAGAAGAAGAGCTCATAACAACTTCCTTGTGAATCTTCACTTTCTTAATCCATCTGGTGTGGGAAGAGCAGAGCCGGTGTGATAGAATCCATAGGGTTCAGGGAGACAAGGAGAAGGCTACTGGATTCCCATAAACTCTTGATGACGCAAGCAGAAGTGTGATGGAGTCCAAATTTTGGAACTAGATTCAGAAAATTTTCACTTGAGTGGGTTTACCAAGCCCAGGTCTGAATCAAGCTGAATGCCCATCATTATGGAAAACTGGTCTATTGCAGTAAATCTTTTTTTTTTTCTACTCTCAGTCCCCCAGCCTGTATATTCCATGGTGAAGAGGTAGGTCTGGGCTTGAAACAATCACACGTTTCACCTAACCATTTTGTACAAAAGATGACAATTTATTTTAAAAGACTATCTACTTCATACTGCATTGTTTTTGTTTCAAAGAAGTTAAAATTTATCCTCTCTTTTCTGGCGTGGCTATAAATTTCATGACAAACAATTCAGTTTTGGATTGTTCTCTTTTCTCATACGGATAGATAGATAGATAGATAGATAGATAGATAGATAGATAGATAGATAGATAGATAGATAGATAGATTGATTCTCTTTCAGAAAGAGTTAACTAGAGTGCAATTTAGTTTAAAAGAGTTGGAATAGATTTTCTTGGATGAGTAAAATAGCAGTCATCAAATGCAATATCTGTAGAGACTTTAGAGATGCAAGTGTTGGGAAAACCTATCTGTTTAAGTTTAATGAAGCTGTGTAATTGTGATACAAACAATGCAATTGGGGATTTTTAAGTATAGGCAAAAATGACAGCGGGATCAATGCTCAAAAAAACAACAAACAAAATGAAGCCATTCCTAAAAGGTGATAAAACATATGAAGCACTCCAGAAAGTTTTTCTTTACTATGTTTTGAATATAATGTAGCTCTTCAGCATAGGCAATGGACAATTCATACATTCCCCATAAGTTTTTTCTTTCCTTTGAAATATTTTTCTTTTACCATGCTTTTGGAAAGGTCTCCCTTGGTTTGAACTCTTTTTTTTTTCCACAAGCAGATCAACAATATTTAGCAGAATTGAGAGAGGGCAATTGTGGTATCTCGTTGCAGCCCTCTATCACATGCTCCCTGAAATCTGCTCTGGAGGTCTGGGAAATCCACTGGAGCCCAATTTTGGGCACTGTAGGAGTACTGCAGGGGAGGGAATAGAAAGAACATTCTGCAATGACTGCTGGTTCAAAGCCTAGAGTACATTTGGATTTCTCCCCACTAATAGGTTCTTTGACTCTGATTTTTAACTGTGCTGGCATTCTCTTGAACTTAGCAATACTCTTTCTGCTCTGTGATAAAGATTCCAGGTGAGTTTCTGTTATCATGGTTTTGAACAAACTCCTGAGCATTGTTAAGAGATCTGACCCATTTGTAAATGTTTGCATTGTTTTATGTTAACTTCACAGAAATGAAAGGTTATATAGTGATGTTGGCCAGAATCCTGTTGGGGACCTATGTGTTCATTAGAACTGGGCAGTTCTTTAACAATGTATCCAAGAAAGGGCTGGTCTTATGTTACTACACAGACTGATGCACATTGAGACTGTTGTGCATCCATCCCATTGTGCATGGGGAAACTGACTAGGGACTGCTCATGTGCATTGATAGAACTCCATGTGCATCAGGACACTCTTGTTGATGTCCTCTTATACATCCTCACAATACACTAACAGGGTTTCGTAATGGCTTTGCTACACAGCTAAGTATACATAAAGCTATGTAACATATGCTGCAATAGAGGATTCCAGCCCAAAGTTCCTCAGATTATAAATTTGTGATGTTATGAATTTGTGGGAGGGAATGATGCATTTATTACATAAATTATGGTAAAAGTATGGTAATGTATAGTTGATGTAATAAGGTAACCATCGGTCAGGGAAGAGTTGAGGATATTGAATGTTGGGAGTGACTGGTGGTTGGCTGAGTTTTTGAAGCAGTTTTTAAATGGCAGGTATGTATGTATGATTGTGTGTGTGTGTGTGTGTGAGAGAGAGAGAGAGAGAGAGAGAGAGTCAAGGTAGAGTTAGGAGTCTGTCAAAATTTGGAGGAGTTAGAAAAGTTAGTGGAGTAAGATCAGAGTTAGTTAGGATATGAGTGAAAGAGAGTGAGAGATGTGAGTTAGTGTCGGTCAGAATTTAGATGTATTAAAGAAGTACTCTTTAATGTTTGGGTCAATTTCTGTTTAATAAATCATTTTTGTATTATATTCTACTGCCTCTGAGAATGTTACATAAAAGATTTTGGTATCTGTGGTGGCAGCAGTTAATCAAGGATGGTGGTGTCCAATGGGGGGATTAAATGAATAAAGTCTCACACAGGAATCACAAGATCATCTAGAAAGTCCCCACATTTGATGGCATAGCAGCTGGATAAAAGGAGGTCCTCACACTGGTGGCAAAAGATGGGATAAGTTGAAGCCTTCACAGCTGATGGCAGAGGTAGGGATAAATGGAAGCCTATACAGTCCAATCTTTAAAATAACCAGGTAGGCTGAATATCCTCTGCCCCAAACTCCAAATCTGGAAGGAAGAGTAGGATACATGGGACAGTTATGGAAAAAATGCTCAGGGAAGGAACTTATCCCAAGATATGTGCGTGCAAAACTCTACTTCATGCTACCATATTTTGTTTCCTGTTTGCCTCTCTTGAAATAGGAACGTTGAGAATAAAGGATGGCAAGCACGAACACCTTTCTCTCGCCAACAAGTGGGAAGTGCTAAAATATTGGTGGCAGCTGCTAGCTGGATCCCATATGCTCAGTTGCCTTCCCACTTGGAAAGAGCATTGGACAAGATGCACACAAAGCAACGCTCATCTTGAAGGAACAATGCAGTTCACTGTTCAGCTGAACATCAGGGGTGAGAAGATGGCAAGCAGTCAAATTGCATCCTAGCGACTCCAGAATGCTAGGCTAAAAGCAAGTATACTAGCTTCCTAATGCTGGAACTTAGTTAAAGACTGAGCTCACAAGATGGATAGGATGAATGAGGGCTGGTAGAATGTCTCTTAGTCTGGCAAGTGTAATTGAGAAAACATCTAGATAGTTATGATCACAGGCAAATACCATAGTTTACATATTGTGAAAAAAGCCCTATTTTGCCTTGCCTTGCATTGATATTGATTCAATTAGTGACTATATTTTAAAAATAGTGTTTTCATTGCAACCTTGTTTCCCTTCCCCTTTGCTGTCTTCTTATGCTGTTCTCCTTGGGATTTTTCACCTTGTGGCAGGCAGTGGCAATTGCAAGGAGCAGAACACAGCAGGAAAAAGAACGGGGGGGGAGTGAGGACTAGAAGAGAGAGTCCATGATGCTGCTAATAAGGCTGCTTCATCATGCAGTTGAGAAAGAGATAGATAAAAGAATGGATGTCACAGACAAGAGAAAGGAAAAGGACAGAAAGAGAAGTAAAGGAAGACATCAGGAGGAAAAGAAGAAGTAGCGAAAAATGAGCAGAGGGAACGTGAGATGCATGAAGAAGAGAAGACATGTAGAGCAAGAAGGCAAAGGCAAAAGACTAGTCCAGTAGATGGACACACAAAGAAAAAGAGAGAATCTCAGGGGGAGAAAGATGGATGGACAATATGTGAGACGGAGAAGACACAGGATGACGAGGAAGGGCAGGAATGAATACACCTGTAGACAGTAGATGAATAGCGGGGATGATGATAGAGAAGAATCTGAAATATAAGAGAAAAAGAAAGACTGGACCAGCTGATGAAAATGGAGAGTAAAAGAGGGTAGTATTTAAAAAAAAAATCCAACATTTTACTACAGGTGTTTTTAGCCAGAAACAGAGAATAGCATACTGAAATATTTTTACAATACTGGTCACCAGCTGGTCACCTGTTCAGTATTGTGCGTGTATTGTGACAAATAAAAGACATAGTTATCTTATTACAATGAGAACCTGGTTCTTTTGAAGCAAAACTGGCCTGTGGGGAATCAGTAACATAGCTTTTGGAAGAGAAGTCTACTGGGTAACTGCTTGTTTCTTTACAATACTTCTGAGAATAATTGTTCTTCTTGTCATTGTTGACAGGAGTGGGGTGGCTTCACTCTTGAGAAAAAAGGAGGATCAAAATTATCAATTGTTGTTGTTCATGTATCTTTTCTTCATGAATGTGTATTTATTTTTAACCTTTTAAGTGGGTCAGTGGTTGAAAAACGGGGTTTTCAAAAATTCAAACAGCTTGTTGTCTGAATACAAAGAGAGCAGAGAGAGTAAGTATTATGGATAGGGTTTTTCACCTTCATTCTTGCAAAGCTTTTTAATGTTTTTGAATAACATAAATCTAAACACCAACAATTACATGCTGTTAAGTCCACTTCTTAATGTAAATGTAATAACTTGTTCTCAAACCTTTTAACAATTAAGGAAATATAGAATCATAGAGTTGGAAGAGATCCCGGGGGCCATTGAGTCCAACCCTCTGCTATGCAGGAACACACGTCAAAGCATTCCCAACAGATGATCATCCAACCTCTGCTTAAAAACCTCCAAAGAAGCAGACTCCACCACAGTCCAAGACAGCATATTCCACTGCCACACAGCTCTGACCATCAGGAAGTTCTTCCTGGGGTTCGGGTGGAATCTCCTTTCCTGCAGCTTGAATCCATTGCTTCTTGTCCTAGTCTCTGGAGCAGTGAAAAACAAGCCCACTCCCTCCTCGACATGACATCTCTTCAAATATTTAAACATGGCTATCATGTCCCCTCTTAACCTTCTCTTCTGCAGACTAAATATACGCAGCTCCCTAAGCCGCTCCTCATAGGGCATGGCTTCCAGACCCTTCACCATATAAATATACACAATATAAATTAGTTTTACCATTAACTTTACTATCTCAAGGTGAAGTTCAGTGATACTGTTATTATCTAAGTTGTGTACAAGATGCCAGTGAGATGCATTAGAACAAGTGCTTGGTTTTGTATTAAACTCTGAAACTCTATGGGTCAAACTAGATGGGATGCTTAGCATAGTTTCAGAAAAGATGCTGCTACAAGTGGTGCCAAACATCTATTTGACATAGCACATAGTTTTCCTCACTTCCATATTTGGCACTTATCATGCTTTGTTTTGTGATTAGTCTTTGGAAGGTAAATTTGGGCTTAACTTGCAAATCTAATTGCTAAGGCACTTATGCCCAAAGAAATCCTGTTGGACAGAGAAAATTGAGTTAGTTGAATGAATTCCTCTTAACATCTAGCTCGTCCCTAATTCATGTTCTCAGTATGTTTAGGAGTACTCTGCTATGGCTGCAATCTTGCCTAGATTTACCTTGAAGGAATAAGTGAGGATTTCATTTCATTCAGTTTTGGTAAGAATTTGCCAAAATTTTCAAATGTCCCATTTTCAGAGTAGAAAGCACCTGAATTTAAAAAAAAAAATGGAAATAATGGACAGATTCATCTATTGTCAAGTCTGAGTTTGAATCCTCCTGTACTTGACCATGTTAATGCTGATGTAAACTTGTTTCTGTTTTTGTAAGACACTCCTTACCTTTAACATGTATATGGCAGGTAGATACAAAATATAAATTAGTTTTACCATTAACTTTACTATCTCTATAATTTCCATCTCTGATGGAAACAGCTGTAATTTTGTTTTAGTTTGCTTTTGAAGAATTTACCAAAATTTACAGATTTTGGTACAAATTTACCAAAATTTACAGTACTAAAAGAACCTGAGGCTTTAAAAAAATCTGACAGTGAGAAAAGTGAAACTGATTTTGTTGTCCTTATTGGGAAACTCCCACCGAACTCAGTCCCTCTTACTCAGGCTATAAAAGTTGCAACTCCAGTAGACAGCTAGCTTTCCAGAAGTTCTGTTTCATTAATGAATATACATCTGCACAAAGAATCACATATACAACCTTCTGTAAGAAAAGAACAATTCTGTATGCTTACAACTCCTATCAGAATTGGTACTGAAGAATATTCCTTCTCTCCTCTTTCCTCCAGACAAGATCCCATCACTTTGCCGCCAAAATATTTTCTTCTCTCTCCAAAGCAAGGGTTAAACATAGTCATTTTCAAAGAACTAAACTCTAATGCAGGTTGCTTTTAAATCAAAACTAAGATCATCTTCGCCCATTTGATGAGATCGTCACTGTAGATGAGGGACAGGCAACTTTTACCCTATCTTGATTTTAGTGGAGTGCAACTCCTATCAGCCCCAGCTAGCATACCCAATAGAGAAAGATAATGGGTGCAACTGTCCAACAGCATCCTGAGATTCACAAGTAGTCCGCTCTTCCTGCTGATTATGAAATTTGGGCAATGTGTGCAAAAGTGTTGGCAGGGGAAAGAACCAAAGCAGTTAAAATTTTCCTAAGTGAATTGATGCTTATAGAAAGAAAAACCTCAAAGTGCCCTCTTCTGGCAGCTGATAATAACTACTGGCGATACAATTCAGCTATTGAAAATTACGCTACCTGTGGTTTCCTATAAGAGTATGAAAATATTGTAATTTTTTTCCCCACAAGTTTGTACAGTTGGAAGAAGTCTCACAAATCTGCAGTCAGGTTTCTCACTCTTTAGCTAAGTTGAAAACAACCCTTTGATGAGCAGAAGAGGTTTACTATTAGTAGAAGGACATTTTTGTATGCAAGCCATACCTGAATTCCTTTCAAGTGACCCTTCCTAAAGGGTGTATATGCATAGGCATCTTCATACAAACACATTACATGGGAGACAGGGGAGGTTATCAAAATGTAGCTCTATGATGAAGATGCTGAAGATGATTTTATTCATGTATATCCCACTACTCTTCCAGTAACAGGAATGAGAGTGGCTTACAACATATTTAAAAACAATACAGATTAAAAACTGTACAAAACTTTGTTAAAAGTATAAATATAATAGGTATTTAAAATGCAACTAAACAATTTATAAAGTTAAACTATTAAGCATTAAAAACACTACAATTAATCAAAAGACCGTGCAAAGCATAAAACTGCACAGCACATTGTTACCCTGTTCTCTGGGGGTCCCGGGAGGGACACCTAAATAGCCAAACAATGAAACACAATTTTGGGGAAAATTAGCTGGAGCGCTCACTTAAGCTAGCGAGAGGCAGGGTAACTTAGCAGGATCTTGCAACCCAGCATCTACGGGGTCAGGTCAGTCAAGCAGCCAGACAGGTTTAAAGTAATCAAATGATGTTTTATTGCATATAAATAAATATTAAAGACACCACAGCCACACAGCTAACTAAGAGAATAGAGATTGAATTAAGAATAAAGATTTTCAAGGAGAATGGGTGATACGACACCTGTCTCGTCGTCCTGGACCTCGGGAGAGAAGCCGAGGGTGCAGAGAAGAAGCGCAGCTCGATTAGCTGAGGGGAGCTTGCCAAGCAAGGCAGCAGCAAGATGGAATGAAATTCAGGAGCAATTTGAAGAAAGTCTCGGAATCAGCGGTTTTTATAGGGTGAATTGGGACTGCTGGCTATGCCTTACTCGGGGAGAACAATGAGTTTTGGGTGCGAGACAATGTCTCAGAAAGGTCACAACTTTGCATGATGGAATCAGAGCCGAATTAACAATAGTGTGGCCAGTATGCAAATGCGCAGCACTTATCAGTGGACAGCACAACCTTTGTCCAGTAGCCTACTTGGGGCAGGAAGCCTTTGTTAGCATCGCAAATATGTAATGAGGTGTTTGCCGGAGAAGTCCCTGAAGCAACGAACCAGCTGTGTCTGGCCTGCCTGGATGGAGAATGGAATGTCCAGCAATTATCGGCCGTGCCTGTTTGTGTGCTTGTCCGGTGGCCTCACAAACACGTGGAGCGGGGTGGCAGGGGAAAGCCGAATGGTTTGATATCAAAGTGATATCGGGTGCTATCTCCGGATAGGCCTAGACTGCAGTAACAACATCCTTAAAAGCCCATCTCATTCAGTTTCTAAAAACCTGATGGTCCAAGAAAGTTTTCAGCTGCCAATGGAAGAAGAGCAAGGAGCAAGCCATCCTGGCCTACCTAGGCAGGGAGTTCCAAAGACTAGGAGCATCCACTAAGGAGGCCCTCTGTTGTGAACAATACTCAACCATATGCAGAAATATCACTTCTAAAATCCATAGCAAAGATTTGAATGAGAAGAGGAAATTTCCCAGGAGAAACATCAAGGCAATTAATGTAACATAAATTACTATTATATTGAAATTAGTTACACTTTCAGGTTGCTTCCCTACCCCTTACCATTTGAGATCATCTTGGAGTACGTTTTGATTCATAATAAACAATAATTTAACTATTATATTTCCTGAGTGTTTCATAACCACAAGATGTTCAATTGCTCTTATTGCTTAAGAAACATCAGAGAAGAAAGAACAGCAAGCATAATATTTGCAAACCAAAATACTACCTGAAGTCTATTTATTTATTTATTTGTGTATTTATTTATTTATTTGTTTGTTTATTTTTAATCAATCAGTTGTATTCGACAGCTGGACCTCACAGAGCTGCTGTAGGGACTTTCAGATAAGAACCTAAATTTAGTCACTTGTCATAAATAGGTCAGACCTGTCAAAGCAATGGGATATATGTAAGTGTTGACATATTCAGCAGTTGAATATATCCAATGGATCTATTGTAATTGGGATTAGCAAGTGGATTTAGGCTGGTATCTCTCACGTAGAAGAAAGTGATTCTACCCTTTCCTTGATGTAGTTCATCAGAGCAACTCTTGTTGTATGTTCCTTTTTTAATTACACATGTGTAACTATGGCAACTATAAGCACCATCATTTTCTGTTCTTAAGCTTTCACATTGTAATTTTCTTTCAGTTGAGAGAAACAGAACTAATCCTTTTGTAGAACTCTGGATTTTTTTTCTCTCCTGAATATCCCTTAATTAGTATGCTGTAGGATTAAATCCAGTTATAAATTGTTTGCAACTACAAGAAACCAACTAATATTCAGCATATATGGGGAAGAGTGCCGGGAGGGATGTGAGCATTCAACTCTGCTGCTCAGATGTTCCGGCAGGAATCTGCTGCCATCTTCAGGCTTTCACTAAAATGCATCCATAGTCACATCTTCTTGCCCTGGTGATCTTGTTTGAACATGGCAAATACATTTGTTCCACCCCTCCCAAAACATAACAAAACAAGTTATACAAAGAGAAGTCAAAGCACAATCAAAATTGGCAGTCATATGTCTTATTTTCCCTACTGTAAAAGCAAGGCGCACAACTGTGGGACAAGTCCTACTGAGTTCAATTGTCAGTATTAGGTTTCAGTAGATTCAATTTCTGCTAAGATTAAACCAAGGGTGAAGAAAGTGCAGCCCCTTGGCTATGTATGGTTCCTAACCCCACCAGCACCACCTGCTTTCTGTGACTCTTGATGCCTTCAGGAGACTCCAGCTAGCTCCCAGACCTCCAATCTTTTATTTTTGGGAAGTCATGTTTTTGGCTGAAAAATTGTAAAAAGGGTCTCAAAACTTCTGCAAAATGCTGCCATCTTGCACTCTCCATATTCCCTGATTCCCAAGCAAATGGCCAAATATAGAACAGAAGTCATAACACACTATTTACAGTTTTGATGCTACACCACATCCTGCCAGAAGGGTGAAAAATGTCTCCTGTCCCAGCACAGTTGCCCACACTGATTAAAACTGCAAAGGAACCAAACAGAAGCTAAGCCAACTGCAGGAGCTAAATGGGGGAGCACTGTTAAGGGTTTGTGGGCCAGATTGTCCCACACCCCTATCTTGCCCCATACCTTTCTTTTTTCATTTTTAAAATAAAATTCAAAATGTCACCCACTCCCCTGGGGCGCATGGGGGACAATTTTGCCATGGTTTTGTCCAGTTATGCAAGGCTTAGCTGTTGTTCCACTTTGCTTGTGTGTGTGTTGTTAGTTTCTAATAAAGCTGTGCTAAAACATATTGACGTCCTTTTTTTCTTTGTGGTATAGGAACCTATCCCTGTATTTCCCCTGTTATTTCTGCTTCTGTTATCAAATTCTCTGTTAAAGACATGGCCAAAAAGGCAACATCATTGTATATGAGAAAGATGTGCTAAATCTAGAAAAGGGTCAAATCTGCAGAAGTAATAACAATTCTTCAGGAGGAGAATACATGTAAGTGAGAGAGCTAAAAACAGATCAGTGATGACTGAGCATGCTGAGTGGAAAAAGAATGCTGACAAAATATTAGAGGATGAACACTCGGGAAGAAGAGAGAAAAGAATGGCATGGAGTGTTCTGGGAAAGGCTAGGGCTGGTTGGCACATTAACGTGGACCCTCCACAGTCCCCCTTGTCCACTCTAATGATCTCTGGAATTTGAACCTCAAGCAGAGCCTGAATACCCTAATGCAGTGGTTCTCAACCTGTGGGTCCCCAGATGTTTTTGGACTTCAGCTCCCAGAAGCCCTGAGCATTGGCCATAGTGGCTGGGGCTTCTGGGAGCTGAAGTCCAAAAACATCTGGGGACCCACAGGTTGAGAACCACTGCCCTAATGGCACCAGATCCCATCTGATCTTGGAAGATAAGCAGGTGAGCCCTGGTTAGCACTTGGATGGGAGACCTCCAATGAATACTAAGAGCTGTAAACTATATTCAGAGGAAGGCAACAGTAAACCACTTGTGAGTATTTCTTCCTTAAGAAAATCCTAGGAAATTCGTGGTATTGCCATAAGTTGTCAGGTGACTTGAAGGCAGGGCAACACACAACACACACATATACATGTGCCTTCAAGTCAATTCTGACTTATAGCAACTCTGTCAAAGGGTTTTCTTGACAAGATTCATTCAGGTAAGGTGGTCAAGTTTGCCATTGCTTGAAAGCACATACACATAGTAGGGGAGCCAGCCTAGAGAACTAGTGGCTAGTTGAACCTGCTATTGCAGTCCACTTGACTAAGAAGAAAAGAAGTTGGGAAGGGGTCTGGAGTGAAGAGAGTTTTTTAAACTATAGTGGCTCCTTAAGTGCATTATTGAAGGGAGAGATGAGAACTTTCCACTTCCAAAGCAGAGGCAAGCTGGGGTACATCAGCCTACCTGTCTCTGGTTCTTACACAAAGTAAAGATAATATGAGAGATTGAAAGCAGGAACAAAGGAGCATAAATATGAGCTCTAGGCTACTATTTCTCTTGATCCTCATGTACTTAGGAAGACATTACTGTGCACTCATTATTTATTAGCAAGATATTTGAAGTATTTTTGTTGTTCATTGAAGTCAATAGTTCCGTAGACACAAGTACATGCTGAGCCCAGAATCATAGAGTTAGAAGAGACCACAAGGGCCATCAAGTCCAACCCCATTCTGCAATGCAGGTATACACAAACAAAGCACTCCTAAGAGATGGCCATCCAGCCTCTGCTTAAAAAAACAAAGAAGGCGACTCCACCACACTTCAAGGCAGCACTTCCTCTGTCAAACTGCTCTTACCATGAGGAAGTTCTTCCTAAATGTTTAGGTGGAATCTCTTTTCCTGTAGTTTGAAGCCATTGCTCTGTGTCCCAATTTCTGGAGCAGCAGAAAACAAGCTTGCTCCATCCTGCATATGACATCCCTTTAAATGTTTAAACATGGCTATCACGTCACCTCTTAACCTTTTGGGGAAGAGGGGTTAAAACTCCCATAACCTTCTAGCCATACAGCCAATGCTTGTACTGGCTGGGAGATTCTGGAAGTTGTAATCCAAAAAGTAATTTTTCCAAGTGCTTGAGTACATGGGAAGGACAGTAGTAATAAGTCGCTAACTCAGTCAACACAAAGAATACTGGGTTAGATGGCCTAGTGGTCTGAGTCAATACAATAAGACAAGTTTGAGGTATTGTGTCACAAATATTTGGTTGAATATGAAACACAGCATTGTACTGTGAAGTGGACACCGAGTTAATGCCACTCTTTGGCACTGAAAGGTAATGTTTCAAGGTAATCCATAGCAGTCCCATGAGTAGAAGTGGTAGGAGAAACTAAAGCAACCTCCTCTTACAGTTGTAGTATCCTCCTTTAATCTATTCAGCTGTTAAGATGTTGTCTAACAGCACTGTCATTACAGTCCTGCCTCCTCTCCGTCCTGCACTACAGCAATACATGGATTCTATTCAGGACCAAAGCAGACTTGGGGACTTTGCCAGCTTAGCAACCCAAATAGGATCATTGTATTGATACAATAGCTAGCACCAGCTGCCAATGGCACAAGGGACAAAACTGTAACAGCCCAAGGAGCCAATACCCATTGCTACAGCACATGTAGAATTAATTATAGAACTATCACTTAAGAAGGGACCTCAATAGGTAATTTAGTCCATTCCCAAACAATTCAGAAAGTCCACAGCTAAAACATCCATGATAAATAACCATCTAACCCATTTAAAAACCGCCATTAAAGCAAAGCCCACCACATGAAATGTTTCAGTGTAGCATTGTATTACCTCTTAAGGAAATAATTTGTAGAGTAAAAAAATCACAGCACTCCCATTTTAGAACAGGAGGAACTGCAAAATGAAGTAACTGTCCTATACTCATTTATTTCTGACCTTCATGGCTGCAAGTACATTGATTTACAGTGTGGCTTGTTCTGTTAGCTTCAATGGAACCCACAGTGTACAGTACTAATATGGTGTACTAAATTAGTGAAGGTTCAGACATGAGCAAAAAAGGATTTTCTTGCAATATTATTTGCATATTCCAAGCCAAAACGCTAGAAAAACTAAGCCTTCTGGATTACAGCAACTATTCATTGTTTTTGTCTGTTCGTTTCCAGAGTGATGGCATGCTATCCAGTTGTGTCTTGTGGACAATAGGGTTTATTTCCAAGAAAGTTTGTACAAGATTGCAGCCTTAGGTTCACATGGCAAAATTGACTTGTTTCCTCTTTATCACTGTTGAATATGGTATTTTTGAAATATATTTGATATATATTTAATATTTTAATATACATAAACATTATTTTTAAACTTCCATTGTCTAATAAGAGCTGCATTGTGGGACAAAAAGCCTTCAGAAATTACCAAATCAAAAGACATTTGTCAGTTTATAGCACAAGACATGCCACTTGTTTTGTTTAAAAGATCCAAGCCAAGTTTTCTATATGGCCCTGCCCTGGGAATCTATTCATAACCTTGTTAGTGCAAAATAGCACAATTTGCCTGTTGAATCAGTTCAAATTAGCCTTAGGGGTTTGATCGCCACATTGTGCAACCATTAAAATGGCCTAGATAAACCTGGAAGTTTTTTTCAGTGGCTTGAGCAGACAAGTATAGTCTCTGTATTCAAGGGTTATACTTTTGACAACTATAAAATCTATGGAAGAGAACACAGGAAAAATCTTGCTGGATCCGGTCAGAGGCCCCCACCAATCAACTACACACTTCTGAAGAGCAAACAGGTGCTACCGTTGCTTTCCATCAACTTCTATTCCAAACACTTTTGATATATCTGAAAATATTAGCAGCCACTGAAACCCTGACACTCCATGATTTTTTCTGCAGCTGCTTTAAAGCCATCTAAGTTGATGACCATCACATCTTGCAGTAATTCCATGATTTAACTATGTGCTTAATTAACTTTACTTCCTTGCAAAGGTAGTTTACTATACCATCAGCATGCTCTTGGTTGCCATTTTCCATTGGAAGACTGTTTTCCAACCATGGCCAGACATTAGACTAACAGGATGTCAGCTTAAGGCAACCATTTAATTCACATTTCCTTATTCAGTGCTGAGACACACTGCAAGAACTGAAATAATCATACCCTGCCTGTAATCTCTCTGCCACTTCTCATTGGCAAAATATTTAGCCAGATGCACTACTGTTTTGAGTCACAAGCCATTTCTGATGCTTGAGTTATGTGGAACCTAAAAGCTATTACATACTTCAGACACTTAACAGCTTTATAAATTGCATTAATGGCCAGTTCTGACCTCACAGAAGATGTTTGAAGCACACAAATTGTTTTTATTAGGTAGATTTAAGAGCAATTATTCCCACAAGACAGCTGTAGAGACACCGAAAACGGTGGCAGCGTTAACATCTTCCGTTTTTATTTCTCCCCGCTCTTCAAAACAATACAATCCAAATTGCTAAATACTACTCAAGAGCACCTAAAATTGAGCCTTATGACTTTACAGAACAAAGGATGTTGTAGTGCACCATGGTTCCTCAGGCTAAGAAGTTAAATTATTTGTTTCAATGGTCCGGCCTCTAGAAATCTTGTTCTTCCCTCTCAGGCCTGGACAAAGGATATTAAACTTCACTAATGTTCTGCTCCCAAATTAACTTTCACATCCTTCTAGAACCTTTACTGCTTGCAAAACGGAGAATGAATATTCCTTGGTCGCTGTCTACACATGCCTACATATCATTCAACTTTTACCCAAATATTCAAAGGTGGGCTGTTCAGACTTCAACATTGTCCTGTAATTGAAACACCAAATAGATTATCTAAGAACTAATCCACAGAGAAACCTGTGGACCTCCTCCCTGTGTACAAAATCTTTTGGCTACCGTAACAACTTTGATGACTTTACTGCACTGCACTGAGTTTCAGGTTTCTCAGCAGCACCATCATCCTCCCCTACTCTCTCTATTGCTTAAGGTAGGCACACCTTGCTAGCAACTTTTATTAATGTGACTCAAACTGTGCTCTGTCACCTATTAAATCTTGTTACTGCTACAACTACTCAGATGATTTTCTACACACAGTAGTCCCCCCACTTTTCTGAGAGGAAATGCTCTCCAAGAGCCCCATGGATTCCCCTGCCCCTGCCCCATTCCCTCAGGGGGGCCAGGGAAGCTTTTACTTAAGTTTTTTAAAAAGAAATTTATAAGTTTTTATAATTTTATATTTTTTAATGTTTTTAATTGTTTTAAATGTTTTTAACATTTTTTAACTTTTTGGAACCTGCCTTGGCCCTCACTTTGGGAGAAAAGGCAGCATATAATTACAATAAACAAACAAACCATAGATAGTATCAAATCCGACAGCACCAGATAGTAAGACAGCCATATCTAAATACCCCAAGGGGTGTCATGTAGAAGATGGAATGAGCTTGTTATCTACTATTCCAGAAACCAGAATGAGAAACAGTGGATTCAAATTACAAGAGATTCTACTTGAACACTAGCAACAGAGCATTCAATCACACAGCAAACTTGCCAAGGCTCTTCTCTAAGTCTTTTGCATCTGTTGATGGTCCCTGTGAAGCTAAAGAGCTACTTCCAGTGACACCAGAGCCATCTCCTGTGGCAGCATTGGTGGAGGGGCAGTTACTTTACTGCTTGCAGGAAAGGTGCGGGCACTACAAGTTCGAGTTGGCCGCATGGGTGCTTTCACCTGGACACTGGGGGACAGATCAGGGCACAGGTTGCAAGGGAGGAAGTTGAGTCGTGAGGGAAGAACAGAGGTGCCTGGCTGTGGGGACCATGCCTGAAGGAGATGTCAGTTTCACAGGACCAGCCGTCATTCGCTGCTCTATCACTTCAAAACCCTCTGTCCCTCACTCTGAGTATTCTCCTGGTACATGGGACCCCTCACACACAACTTGCGTCTCCTCCACACACACCCATCTATTGCTCTCTCTTCTGCAGCACACCTAGATTCCCAAGCGGCTCATTCTCAGGGAGTCAGTTAAAACTACTGTATGTGGTTCAGTTCACAGGATTTTGTCTAAGTTCAACATCTTGCAAGAACACAAGTTTTTTTTGGTAATAGCTCTAGTTGCTTATACATCAGGTTTGTCAAAATAACTGTAAGGACTACACTAGAAAAACCACACACACAATATGTACAACTGTTTGGAGGCTCCATTTTTACAGGAAGTTTACATGACAGGTTCATTTATTTATACACTGGGTTAAAAAATACAAATATTCCATTACAAAAAAAGCTTTATCAAACTGTGTACATACCATAGGTTTTGTCAAAAGCCAACCTGTCATATTTTTAACCTCTATATACATTTGGCTAACATACATGGCATGCAAAGTAACAAGAGTACTGCCCCAGATTTATTTTACAAATCTGGAATTCTATAGGCTTTTGGCAATAGTCAATTTTTCCACATCAGCAAATACATTTTCACTTAAACATGTAAGCTGTTCACTTTTTTGAGCCTGAGGAATAAGAACCAATTCAATTGGCAAGCAAGAGACTACAGTTCACTGACACACAGATGTGTCAATATTCCCAGCCAAAGTGATGTGGGATAACATGAGCATATAATGAATAATTTCAGCAGCAAGGGGCACTCCGCGATTCACCATTAATTTGCACCCCCACAATTGGGCTGTAATGCAGATTAGTGCAACACGTGGTGGACAGCTGCAGGACCAATGAGTTTCCAATCTGTTGATCTGTACAAGGGAATATGCTGCTAATCCTTCATTTCCAGAGCAAAACACATCCCATTTCACACAAAGCCTTCTCTGCACAGAAACAAGTTCTCTTTGTCAAGGTAAAAATTTGAAGCAAGAGCAAATTGTCAAAATCAAGGCCACTGAACTTTGTTTTAGCACTACTCCTTTCCAGAACACAGTAAACTAAAAATTAAAGGGATGAGTCATAAAAATACTTGTTTGTCATATAAGCAGTTTAACAAGATGCGCTTCCACTATGTTTGTTCAGGGTTCTTCCATAAGTTGCCCTTCAAGTCGAAAAGTTTCCACTCTAAAAAGGCCATTTCTTAATAAAGTTGCTCATCAGAGCTCAACTGCCATTACACTGTTTGCTGGGTATGAGGCTGGGATTACTGACTTCAAATACAGTGATTTGTTCTTACATACTGGGATTGTAATTTAGGACTTTAAAGCTGCATGTGGCTGCATGTTAAGATTCCAGATTTAGCACCAACCTAACTAACATATTAAAACACTTTTGGCAGTCTGTTCCATTAGATGCAAAATTCTTCAAAGGTCCATCTTAATGGATAATAAAGTGCACATAACCACCAAGTAATGTCTTCTCCCCACACCAGCCACACTCCCTTCTACATGCCTCAGAGCATACACAATAAAACTAAAAGATATACCCCAGATGCTAAGCTTACCAATGCAAACTTTGTAAGGGTCTGAAGCTGTATACACTATAATTCTGTGTTCAGTATACAACTACACTTTATTTGACTACAGATACATTTTGTTACCAATGAGTATGCAGTGATACTTTTGGTTGCTGTTTCAGAATTCACAGGATGGGCACTCCTACTAAGAGAAACAGTGCCATCTCTTCTGCACCATTTTCTTCCTAGCAATCTGGTACCCACTATTAACTATGTTTTGTGATTAACATCTACTTATAACAAAACAGCTATGTTTTGTTATTAACAGAAATTTATAACAGTGCTGGAGCAACTCAGTAGCTCGGAGGGGGGAGTCAACTTTTTTTTAGATGTCCGTTTAAGTATATTTCACAATTAGAATACATCAAAGTAACATTTTGCACAAGTAACATGTTCCCAAGACAAAATGCCAGAGGAACTGTTAAACATAGTGATGAACTCCACAATTACTACATAATCTCATTTCCTTAAAAAATTAACACCATTTTGTTTCCATTTTACATGAACGGTTTTAGAATACATTCCTATAAGCTGGTGTGTCCATATGGTAGAGGACCAAACACATATCCAGATAGTGTTTTTGACAGTATCCTCACTGTGCCATTCCTGTATTACCAAGCAATTTTAGAACTGCCTTGCACATTTAGCTGTAAGAACAGCTGCAGCAGAGACTGAAAAGATTCCTGCAGCTGTACGTACACTTCTCTCCCATGCATGCACATAGCTTTTAAAGACTGCAGCCTCTCAGTCAGATGTTCTCAGACTCTCCAGGAGACTGTTTTCTATCTTGGGCACTGGATCCAAATTAGAGGCAAGACATCATGTTCAACCTGATTATGTGTCACTTATTCTATGACATCTGTATGAAAATTACTTACACTACTACAAATACACAGATACTGCCACAAAAATAGATGAGAACACAGAGTAAATACATCTTTCATTTCATGGCACTTCAAGCAGGATAACACTGTCTGGTTGGTTTAATGGTCAGTTGTGATTATGTTTGATTGAATATTTTCCTTTCTGTAGCTGAGAAATATACAGTTTGGATTTGCTTCCATCAGGCCTCTTAAACCACACTTCATCATGGTTAATTGTTGTAATTATGGCACTGAAAAGAAAGGAGGGGGGGGAGAAATCAGGAGCACATTAGTGTCCATATAAAACTACAGTATCACCCTAAACTGCATTGCCATTTATAAACAGTACTGTAATTATTGGTAATAGAACACATAAGCATTACAACAAGTGCCTCATTAAATTAAGGACAGTTAATAGAATACTGTAACACTGATACTGGAAGTACACTAAACATTACTGCATTTGTTTATAAAACAGTCAATTCTTTTAACAGCTCCCTTTTGTTAAAGCAAAAAGAAAGAAGGGAAGGGAAGGGAAGGGGAAGCCACATGCTGTCTGAAGAAGAGTGAGTGGTTGGAAATTGTTTAAATAGTGTCTGCATTATTTTACCCACCGCAGTCTCTTCTCTCCTGCCCCATATATGCCCATCACATTCTTGTAACTGGCACTGGGAGCCATGCTGCGTGGAAGCTAGTAACCACAAATCCGAAGCCACTTCTGCTTCTTTTTATCAGTCTCTGCACTAATTATGGTTAGGTCAGCTGGCTCTGTTTTCTGTTCCATTACCGCATCAAAACAGAAGAGCTATAGCTAGAAGCAAGCTCTTCACTGCCGTTTCCCTACACACCACTCTATCCCACAAGGTCAAGGTCCTTCTCCCACCAGCTGTTCGGCTGACTGTGGAAAAGGCAATTTGCACAAGAACAAAAGTGATCAGAAAGCATAGTTGCCATGCATTGTTTTCCAATCTCACTCCTCCCGGGATGAAGAGCTCTGAGGTGGGCTTGCAGGTGGACTTTGGGCACTAGCATCAGGGCCAAGGACATGCCTGAAGGCAACCCACAATTCTCCTGTGTCACCGAATATGCTCCCCTGAAGATGCAAGGATGTCTTTGGCCCTGGTGAGTTTCTGCAAGGAGCATAACATTTATTTATTTCAACTGGCTTTTAGATGATTTGGTAACTTTAGCTCTAGGAGTGTTTGTTTTAATCCTGTCTGATCTGTGATGTTGTCAAGACACTTTGGATCTCTGGAGAAAATGGTCTTTAAACAGTTTTAAATAAACAAAATACAATTCCAAGCAAATTATCTACGGGTGTAGTGGTCTTTGGACAACCTACTAGATACTGTGAACTTTGCAGTCACCTTCCTTCCCTTAGAAACCAAAGCCCGGAGATGAGGGGAAAAGAAAGAAAAATTTGGCAAGGGAGATGAAAATAAAAGGCAAGAAAGACACTTACCCACCTTCTGCAGGTGTGGCACAAACTGGCAGGATTTAACATGTAGGCTGACTCTCTCATGGCTCCCCTTCAAGGGAAATGACAAGACTGCTCTGCCTAGCCATCCTTCTTGGGTTTTTCAAAGTATATGGTGTCATTTTAAAAACCTTTATAAATCTTGTTTAACCACTCTCATTCATGAAAATATTTTCATAACCAATTGTGTATTACCTGTTTCTCATGCATATTACCTTGCCTTTACTAAAATACTTAGCACTAATAGTTGACATCTTATGGTTACATATTCTCTTACATAGTTTGATAGACAAATTTAATGGAGTAGAAGATGGAGAGCCAGTGTGGTACAGTGGTTATGAGTGCTGGTGCAGGATTTCAGAAGATCAGTGTTGGAATTCCCACTGGACCACAGAAACCCACTGGATGACCTTGGGCAAATCACACTCTCAGCCTCAGAGGAAGGCAACAGAAGCCCTCTCTGAACAAATCCTGCATGAAAACCTCTTGGACAATAAGAAACAACTTAAAGGCACACAACAACAACAAAGACTTCGCTGCACTTTCAGAGATCATATGGTTGTATGCAATCTTACTACACAATTTAAAGGATGGAGCTGTAGCATCAACTCACAATGTTGAACTACAACAACACTTCTGATACTCTTCCTAAATAACCAAACGCAAGCATTATTAACTTACAAAGACTGCATCTGCGGAGGGTTATATAGCCTAGGGGACTTGCAAAAACAAACTAGCATTAGATTTCCTTGAGACTTAGATTCTTATGCTACCGACACGAAGAAACCCAAGAAGACGACATGAGGCTACAAAAAAAGAGGAGATTCTGCACAGATATAGCAATACACAACCGCCCAGGCTATTTCCTTCTTTCAGGTACTGTTCTGATAGCACATTTCTGACCTCAGTCAAGACAGCAGCATGGGACTCTCCTTTTCTTCCCTAAGCAAACCTCCATATTGGGGGGGGGATGGGACAGGCACGGAAGGTATAGATACAAACAAGAAGTGCAGAGCTTTGTCTCCTTACCCAAATACACAGCCCTCTCATAAAGTTACATCAACCTTTCCTACTAAGCTAATGCTCTCCAGGTGTATGGAACTACAACTCTCATAATTTCCACAACCAGCTGTGCCACCATGTGGCATTATGTGAGTTGCAATATAACACGTTTGGAGGCATTAGGTCAGAGAAGGTCAAGTTAAACAATAGAATATGAGGGTATTCCATTGCATAAATAAAACAAAATTCAGTTTAGATTTTTAACTATTCATAATAATTAGAGTCATATGCACTACCTTTACCTTGTAGGGCATTCATCTTTCCTATCAATACATATTGTTTGTCCACGTCCATACCATTCCCCATTATAATAGAGCCGTCCTTCTTCTGATCTTGCATTATGTAGGTGCTTTTCCAACTTGACGGGGGCTGAAAAGAATCAGTGCAGATGTTGACAAAACACAATATTAAATTTAAGATATCCATTTCTATTTGCCTCTTTTCTCGTTCAAAAGCCAACATGCAGATAGCTTTTTAGTGGAAGTATTATCATGTAAATAAATTTATTCATGTCAGCTGTTGGATAGCTAGTTTGTGATCTAAACATCATTCATTACTGACTGAATATTACTATTTCATTAGCTCTGTTACACATTTTAAATAACCTTGTATCATTACCAACATGTCTGTAAGTATAAGGCAGAAATTCTAAAACACACATGACAAAATTCAAATGTCCTCTCACTCATTGTAATAGAGATGATTAAGAACTTCTCATATTTATCTCTTACCACCTGCTTGGATTGTTATACACAATAGAGTGAGGCAAACTAAGTATTAAACACAATGTTCTTACGTTCTGTTTTCACTCTGTGTGGTCCCAATGTAGCCATTGCCTGAAATTAAAAAATAAAAGGTTCAAGAAAAAAAACTATGATCTGTTCAGTGAATCAGCTTCTAAAGAAGATTTGCTTCAAACATCAAGTTCATGACCTCTCTTACAAGAAGATAAATGTTGAGTGAGTACAACAGTCTATTATACCACCACTCCAAACCAAAAGCAAGTAGCTAAACAAACAGGGAAAAGATATCCATGTCTGTGCTTAAAAAGATACAGCAGACTCTCCAGATCTGTGATCTCTGAATTTCCACCAGAGAGCATCACATCCTATACATGAAATAGTGGCAAAGTGAACACAGATGTACTGAAGCATCTGCATACACATTGTTACCATTTAATAATATAGGATGTGATCATTTGCTTTTTTGGCATTCACAGGGGGTCCTGGAACCCCCAGATCCCCCCAGATCTTGAGGGTCCACAGTAGAGGTTTGTTTCTTTGTATAAAACTGCTCTGATAACTTGTGACCAATCTTTAAGAACTCTTTGACTACTCTGACAGAGCAAAATATGGTACTATCAGGTACCTGGCAAGAAATACTACATTACGTTTTCCAAATCTTCTATGCATATCCCTTGATATACTTGGCTGCCTCCATTGCTATGGGGTCTGATGGCATGAACTAAATGCTGAGCATCTTGCCAAATATATCCTTTCCTCCTAAGGCAGGGTTTGCCAACCTCATGTTCTATATGGGCTAGAGAAGACTCCGGATGTGCCTCAATGTTAGAACCTTTATTACTGAGTAATCCACATGATGTTTCAAACAAAGTCACCATTTCAGTCTTTCTATCCTACTGAGCTACCTAGTGCTAGCAAATTTCCGCATAAACTCTTCTGTAAAGATACAACCAAAACTATTTCAAAGTTTCCTCAGTAAGAAAATAACAACAGTTAAGACCACTGAGGATCCAATCTCACACATGATGACATACAGCATACAGTTACATAACTGAGCAATAAAATGATTTGGTGACAGTCACATTTTTCTGTGTTACTTGAGTGTTACAACTATAGAACAAAGACTATATACTCATGATCTACAACATATAGACGATGTTTAAGTCTGTGAATCCTGTTATAAATAGAATTCATATATATTTGTTATATTGTATTAACATCATATTAATATCAGTTCATCCAGCTATCCTCCTTTATAAATTGCACATCCTGGAAAAGTTTCTTTTTTTTGGACTACATCTCTTCAAATCTCCCAACTGGCTGGGAATTCTGCAAATCATGGTCCAAAAATGGAACTTTTCCAATTCTGCACTTATCTTCCACACAAAAGAAAGCCATATGATCATCCAGGGCTGGCCCAAGACATTTCACATCTAAGAGAGAACAAAAGATAATGTATCCTCTCCATTTTCAGACATCAGCTACACGCATGGATATCAACAATTCCCTTTAAAACATACAGATAGGAACATTCAACCATACCTTCCTTATAGTTGTCCAGTCTTCAAGTATATCAAGATCCTGTAGCATATACACTATATAGGGTCGTTAATATGTTAAGGAACTGGCACATCTCCAAACTGAATCAAAATAAACATACTAGGAAACCACTTTGAAGTATGCTCGGTTATAACACTAAATAAAATTAAGACCTCAAGTAAAAGGCATATGTGTATACAAATGTATATAATTTATTATAGCATTTTATATATTCCACAGAAATTCCCAATGTTTCCCTAAAAGGAAAAACAATTAATATACAAGTAAAATAAAACAGATCATAAGGATGCATGTATATGATCAATCCATTTTTTTGTAACTGATCTTTTAATTTATGACCATACCTAAGTTTCAGGCTGCAGTCCTAAACTCACTAACCTGGAAGTATGTCCAACTGAACTGAATGGCACTTACAACTAAGTACATATATATAGCATAGGTAAGCACATAACACCTGCCTAGAAGGTTCAGTTGGGCACAATTGCATTTATATTCTTGGGGTCTTTCTGACTGGTCACATCGGGAACTGAATGTTTAACTAAACAGGCCAATGGTCTGATCTGGCAGGGCTTTTCCTATGCCTTTATACAGGTTAGAGTGTCAAAAAGCACTGCCTACTTTTCCTTCCTGTCCAGTTCATTCCCCATCATCTGCAGGAAACAGCTTATCTTACCCACAAAAACTGTATTCCTTGCAGATGTATGCATGCAGCTGTACCCTAGCATCACCCACCATCAGCCTGCACACCCGTATAGCACCTGACAGATTCCACAGCTACTGGCGCTGTCCTTTACTCAAAAAAAGATCGCCCATCCCAATTCTCTCACAGTACTGGCATGTATAAGAAGTTCATATTTTCTGAACAAACCAAATCCAGGCTACATTGTGTGGGGTGGAGATATATAAACAACTGAAGAGCAATTTCAGCATTTTGATAACACGCAAGAGCAAGCTTGGTGTAGTAATTTGAGCACTGGGCTATGATCCTAGAGAGCAGGGTTCATTCAATTCCTTGCTCAGCCATGGAAACCCACTGGGTGACCTTGGGCTCATCACACACCCTCAGTCCCAGAAAACCCTATGGGTTGCCTTAGAGTCACCAAAAGTTGGAAACGACTTGAAGGCACACAACAACACCAACAAGAATAGAGAATGAAACAGAACTTCAAGGGACTTGTATAGCTGTACAGAGCCCTACCACAAACTGTATTTCCCTATTCGTTGTTCTAATGTTCCCAAGTGCAATTATTAGTTCAGGCTCATGGTAAAAGACAAAAACCACATCCGTTTGGCAATAGTCATAGACCTCATGATTTTCAGTATCCAGATCACTGTTTTGTTTTGCTTAACTGTGGTTTTATGAAGCGTCAACAATGAATCACACTATAATTTAGCAAATTAACTGTACCCATTCAGTAAACCATAAAAGGATATCTGACACAACAACAGGTTTCTTCTTATCTGGACTAAAGGGATCTTTTCTCTTTTTCCTTGACTGAAGTTCATCATTCCATAACTCTGAGAAAACACAAAAATGCTACTGTTTAAGTGTTTTTTCCATAATACAGAGATCTGTAAGCTTAGCATAATCAGGAAAAAGTAACCTACACATTTAAAATCTATTTTAGCACAATTGTCACATGGATCAGCTAATGTTACTAAAATTTAAAATAGATTTTCATTAATGGCATCAGACAAAGCTGGATGGAGAAGGAAATAACTGGTAAAGTTTTATAGTTGATTGTTTAAAGAGTGCCTCTGACTTGTGCCAGTTTAACTCATCATCAATGAGTTTTAATGTATTTGGCATGGCCAAAAGCCAGTTGGTATAAGTTGATATCACAGTTTAATTTAACCCACAAATGATGCTATTTCATTATACGGTCCATGTTGGTATAGCAAACCTCTCCAGAAACTGACAATATCCATACTGCTTTGGTCATTCTATTGCCAGAAGACTTAACTATTTCTCGTCACCATCATCATCATCATCATCATCTCACCACCACCACCACAACCATGCTTCACAGTCTAACAGGTGTTTCCAGCTGGAGTTCCCGGACCATGAACAAGTTCAAATTCTATACCTGAATCTAGGAATCAGTGAAGTGTTTCAGTCAGAACTGTTTATTTCACCTCACAGAAACCTTACTTCTTTCTGGGTATCTAACAAATTCAACTGCACTACAAACTGTAACTGGAGAAACTACAAGTGGATAACACTTTTTCCAGATAAAAGATACCGCTGACTTTCTTGACAACAGGAGCTGCTCAGAAGTGGAATGAACCACTTGCCAATAGACTTTCTTTCACTGGAGATTTTTAAGCAGAGGTTAGATGGCCATCTCCCTGTGAATATCCCACATGGGCAGCAGGTTGGACCAATGACCCCTCAGGTCCCTTCCAATTCCACTATTTTTTAATTCTGTGAACCAATACCCTTCACTTTTCATGGCCTATAACTAGTTACAGTTATTTCTTGCACCAAACAACAGAAAGTAGAGATGACATTAAAGCCTTTCCCACTAGTACTTTCCAAAATGGTGATGGGTTTTAGCAAACACACCTGGAAGAAGTAGCATGTTTCGGAGGCAAAAACAGCTTGAGGAGACAAAGGAAGAGATAATATTACTGGTGCAACACCTTTTCACCTTACCATGTTAGAAATAGGGACTTGCCGTGGTACCTAGAGAAGGGCTTTCACTGTTACCAGTAATGCTCCTTTAGGGAATGACCCACTATCCTATTAGAAAAATAAGCAGCTCCTTCCCACTCTCACAAAACAAGGTGAAATGAGACTGAGGTGTTTGGCTACAAAGCTGGTACAACTGGGGGTTATGCCAATGCAAATAATTTTCCCAATGTGCATAAGGAGGTATCTAGCATCTGTGCAATGGCTGCCAGATGGTGCCTACACATGATTCTACCCCAGCAGCTTCCCACAGCTACCAAGCTGGCCCCTTTCGCACTCTTTCTTTGGTGGTGTCTCTTTTCCTTTAACATCTTAGATCTCAGCTTAAACATGCTAGCAGAACTGTATGCTATGCCAGCTCCAAATCAGATCTCAGCCTTTGTAAACTGCAATAGAAAGAGTTACTGCAAGGAAAGAGCTCATTGTTTAGAAAACGAGACAGCTGGCCACATGTCCCAGGGAGATACTGTATTCCAAGGACAAAATTGAAAGTAGGTGTGTATCCTAAGATGACAGGTTAAATCTGGCAATTTACTGACAGTCTTCTGTGTATTCAGCCTCCACCAACGCTTAGTTACCTGAGGTAATGTCAATGCTATGTCGGTCTTCTTCAAGCCGTCTGATTTTCTCTTCTAGCTCACTCTGAACAGTGTCATACAACAAGAGCTTTTCACTCTGAAAAGCAAAGTTAACAATGTACTCAAACATTAGCCAGTTGAAAGAATGCAATATATTTTCTGTTGTACTGGACACTCAAGATCAGTGCAAGTAGCTTCCTAAACAAAGGCCTGATGTACCAGTTACATTCTTTCATTATGAGCCAAAGTGCCAGTGGCAATGTAAAAAGACTGGCATCTGATGCTATGATGAAAGGTCATCACTTCTGTTATGCAAAGCAGATGCAACACACACAAATTTTTTTGCAGAAGGATCAAGTGGGTATGTGACACTGCAAGAGAGATGGGTTAAAAGACAGGGAGAAGGGTCCTCCTAAGAACTGTTTTTTTGGATCTCCAAAGCACACACCACAGTCTGATCTTTGAGAAAAAGAAAGACTTTTGCCAATGCCAGGAGTTTCAGATCAGCAGAAATATACAAATACAAAAAGAGAAACATGTCTTTAACAAATAACTTTTAAAGTAAAAAGCCTAGGATCTTCAGTTCTCTGTTAGGATTTATAGTCACCTTTAGCAAAAGCTAAAGGTGACTATAAAGAACACAACTTTCTAAACACTTACAGTGAGCAAATAAGCAAAGCAATGTAGCCAGAAGAGCCATCTCATTTAAATTTTTAAAACTGCTTTCATTGTACACTGCTCTGGCATCTTTAAGTAGAAGGCAGGATAAAAATATTCTGATAATGAAGACAATGATGAAGATTTTACTCTGAACCCCCAACCTACCACCCCGGGTTTGCTTTCTGAATGACATACAGCATACTTGGCCCTCTGAGGCCTGCTCTGAGATAGATATTGCCCCCTTGGGATGTGTATTTTTATTTTTTTCTACCTTCTACAAGTTTTAAATCAGAGTTGTTTTAACTTGCTTTTTAAAAGTTTTTTATCATTAAGTTTCCAGCTGTACTTTGTTTCCATATGTGTTGCAAGTTGTCTCGAGTCCCACGCTAGAAGACAGGCAGGACACAGATTAAATAGACAAATATTAAGTGGTGGTGGTCAATGATACACATGCAAAGTCCTTTTCAGCTCATGGAACTGTTTTCATGCTTAACAGCTCATGATTAATAACTACATATTATGTAACAATATGCAATGAAATAGAAAGAAAATAACAGTTGCAATAGGTCTGACAGAGCAGTAATTTTACTGTGTACTGTGAATTGAAGGAAGGTAGGGAAGAGGGTAGGTTCATTTGGAACAAGGCGGGAAATTGTAATAATAGTGATATATTATTATATCATCAATTTAAATAAATATTGAACTTTAAAAAATTAAAAGAAGGTGTTGTCATGCTTCAGTCTGGCTCTTCAGTCTTTAGGTACGAGATCCAAGATGGCAGGGAAGGGCAGGGGATGAGAAAGCTGTAAGACTGTCCCAGAGTATATTTATCTTTAGATAAACTATGGAATGCTCTTGAATTGGACCTTAGTAACATTACACATATAATGCAAATATCAAATAAAATATATTTATTTCATAATTGTCTTTAAGCATGCGTGGCTCTATATAGCAGAAACCACACAAGTTACATGCGGATAACTCTCTTAGATGACATAAAGGTTCTGTTTCAGTGCAGAATGGTATTTTAATTATTATAATAACCTCTAGCATGCACTATGGGTAGTTGGGAATTATGTGACTATTAACTTATTTTGAATTAATCCATCCTTAATTTCAGGGCTTTGTGCAACTTTTGCATTCAGTTCTGCCTGGCTTTTCTGAATAGCTGACAACAGACCTGGCTGGAAGACGATAGTAGTACAACTTGGGTTCAGGCCTTGCCAGCCGGATACTCTGTCAGTGAGCAGGTAAGGGGAAGTGGGGGTGTGTGGAGTAGCCTTGGTTTACAAAGACAATCTTACGCTGACCAGGATACCTGTCCGGAAAACAGACCGCTTCGAGTGTATATACCTGAGCTTGAAGGCAAGGGATTCTGTTAGTGTTGTCACAGGTTGAGAAGCATGATGGGACCTGTTGTTACTCCTGGCTTCATATTTTCCCACCACTAGAGGGTGAGAACGCAAAGCTGCTTGTAGTTGTTTAGTCTAGCTTTCTGTGAACGCTTCCCATGTGAAACCTAAACGTATTCAAGGTCTTCTGCTGCCAATAGCCGCAACATTGTTATGGTTAAGGGAACGCCTTGTTATTGAATATGTATACTTAAAAACACGGCTTTTGAACAGGCTGTGCCTTTTTCTTGTTTCCTGTTCTTTTCTGCTCTGGACGAGGAGATGGCTCGCTGCGCTGTAACTTAATAGTCTGCTACTTGATCTATTGCCCGCAATAAAGACTGTTAGCCTGCTGCCTCGTGTTGGCTGTGATGTTTTTCCTATTGATGGTAATGCCCCTGGCGGGTTTTTCAACATGGTCGCAGAGGATGGTTTTGAGAGGTGTTTTTTGAGGTGTTTTTACGATGGCTCATGTGGTGCCTGGGGGCCTGCCTCTCGTTAAGCTAAATGCAACTAATTACTTGGCATGGTCAGCTCGCATGGAAAAGTATTTGCAAGCTGAGGGGCTGTGGGGTGCTTTCACAGCTCCCCCAACTCTGCAGGGGACTGCTGCGGAGATAGCAGCGGCAACGAGGCGTGCCATGTCTGTCCTCCTTCTGGCTGTGGAGGATGACCAGCTCACGCATATCAGGGATCTTGCCACCCCTCGAGAAGCCTGGGCGAGGCTGCGGGAGTTGTTTTTGAGTCAATCAGCAGCCGCCAAGTACGCCCTGTGCGCCCGTTTATATGGGATGAAACTGGCCCCGGTGTCCCGGTGAGGCAGCATTTGGCTGAGATGTTGGAGCTGTTTTCGTCACTTCGGGAGAGAGGTAAAGTGTTGCCTGAAAGTGACAAGGTATTTTGCATCTTGAATTCTCTTGATAGTTCCTGGAATCTGGTGGTGTCCTCTCTTCAATCCATGCCAGAGAGGGAGTTAACCGTTCCTTTGGTTTCTGCTCGTCTGCTGGAAGAAGAGGAAAAGCGCGCAAGGAATGCAGAGACTCCCACACAGCCGGCTCCAGCTGCAGAGGCCTGTGCTGGGAGAAAAAGTTCTCCGGCTGCTGAGGCGAGGCAGGAGGGGCTGGTGAGAGCCCATGCTGTGCGAAGGTGCTTTCGCTGTGGGTCTGCTTCTCATCTGAAGCGTGATTGCCCGCTCCTGAAGCAAGGGGAGCAAAGCTTCACAGGCGCCGGTGCCAGGGGCCGTGGCAGAGGAGGCAGAGGAGGTCGGGCCAGAGGACGGCTGAGAGTTGCTGTTGCCGTGGGAGATGCTGTTTCGGACACTATTTCAGACTCTGAGGAGGCAGGTGATTCCGTTTGGCTTCTAGACAGCGGCTGTTCCCAGCACCTGGTCAATTCTGAAGATTTATTTGACTGTTTGGATTCTGCCAGTGTTTCCTCTGTGACATTAGCTGATGGGACAAAGGCTAAAGTTTGTGGCGAAGGTGTAGCTTTTGTCCCTGCCCTTGACATGGGTTTGAAAAATGTTTTGTTTGTTCCCTCTCTTGATTTCTGTTTGCTTTCTGTGGGGCAACTAACAGAGTCAGGGTTCAAGGTTGAGTTCTATGGGAAGCAAGGTAAAATCCTCAAAGATGGGGTGGTATGTGCTGTGGCTACACGGGAAGGGAGGCTGTTCTTTCTTGAGCCACGACACACTGTGTGTAATGTGTATGGCAATGTCCCACAACATGATGAGTGCCTTCATCTCCTCCACCGGCGCGCAGCGCATGCAAGCTTTCCTGTGTTAAAGAGGCTTGCTGGTTGTTGTAAAGGGTGTACTTTGAAGCCTTGTAATGTCTTTCTTGACTGTGCTATTTGCAAGCAAGCTAAATCTAAACAACTCCCAGCACCGAGAGTTAGTTTTCGTGTACCAACCGCCCCATTTCAGTTGGTACACTGTGATATTGTGGGTCCTATGAGTAAACCTTCCCTAGGGGGAGCTAGATATTTCGTCATTCTCGTAGACGATTTTAGCAGGTTCATTTTCTGCTATTTGTTGAAACAAAAGTCTGATGTGTGTCAAGTTCTCAAGAACTGGTGTTCCTTGGTTGAAAGGCAATTTGGTTATTCCCTGCAAAAGCTTCAAACCGACAGAGGAATGGAATTCCTGTCGGAGAACTTGCAACAGTGGATCAAAAAGCAGGGTATAGTGCACAGGGCGACTGCCGGCTATTCTCCTCATCAGAATGGAGTGGCTGAGCGGAATGCAGGAGTTCTGCAGACTCGAATGCATAGTTTGCTGCTTGATGCAGATCTGCCTCTGAGTTTTTGGGGTGAGGCAATTCTGACTGCCTGTTACATACACAACAGGCTGTGGAGTTCTGTGGTTAATACTACTCCCTATGAGTGTTTGTTTGGTAAACAACCTTCCATTGCACATCTGAGAGTCTTTGGGAGTTTTGCTTGGGTGCACATCCCCAAGGGGCAAAGAAGGAAGGGGGAGCCTAAGGCCCAGCGTATGTGTTTTGTTGGCTATGAGCCCAACTGCAAGGGGTATCGTTTTTACGCTGGTGGCAATTCCTGTGTGGTGTCTAGGAATGCCTCTTTTGAGGAACACGCTAATTGGTCGCGTGTTCAGGCAGCGTCTGAAGTTTTTCTCCCTGTGGCTGGTCTGCCAGCTTCTCAGCCACTGCAGCCTTCAGTCTCTGCTCCACTCCCAGCCTCCGCTCCCAGTTCCTCAAGGGTTGAAACAGAAGAGGAGAGAGGCGCGTGGAGGAGAAGAGCTGTAAGTGATGTGCGAAGGTCTTGCACAGGGGAGAGAGAACGCGAGGGCTCAGTGAAAAGGTCTCGCAGTGCTGAGGACAGGGACGAACCTTTGCAGGATCGTCCCATCTCCAGACGGTCTCAAAGAAAAACGAAAGGCATTCCACCTAAACGTTTTTCCCCTGAGTCTCTCGCAGTTCGTGTGTGCGCTGTAAACTGTGAGCCTCAGTGCTTTGCTGATGTTGTGAAAATGCCTGAGCAACAGGCAGAACCCTGGTGGGATGCAATGCAGAGTGAAATGGATTCCATTATTCAGCATGATGTGTATTCTCTTTGTAATTTGCCCAAGGGTGTGAAGCCAATTGACAGCAAATGGGTCTACAAGTTGAAACCCACTGCTGATGGGCATGTGAAATACAAAGCGCGCCTAGTGGCACGCGGGTTCTTGCAAGATCCTTGCCTTGCTGATCCCTGTGTATTTGTTCGAGGGAAAGGGGAGAGTTTGGAAATTCTCCTTGCATATGTGGATGATCTGTGCTTGGTCAGTGCTACACAAAAACAAGTGCAAGTGTTTGAGAAAGAGCTGGGGAAAAGGTTTCAGGTGAAAAACCTAGGCCCAGTACAGAGCTTTCTTGGAATTGAAGTACAGAGAACTGAAAAAGGTATTCTGCTGTGTCAGAAACAAAACATTGTAAAATTGTTAGAATTGTGTCAAATGTCTGACTGCAAACCGGTACAAACTCCAATGGTGCCAGGTTTTTTGAAAAATACCTGTGAGGAATTATTTCCTGATACACACCTATATCAGTCTGTCATGGGGAGCCTTTTGTACTTAGTTGGTACTAGCCGGCCTGATATTGCTTTAAGTGTCAACATTCTGGGCAGAGCGTGTGCTAAGCCAACCCAGTATCATTGGCAGGGTGTGAAAAGGGTACTCAGGTACCTAAAGGGTTCCCTTGATTATTCCCTAAGCATTTGTCCTGATCAGATGCCAAACCTTGTCTGTTCATCAGACAGTGATTTCGCTGAGGATACTGTGGACCGCAAAAGCACAACTGGTTTTCTTGTCAAATACAGTGGTGTAGCAATCGACTGGAAAGCTAAAAAACAGTCTTGTCTTGCTTTATCAACTGCAGAGGCAGAGTTTGTGAGCCTATCTGCGCTCTGTACTGAGTTGGTTTGGTTCTTGCAGTTGCTACAAGACCTGCATGTGTCTGTGCCATTACCAATACAAATATGTTGTGATTCACAAGCCTGCATTCAAATGGCAGTGTCTGACCGGGTGTCTTCTCGATCAAAACACACTGACATCAAATTTCACAATGTGAAACAATATGTACAAGAAGGAAAAGTGTCCCTTACCTATGTGTCTTCAGAAGAAAACGTGGCTGATGTGTTTACCAAGCCACTTCCTCCTAATGCATTTGGTCAGCACATTAGCAAACTGGGGTTGATGGAGTCTCCAAAGCAAGGTAGCTAAAAATATTTCGCAAGGAGTAGGGGAGTGTCACAGGTTGAGAAGCATGATGGGACCTGTTGTTACTCCTGGCTTCATATTTTCCCACCACTAGAGGGTGAGAACGCAAAGCTGCTTGCAGTTGTTTAGTCTAGCTTTCTGTGAACGCTTCCCATGTGAAACCTAAACGTATTCAAGGTCTTCTGCTGCCAATAGCCGCAACATTGTTATGGTTAAGGGAACGCCTTGTTATTGAATATGTATACTTAAAAACACGGCTTTTGAACAGGCTGTGCCTTTTTCTTGTTTCCTGTTCTTTTCTGCTCTGGACGAGGAGATGGCTCGGTGCGCTGTAACTTAATAGTCTGCTACTTGATCTATTGCCCGCAATAAAGACTGTTAGCCTGCTGCCTCGTGTTGGCTGTGATGTTTTTCCTATTGATGGTAATGCCCCTGGCGGGTTTTTCAACAAGTGTACCGACCACCCCGCTGGCTATCAGACTCCCTGGCCAAGCTGACAGAGCTGGTGTCGGAGTTGGTGTTGGAGTCGCCCAGATTTTTCGTTCTGGGCGACTTCAATATCCCATTTGAGGCCGGTTTGACAGGTGCGGCTCGGGAGTTCATGGCATGCATGACAAACATGGGCCTATCCCAATTAGTCTCTGGGCCAACACATTGTGCAGGTCATACCCCCGATGCGGTCTTCAGTATGGAACAGGCACAGCCATGGGTGGAGATAATAAATGCTACCACATTGTCATGGACGGATCATTTCCTGGTCAGGGTTAGACTTAGGGCTGCTATCCGCCCCTGCAGGGGTGGTGGACCTATTAGAATGGTCCACCCTCGAAGGTTAATGGAACCTATTGGATTCCAGGAAACCCTGGAGGGTCTTATGGTTGGTATCACCAGTGATCCTGTTGAAGCCCTAGTTAATACCTGGAATTGTGATCTTACTAGGGCTATCGACACGATTGCTCCCAAGCGTCCTTTCCGGCCTGCTTCAAATTGTAATCCTTGGTATATAGTAGAACTCAGGAATATGAAGGAGGTTGGACAACGACCAAAGCACAACTGGTGGAAATCTGGACTCTTATCTGACAGGACATGCTATAGAGAATTTCTTCATTCCTATGGAGTGGCAACAGACGCAGCGGAGAAGACTTTCCTCTCTGCATGTATTGCGTCTGCGACTTCTCGTCCAGCAGGGCTGTTCAGGGTGGTAAGGGATCTGACTCAGATACCCACTCTCCTGAACTCGCTGTTAGAACCTAGTGTAGCTTGCTGTGATGTGCTGAATAATCATTTCACAGATAAAATCTCTCAGATAAGAGCCGACTTAGACGCTGGTGTTACAGCAGAGGTTACGAGTGGAGTGTCCGGCGACTCCGTGAACAGGATTATACTGGATCAGTTTCAGTCAGTGAGTACCGAGGACGTAGACAAGCTCCTTGGAAATATAAGAAGGACAACTTGCCCTCTTGATCCCTGCCCTTCATGGCTGGTCGTCCAGGGAGGAGTTGCAATTAAGACCCATTTAAGACACATTATTAATGCATCCCTCAGGGAGGGCAATTTTCCAGCTTGTTTTAAAAAAGCGATTATACGGCCGCTTCTAAAAAAGCCCTCCCTAGATCCCCTGGATATGAATCATTATAGACCAGTCTCCCATCTCCCATTTTTAAGCAAGGTGATTGAAAGGGCTGTTGGCCCTCAGCTCCAAGCTGTCTTGGATGAAACAGATTATCTAGACCCATTTCAAATTGGCTTCAGGGCAGGATATGGAGTTGAGACTGCCATGGTTGCCTTAGGGGATGATCTTCACCTAGGTATCGACAGGGGAAGTGTGACCCTGCTGGTCTTGGACCTCTCAGAGGCTTTCGATACTATAGACCATGGTATCCTTCTGGAACGCCTGAGAGGGCTGGGGATCGGGGGCACTGCGCTTAAGTGGTTCCGGTCCCATCTCTCAGGTAGATACCAGACAGTGATGCTTGGGGACAGCTGCTCCTCGAAAAAGGAGCTTAAATCTGGCATTCCTCAGGGCGCTGTCCTGTCCCCAATGCTATTTAACATCTACAAGAAACCGCTGGGAGAGATCATCAGGAGACATGGAGCAAGGTGCTATCAGTATGCTGATGACACCCAGATATATCTCTCCATATCTCGGATAATAGCATCAACTAAGGGTGGCAACTCGCCTCTGAATGAATGTCTTGAAGCAGTAATGGACTGGATGAGGAAAAACAGACTGAAGCTGAATCCAGATAAGACGGAGGTACTCGCTGTTAAGGGCCCTAGCCCAGATATGGAGGTCTGTCAACCAGTTCTAGACGGGGTCACACTTCCCCTGAAAGACTGTGCTCGCAACTGGGGGGTGCTCCTGGACCCGCCACTCCAGATGACAGCTCAAATAGATGCGGCGGCCAGGAGTGCCTGTTATCAGACGCGGCTGGTACACCAGCTGTGCCCCTTTCTGGAGCTAGAACACCTAAAAACAGTGGTGCATGCGCTGGTAACTTCACGGCTTGACTTCTGCAATGCGCTCTACATAGGGCTACCCATATGCTTTGTCCGGAAACTTCAATTAGTTCAGAATATGGCAGCCAGGTGGGTCACTGGTAGACCTAAAACTGACCACATAACACCAATTCTGAAGTCTTTACATTGGTTGCCTATTAGTTGCCGGGCACAGTACAAGGTGTTGGTTATTACCTTTAAAGCCCTTCATGGCTTGGGGCCAGCCTACCTGCGGGATCGCCTTCACCCATATAATCTGCCCTGCACACTAAGGTCCTCTGGGAGGAATCTACTGCAGCCAGTCAGAACTAGGCTGGCTGTGGTTACCCAGAGGACCTTCTCTTCTGTCGCTCCCAAGTTATGGAATGGCCTGCCAGAGGAGACCGGCACATTACCAGTCTTGACTGCTTTAAGAAAGCAGTCAAGACTGATCTTTTCCGACAGGCCTTCCAAGACTAGTATTTCCATCACCTCCCATCAATTGTCTTGCCGTTCTTTTAATAGTCAATTGATTGTTGTTAATTGTTTTGTGTTTTAGGGGGTTAGTTTTAGGTGGGTTGGTCGGTGGGGAGGACTGGGTATGTTTTTTAATGTCTTTTAATGTATTTAATGTATTAATGTTGTTCGCCACCTTGATCCATGTGGAGAGGCGGGACAGAAATAAATATTGTTGTTGTTGTTGTTGTTGTTAGTAAGTCAGGTATTGTAAAATGAAAGCACTACTTCTTGAAGCTGAGAGTTTCTGAAGGTGAAAGGGATGCAGCAAAAATATGGTTCTGGTAGGATTATAGTACCAAAACACACTAGTTACCCATCCAGCCACCACTCTGAACATAAAAAAGTTTGCTGAACTATTCAGTTCATCTGCATTCCCAGTGTAACACTCAGGCCATTTCTGCGCTACAGTTTTATAGTGCGATTATTCCATCTTCAACATCCTTTGGAATCCTGGGGTTTGCAGTTTAGGGAGGGGCCAGCCACACTCTCCCTAAACTGCAAACCTCAGAATTCCATAGGATGTTGAAGATGGAATAATCGCACTATAAGACTGTAGTGCGGAAATGGCCTCAGTACAATATATAGTGCTCAGTTCTCCCTTTCAAACAAAGATCCCACTGGGATGATTAAACAGTTTTTTTTAACATACTTTTCAAGACAGATCAACAATAAAAACACTGCTGTACAGTTTTTGCCAAATCTCTTACATTCAAAAATATCTGTCAGCTTCACAATTTCATACATTTCCCCATCAATTACAGGCAAAATGAAAGCTGGATCCAGATAAACACAGTACCTCACAGTGTTGGCGAGAGGCTTGAATTTCACATTCATATTTGTTTTTCACAGACTCTAAACAGAGCTCTCTGTAGATACCTATAATAAACATTTTTTGTTCGTTTACATTCTGTTTACAAGAGACAAAATATGATCACAAACCTCAGTGAACCTGTCAATCCATTTCCCACTCCACCAACTAGAGCACGTTAAATTCTGAGCATTTTCAACTGGCAAGTATCTGGGATAGAAAGAAATCTACTTTCTGTATTAATGTATCCAATGCCTGAACAAGTCAAATTCTAACATCTATGGAAATATCTCTACAAGTTTTAAAACATCCTGTATTTACTCAAGCACTACTAAGAAACCTGCAGAGTAGATGGGGGCAGCTGCAGTCTTCCAAACGTTCTTAGACTGTCAGCTCTAGCCAGTATAACAGTGGTAAAGGATTATGGAAGTTACCATCCAACAATACCATCCCAGTTATAGACCCTAATGAATATTATCCTTAAAGAACACTTGCTGTCATTATTTCTGCAGCAAAATCAAACTTAAAGTAGCATAATTTAAATTGATATCAAACCAGTTTTCAGTAGTGCTACAACAAAAATATATTTCACAGCTGACTGGAAGACAAAGGGAAGCAAGCTTAGCCCTGTGCTAACAAAAAGGTGTCTTCCATAGATCAAGGCTCATTGTCAGGGATATTCTTTTGTATTTATATTCAGGACAATAGACCATTTAATAATGTATGAGCTGCAGGGGCTTGTGCAGTGATATCCCTAAGTACAGTTGGTCCACTCTTTCAAGAGAGCCCCTTACATGACCTTGCAAGCTATACACATACGCCCATTTTAAAAACACAAACTCAGGCAAACTTCAGAAGCAATCGCCAATGGGGCATAAGATACTGTCTAGGAAATCAGTAAAAATCCTAGGTATACATGTGCAAGACCTCTATGATTACCTAGCTGTAGCTGAAATCACAGCATTTAGTGATGTTTACAATAAGTTTACCTTTCGAAGTTTCTCCTTTCCACCAGTTCCAGAACTGCTTTTTAAAATTTGGATCCAATCAACACAACAGACATGTGATATAGGAGCTGAGGAAACTACAAATCAAAACCTGTACATATTATCTTTCTAGGTGGGAATGTTGATTTTAAAAAAGTTAACTTCAGGGAGAACAACAGAGAAAGTCTGCTTTACCAGTCTATGGCTGATGACAAAGACAAAAATGGCTTTCAAGAAATATTAGATATATATCTATTTCATGTGACTTTACTAAGCCTGTACAAATCCAGTTAGAAAACCACTACTTCATTCCAGTACGAATCCACCATGCCAAGCCTGAACACATTCAATACTCTCTGATTTTGGAAGCTAAGCAGGGATAGAAGATCAGCATGAAACAACATATAGGACTAGGAAATAATCCCCTCACCTCTGGAAAGCTGATCCCATCAAAACTTGAGAAGGCTTGGCTAGCTAGGACAATGGTTTAAATATACCATAGGTATATGGTATACAGCATTCTGGTATAGACTTCAATTCCTACCCATATGTAAGGCCAAAAGGCTTATTAGTAGTTATGAAAGCAATCATTTGACAGTTAAAAATGAACAGATTTAAATGTTTTTATTAGTATTTCACTTCTACCCAGGCCCTGCAGGATGCACCTAATTGAGTCAACAACATCCACTTCATGCACTTACCTGCCACTTTTGTTCGGATTTGCATGTTTTCTTGCAGAGCTGCCAGTGGTTCCAAGTACTCCGGTGCCTTTCCCGCAATGACCTCCTGCAGTTTTGCATCCACTTGGCTTAATCTCTCCTTGTAAAGTCTTAACATAATGAAGATGAAGATGGAGTGCATTATATTAAAGACACGCAGAGAACAGTAGATGTTAACATTTCTAAGAACCTCTTTCCCCAGTTGCCACTAGCCATATCCCTGCAGGTCATTAAGCCTGTCAACACAGTGCAAATTAACCATAGTTAAAAACAAACTGTACTATACAGTAAGTCATGCTCAATTTATCTTCTACATATTATTTTGGTTGAATCCAGTTTTAACACAAAGATGGACACAAAGGCTCCTTCTCTCCATAGCAGGTATTTGATCCAGCAGAGGGATTCTCCTCGCAGGAGGAGATGTGAAAGTGATTCATCCTCTCTGCTGTAGTGACCTGACCCTTTAGAAAAGATTGTTCTAGAGAATCTCCCAACAATAAGACAGGGATGGAGAAATCAGCAAATGTATCTCTCCACACTTTTCCAACCAGCAAGAATATCCCTTGAATGGAACTTCACTGAGGGGGATGCACTCACCACAAACACACAAAGTCTGAATCTCAGCCTATGGCCAACATCTTACATTAAGGAGACGTAGAGTAACTCATACCCTGGTGGTGTTGTGTAGTGTGTGCCTTCAAGTCATTTCCAACTGACGGTGGCCCCAAGGCATACCATGACAAGATTTGTTCAGAGGAAGTTTGTCACTGCTGCCTTTGAGATCAAGAGAGTGCACTTTGCTCAAGATCACACAGTGAGTTTCCATGGTTGAGTGAAGATCCGAACTCTGGTCTCCTGGAATCCTGGTTCAGCCCTCAAACCACTATATCACATTGGCTCTCTTTGATTCTGCTATGCCTTCTCATTAGAAGATTGCAATGTTATACAACTAAATGTGTACCGATGTGCAAATACATAATCAGTATAGAGGGTGCAACAATGCATCATGATGTGCAATAGCACTATATACATAATTCTATTTTCAAATGAATATTGACATTATGCATCAGCTAAAGTAGTACAACCGCACATATAAGAACTTGCAAATTCATAGGATACCAGCCAAAGATTTTATGTTTCCTGATTTCAGGACCAGGTCTATAATTAGGCAGAATGAAGCAGCTGTCTTAGGCAACAGGTATAGTGTGTCATAAATTGCAATGGAAACTTTATTTATCTTGTAGGGTTTTTTTGTTTTTAATAGCTTCAAACGGGAAGACGTATTTGTGAGATTCTCTGCTTTAGGCATCATTATAACTTGCCTGCTTGTGGATATTTGCACCTGGACTTCAACAGTTAGGAGGGCATCATTTACTGCTCTTCCTCAGGCAGCAAAATGTCTTGAGTGATGAATGGGGACTGGGGAATACCTGACACCTGAGTATATGCACCTTCTGAGAGCTGAGTCCTTTTGCAAACACAGGGCATATTATAGCCCAGAGCCCATGTTAGAATTATCTGAGACTTCTATATGTCATCATTCCAATGGCATGGACTGGTATCAGAAAATGTTGTTTGATTTATTGTTTGTATGACAGAGTTTAAGATAATGAGCTGTTGGGAGGAGGGAAGGGTGGAATATTGAAGTGAATGCTGATTGGTGGAATGTTCGAGAAGATTTGAACAAGGCATTTAGAGGGTGCCCACAGTCTCATAAAGGGGACTGGTGGCAGAGGAGGGAATCAGGGAAAGTCTTCACTTTTGGTAATTGCAGTGGGTATCACAGAAGTTTTCATATTTGGTGGGTTAAAGGGTAGAAACCCCACATTTGGTCATGGGGGGAACCCCTTACAGCGGGTGGCATTGGTGGGATTGCCTGAATGGAAAACCCCACAGTTAGTGAGATTGAAAAAAACCCACATTCATGCTACATGGCTTGTGTAAAGTAGCTACACTTGGAAATATTTGTAGACATTCCCACAAGCCCTGCAGCATACGTACAAACTTACATATCAAACTATTCAAACAAAGAGCTGGATCCAGCAACTGTCTTCTGATGGAAGAAGACACCAAACTGGGAGGAGATGCTAATACGCCAGAGGACAGGATCAAAATTCAAAATGACCTTGACAGATTGGAGAGCTGGGCCAAAACTAACAAAATGAATTTCAACAGAGAAAAATGTAAGAAATGTAAGAAACTTAGGCAGAAAAAATGGAATGCACAAATATAGGATGGGGGAACGCATGGTTGGATAGCAGCATATGTGAAAGAGATATAGGATTCTTGGTAGACCACGAACTGAACAGGAGTCAGCAGTGTGATGCAGCAGCCAAGAAAGCCAACACGATTCTTGGTTGCATCAACAGGAGTACGGTGTCTAGATCAAGGGAGGTAATGGTACCACTCTATTCTGCATTTGGAATACTGTGTCCAGTTCTGGGCACCTCAATTCAAGAAGGATATCGACAAGCTAGAACCTGTCCAGAGGGCAACCGAAACAGTGAAGGGTCTGGAAGTCATGCCCTATGAGGAACGGTCTAGGGAGCTGGGAATGTTTAGTCTGCAGAAGTGAAGGTTAAGAGGGGACAGGATAACCATGTTTAAATATCTGAAGGGATGTCATATCGAGGAGGGAGTGGGCTTGTTTTCCGCTGCTCCAGAGACTAGGACAAAGAGCAATGGATTCAAGCTGCAGGAAAGAAGATTCCACCTGAACCTCAGGAAGAACTTCCTGACAGTCAGAGCTGTCCGGCAGTGGAATATGCTGCCTCAGAGTGTGGTGGAGTCTCCTTCTTTGGAGGTTTTTAAGCAGAGGCTGGATGGCCACATTTTGGGAATGGTTTGATAGGTGTTCCTGCATAGCAGGGGGCTTGGACTGGATGGCCCCGTGGTCTCTTCCAACTCCATGATTCTATGATTCTATGAAACAGCTGTGCTCACAGATGTCCATGATCAGCAGTTACCTGGAATTACACCTCAACCTATTCATTGGAGACCTCAATCATCTATAGAGCATTTTCATGAGGGTGTCATGGAGATAGGGAGCACAAAAATTAGGGGCCTAGTTGCATGCTCTAATCTGGATCCAACCCACTGTTTCTACAGATTTTCAGTTCTGGGTGAGCGCAACTATAGTTTGCAAAATGTCACGGCTCAGAGGTGCTTTACATGCAAATCATCTCAGGTTTGACATGCTATATTTTAGAGAATATTCCTGTTGGGGGAAAAAAGCCTCTCTCAGCCCTAAAATGGCCAAAAGAAGGCCAGAAACATGGTGAAATTGCCGCCCACATTCTGGGAGCAAAAGATATTGGAAAAAATGGGGGGGTTGGCCTCCAAGTTCCCTTGGGGGAATAATATTGCTCCATTATCCCTGAAAGTTGCCCATTCCTGCTTTATACAATAGAGTATACAGCCAGGATTACAAGCAGAATGGAATTCAAATGAAATTCTAAGTCACTATTTTACTTACTGGTCTTTAAGGTCTGTAAACTGTTTTTCAAGATTGGACATCTCATCTAAACACTCCATTCTTCTTCTTTCGCAGTCCTCATCATCCATTTCTGAAAAGAGAATCAGCCCCTTTAAGAATACATCAGATGAACTGGTTGCTCTCCTTAAATCTATTTTGTAGAATTTACAGCCACGTTAATCAAATTAACACAGCTAATGTTCTGAATGATGAGGCTCCAAGAGGAAGCAATCTCTGACAGCCTTCTGATACTGCTGGTAAACATATCTAGCATACAAACTCAAAACTTTTAGTGTATTATTTGATCCTGGAAAAGTACCTAATTGCTCAAGTTTGCACTTCAGTCAGTTTTGCATTTCATCTCACAAGAAAATAGTATTTTAAAGTACAGTCCAACAAGGAGCCAAAAATATTGACTGAATAAATTAGAAGAAATTGAAATTGGTAACCTAACTCCAACTCCTTACATTAGAGCAGCAACTGAACTGTGGAAAGATTTATGTCAATCTAAGTAAGAGCAGACTCTAATATTTCCACAGAGGTGCAGATCCTGCTGAGAAATAAAGCCTTTGTGCATCTGCAAGAACATCTATATACACTTTACTGTCTCTTCTACTAGTACCCCTTGATAATGTCACCAACAGATATGGAACCAGCTAGGTGAATAAATCAATATCAAGCCAGTATTAAATCTCTTTTTTAATGGTCATGTATCTTCTGAACACGAACACACAGAAAATGACTGCTATGAACAATGAAAATGGAACAATTTGCTACTAAACAATTTACTTTATAAAATCTAGGACTAGGATCCATGACTCTATGTCACACAGACCACATGTGCATGTAAAAAGGCCTGCTTAGAAACAAGAGATACATTAGACCTGTTTAGACAGAAGACAAATTTCTGTGTCATCATTCTCTGCATAGTTATCAGGGACACCTACTGAAAAATTAAAAGTGCAATCCTATGGTTTCTGGAGTTTGTTCCTGAAGTCAGATGTGAAACAGAGGTTGCCTCCAGATGATTCAAATGTTACTCTTAAAAGCTACAGTGGGAGTTGCCTTGGGAAGCTTTTCCAGGAATATTTTACAAATGGCTGTATTCAGACACGAAACAACAAGAAGTTATTTGGGAAAAGCACAACTCCACCACAGAATCCACTACTTTCCACCTCCAGTGTGACTGTAAGGCAGCAGTTCTCTCACTTTGGTCTACCAAATGTTTGGGATTTCAGTTCCCAGATTCACTCATCAGTGGGCACACTGGATGGAACTTCTGGGAGTTTAATACCCCAACATCTGGAGATCTAAAGATAGAAGTACTACTGCAAGGTACAGTTAGGAAACTTTTGCTTCTCTTTCTGATTAACTGCAGTTTAGCATAAACAAAGAGTCTTATGACACCCAATCTAGTTTTAATTGTGCTTTTAAATGTATTTTTAATCGTACTTTTAATTATACTTTAATTGTACTTTTAACTGTGATATATTTGCGTGCGTGCGTGTGTGTATATACATATATTTTATAGTATATTTGTATCAATTGTTCTACGTGTATTTTAACTATGACTTTTAACTCCATCTATTCTGTACCCTACTTTGAGTCTAGGAGAGAGGTGGGTAATAAATAAAAATTATTACTATCATTATTGTGGCTCTTGTTGTTATCTTCAAATAAAAAATGGCATAAGATTTTGCAGACTGTAGCCTACTTCATCAGATGCAGCTACATTAAACATTGTTGAGCAAATCCTCTAACACATATAATCTTAACCAAGGTTTTCTGAAACAAACCAGTTTCATAAATCACACCTATACCAACAGCAAGTAGGAGTGATCAGTCAACATGCACCAGCAGCACAGTGCTCATCCTCACCAAGTCAGGGTTTTCTGGCATATCATTAGATACAAAGGTGGCCAACATTTGCCCAGTCACAAATGCTGGTCCATGATAATAAACTGAATATTGTCTTCTAAGTGGTTGCTCCCAGGTTGTGGAATTCCCTCCCATGGGAGATTCAGCTTGACCCCCTCTCTGTTCTATTTCTACCAACAAAGACCCTTTTACGTAGGCAGAAGGGTTTTTTTAAGAAGTGTCCTGTGCTTTTTTTAAATTTCGTTTTAAATGCTGTTCAAACTGCTTTAACTTTGTGTTTTTAACAGAAGTATTTTTTTTAAAACTTCTGCACTAATTGTTTCAACTGTACTTTGTTTTGATTTGCTGTAAGACACCTTGGGTCCTGTGCTAGAAGAAATGTGGGACATAAGTAAATATACTGAATAAATAAATACATGACAACAGAAATGATTGGCACAAGAGTCCACAGATATACTTGTTGGTACAGAAGAATAGCTATCAACAGTTATTTGCTCACACTTTTACTAGGTTAGAGGAGAGAAGAAAGAACAAAAGCTTAACTGTTTGACCAATTCAGAAATTGAAGTCAGCCATGTACTAGAAATAAATAAAATGTGCACAGGGCTAAGAATCTGTACATGGTTTCTGAAATGAAGTCTTCCCCAAACAGTACATTTGCCTTGTTTTAAAAACTAACCAATTTCACGCTCCCAGAAGTCCCAACAGATCAAGACAAGATAGAAAAAAAATACATGCTGATTTTACACTCATTTGACAAACTCAGAAGTACTAAATATATCAGAATACCTTTGAATAATATAAGTGCCACATTGTCATGATCCCTGGATGACAGCTACTATCAGAGTTAGTAGAAGTTTGCACTAAAACTCACAGAATTCTCTGGCCGTACTGGCTGGGGGATTTTGATAGTCCAAAGATGGAACTTTTTCAGGTTTTGTTGTTGCTGAATAATATAACTGCCACACTGTCAAGATTCTTGGATAACAGCTACTACCAGAGCTTGTAAAACTTCGCAGTAAAACTCACAGAATTCCTTGGCCATACTAGCTGGGATTCTGAGAGCTGCTATCCAAAGAAGGAACCTTTTCAGGTTTTGTCATTGTGACCCTTTGGGAGGGATAATCAGGAAAAAGGGGCATTTTCCTCCTCCAACCTAAGAATGCCATAATCAAACTGTCTCTGAACAAAAGGAATGTACTATCTGAGTAGAAACAATGCTGTGTGGGGCAATTCTGGAAGTTTTAGTCAGAAAAAAGACATTTTTCCAAAGCTACATCTACTACTTGTCCCAAATCCACAAGAGATCAATCCTGAAGGTCAGAAATCTATGTTAGAAGGCACTAGTTCAAGTTTCAGGATTCAGTAGTTTAAAGCAGCATAATTCTGATTTAGTCAGCGTGTATGACTTCTTTGTATCAATGGGCTGGAAGTACCATAGACAGAAAGGCTTATTAGAGCTCCTGAACAGGAGAAAGATGGTCTTAGCAGTTTGCTGCCTGGTTTAGGTGACTATGTTCACAGGAGAGGTTACAAGTACCCTGCAGAACACACTAACGCAGCATGATTATATACATTGCATTGGATTAGTGATATATTTGCCAATGAATCTTTGTCACTCACCATATCAACCTTGGCAGTCATTTTTTAACAGACTTTCAAAATTACAAATTCTAAAAAGGTTGAGGACACCCAGGAGAAATGATTTAGTACCTGGCCTATAAAGCACAAATCTAGATATTTTTTTAAACATGCTAACTTATATCTAGGTCAAAGCTTAAAGATGTGGGGATTACAGCTAATACTTTGATGTTAACATTACATAAAACATTTGTTAGCATTAATCAATGTAGTAAAAATCATATCATTATCTCATTACATTAAACATTAGTAGTATGTTAGCATATTATACAGCTATCATTTAACAACTAAAAATGTCAACTTTTAAAATCATTGTTTAACTAATGACAACTGGGCAAGAAAATAATTCACTGATCTAGATATGTGAATTTATCTATTTACTATTAGCATTTATTTAACTTTCAAAGCCCCAGCGAGCAGTGGTGCAAGCTGCACAATATTCCTTCCTCAGGCTGAAGCAAAGGCAAGACAATCAGTAAGAAGAACAGACGAGTAAGAAAAGTAAGAGTGGAACAGAACAGAAAAGTAAGAACAGGAGAGAAAGAAAAAGGTATATCTGGATATGGGGATAAGATGGGCTTAGGGTTGGTCAACATAGAGCAGGCAGAAGAAGTGTGATCAGAGGAAAAGGAATAGGTAGAACAGGTGTATGCTCACATGTATATGTGTGGGTAAGGATGTTTTTGCTAGCCTAAATACCTTAAAGCAGTGGTTCTTAACCTGGGGGTCCGTGAAGCCTGTGCAGAGGGTCTGTGAAGCCTTGCTGCTAAGCACTAACAGCAGCAAGAGGGACATGGCAATGGAGAGGGGGAGTTTGCAGGTGCTGAAACTGCTCCCTTGGGTGCATGCGCAGATACCCCCGCTGCCATGTCCCTGACAAAAAGGACATGGCTGCATGCATCCAAGCTATGACTCTGGAGACCAGAGTTTGAATCCCCACTCAGCCAGGGAAACCCACCGGGTGACCTCAGGCAAGCCACATTCTCTCAGCCTCAGAGAAAGGCAAAGGCAACAAATCTTGCCAAGAAAACCCTCACGACAGGTTTTCCCTTAGGGTCACCATAAATCAGTTTTCAAAGAGGAAAGACATGGGGAGAGAAAATTCTCCCCCACATCATGCAATTAAGTTTTTTTGGGGGGAGGACCACCTAACATTGGTACCAAAGGATTTTTCCCCCATTCAGTATAACAACAGTATGCAGGTGGGGATTTGTGGAGGAAGGGCGCTATGTGCATGGAAGGTTAATTATCTTTTTCCTCAACTGCTGTCCCCCTGGCAATCCCATCCACATGCATGTGGAAACTGAGAAACTTTACATGGGCACCAGTGGATACTAAGTGCTCTGACAAAGGGATCCAGAAAAACAAGACTTGAGGTCAAAGTCTGATGGACCCAGGACTAGAAATGCCTTTGGGGAGCTCTTTTTTTTTTTTTACTTTCTTTGTTTCTTTATGACACACCATTGGTTCTCAGATAAGGGCAGCATTCTCCTGAAGGGGCTTCAGACCATGAGGCTATACACACACATACAAATCTAAGTGTGTATCAAGCTGTGTTTAATATCAGATTCAACAGAAATGTTTAAGAAATCACAAAAATTGTGACATGCATTAAGTGCTAATTAAAGCATGCAGGCATTAGCACAGCTTTCATTTGCGTTCACATCATTAGTACACATACATTATAGTCTCAAAGTGAGGACATTTCCTTTAAATAGATAGAGCAGGGAAGTTGCTGGACTAGAACTCCCATCAGTCCATTCTAAGGGAAGATGAGAACTAGAATCCACAACATCTGGAGGACCACACATTCCTCAGCCCTGATCTACAGATTCTTACAGCAGTTATGTATCTTATAACGTGACTGATGCCCTGAGAACAATCGGCCATGACATCTTGCAGAGTGTATATATTTTTACCCTTAAATGTGAAATTCTCTCTCAAAAGACAATCTGAAAAGAAACAAGAACACTATCAATTACGCAGCTCTGGCACTGTGTACATGGGAGCTGGGTAGATACCCAAAGTCTGCCCTGTAATTCTTCTAGTTCAGTGAAGGAATACTCCATGTTCACAAACTCTGCCATCTCCATAATTCTGGTAAATTCCTGGTTTTCCAATGCCAGGAAGAGGCCAACTATGGATGAACAGTGTTGGTTCAAGCGACATTTCTACACAAAAGATGCCTAGCTGTAGAAATTTAACTTAACTGCTAGGTAGGCTCTGGTTTTGTTCTGTTATTAGGATGATGTTCATCATATACCTTTTTAAAAACCGCTAGGTGTTCTGCCCAGCAACTTACTGCTCTAAAAGTGGGAAAGCAGCTTACTTTCTTTTCTGTTTTTGTAACTTGGGAGCAGGTAAGAGAACGAGGAGGCACAGGAACAAAGGACCCTTGTGCACATTAGCAACTACACGTACGCAGAATCAGTAGCAGAACACCAACACTGCAATTTAGCTGGCATTGGGAACAGGGTCTCTTTCAATGACTATTTGCCAGGATCCTGCTTAACTGTGAATGTGCTATATGCTGGTCCACGCGGCTCATATCTTCTCAATTGACTCTTCTTGCTCCTAAGATTGGTTTGTCTGCCATGCTATCCGAACCGGATCACTGGTTCTACAAGCCAAGATCACAAACTAGTTGGTTCTTGGTTTGAGATCCTGGCTTATAAGAGGGCACAGGATTGTTCAGGTATTACATTAAAGAAGCTGTTCCTTGATTGTTCAGCCAGTAGTGTAAGTGGGTGAAACCAAGCTAAACCAAATTGGCTGCATGTAGTTTGTTCATGATAAGCCAGGATTTTCCAGAATTCCAAATTAACATAGCCATTAATACCAAGATGAGGGAAATTACTACTCCCACTCCATGTCAGGGTATGTCACAGGAGGAGGCTTGGGGTCCTATTAATTGTAGATCCACTCACAAGGGGCAGCTGAAATGCTCCATTCTGGACATTTCCACGGGTTACACTGGAAGAGTTATAGTGGCGTAAATGCAATTCTGCTGGCAAATTCTCCTTTTTCACAGCAGAGCAACACTTTCACCACTTCTTATAGCCCCTCATCTGGACAAAAGAATGCAGTCTAAGACAGATAATGTTCTTACATATACATAAAGGAATGAAGAGAGAGCACAAATTTTCATGGCTCAGTGCCACCCAGATCAAGAATGAGGAGGACAGGCAAGCACCTATAAAAGCCACAAAAGCATACATGACACTTCCAAACAGTTTACTGACCAATTTAGACCAACTGACCACATGGCCTGGAATGAAAAATATTCACTATTCTTTATAGAATAGAGGTCCTTTTACTTTAACATCTTATTGACTGGAATTGGATTATACAATGCCTATTAGAAAGGAAGAGTTTCATATCTTCTTTATTCTACTGAAACTGAAGCTGGAGAAACATGACCGTTATCTTTTCTTTCTTAAAAACCATGAAGAACAATACAAAGAAATCAAAGGCCGATTTCTTCAAGTAAAGAAAAGCTTTAACACAAGACACCAGGGATAAATAAATGGTCAGGATACTCCCTTTAACACTCTCCTCCATGAGCTGAAGACAATGCAATGCCTAGTGAAAGGCATAAAAGAGGAAACCACCAAATGGGTACTTCCAAGCAACGTGGGCCTTAGTTATATCAGTTCATCATGAGGCAGGATTAGCTGAATAGGGCTGTGAACTTATCTCTCAAATGTTAGCTTGTGTACCATCCATGTTGAACTTACAGAAGAGCAGGCTGTCTTCAGAACTCTTGCCATGGTATGCAATGGGACAGACTCCATTCCAAGTTACTGAATAAAGCCAGCAGCTGGTTCAGGATACCAAACAGTCAATTTATGGTTAAGGATAGTATATATAATCTAGAACACCAAAATGATCTATGGAATGCATAGCTAGGATGACTTTTCAAGAAGTTAATAGAAAACATCATGAAAGAAAGGAAAAACCATGGCTGTCAGCCATAATATTAAGAACACTGCAGCTATATCCTTTGGCTGGCAGACCAAGGGCCACTGGGAACATTGAACCCTCTGTATCCCAGGCCAATATGGCCCATCTATGGAACAGAGAAAGACCTACTGGTCCAATGCTTGTGTTCCTCTTTTCTTTACAGTACATTCCTTTTCCCTTTTGTATCATGTTTATTAGAATAAGAACCTATAGACCGAGATCTTTTTGTTTTCTCTTATGTGTAATGTGCTCCAAAATGTTAGGTACTTTGTAAGTCATTTGTAAGTATTATTATTAAAAATAGAAGAGATATATATATTCAGAGGTAGAATACTAATTGCCAGATGCTGGAATCACACAACAGCAGACTGCCACTATGCTGGAAAGCAGACTTCCCAGAAGATCCTTGTTGCCCAGCGCTATAGACAAGAGTGATATATTAGACATACTGACTCTAAGTGATGAGAACAACTCTGAAAAGAAATCAGAATACTACAGTGCACGTTTTTGAAACCGTTCCCAACATTTTTTTTGCCTAGATATCTTACACAGAAGCATAACAGAGGAACAAATGTAGATTTTAAGTTATTACCCTGGATAACTTCTCTGCAAAAGTGTAGCTTCTGTTGTGAAGCAAAAGGTTTGTCTCTGAATGATTGAGACATGCTGAGCAAATACAGAACACATATTTGAGGCTGGAAGAGAAAAGAAGGGCAGAAAAGTACCGCAAGCAACTATGAGAGGAAAAAAGGAGGCATGTCACTCACATTTCCTCCTCCTGAAGTAAGAGGAAAAAGCTTGCACAGGGATGGGATTGGGGGAATGGGACTACAAAATCTCCATTCTACGAAAAGAAGAGAAAAATATCCAACAAGTTGATCAGGAAATGGGCTGCATCCACCACCCACCCGCTAGAACAGCTATGCAGGTTCATTCACAGGCAAGGAGCTTGCCCACATACTCTTGAATCAATCCTTTAAGGCACACCAACAGGCTGAAGGAAAGGGAGAAGCTAAAGCCATTTCCACACTAGACTACTACAGTGCTATTATTCCACTTTCAACCTCCTATGGAATCCTGGGGTTTGCAGTTTAGGGAGGGGCCTTAAAGGCTCAAAAGCCCCCCTAAACTGCAAACTCCAGGATTCCATAGGAGGTTGAAAGTGGAATAATAGCACTATGACAGTCTAGTGTGGAACTGAAGTAACTCTTTCCCAGTTTATAATAAAGCCTCCAGGAGGGCTTTGCTTGGAGACAGCGCTGCTCACTGCCACAAGTCCACCCTAAAAAACAACACAGGGGCAACAGAGTGTGTGTGTGTGTGTGTGTGTTTGGTGGAGGGGGAAGAGTTCTGGGAAGAGAAAGCAGACTTTCTGCTCTGAGCATGAGCAACATCTTTTAGTACAGCGAGATCACATCCTTGACTCCCACGCGGGCGACCCCAGACCGGCAGGACTTTACAAGAATTCCTCCCCGCCCCCACGATAAGGGATCGGAAGAAACGATGCGGGCGGGGAGAAGGGGATCCTATAGGTGGGGGAAAGAGAGCGCTAGCCACGGGGCGTGGCGGCGAGGGGCTGGATCGCCCACTGCCCGACCCCGGGGAAGGCAGAACCCGCCTCAGAGGGGGGTTCTTTCCGCTGAACCTAGTGGGACCCCCCCCTTGCCCGCCTCACCTGAGCTGTCGCCCTCCTCGGAGACGGACGAGCTCTCGGACTCTTCCTCCTCCGAGCTGCTGCCCTCGTTCTCGCCGTAGTCCACCTCCATCTCATCGTGGTTGCTCTCTTTCTTCTCTCGCGAATGGACCGGCATCACGCCCGCTCGCCGCAGCCGCCCGGCGTCGCCCACTCGGGACCGGGTCCACAACAGCTCCCCTCGCCCGCCCGGCCCCTCCAACGCGCCGAAGCTCCGCCTCACCCAAACCCCGCCATCCACCTCTTTCCACCTCCCCGCGCGCTACCTAACCCGCCACGCTGCCGCTCATTGGCCGCCTCCCGTCGAGAGAGGCGGGCCGTAGCCAAAGCTACGCATGGCGGTGCTTTTCCTCGCCGCGGAGCATTTTGGGAGGTGTAGTCCTTTAGAAGGGGAGTTGGGCTCCCTGGAGTGGGCGGGGGAAGGCGGGGAAGGCGGGGAAGGGAGGTAAAAGAAAGGGTGGGCAGCGGCTCATTTGGAAAAGGAGGTTGTTTAAAACTGCCCCTCTTTTTTTTTTTTAAAGTTTGACTGGGAAGCAACCCCGTCAGAAATGAAACAGTGAAGCTGCTTATTTTCTCTGCTCTGTGTTAGAACCTGAAAAGAGTAGAGGGGAGGGATGCCCCTCCCGCCAGGAAGCCCTCTGGAAAATCTGCCCCCACGCCGTTTCCCCTTTTGTTCTGTGGGTTCTGAGGGAGAGAGAGGGGAAGTCTTCCAGCATGACCAGGCAGCCGTGTTCCCTGCTTATGCTCGCTGGACGTTTGTGACAGAATGCTCACCAGAGACAAAATGGACAGTCTTCTGGAGCAGGGTTTCTCAACCTTTTTCCAATTGTGGCACCCTTGTTTCCTTCCTGCCCCCCCCCGTCCTACCTGTAGAAAGGTAGCGATTTAAATGTTTTGTTTGTAAATAGAATATGTTTTATTTGTAATTTTTGTAACTTATACAAAATAGAATTCCATAAAAATTCATACTTTTAAGTATTTCTTGATCAATGTGACTCTTTTGCTTGATGACCAGAAACAAGCTTTTTCATATCCAGTTCTATTGCTGTGAGGAATAACCGAAGATAACCTCTGTCCATTATGTTAAGGCAATTCCGTGTTTGGCTGAGTAAACAATTCACACATCTGAAACATGATTCTACCAAATACAAAGTAGGAAATGCCACGAAAAACAATTTTGCTTTCTTTTCTCAATCCCTTCTGTTTTCTTCACTTCTCACTTCCCTTAATGGACCCCTAGTCTCATGCCATGGCCCCCCATTCACACAATTTTCACCTGTGGCCCCCTTGGAATAACCTAGGGGACTCCAGGGAGCCATATGGACCCTGGTTGAGAAACACAGTTCTGGAGCAGAACAGAAGAATAGTCATTCAAGGACCTTCTGCATTCAACTGTGCTCTCTTATCCAAGTGGTGCGATGTAGTGCTTGTGATATAGGTATGAAGTAGAAATAATAAAGTAGAAATAAAGTAGAAGCTGGGGGCTTAGGTCAGAGGAACGGAGAAAGATTTAAGAAGGGTAAAAAGGTCACGAGAGCCAATGTATCACGTAGCTAGGATGTTGATCACGTAGCCAGGGTGTTGTTTATTGACTGGCTGCAGTAATTGCAGATTGTAGATAAGCACTTTCCGGAGTCTGAGTGCAGGGGTAATTAGCTAGTAACAGCATGCGGTATTTGTGACCCCGGAGGGGCGGACCGAGACATGCCTGTGATCTTTGCCTGTGATCTTTGTGTATGCTGTGAACTTTGTCTATAAAAGAGCTGTGAAACTTGAATTCAGGGCTTTTGGTCTTTTGGAGACATCCAGCCAAAAGCCCGCGCGTAATAAATTACTCTTTTTCTTGCTCTGTGGTCTCTGTGTTCTCTGGGCTCCTGCAATACTTGGGTTGGAATCAATGCACTCTATCCTCCACACCACCCAGTGAGAGAGGAGGGGTGAAAGCAGGCACTCCTCCTCCAAGGAGCACCTAACATTGGTCTTGTATGACTGGGTCCAGTGCATTCAACTGCATCACTCAAAGAAATAAAAGTTGAGTAATTTTACAGTTTCCTATGCCACCTCTGGCCACTCAGTGTCCTCTCTTTGGCAGCAAGTATTGTGATCCTGGAAGGAGCACTTTAATTCTTCCTCTGAGTAGAGAACATGCAATAGTAGGGATTCTCCCACTGAACAAATGTGTCTTGTTGTACGAACCCAGAAAGGCAGACTATTGACTGAGGTGAGACAAATAGGAAATGCAAAACAATGATAAATGATAAACCTCTGTTTATCAGCCCCCATGTTGGGCAGTGCATCAGGAAGGCATAGTGGGTGTGTCTGGAAGAGGGAACAAAAGGGAGCAGTGGCCTGATCACCCACCCTCTGTCTGGTACCACCAAATATGAGCAAACGTTCCGTTTCTACAATGCCAACAGAGCTTAGAGACAGTCAGAAACATTTTAAATACCTTGATAAAAATGAAATACTATCTCAACAGAATCTTTTAGAAGTTCTCCCATGAATTAACATCCAGTATATACTCATGTGAATTTGGTCAGACCCATTTCCAATGTTATTCAAATGTCTATCCCAAATATACTATCCATACTTGTTTTTAAGACCTAAATAACTGGGCATTGTTCATGTCCAAGATTATATTGTATTTTTTTTAAAAAAATGTAGTTGTACAAAATTCTTTTATTGTGTTTAATTAAAAACTATTGTAACACTTTAGTTTTGATATAGTCTGTAGACATATCCATTCTTTTTATTTCCTGTACTGTAAGTACAGGAAAATTAGAGCTACAATTTGCAAAACAATGATAAATGATAAACCCAAAGGAATCTTTGGGTGGAGTGGGCTTCTGGAACAATTGCTCAATTAATGCTGTAGTACAGTTCTTGAAATCAGTTGGATTACCCTTTAACCTAATGAAATAGTTCCTTTCCTCTTAAGCTGTTTGAAACCCTATGTTATTCATAAGCAGAGCAACAGCTAATACTGATGTAGACTTTTCCCATACTCTCACAATAGAATTCTAAAATAGATTTTGATGAAGGCATCTTTTACCCTGATGGCTATACCATATCCAGTCCAATAACTAATATTCCATTCCTATTTGTTCACACAAACATCATCGTGCGGGAGGGGCTGTAATTAAGCACAAAGCCGCTGCAGCTAATAAAACTGCATGATATTACTAAGTAATATTGGGTAAGGCTTTTGTCAACATCTTGTTGTAAAACATTACACTTATCTGGTGCTGGTTTATAGTTCTGTATCCACTTATTTGAGAACATTGGTGGAACCCCATCTGTTACAAGATAGGAATAAAATTTTTGGCATTTTCATTTTAACATCTGCAGTCCTACTCAACCAAGAAATAGTAACTTACTCCATCATTTCATTTTCTTGTCTAATTTTCTTTAGGATCAGCAGATGGTTATCCTCAATATAATGTATGTTGTCTGAGAAAGCCACTTATATCTGATCCCTTCAGTTATGTATATTACTCTTTTTTTCCAATATTAATTTTTCAGGTTACCCTCTTTATTAATAGAAAGTATTTCAGATTTTGCTGTTTATCCATTGATTCTTCAGAAATAATACAAATGCACTATTATCTGCATGCAACATGCATCCCTTGGATTCACATTCACATAGGATCATATTTACTCCTTGAATGTTTGTATTTTTCCTAATCCATTGTGCCATGGTTTCCATACATATGTTAAACACCAATGACAACCTTGCCTAATTCCCTATTGCAATGCTATTGTGGAGAAAAGGTCACTATTTCAGTATTCACAGCTGAGGATCTATAAAAGAGCTGAGTGAAGCATAGCCAAAACAAAATCTTTGCAAGGTTTGAGATTAAGAAAGTATAATCTCTTCTAGCCATTCAACTGTTTTTGGCCATGCCCCCCTCAGGCACTTTTCTCAAATTCCAGGGGCCCCTGTCAAACAGGCATATGACACAAACAGATTAGTGTTCAACAGATTATTGAACACCCAGAAAACTTGAACATCCTGACATATACATATAGTCCTCCAGATATTTTGGGACTGCAACCCCCAACATCCCTAACCATTGGCTATGGTACTTAGGAGTGTTGGGAGATACAGTCCAAAAGCATCTGGCTGTACAGCATCTTAGATGATTTCTTATTTTGTGTTTTCTTGCAGCACAATTGCTGGGTGGGTGTTTGTGGATCTACAGAGTACACGGGTGGTAATTAGGAGGAAGGGCTAACTTACAGACAGAAAATTGTTTGACGTACAGTACAGTGGATAGTGAAGGTGAATAAAACAGACAAAGATAAGGGCAAGAGGAAGGTCGTATTGTGTAAATGGGGAGAAGTATGGAATAGAAATGTATGTATTTAGAAGCTATTAATTGAAATGTCAGCTGTGTTAATCTATAACCACAAGAAGTGCAATAGCACCTTGAGAGACCACCTTCATTTATTTCATTGTTTGCTCTTGCAGGAGCTGAGTTACAGTGGAAGATAAGATACAAATAAAAGGCACTCTGAGTAGAAGATACATTCTGACTGCTAAAGGACTAAACTTAAATGAAAACAAAATAATGAATACAAAGTGACTCAAACATTTTACAGTGCTATAGTCATACAAATCATTAATAATTATTCAACCAAAAGGAAGTAGTAGTACAGTAGTTATGTTTCCCTTAGTGTGTGCCAGTCATCCATAAGACTGAAAATACTGTGCCAATTCAGTTCGGTGGTTCTTTCATTGCATCTGTAGAGAACAATAATTCAGTGAAAATTACTTGAAAGAGAAGCATGGATGCTCCAGGCTATAGCTGACTTTGACCACCTAAACAAAACAGGGGCTTAGTGTATTCACAGTTTGGCTTGAGCTACTATCTGGGACAGGTGGAAGGTAACCTTGTGTGCCTAGTCAGAACATGCAAATAAATAAGCTGTTGCTAGCAACAAATGGGAGCACGGCTGAGGGTGCCTTACTTGAAGGTTTGCCACTCATCCTCCTGTGACAACACAGGACACATTTGTTTGATGTGAGTTATTTACTTAATATCCCACCTTTCGCCCAACATAGGGCTAAAAGCAGCAGACAGCAAGGTTAGATGAAGTACAGCTAAAAGTTTTCTAAATGATCTACAACACCACCTGTATGAAGTTATTCTCAGCACATGGGGGAACTGGAATGAAGCAACATTTTGTTCTTACTTTGTACTTGGCACTGGCGGTAATTTCCAAAACAAAACTAGAGAAAATAATTACTGGTAAGTACTGGTAATTACTAGAAAGTGAAAGGGCGGATTCCTTTAACTTGCAGCTCAGGGATGGTTTCATTTTTATACTCTGTTCCCTGTGAAGTGGGGAACAGAATTTCCTTGTGGCTCTTGGACACTGCAAAGCCAGAGCTTTGGGACTTGAGGAGTATCAGTAGAAACATCCATCAGCACAGACTTTAACATGTGGCTGAACATAATCAGTAAATTTGTCAAATTATAAAACAAGGAAACTTGCCCAAACATCATGTGACTTCTGCTAGAGTCTTAGAGCCTTATCACACCACACTCATAGCACTGTTATTCCACTTTAACTGCCATGGCAACATCCTATGGAATCTTAGGATATGAAGTTTAAGGACGAGCATTTAAAATTCTCGGCCAGGGAGCTCTTGGGCCTCACTAAACTACAAACTCCAGAACTCCATGGGATGTTGCCATGTCAATTAAAGTGGAATAATATTTCTATAACAGTGTAGTGTGATATGGTATTCAGACCTTTCCGTACTATACTGTTATTGTGCTATTATTCCACTTTTAACATCCTATGGAATCCTGGGGTTTGCAGTTTAGGCAGAGGCATTTAGAATTCTCAGTTAGAGAGCTCTTTGGCCCTGACTTCCACAGGATGTTGAAAGTGGTTTTGCCAGTTTTTTCTTCTGAATTATAGCCCACAGAACCTAGTATTCCCTGGCAGCCTCCAACTACTAACCAGAATTGACCCTGCCAAGCTTTCAAGATCAAATGGGATCTGATACCTTCAGGCTGGTCAGCTGGCAGCAGCACTGCCAAATTTCCAGGACTTCTCTACAACTCTGGGACTAACAAGCTTTTATTGTGAAATTATCCTGCCTCATTCACACAAGGGTGTAGAGAAGGTTGAGTTCCATTTTGAACTCTCCTATGTTTTCCCACCACTTATTTTTCCTTTCCAGAGGAAATCCAATAGAGAAGATAAAATAGTCATATTTTCTAACTAATAGCACTGGGAACCCTCCAGCTAGTAGCACCTTGTGTAGAAGTTTCTTTCTAAATGACGTGGAATGAAGATCTGACCAAAAAAATCATGGATGCACAGACATACAGAAACATAGAAGTGGTAATATACTATCCCACAAGCTGCGATCAGTACCAAGCTTTCCTTAACATCCAGTACTCATTTTACTTTTCCCCTCCCCATAATCCTGCAGATTCACAGCAGTGGCACTGGTCCTTCCAAAAAGATGTACTCAAACTATTTCCTTTCATGGCATTAGTCCACTAATTCTCCTCTTTCCAAGGCCATTTCCACACTACACTGTTACAGTGCTATTATTCCACTTTTAACACCCTATGGAATCCTGCAGTTTGCAGTTTAGGGAGGGACATTTAGAATTTTCAGCCAGAGAACCCTTGGGCCTCAGTAAACTACAAACCTCAGAATTCCACAGAATGTCGAAAGGGGGTAATAGCACTATCACAGTATAGTGCGGAAACGGCTCAAGTTCCCACACTTTCTGATTGCAGGCATCATAAGGAATCGCTTTTTTCAGAGCCCGAGACGCATTTCTGAAAGCAGTACTGAAATTCCGTGATTCGAAGAAAGATAACTTGTTAGTCTTTAAGGTGCCGCGCAACTCTCTGTTGAGACCAACGCGGTTAGCCTACTCCCAAGAAGTTAACACTGGCTCCTTCTCGGTCTTCTAATTTATCACCCTTCGCTTAACAAACAGTTCCGCTCGAGTCCCGGGCCATTTCCGCACTAGACTGTTATAGTGCTATTATTCCACTTTCAACATCCTTTTGAATCCAAGTGGAATAACAGCGCTATAACCACTTAGTACAAAAATGGCCAGTATCCCTTTCCGCTGCTCTTCGGAAACAACTACGACAACAGCCAGGATCGAATACCACAAACGCGCCCCCACCACTCAGCCGACCCCCCGTCTCTGGCCCACAAACCCGCCCTTCTTTTTGAGTCCCCGCGCTATGACGTCAGAGCCAAGGCGCGTTGCCATGGAGACCCAGGCATTCGTGCCTGACGGCTGTCGTGAAACCGTGGGACGAGAGCATAGAGAGAGGGAGGGAGGGAAGAGAGGGAGGAGGAACGCCGCGCCGGAGGTGGAAAAAGGAGCTGAGAGCCGCTCCTGCTGCTCTTGGTCCCCCGCGCTGGCGAGCGTAAGGGTGCGCCGGCCGCACCCGCCGCTTCGGAGCCTCGAGGCGGCGCCGTTTGCTATGTAGGGAGCCCTGACTGGGGGGCGCGGATCCGGAGGCCGCAGCGCGGCTCCTTCCGAGCTTGCGAGGGGTCCCCGCGGTGACTGGAGCAGCAGCGGCGACAGAAGACCGAAGAGGAGGAGGGCAACGAGGAACCAGCCCCGGGGGCCCCGCAGGCGGGATGTTCTCCAAGAAGCCTCACGGCGATGTGCGGAAATCCACGCAGAAGGTGCTGGACACTCGCAAGGACCCGCTCACCCGCCTCAAGCACCTGCGCGTTGTTATCGGTAAGAGAAGCAGGAGGCGCGGCCCCCAAGGCCCGCGGGTGTCGCTGCGGTCGGGAGGCCGGGGCTTTCACCGCCTCTCTGGGCCGGGCTGCTTGCCTGAGGGGAAGGCCGTCCGTGCTCTGCGGCGGGCTCTCCCGAAAGCGTCTGCCGCCTCTTTTCCTCCTGGCTGGGAGCGCCGTCGGGTGAGGGGTGGAGGGTCTCGGGGTGCACGGAGCAGGAGGAGCAGCTTTTCCGCCCTCATCGGGTGGTCAGGAAATAAGAAGGGAGCCAAAGAAGCTCCGGCGCAGCTCTTCGTTGGCATGACAACGGGGACACTGATGGCACTGTGGGAAATGGGAGGCGAGGAGGGATAACTGGAAGAGCGCTGACATCCTTTCCTGCGCGATTCACTCCACGCGCACATAGGCCCGTCCCGTCTCTGCGTTGCGATGAACGTTGACTTAGATAAACTAGAGCGAGTATTCACTGAGCCCAGTTGGGAAGGTTGTCACCTCTGCGTTTTCGGTTTGTGTTCTGGTTTGGCTAGGAAGCCCTATTTTGTGTGGTCTGGTGTAATGTTTCACTTCATCCAGTATCTTTTGCCCAAATGCAATGCTCTGCAGCTGAACCTTGCTGTCTGTGCAGTTTGTCTTCCTGCCCTGACCACAAGAGTGTCTTGGGATGAATCTGCTCCTGGGAAATGGGTTGTATTCCTGCTTGTGCATTGTACCACCCCTTAAAGACTAGAAATGGCCGCTAGGATAGATCTTTCTGGTCAGGTTATACTTTAGTGTTAAGTCGATTATTTCCCACTTCTTCTGTTTTTATAGTCCAGTTTTAGGGAAGTATGTGTTAAGAACCATTTCCAGAAGAGTAATAGTCTTTTGTAAGAAACTTGATAGAGATTTACAGCACCATAAAGATGTTTGTTATGGTATCAGCTTTCTTGGAATGGACTCCACTTACCTATTAAATCTTACATTGTAGTGAATTCGTTTGCCTTAAAATTGCCACAAGATTTTGTGAGGAAGGGAATTGGGGACGTATTATAGTAAATACTGCTTATTACAGAGATGTAGAAGCGTGTACATGTATGTGTACATTTGTGTAGGTAATCTAGTCTGAGTCGCTGCCTTGAGGTAAGGAGTTATGTGGTTATGTGTCTGTAGCACATAGGAGATACTTTGATATACATTCAGACCTTTGGTACATCAGGTGATGTGGTTTTTCTGGAAAATTCTGAACTAGAAATTTTTCAGCAGTCTAAAAATGGGGCATGGTTTGGTTTAGAATGTTCACTTGACTTCTGGTTACTGAGCAAAACTATCAAAATGTCCCCACAGCCAATAAGTATTTGAACTGAAATATCTCATTATGTGTCCCTCCCTCAGTAGTTTATTACGTTCAAGCAATTTGAAACTTTTATGTGAACATTATTTTTATTAGAATATTTGTCTTTAACTTTTTTGGAACAACCTATGTTCATTTAAATTTGAGGGGGAATTTTAGCTCCCCCAGTAACCAGTGCATGATATGCTGTGATTGTCCACTCATCTGCTTCCAGCACAATTTAGCTATTTTCACTTGAGGCATCTCCATTTTCACTGGTATTATATGAAGTATAATTTGCACAACTATAGAATCATTTTATATAGGCATGAGTTCACTATTGATAATGAATTTTATGGAGCAATATTTTATAAAAAACAGAAAATTTTCCACTGGAAAACTAAGCATGGGAAAGTTTTCTGAACATTTTCTGTCCCATATCACTGGGTACTTATGGCTCAGTAGTGTTTACACAGACAAGCAGTGTCTCTCCCAGTGATTCAGACAGTAGTCTTTCCTAGGCCTGCCTGGAGATGCCAGATACTGAAGCCAGAGGGTTTTGCATGCAGAACCGTGTTTTGGGGGGGTTTTTGGCCTCTAAGCTGAAGCCTCTCTCCACAGTGTTATGTCAATATAATAACATTCTCTTGAGAACCTCTGTTAAATAAAATTCTATAACCTTCCCATGCCAGGTATGCTAGTAAAACTTCTCATGTAATCACTAAAATAATTACTTTGTTGTTAGTGAATATAGTGCTTGATGCTCCTTCATTTTTCTGAGTTCATTTGGAGATACAGACTTTGCCAGCATATTGTAGTTCCTAAAATTAGCTTTGCTGGTATCTGTTTTCTCCTTTCCCTTATTTTATGTCATCTGTGGCATAATCTGCAAATTTCCACAGATGTATTTCAGTCACTTTCATGATGGTTTAGTATCCTACCAGCAGCACAGTGAATTAAGGGGTAATTGCACCATTGAAATAATCATTAGTTTTATGGATGCTGAATGCAGTTTTAAAAAGTCACTGTTGCCACCACCTCCTTTTCTGAATTGTTTGGCTTTTAGATTTGTTTGTAAAAGTTCGTGGATTTTACCTTTCCTGCAGGCCCAGTAGTTATGCATGTGTTGTTAAATATATCATTCCACATTTCTTCATGCAGAAGTTAAACATGATTATTTTTGTAAAGGTCAGCTTCTCTAGGAAGAGTACTGTGGTAGACCACATTATGATAAAATGGAAAACCTAGATAGTCATGATTGAAACGGTAAGGTCTTCATCACCGTAAGTTCTATCTATAAAATTTGCATATGTGACAAACCTAACTGAATGTGTGAAAGTTGCATGTATAGACTTTATTCATTTACAGTGCACCTGCCCTGTATGTGGAAATTCTGGTTCACGAACCCCTGTGTAAGACAAAAAAATGCAAGTGCCATGTCCCATTGTTGTCAATGGACGCAGCAGGCGCATGCCTGCAGCAGTGTACACCCTGCTTTTCATCCTGGAGAGAAGTGACTAGCGGGGTGCAGTGTTCTGTCCTGGGCCCAGTGCTGTTCAATGTTTTTATCAACGACTTGGATGAAGGAATAGAGGGCATGCTCATCAAATTTGCAGATGACACCAAATTGGGAAGGGTTGCTAATACGCCAGAGGACAGGATCAAAATTCAAAATGACCTGGATAGATTGGAGAGCTGGGCCAAGGCTAACAAAATGAAATTCAACATAGATAAGTGTAAGGTCCTACACTTAGGTAGAAAAAATGGAATACAGAAATATAGGATGGGGGACAAGTGGCTGGATAGTAGTACATGTGAAAGGGATCTAGGAATCTTCATAGACCACAAGCTGAACATGAGTCAGCAGTGTGATGCGGCAGCCAAGAAAGCCAATGCAATTCTCGGCTGCATCAATAGGAGTATGGTGTCTGGATCGAGGGAGGTACTGGTACCACTCTACTCTGCTTTGCTTAGACCTCATCTTGAATGCTGTGTCCAGTTCTGGGCACCCCAATTCAAGAAGGACATGGTCAAGCTGGAGCAAGTCCAGAGAAGGGCGACCAAAATGGTGAGAGGCCTGGAAGACATGCCCTATGAGGATAGACTTAGAGAACTGGGTATGTTTAGTCTGCAGAAGAGAAGGTTAAGAGGGGACATGATAGCTATGTTTAAATATTTGAAGGGATGCCATGTAGAGGAAGGAGAGGGCTTGTTTTCTGCTGCTCCAGAGACCAGGACAAGGAGCAATGGATTCAAGCTGCAGGAAAGGAGATTCCACCTGAGCCTCAGGAAGAACTTCCTGACAGTCAGGGCTGTCCGGCAGTGGAATATGCTGCCTCGGGGTGTAGTGGAGTCTCCTTCCTTGGAGGTTTTTAAGCAGAGGCTAGATGGCCATCTGTCAGGAATGCTTTGAGGGTGTTCCTGCATAGCAGGGGGTTGGACTGGATGGCCCGTGTGGTTTCTTCCAACTCTACATTTCTATGATTCTATGATTCTGTGTCTGCAACGTCCATTGACAGTAGTGGGACACAACACTTCAACTGACCTCACATTTGTGCATGCAGCAGTCATGCCAGAAGAGGGCACACTGAATTATATTTGGGCATCATTTTATAAGGTCTGTGAAAGACATACATGAGAGCCATTGTGGTGTAGTGGTTTGAACATTGGACTACAACCTTGGGGACTAGTGTTTGATTCAACCATGGAAACCCACTGGGTGACTTTGGATGTGTCACACAGTCAGAAATGACTTAAAGGCACACAACAACAAGAGACATACAAAATGCAGCATTTTTTTAAAAAAAGCCAAACATTTTATTTCCTGATTGATTGATTGGTTGATTGAGTTTGTATCCCTAACATAAAAGCATAAAACAGATGGCAGGACCAGTGAAAGTCAATCATGTAAATGAGCACAAACAAATCAAAGAACCCAGATAGTAACCGTCATAAATGGATAATAACATTGAAAAGTTCTGGAAAAATAAAATGTCTTGGCTGGTAGACAGAAAGACATTGAAATGTACACGAGGTACCGTAAGTCTTTGCTGGAAGATCTTTCCACAGTGGACTGTGCTACTGAAATGGCCATCTACATCTTGGCTGCCCCCTGGACTTCAGCTTTAGGAAGTACTAGGGAAAGGGCTTCTGCTGAACTATGGATGTGGATAGGTACATATGGGAAGTGCTGTTCTTTTAGGTCAGCCTCGTCTGACTTGATGTCATCCAGATGGTTTAGAAAGTCCCATATTTTGATTACTGGTCATGTTGTTATCAAAGCTATCTGGAATATACTGTGTTTATTCTGGATGTTCGGGTTAATAAGGTACTAGGCCATGTAGACCTATTACAACAGCTTGTACATTGTTTCCTTATATAAACAAAATTTGCAACTATATTGATACATATTAGTCTGTTTCAGCAAAATACATGGGAATCCAATGTTACTCAGTCCACTTCACTTTATATTTTTATATCTAAAGACATAGAAAATAAATTGAAATGAACCATGGTGACATATATTTTCCACTCATTATTATGTCTGCATTTATCACATCACTAACTAATTTTCTATGTTCAGAAATCTTGGATTGTAGAGTTATAAAAGGTCTCTGTGCAGTTAAGAGCAAGATTTGGCAACCATGAGAATGCACAGAAAAAAATACAGCAGAAATACCAGAAGTGACTGCATGTGTACTCTGGTTTGGAATATCAGGGGCAGATTTCAACCCTTTCCTTCCATGACCACTCTAAGCATAAAAGTCCTACTCCTGAAAGTGCTTGCCCCCCCCCACCGCATGGTTTAAAAAGAATGGTAGTGATCAGAGACATGGAGAAGGTGGACTGTAGTTCCCAACAAATTGATTGCTGCTTTTTTTTGTGTTATATTTGGGAATGTTGAAAATTTAATTCTTCTTGTTTGGGTTTATTTTGTATTTTTACTGCTGTTCTTCAGATGGTGGATGGTTGACCATAAACAAACAAGTTCATTTATTCATATTGTTCTATATAAATAAAGACTTTTGCAGATTGTTTAGCTTTAAAAGTGCCTTGCGCTTTTACAATTTTGCAGTTTTGAGCCTCTTTCTAGAAGCAGTGAGTGGAAGCCAGAGGGCAATTCTGGTAGTGTCGCTGTTCTGTAAAGTATGTGGAGGAACTATTGGAAGATCTTGCACAAAAACATCTTTGCTCAAGAACTCATTGTGAAACCTTGTGCAGTAGCTTACAAATTGTCTTATGTTGTTGGACTCTTGAGATTTTGTTCAAGGCCCCGATCTTTGTATCAGCATGCATCTTGAGATGTGCAAGAAATTGCAGTACCATGTACTATTAGGCTCTTGGACATTATGCAAGATACATTGCCTTGTGCTAGTATTTGTTATGAGATATTGTACAGGAAATTGCACAATGCCTGAGGCTACCTGCGGTATATCTCTTAGTTTAGTTCTGTTTTCTCATCAAAGGAACATGTACTGTGCCAAGAGAAGCCCATTCACATACTGAAGAACACCTCTGGATCCAACCACATTGATTTCATGGTGTTTACCCATGTTTGGTCAGTGCAACTTTATCACTGAGCAAATTATTTTTAAGAAATTTCTTAAAATAGGGACACAATAGGGACACAAAACACTAGACAAACAATTTTTAAAGTAGGAAATCTTAAAAGAGCTTCCAGTGCAATGCTTGGGTGTAGGGTATAGGTGAGAAGCACATACTCAAATACATTTTCTGGATCAAAAGTACACAATGTATCTAAATCATAACTATTTACTAGGATGACTGTGCTATACTGGATAATGTATTTTGTTTGGAAGGGTGAGATTTCATTAGAATGAATCATCTAGTTCAATTATGTGGACTTTTAAGCGACCTTATCCATAAGGCCTAGAGTGGTTTATGCCAAAGGCACACACTGATAAGTGAGATAAATTTAAAAGTCAGATACAAGCAGCATATTCTAAAGCCTTATTACTGTTAGAAGGTTAATATTGTCCATGTTGTCTTTTAAAAGAAGAATAAAAATAGTTTGAAAGGGAGCACACATTTTTAACCTATCACTGGAAGGACTTACGATATTTCACTGACCCTGCAATAGTTGCATTTTCCATTTTATGTATAACAGTTGGATAACTAGGAGCTTATAGTTCTCAGTAGGGTAACTTTTTATGTTTCCAGTAGAAATGTAGTCAGCTGTTTTTGTTTGCTGTTGTTCTTGTTTACCTTCAGGTTGTTTTCGACTTATGGCAACCCTAAAGTGAACCTATCATGGAATTTTCTGGGGCTGAAAGTGTGTGACGAACCCAAGGTCACCTAGTAAGCTTCCATGGCTGAGCGGGGAATCAAACCCTCGTCTTCAGGGTTGTAGTCCAAAGCTCAAAACACTACACCACACTGGCTCACTCTTTGGTATAGATACTGTCAATTCTGATGAAGAACTCTGTATACTGGCCAAGTATGCAGATCAGCAGTTGTTAGCCAGATGCCTTTGAGCATTGAGATCTGATTATTTCTCATACATAGTACTTTTGCAGTGGGACTGTTGAAATATTCAGCTCAGAACCTTTTGGTTTTGGATAATTAAAGATACAAACAAGGTTTTAAAAGTAATTTCCGAATTTCAGTAATTGGATTTGTGTTGGGGTCTTGTGTAAGATATTAATCAATTTTATATATAAGGGGTTGGATCCAAGATTCCAATGAATGGAACTCATCTCAGGAATCACTCTTGCAGAGATATCTGCAAGTTTGTTTGTTTTTTCTTTTCTTTGTGCTTCAAGAAAAGCTACTTCTGTATGAGATGTGGGCTGAAAACTCTATATTTGTAAAAATCAACTTTTTTTCCCCTGCAGTTTTGGGTAACTTTTTCATCCCAAAGAAGTGGTCTTGTTGATCTTTATTGTTCTGAAATATTTAGTATTTATTACTTTACATAATTCTAGTTTTACTCTAGATTTTAAGAAGTCTGTGCATTTTAGACTTTGAAATTGGAGCCACTGTATGAGGTGTTAATTTTTGGAGGTGAATAAATGGTTCTGTGATCAAAATCCAGACTGCTATTGGAAAGACTTGATGGGACCATTAACTCTTTTAGCAGTATCTTGGAAAATAACCTATAGAATGGTGTCATACTTCGTAATAAAATTGGAACTGTCAGGCCTGCACCCTGTCATTCAACAAGCTGCTACAGAGTCTAGGTGAGACACAGATAAAGTGGTGGTCACATGGGCCAGAGACAGGAGATATGGTGCCAGATTTGATGGAGAAGTTCACAGGCAGATGGCATAATCATGAGCATGCTGTAGGTCAAATGCTTGAAGAGCATGGCAGACACAAAACTGCTCCTGCTTAACAGGGCAGACTTCCTAACTAGACATAAAGGAAGAACACAGCCTCATGTTTCTGCGAGTTTCACATGTAAGCTGGTTGTTAGGGTGTAGGGTAGGCTGACCGTTTTCAGGCCACTACTACAATCTTAAGGGCATCTTTCCTCCTTAGAAGCTGGTCTGGCTTGTTGGTTAAAGTCCAGAATCTTGATGATACCAGAAGAAGGGCAGCCACTGGAGAAACTGTCCCCATGTCTTTCAGTGAAGGATTTTTCCATAAATTCCTGGAGAGCTGATTTAGCATGTATACATAGTTAGTGTTTAGTAAACCAAACTGAAATAGTATGTTAGCTTATATAGGAGTAAGTCAGAGGGCTTAATTGCTGGTAAACATGTTTATAGTGTGTGCATGTGTCTTCAAGTCACCTGTTGACTCATGGCAACCCTTTGAATTTCATAGGGTTTTCTTAGGCAAGGAATGCTCAGGGCTGATTTTGCCACTTCCTTCCTCTGAAATATAGCATATAGCAGTGGTTCTTAACCTTTTCTTTGCCAGGGACCCCCTGCAAATATAATTTATTGCTGGGTCCCCCCAAGACTTTGGGGTCCCCCAGCAATATTTTAACTCAATATTTAAACATTTACATTTAGATTCATATCTACTCACAGACTGGGTGACCATGGGTAAGTCACATTCTCTCAGCCTCAGAGGAGAGCAAAGGTAAACCCCTTCTGAACAAATTTTGCCAAAAAAAACCCTGTGATAGGTTCATCTTAGGGTTGCTGTAAGACTGAAGTGACTTGAAGCCACATAGCAACAAAATACTATTGATGGGGGAAGTTATTTCTAGCCATTGTGTGACTCCCCTTTGAAAACTGACTTATGGCCATGGTAAGGTTGAACCTGTAATGGGGATTTTCTTGGTGAGATTTGTTGCCTTTGCTTTTCTCTGAGGTTGAGAGAATGACTTGCTTAAGATCAGCCAGTGAGTTTCCATGGCCAGGTTGGAGGGGGATCACATCTTGGTCTCTGGAGTCATAGTTTGGGCGTGCATACACTGTGTCTCTCAGCACCCAAACCCCCTGCTGTGAGTCCCTGACAAAAAGAACATGATTGCAGGGTGTACGCAGGGTGTACGCATGCCCAAACTGCGCTCTCATTTGCAAACAAGGGAGCAATTTCCACACACATACCTCTGCTGCTGCATCCCTGTTGTTGCTGCCCTGTAGCAGGGCTTCATGGACCCCCTGTGAGGCCTTTGTGGACCCCAGATTATGAGCCAGCTTATCAGCTGCCCACATTTTTTTAAACTTATCACATACCCAACTTTACCCAAGTGTATCAAAATATATTGGAATATGAATAGATTCAGCATGGTGTAGTGGTTTGAGCATTGGACTATGACCCTGGAGACCAGGTTTGGTTCTCCACTTGGCCGTGGAAACCCACTGGGTGACCTTGGCTGTGTCACACACTCTCATCCCCAGAAAAACTTGTGAAAGGTTGACCATTAGTTGGAAACAACTTGAACACAACAACAACAACTGAAATTGTAACCTGCAAGATATTTGAAACATTAATTTTTGGCCTTTGAAATGAAAAAAGGCCTTGATATTACATATGTTTTTAAGGAGAGGAGCTACTTTTTTTCTGCATTGTTTGCATGCGCTATATTTGTTGTCCACTGTGCTTCTGTTTCGACGATGTCAGCAAACTGAGGAATGCAACCAGATTTGTTTAAGAAACTCCCTTGCATATATAAAATATGCGGTTCCATGTCACTGTTGTAAACACCTTTGTAGGAATCTTCTTTGTTTGGAAATGGAACTTGATTGAACATGTGCTCTTCCCTCCCCAACTCTTCATCTTCATTTCTTTTCCACCGTTGCCATCCCTGCCTTCAAGTTTAAACTGTAGATGAAAATGTACTGTCATTTTGTATTTTGTGGCATTATATAAGTAAAATATCTATTTATTAACCAAATTTTTAGCAACTGCATTAGATTTGTCCAAATTTTAAGTGTTTTCCCTCATAAGTAGTTATTTTCTACGACATTGCCCATGGCAGGCTATCCACAGGTGTTCAGAGTGGTGTGGGCTTAATGAGTTGTGTCTTTCCTGTATAAAGTACTCTGTACAGTGACAACACTGTATAAAAATAGTAAATGTTGTTACATCAACTGCCCCCTAGAGATTTATTTTTAAATGTTTAGCTTCTAAAGCAGTTGTGCAAATGTCCAGAAAGAAGTGGGAAGGAGAATTAGCTGTAGGAGTGGGGATTCCTGCAGTGCCACAGCTACGAAAATGCATGTAAAGGACTACAGCTTAGTGGTGGACCACAAATCTTACATATAGTGATTCATTTAAAACTTTTTATCCAGTTCTTCAGTTAAAAAGGAGGGAGCAAAAGGAAGCTTCCAGAGCATTTTAATAAAGATTGATTAGATAGTTCCTGCCCTAAGGCATAGAAGGCATGACTCTGAAGAAAGTGGGGTTGAGAAGGAAATAAAAAGCAACTCCAGGCTCTAGTTTGTAATTAGGTAATGCTTATATGTGCTCTGTTTGGCTTCTTACAGATTCAATGGGACTAGGCTAGTCTCCTTGCTAAGGCAGTCTTTCTGAGAAGCAAAGATTTCTCTCTGTGTTGCTCTTAGTTCTCTGGCTGATGCATGTGGTCAGAGTCAGTTGTGCCAGCACATCTGTTAATCAGAGCTGAGTATCCCTTGGCTGAAGGTCTCCACTGTCTCTGAATAGAGTTGGGAAAGCTATGTTGAAACTCTGGCATATTCCTTCCAGGTGGTGTAGGTAGTCTAGCTTGTTATAACATGGTTTCTTACGTTCATTTGAGTTGACACCATAATAATGAAATAGTACAAGAGCAGTCCTCAGCTGCTTTATGACTGAAAAAAAAATCTGCATGACAGTAATAAAAAAAACCTAGAACAATCCAAATGCCAATGACAAAACTTCTCAAAGGGAAAATATGTACGGCTTATATGTAACATATCAAGAAGCTTTTGTTTTTAGAAAAATGTCTTAATGTTTTCAAGTACCTTTAATGTGTTTATGTGAAATACACCAACATTTTATTTTCAATTGTGGCACTCAGCATTTCAGACAGTGTTTTTTTGTCATTTAAAAAAGATTCCTATCTCCTAAACCTAAAGATGTAGGTATCTAGGCTGAAGTGTGCCCCTGACTGTGTGGCAACAGTAAAGGCTTTGGGAAGCAGCTATTAATATCAACATATGCCTTTGGATTGGTAGGATAAACAAAGTTCTTGCCAAGTACACTGTGGAATCTTGTTAACAGCTCCCTAATGCAACAGTTCTCCAGCTTTGAAGGCTGGGCCTGTCCTTTGTATTGTTTATGTTCCTTGAGTTCCCTCCCTGTCATTCAGGTCTCCTTTGTACAGAGTATTTTTAAATCAACTAAATAACTAAAAATATTTCAACCTTGCCTTTTAGGGCAAGTTCTTAAAGAGTCATTTACAATAGAAATGTTAAAATAATTGACAGATAGTATAATAAAGTGGCAAGTTGGAAAACATATACCATGGGACAGCCCCCTTCCTTCAGGCTTTTACTGCCCATTGAAGGCAGGAGTAGGAAACTGTGGAACATGGGCTGCGTATGGTCCCAAGGCTGTTTTTGAAGCTCCCAGTAGCTGGAAAGGAAGTTTACTATGTACCTGTCAGCCCTTTTTGGTCTAGGAAAAGTCTCTTCTTGGCTCCAAATTGCCAAGAAGTTAGTTTCCAGAGACATTGCAAAATTGTTCTCTGTAGAGTTGAGGAGATGTAAGGGTTTTTTGGGGAGTATAAACACATTTTAGAAGTATAACCTGTCCTTCATGGGCCCAGAACATGTGAGGGTCCTGTGAGGAGCTAGTGCATTCCCCCAGTGGTTGCTGTTGCCCCCTTCTCACTTAAGGGCAAGAAGAGAGAGGCTGAGGGGAGAAATGGACAAGCATGGGACACTTCTAAGATTTTGTTTGCAGTGTTTGTCGTCGTGATCAGTCATAGTAGTGGGACTGAAAGTAAGGCCTATGAGTTTACTCTTAGAGCCACTGCAGGATTGTAAGAATATAACTGATCTTCAGAGTCTTAAGAAGCTTTAGCACACAATTATTAGCTTAAATATTGGAAAATGTTGGGTTTAAATGGAGTAGTGTTGCAAGTTAACAGTACAGATATTACTAAATACTGGAGATAGATTATTATTGATTGTAACTCTTGATTATAATTCCTGTGTTGCTTTTTTAAGTATCTAATTTTTGAGGGTTTATCTTAAAATATCTTGAGTCATCTCATGTAGTTATGTTTTTAAGTTTCCTACAACTAAGAGAGCTTCAAAAAAATTTGTGAAAGCAAAATGGAGAAAAATGGAGTTTGTGTGATGTGGTACTTAAACTGTTGAGCTGAAATGTGGGAAACGTTAAGTTTTATTTAAAAAGCTCAACAGAATGATCTTGGGCCAGTCACATGTTCTGCGTAGCCTACTTAACAGAGTTGTTGCAATGGTGAGGAGAAAGCTCAGGTTATAAATATAAGAAAACAATGTTACTTTTGTTGAAGACATCACTTGCTGGCCAGCATTCAAAAGTCCTGATTTATTACTTATAGTCTAAGTACACTTTATTATTTGTAGTTAACAAATGTAACCATCCAAGATAAGTATAGATGTATAATTTCCCATGCAAGCAAAGTGACATTCAAAATTCTACAGCAAAGACTTTTACCATATATGGAGCAAGAAATGCCAGATGTCCAAGGCAAATTGGAAAAGGAAGAGGCACAAGGGTTCATATTGCAAAGAGACCTTGGATAAGGGAGCACACCAAAGAATTTCAGAAGAAAACCAGCCTGTGCTTTATAAATTGTAGCAATGCCTTCGACTGTGTAGAATAGGTCATGAAAAGTTATGAATCGCTCCCAAAGAAATGGGTATACCACAATGTTTGATAGTTCTAATGCATAATTTGTACTCAGAACAAGAGGCAACCAACATGGAAGAATACAGAGAAACAGAATGGTTTTCAGCTGGAAATGGGATCAGATAAGGCTGTATGTTATCACCCTGTCTGTTTAACTTGGATTAGACTTGGAAGAAGGAACATCAAAAATTTAAGATATGGAGATGACACCATGCTGCCAACAGAAAATATAAAAGACTTGGAGTGATTACTGAAGAAAATTTAGGAAAAAAGTGCAAAGGCAGGTTTACAACTGGATATTAAAAAAAATAGATACTATGACCACAGACAATTTACATAACTTTAAAGTAAATAATGAAGATATTGAAATAGTTCAACATTTTCCATGCCTTGACTCAGTCATTAATCAAAATGGAAATTGAAGTCAGAAAATGAAGAGAGGACTAGAGCTTGGAATGTATCTTGTGTTTGGCACAGAGCTTATATTGGGAACTGTTGGCTTTTATATGGAGCAGTGTTGCAGATACGAACCTCTTATGTATCTTCTATAGCAGTGGTTCTCAACCTGTGGGTCCCCAGATGTTTGTGGACTTCAGCTCCCAGAAGTCCTAGCCACTATGGTCAATGCTCAGGGCTTCTGGGAGCTGAAGTCCAAAAACATCTGGGGACCCATAGGTTGAGAACCACTGTTCTATAGGCTTCTCTCAGTTATCTAGAATTGGACAAAAAGTGGAACCCATGGGGGGGTGTTGGCCTTACAGAGTCTCTCTTGGGACTGACCATGGCACATTCACTACTTGCAGAGTCTCTCAGCCAGCTTGGTACCGTTTTTCCCCCTGTCAGCTTGTTTTGCAAGCAATGTGTACATGGTCCCAAACAAGCCTGTCTAGCAAGTAGAACTGATGGAAGCTTGTTGTTTCTGTGCTTTCAATACAGGCAAGTTCCATTAAAGATCAGGGGTCTACTCTTTCCACAGGCAAGACTTGGGACCATGTGAACATGTGCAAGTGGTCCCAAGTGAACCTCCACAGGCATGGAGAACTGATGAAAGAGCCAACCCCGCATCGAATTAATGGAACTTGTCTGTAATTTCCAAGCATCAAAACAGCAGAATGTTGAAAAACTGGTTGGCAAAAAGCAAGGGATGCTCGTAGCACATTTTGATATTTACAGATCTGCAATATTTTAATCTTTGCAGTCTTTGCAAACTGTATCTTTGGATTTTTTGAGTTATCTAAAGGTAACACGCATAAAAGAATTATTGCTTCCAATTTTGTTAATCACTTTCATGAAGTGTGAAAAAGTTAAAATGTGTCTTCTTAGTTTGTTGTACTTCTTTGGAACAGGCAGTGGCTTGCAAACGTAGCCATTCCAGAATTTATAAGAGCAGATGAAATAGGAGAAATGTAAATTAATTAATAGGTATGCAATGGCATTACCTTTCCTAGGCCAGTATGATAAGTTTAAGTTAGTTTGGGAGGGGCAAGCAACTAGTATTTCTGTTTAAGAAATGAACTGCATGGCACATTGGTTCTCTACTACTAATTTATTCATCTCCATAATCTGTTCTAGGGGACTTTTTGACCAAAGGCTTGGGTAAGAATACTTTAAATAAATAAAAACTAAATAAATAATGGAATTGAATATTAATACAAACTTAAATTTAAAATATCTGGCTTCTGGTTAAAGAACAGGTCTCCTAATTACATGCTTTTCAGAATACAGAATTCAATACAAGATAAATATGTTTTGTAATTCTGGTTTATATTTTTAGAAAACTAGGAAAAGCAGGATTATTCCTCCATGATTTCAAAATTTCCAGAAATTTAGCATTTCTATTTTGGGCCCCACATTGCTCCTGGAAGACCAGGTGGCTATTATGGCTAAGAGGGTCTTTGCTTAGCTCGTTAGTGTACTAGCTGCATCGCTTCCCAAGTAGGGCAGCTCTTGCTACAATATTTTACACCTTAATTACTTCCTTGTTAGACACTTGAAAGCACTGTACATAGAGCTGTCCTTGAAACATGTTTGGAGCCTACAGCTGATACAGAATATGTCAGTCCAACTGTTGTTGGGTGTGTGCCTTGGAGGCTAAGGTTGGCATCCTGTCATTGAGTTACAATGGCATAAGCCCAACTTACAATGTTGTAACCTACTGTTTTGGTCATTGTGGCAGTCAGAATCATGCAGTGGCCAACACCCCCCCCCATTCAGTGTTGCATTCCCCCCAAAGTTGACCATTTCCTTATTGGGGGGGTAGTTCAGATACATGTCCAGTTATTTTCCTTTAGCTGGATACACAGCAATTTCATCCTCTAGGCCTGCTAAGAGGTCCCTGGATCTGCTACAATATGTCCAGCTAAAGAAAATAGTAGAACACATCTCTTTTGCTCCCTCCATTTTCCACTAACTCAGAAATGGCTATCTTGCAGGGGGCTGCAATACTGAAAAAGTGATTTGAAGAGGTTGCACCAGGAGACACATTGTGACTGTGCCAGAGCTACATCTTCCAGTGCAGAATCTCCAGCTATATGTCGTTGGTCTTACAGCAGTTGCATTGGCTACCATTTTGTTTCTGAGCTCAATTCAAGGGATTGGTTTTGTCCTACAAAGTGCTAAACACCGTGGGGACAGAATATCCAAAAAAGTCCATTCCTCCCATACGAGTGCACTGAATTTGAGATCTTTACTGGGGCCCCTTTGGCATCGCCTATCACCTTCAAAGACCAGGTTGATAAGTTCACGAGACAGGGATCTCTCTGTAGCAGTACTCTGACTATGGAAATTGCTCCCAAGAGAAATCAGGCTAGTTTATTCTCTCTTGAGCTTATGGTGGGCTCTGAAGACTGTGGGATTCTGCCTTGCTTTGGGTCTTAAAACCAGTTGTGGCTGCTCTTGCAGTTTTAACTGTTGGTTTTGAGCTATTTTTAAAGAAATTGTTTTAATCTGTTTTTAAATAATGCTTTTATCTTTTTCTATACAAATTTTAAAATTTGGAATAATACTTTGTTGTATGCAGCCTTAGGGGTCCTGATGGGATGAAAGGTGATAAATAAAAAAATATTTAGCAATAGCATCTTGACTTTTAAAAAAAAAATTTTGAAAATGCAATTGCTGCGAGCAGCATTCCTCTTGGCAGCCAGCAGGAGGAGTACCATCACTTCCAGCACCAAAAAAAAAAAAAAAGAGGAAAAACATTTACTGCCATTACACAGTAAAATCTTGCAAAATTTTATGACTATTGAAGCTTGTTACAGACAGAGAAATGAGAAAGATCTAAAGATAAAATAATTTTACCATCCTGAAACTAAATGTCAGAAATTGGTTCCACAAATTTGATGGAGTGAAGGAAGGGAACATAGATTACTCTCAACCTCTTATTGTGAGATTAATAATTATCTTTATATGCGCCACCAAAAGGGGCCTTGTGGATGATCGCCAGAAATTCATACTTTTCTTTTAGTAATTTGCGTGTTATAGCATTCTCATCTGATTTAATTCATTGCCATTTTGTATTACATTTTGCTTGTCTGAAAAATATCATTTTTTACATTGTACCCTTACATACGCTATAAAAACTAGTCTCTCCCTTGGAGCTAAAATTTGTTTAACTTTCATTTGCAGAAACATCCATCAGTTGTTGTTGTTGTTATTAACTGCTCTTAAGTTGACTTTAACTTACAGCGGTCTTATGAATGAGAGACTTCCAGGTCACCCTGTCATCAGTAGCACTGCTCAAGTCTTGCAGATTCAGGGATGTGCTTCCTTCATTGACTTTATCCATCTGTAATGTGGTCTTCCTCTTTTCCTGCTGCCTTCTATCTTACCAAGCATTACTGTCCTTTTTAGTCGTATGTTCTCATATGTCCAGAGTACAACAGTCTCAGTTTAGTCACTCTGGCTTCTAGGTAGAGTTCAGGCTTGATTTGCCCTAAATCCATTTGTTTGTTTTTTAGCTGTCCAGGGTATCCATAGAACTCTTCTCTAGCACCACATTTCAGATGAGTTGATTTTTCTTCCTATAAACATTCCTCACTGTCCAGTTATCATAATCACATATAGAAATTGGAAGTATGATGACATGGACAGTCCTAACTTTGGTATTCAATGATACATATTTGTACTTCAGAGTCTTGTCTAGTTCCTCTGTAGCTGTCCTTCCTAAATCCTGGTTTTCTTCTGATTTCTTGACTACAGTCTCCATTCTGATTGAAGACTAAGCCAAAGTATGGAAAATCTTGAAGTATTTCAGTGTTTTCGTTGTCTATTTTAAAGTTACATAAATTATCTGTGGTCATAATTTTTCTTAATATTCAACTGTAAACCTGCCTTTGCTCCTTCTTCCTTGATATTTTTCAGTAATTGCCCCAAATCTTTGCTATTTTCTACTAATAGTATGGTGGCATCTACATATCTTAAATTGATGAAGTTCATACCTCCAATGTTCATACCTCATTCCTCTTAACTCTAATCCTGCTTATGTATGGTATGTTCAGCATACAAGTTAAAGCATGTGGAGAGATAAAATGTAAACTTCCCTGACACCCTTGCCAATTGGAAACCATTCCGTTTCTCCATATTTTGTCTTGATCATAGCCCCTTGTCCTAAGTACAGGTTATACATCAAGATAATAAACTGTTGTGGAACATCCATTTCTTTATGAGCAAGCCATAGTTTTTGTGAGCTACACAATCATAGGCTTTGCTATAATCTATAAAGCACAGGCCGATTTTCTTTTGGAGTTCTTTGGGACACTCCATTATCCAACATATGTTTGTGATTTATCTCTTGTGCCTCTTTTTTTCCTGAACTCTTCTTAGACATTTGGCATTTCTCACTCCATATATGGTAAAAGTCTTTGTTGTAGAATGTTGAGCATCACTTTGCTTACACAGGTAATTAATGCAATGGCCCTGGGAATGAAAACACTGTTCTGGACAGATCACTTCTTGAGCAGGTTTAGACATGCTGAGACTCAGACTCTCTGTGTGGGTGAGAGACCCATTAAGATGGTCTGCCTCAGGAGGCTTATGGATCCAGAGGGATTCCTGATGGCTCTTGAGGAATTTCCTGCTGCTTTAGTAGGCAATCCTGTGAAAGCTGTGGTTGACTTCTGGAATAGGGAGGTGTACACAGAATCCTTGGAGAGGTGAGAGGCACTGCTTGTTTACTAGATCTGTGTTCCTCCTGGCTTATCAAACAGGGTAAAGGGGAAGTGGCAGAGTGGGTAGGAGGAGTGGTAAAGCCTCTTTACAGCAAGGCAGAGTTCCAGCATATCTTAAGAAAGCTGTTGGAAGATTTCTTCTGGAAAAAAAAACCTTCCTTGAATCTTGTTGTAGTGGATAATTGTAGATCAGTCTCCAACATCTCATTTTTGAACAAGGTACTAGAACATGTGGTGGTTCTCAGCTCCAGTAATTCCTGAATGAGATGGACTATCTAGATCAATTTCTGTCTGGTTTTGGGTCTGATTGTGGGACACAGAAAGTTCTGGTCACTTTGATGAATGACCTATGCCAGGAACTAGATGGGAGAGTGAATCCCCATTGGTTCTGCTGGATCTCTCAGTTGCTTTCAACACCACTGACCATGGCACCCTGGGTCACCTTGCTGGGATGGGATTTGGAGGTACTCTTTTACAGTGGCTTCATTCTTTCCTGGAGAGCTGTTCTGAGAGGATGGTGTTGGGGGATTCCTGTTCACTTTCTTGGCCGTTGGACTGTAGAGCCCCTCAGGGTTCTGTCTTGTCCCCTATATTATTTAACATGTCCATGAGACTGCTGAGAGAGGTTGTCATGAGTTTGGGGATTAGGTGTTACAAGCATGGTGATGACACCTAGCTCTGTTACTCCTTTCCACTTAATTCCAAGTAAGTTGTTTCTGTGCTAAACTGGTTTCTGGAAGTTGTAATCGACGAGGACGTACAAACTGAAACTTAATCCAGACAAGACAGAGGTGATCCTGGATAGCTGAAAGACAAATCTGGGAATAGAGATTCAGGCTGTGTTACATTTCCCCTGAAAATGCAAGTTCACAGACTGGGGATACTCTTAGATCTAGCCCTGAGCCTGGAGTCCAGGTTTCAGTGTTGACCAAGAATGCATTTGCTAGTGTGCCAGTTATGTCTGTTTCTGGAGAAGTCAGACATGTCCATGCTAACTCATGCCTTAATTTCATTCCATTCGGATCATTGTATTGCACTCTACATGGGGCCGCCTTTGAAAAGTTCTCAGAAACTTCATATGGTCCAAAGAGCTGCAGCCAACCTGTTAACTGGGGCTGGCTACATGCAATTTCCTTGTCGCAACAATGCTACTAGTTACTAGTCTCTTTCAGAGCATGATTCAGAGTGCTGGTCCTGGCTGTTTGAAGAACAGTGCATCCCTTTATGAGCCCGAGCTCTAAGATCTTACAGAGAGTCCCTTCTCTCTGCCACACCACTTTCTTAGACTCGTTTGATAGGAACAATGGAAAAGATCTTCTTGGTGGTTGTTCCTAGACTTTGGAACTCCCTTCCTGGGGATTCCAAGATGGTCCTTCCTTACTGTCCTTCTATTGGCAACTTTATACATACACACATCAGGCTTTTATAAATTGAATGGGAGGGGCTTTTAATGCTGTGGGGTGCTATTTTATGGTTTGAATATAGTTTTTTTATATAAAATATATATTAATGTTTTTATTTTATAAGTTAACTGTTTTTAAAATACCTTTTATGGAACTTTTTGTATAGTTTTTATATCATTTTTAAATATATTCTTAGTTTCCTTGAGTCTTATTATTGGAGAAAAGCAGGATATAAATGAATAAAATAAATAATGAAGAATTTTAGAAGTGATTTTCTAAAATTGTAGACATTTGTATTGTTTGTATTGCAGTAAGTGTTACTTTTTTGTCATTATGCAGCTATTTGGTTGATGTATTATAATGCCGTGTGATACTGAAATTATCTGCTCTTTATTTTGCAGACAATGCAGAATCTATAGATCTTAAGCAGTTTTTTGACCAACATTTTTCACACATATATTATGTGTTCTTTGAAAATTTTGTGACTATCGAAATTGGTCTCAGACAGAAAGGTAAGAAATAGAGATCTAATCTATACCTTTGATTTTGCATTGCCCTAATTTTTTAAAAAGTGCTTTTTAACCTTGGGTTTTCTTTATATTTTCATTTCAGTTATTCACACTTTCAGATCTAGACTTATTTTTAAAAATAAAATTTCCAGATGTGGATTTGAAATTTCATGTTGAAGCATTTTTCATTTTGATGGTCATTTCAATTTGTTTCTCTGATATAACTTTATTTGAGCTAATTTCCAAATTAGATTGAGTTTTTTGTCAGCCCACTTCGAATTTGTGCTTAGTGGATGTTTGCCATGTTACTCAAATTTGGCTGCAAAATTTACAAAATTAAGGAAGATGGACAGTAATCAGGCTATGTGGTAACTTATTCTGACAGCTAATCCCCAATGACATTCGGGTAGATATACAGATAATATTGTTGAAATGTATGAAAAAGAGTGAAATTGCAAATTGTAGATGCATCAGTTAAAAGTACATCTTAATATTTAACCATTTCTTACATTTATATAGTGATGTTCCATCAACGTTTTCTATTGAGAATAATAGCTTACAGTGTACTAGATAGGATCTAGAGAAGAACAGAGTCAGGAAGAGAAGAGGGGGGAAAGTAAGATTCATATTTCAGTTACTTCATACTGTTAACAATATTAATGGCCAGTACAGGGGACAGTTCTGCAAAGGAAGCATCCAAATGGCATTTGTCCTAGTCAGGCTGATAGAGGTCCTTATTGGAGGCATGGTCTTTGGTAGAATGAATAGAACTTTCAGAAGAGGAGGAGCCAAATAATAACTGGTCTTAACTGAACTTTATGTCTCATTTCTTCCTTTGAGGCATGCAGGTTATAAACATAAATTTCAAATAAAGTTATAGTTTTCCTTGTTACAGAATAAGAATCTTAAGTGTACCTTGTTTTCTAAATTTAGGTCACAAGTCACAGAGGGAAGAACTAGATGCAATACTTTTCATTTTTGAGGTAAGATTCCTAGTCTAACAATTTTCATTTGAGTAAAGCATACATTTTTTATACTGTTCGTAGTTGTACACATTATTGTTCTCCTACTTTGTTCTCCTGAGCTGTACACACTATTGTTCTCCTAGTTTCAAAATTGTAAAAGTAAGTTGGAAAATCAATAATTACTTTCTAATAATTCTACATTTTCAACAAAGTTCAGATTCAGATTTTAACTAGGCTGTCTTGTTTTACATTACCAGGTTTGGTAGTGTTCAGAGACTTAGCTGTGTTAGTCTGGAGCAGTATGCAAAAGAATTTTGTAGGACCTTTGAAACTGAGAGAAAAAAATTGATAGCATAGGCTTTCATAGACTTTGGTCTACTGGTTCAGATGCGTGGAGTGAAGCACCTAGCAACAGACCTTTGTAGCTATGAATGAACAGGCTGTATGTGTAAATAGCACTAGAAATGCAAAATTTGTGGGCATGCTGCTGAGGTGACAAAGACGAAGGTAGACAGAAAGATGTTGCCTAAGATCAAGGAGAGTAGATAGGAATGGTGGAGGATGTTATTGGAAATGTAATGTGATGCTGGCTTGGAACCAGGAAAGGAGATGTGTGAAACTGGTCAAGAGAATCTTCATAAGTCTGAAGTGTTAAATAGTATTATAGTATGTGTAGTGTGCCAATTTAGTAATGTGAAGTTTAGTAATGTTAGGCCTACCCTAATTCAAAGTGTGAGAAGTTATATTACCAGCAGCCATTACTAGCTTGTTCCCTCGCCCCTGCTGCAAAAACCCTGTGTAGAGATGGTTTAACTAAATGTAACCTGGAGCCTCAGATTCACCAGTAGTTGGCATATTGACAAGCTCTTTGATTTGATTCCATGTCATATTGCAAATAGTTGTTAATGAAATTTCCCCCAAAACTGAAAAGTGAGATGCCTGGCAGTGTGAAAAAATTCATTTTCTGTATGATTGTCTATGAGTTATATACAAACACACATTTCAGGTAGGGAAGTTCCAAATCCTTTCAGGTATTGGCTTCTCTGGATTGTGATTTTGATTTCTTTTTAATGTTCAGATCATTGTATGCTAATGACTGGGATAAACATGTAACTTCTCTTGCTCACAACCTGATCTGTGTGGGTGGAATTTTAAAATAATTTATTATGTGAAATCTAACATCAGCTAGGCATTGTAACTGACATCCTTGAATTCAACGAATGAAGTTGTGTACACTTCTATATTGGTGCTAATCAGAATTAACAACTTACAGTTCCGAGGCAAACTTGAGTATTTTGTTGTGGATCATCATATTGACCTTGTTACCTAAAAGAGTGGGGTTTTTATGTAATTGTAACACTTCTTCTTTATCATATAAAATGGAAGCATCATATTTTTTGAAACTGTTTAGGTGCATTAGTTCCATGTTGTTTATGTTGGATGCTGACTGGGAAAGTTTAATTCAGATGAAAAAACATAATGAGATGATTGCAAGAATTCAAAATTAACCCTGTGATAAAATAGCAAGTTGGTCTTTCATTACTTGGAAGATAAATCGGGATGTAAATGTCTAAAGTGAAATAATAGGAAATAATGCAAGCTGTTATGGCCTTCACTTAACTACATGTGTGGCATTTGTTTAGGAACGTTTAATACCTTAGTCTTGTCATATTGTGCGTATTTTCATTCCTCATCATGGGTGTCTTTCATTAGAGGATACCTAATATGTAACAACCCTTTTGTTCCAAAAACTTCACTGTATATCTGTTTATTCCTGCTTTCACAGAAAATATTGCAACTTCTTCCAGAAAGAATTCATCAAAGATGGCAGTTTCACAGTATTGGTATGTATTGATAGCAGTATTGGCATTTTCACTGGTTAATGTTTTTAGCCATTAACAAAATGATACACCAAAAATCTGGTTTATCAGTAATGAACTGCCATTATTGTAACTGGGGATAGATGGGCATGAATTGAAGCAGGGATGGATGTTATAAAGTTGTGGGGACTGGAGAGATTTCATGTCTTAATATAATAGTTTGTTTGGATTTTGTATCTAATCCCCTGACCTTAGCTGACTTCTTGTGTTCCATGACTGCCATGGACTTAACAAACAGATCTTAATCACCTATGGTGGAGGAGGGTAAACTTTGGGGCAAAATGTACTTGTGGCTTATGAGTCGCTGTCTGGAAAACAGCAGCAATGCTGAAGCTTGCCATCTATGGCTTAGAATGTGTAACTCAAGAAGTTGTTTTGTTTGTTTGTTTTGTTTATTGTTGAATAACAGTGTAGTCCTACGTATATCTACTCAGAAATAAGTCCCATGAAGTTCTTAAGAATGCACTAAATGTAAAGGAAGATTTCTTATCTGTATTCCATGCAATAAGTACTGTTGAATGATTTCTACACAACAACTTCATTAACTGTGTGAAGTCACTTAACAGTACTAATGTATGGAACATGCACATTTAATTGAAATTAAAAAATTTAAAATTTTGATCAGGAATCGAGCACAATTTAAAATATTTTAAACTGGATAATTACTGTTTTGCTATAATCATGAATAAGGGCTTTTGATTCACTCCCACCACGATCACAGCTGCGGTTGGTGAAGAGACAGGAGAGAGCCTTCTGAGTGGCTACCTCCAAACTGTGGAACTCTTTACCAAGGGAAGATCAATTGGCCCTCTCCCTGCTTTCTTTTCACAAACAGGCAAAGACCTTTTTATTTAAACTTTAAGCTTTTATTAAAAGCTTTAAGCTTTTGACTGGTTAGTGTAGTGCAAATGATGCGCTGCTTCTTTTTGTGTAAAAGTTTTAATGTGTTAAATTAATGGTTTTAAGTGGATTGTGCTCAGCGGTTTTTTAATTTTTTATATTTCAGACTCTTTTAGCTATATTGTTTTAATGTATGGTGAAAGCCTCTTTAGATTCATATGGGAGAGAAGCAGGATATTTATTTATTAAATAAATAAATAAAGTAAGCAAACAAGCTTGATTTGGATTCTTGCAAAATCCAGTCAATGCTGCAACATTGCACATACTGAATATTTGATTTTTGATGTCGTTCTTAGCTACTATCTATCATTATGTGATGTGTACAGATATTTTTATAAGGAGAGATCTGATCTGATTAAATGAACAGAGCAGGTGATCTTTTCTCCCTTCTGGCATTGAGCCTGTTGCCAGAGGATATCAAGCTCACCAAGAATAATAAAGAGATTGCCAAGGACTTGTTAAGAAGTCTCTATCAAGTCTGACCGAGAACTCTTACACCTTATATTGACCATGAAGCAAAAAATATTGAATATGTCATTTTCTTTTCAGGCTTAATTTTAAAGAAATTACTTCATACAGGGAACTCTTTAAAGGTATGATAACTTTTAAGAATGGATTACTTTTAGGGTAAGGAGGTGGGTGGATAGTGTTTGTGATATTGAGCCAAATATTTTGAAAGCTTATTCAAGATTTTGAAAACTTACGCATTGAATTAATGGGAATCATTTGAGAGTTATTGTTGAAATAGTAAATTTTACCTGTAAATAAATGCCAAATTGAAACATTTTCTCACCTCGTTCTTTAAGATTCGTCGTGAAGGTGTACGTCTCTTTCTCTTATGGTTGCAAGCACTTCAGAATAATTGTAGTAAAGAGCAGCTGTGTATGTTCTCTTGTTTAATACCTGGATTTCCACCACCGCAGTCTGAACATGGGCCTCGAACACTAGATAATCTCATAAACCCTGTACTGTATGTTCAAGAAAGTAAGTATGTAATAGTCATATCCATGCAATGTATTTCTGTTTAGTGGTGCAGTTCTAAGCTTATTGATTTGGAAGTAAGTCCTTTTATGTTGAACAATGGCTGAGAATAGTGACTATGCCTTGAGAGCACAATGCAGTATTTTACAAGTTCTGCAGGTGCTTTTGAACCCATGGAAGGGATTGTTCTTTGAGTTAGTGAATCTTTTTTTCACTCACTTCCTCCTTGGGTACTCACATATTGCAGTGCATCAGTTGTTTGTATGCTAGTGTGCATGTCTCTTCTGGTGATTCTTTCCATTCCTTCTTGCCTTGGCTGTCATTTTCCTGGTCTCCAGATTAGATGTAATTTGCGAATTTGTGCTTTATTGAACATTGGATTGTTACAAGAGACACAGTCCTATCTGTCCATTTAGAAAGGAATGTGAATGGGGCAGAAGGAGTTCACTGAACACTGTGACAATTCCTCCATGTGAGTGGTTGTGATTTACTAGAATGTGTCTTAAATATTTGTGATTCAGACTGATTAATAGCTGAGAACAAACAAAAATAAATTTGTTTAATGATAAAGTGGATTTCTTATTGCTCTTCTCTGCATAGTTTAGGGTTCACTGGAATAAAATATTCTGGATAAAGACAGTTACGTGATTATGCACATCAACGGATAGTAATAGTGCATTTTAATGCTTTCATAATGATACATATCAGATACAGTAATCTTTGTTTATTTTATAAACAGCCCAAGTGACTGCAGAAGAAATTATTCCCCTTGTCCCTCCACAATCAGGAGATAAAGGACAAGATGATCTAACAAGCTATTTTTTAGAAGCACTTTTGAAATACATAGTAATTCAGGTATGTTTTCTTGGTTCCTTTTTCTTAAATAATGATTTTCCAAACAATATATGATTTTATTATTAAAAGTGCTCAAATTCTAGTCAGTTTCTTTCTATTGTCAAAGAAGGTCAACTGTTTAAAAATTTTTTTGCAGAAATCTAGACACAGAAAATAATTGTTACGTTTACTAAATACAGTGGGTTGAGTCCAGATTTAGGCACATGCAGCTGGGTTGGCTGCGTTGCCTTGTCCCATCATGTCCTTATTAGTTCCTCCAGTGTCTTGAAAATGCTACACAGTGGGTTGGAAAACTCTACTGAATGGCATTACACCTGGTGCAGGGTGAGAATGGATTTCTCCCAAAAACAGATCAACTGCACTTTGCAAAAATGCAGTTTGTATTTCATCAGATTGGATTGGTACTGTCCACGACATTTAGATGTGGTAAAACATATTTTTTTTTATGATTTCTTAGATTTCATAGAGAGGGATCTAAAATTTCTTGAAAGTCCCAAAGCATTACTGAATTAAGCTTTGTTTTAGTGAGCATGACCTTTTACAGAACATTTCTCTGGGAAAGGGAGGGAGTGAAACCAAGATGGAAGAGAGCATCATTTCAGTTCAGCAGAGTGGAAGGCAGAGGATATTTCCCTTCCCCCTGCTCCCTTCCTCATTTAACCCAATACAAGAGAAAGGAACTGTGCCAGATCCAGATTAGTTCCCTCATTCTGGAGACATACTGGAATACAGAAGAGCTTTGTATCATTTGAACCACAGCTTTTCTTGATGTGTCTGCCTTTTTTTCTTTTTTTTTCTTTTTTTCTTTTTTGCTCTCTTGTGGTGTCCTGACATTGGAAAAGATTAGCCTCTGCAACGTGGAAGGGCCAGGGAGTGTAAGATTAGTTCTCGGAGACTCTCTCAGAGGCATCTCTCTCCACTCTTGAAGGGAAATAGAGAAAAATAAAACCTTATGGCCCTTGAGATGCCCTTTAATGTCGTGTATCAGATAACATTTTGGTTCAAGAGGGGAGGGTGCACACATTTGTGTCTGTCAAAACAAAAACACATACACACACAGTCATCTCTCTACATCCGTAGGCTTAATAGTCACAGATTTGATCGTTCGCAGGTTGTTTATCATGGCCTCTGCTACTGCTGCTGTACACCATTATTAATAAGGACTTATAGGTCTTGCCTCACATTCACTGTCTCTGCAAGCCTCATGAAACAGAAAGACTGCAGGAGACTGTGAATGCAAAACAAAGCTTGTAAGTCCCTATTAAAAATGATGTAGGGCAGCACCTACTTCTGCCTGGTGAAGGAACCATGTTGCCTTGAAGGTAGAACTGGACAGCTGACATGCTCTCCACCATGGACTCAAATGTATTCAAATATATTCAAATGTATGCAAGTGTTTTGTAGATATTTGCAGTCCTTTCACTTTCACGGTGGTCTTATGCCCCTAACACCCCCCTCCCATGTGGAGGAATGACTATATGAGACAAACTGTATGATAGAAGAACAGTAACAGAGTCTTGTGACACTTTAAATGCTGACAAATGTTATACTGACATAACTTCTGACAGCTTATTGTATAGTAAAATGTATTAGTCTTCCAGCTGCTGTAAGACTCTTTGTTGTCTTTGTTAAAGCAGATGAACACAGCTGTCTGGGAACTGCATATGATGCAATGTGTCAGTGATATTTTTTAAAATACTATCTTAATCCAGGGTATTTTTGCTAAATACAGCCATCCTTAGGTTTAGACATGCTAGTATGCATCTAATGTATCCTCCAAAATATCTTCCTCTGGGATACACCATAGTTTCTATAGGTGGGTAAAGCATGGAAGCTCTGCTCTCTCTCATTTTCCTTCTAATATTGAAGGAACGAAATTACAGTAAGGTACATTTTTCTGTAACTTCTAAGTTTGTTTTAGTATTATTCTTGTGGAAGCAGGCAAGAAAAAAGATGATTGCATGCAGCACACAAATCTGCTTCTCCATTAGCCGTCTCTGCCATAGTACAACTTCTCTTGCCTTGCCTTCAAGAAAAAGCAGGTGGCAGCAGAATATAAAAACCTCTATTCCTTCTTACATTAAGGACTTTACAAGAAAAGACAAATACTTTATCTTCCATTTTGAAGTTCTAGAAGTTGAGCAGAAATGGAATTAGCATGACTACACTATTTCTTTTCTTCTTACAATACAAACAGATGAAAATGCAAATAGAAGCCGATAAATACTATGTGGATGAAAACCAATGACTTTGGCTTAATCTAGTTACTAGTCCAACTAGAACAGACCCCATTGAATCAGTTGCTGAAATGTTGAGTCAATTTTTATGCAAGTCCAACTTAATGTATACTCTAGTTGCAACTAGCACTTGGATTTAGGCCATAATTAATAGCATCTTACATATTTTTGGAAAATACTGCTGAACTTTGCCTCTGAAATTAATACAGATGATCCAAATTTCATGTTGTAGGTCAAAAGTCTGGAATGGAAGAACAAGGAAAACCAAGAAAAGGGATTTTCTTTCTTATTCTCACATTTTAAGAAATATTACTTGCCTTATATTTTCCCAAACATGTGCAAGGAGAGCAGCTTGTATAACCCTGTACTTGGTAAGCCTTATTTCAGTATCTTTCAGTGTTATTCTGTATTTTGTAATGTAGAGTAAGTACTTCGGGGCACAGAGGTACAGCACTTCACTCTCTTTTCTGCTTCTGCATGACATTGTAACAGTACTGGAGACAGCCCACACTTAATACAGGCATGCTTCAGCTAAAGAAGTACATGTGTGTCTAGGTGTTATGCCTCTAATGGAAAATTTGATACCAGTGGCAGAATAGAAGTAGATTTCTACACCACAAAAAAAAAAAGTTCAGTATTTTTCAGCATATTTTTCATTTAGAGCTAATCATGTGTGCTTGTGGAATGTAACTACCAACTCAGGTAAAACTTGTAAAAGGAGCAAAAAATATTTTGAGTCTTCTAGAGACTACTTTAAGGCTTCTTCGAAAATGCATCCGTGTATGACTTTTTCACTAGCCTCAGTTTTCTTAGGATTTTCAGGTTGATGGCCAGACTTGCAAATCTCTGCTTTTTTAACATGCTGGGGAATAGTTAGTGACATGGGTTTATCTGCTTTCCTCTTTGCTCTCTTTTGCTGTTTATGCATGCACAGTAAGAGATTGTGGAGCCAGCTACTATTTACTTCACCTGTTTTAGGCAGGCATGTGTGCCTGCAGTAGGGTTTGCTAGAGAAGAATCTATCTGTTTCCCAGCTCAAACTTTCTTTATTTCATTGTTTACTGCAGACACAGTCCTGCAACCCAACGCCAGAAGCTTGTCTCTCCAGTCCTCTTTCACTATCCTCTCAATGCCAGTGCTGTTAAAAAGCAAAACAAAACAACTCCCCCTACCTTCCTAGACACCGCTAGACAGTACAAGAAGCAAAGCGGAGGCAGAATGAAAGTACAATCAGCCCTCCACAATTGCGGGTTTCACTTTTGCAGATTTGATTATTCACGGATTAGTTGCTGTCAGCTCTGCTGCCTCCCTGTGCCATTTTTAATAGGGACTGCAACCTTGTGAGACTGAGAAACTGCAAACGAGGCCAGTAAGTCCCTATTAAAAATGTTGTGGGGCAGCAGTGGAGGTGATAGTAAGCCCCACCAACCACCCACTTCTGCCTTGTGAAGGAACCCTGATGCCTCAAAAGAATCTATGGTGGGTCAAATATAGTGGTCATATTTTTTGTGTGTTAAATATGGTTTGGGAAGACCTAGAGTTATTCACATTTTTTTCACTTTCACGGGGGTCCTGTGCTCCTAACCTTAGCGAATGTGGAGGGGTGATTGTAAAACGACTTTGTAAAAAGGGGCTTTACTATTAGAGGCTTTATTAATTGAAGTATGCCTATATACCCATGTGTTTTTCTACAAGGCCCCTTTATTATGATTATAATTATTATGATTATTATCAGGGGACAACATTACTTGATGTGTGAAGTTAAACAAGAAATAGTTATGATAGATTGGTATTCAGGCACTGCAGAAAGTGGCACACATAGACTCCATTGGGGGGGAGCTGAAAAACTGATCTTTGTTTTCCCCTCTGTGTGAAGGAAATATTGTTATCAGCTAGCACCATCCATCTCATGTTAATGTGATAGTCTCACGAGAGAAGAACATACAGGTTCTTGTAAATTGGGTAAATAAGGGGTGGTAATTAATTATGCAACCTTCCTGAAGTTGTTGGATTGCAACTCTCAGTGTCCTAATGTTAACTGTGCTGGCAAGGGCTGCTGGGTCTTGCAGTCTGATGATATTTGGAGGACTACACGATTCTCATCCTACTCAACAGCAAATCCTGCTGTTTATTTACAGATTTAGCATTCTGTTTTTTGTGGTGGTAAATTGTTATTCTCTTACTATGGGAGCATTTCTTTGGGCACTGTGGTAAGGTGGCATGACTGTCTGGTTTAGGCTGGGCCCTCTGCTGACTTATTGCAGTAATTGAATATATGAGATCCCTTAACACTTTTAGTGTGTGGATGCGCTGCCTCATTATATTCTGGCTATGTTTATATGCCATATAAATGAATATGTATTTTATTGAGCAATATGTTTAGTTATGTAGAGGGAGAAGCAGAATACAGTTGGCAAAGCTGTTTCTTTCAATTTTCAAAAGTTTTGCATATCTTCTAGAATTTGAATTGTAAATTTTTAACTTGCAATATATGGCAACCTGTATTTCACCATTTTTGAGCATGAGTTAACTTTCATTGTGCTACATTGCATTGTATTGTGGATTGACATTGTGTGTCTTCTTTCTAGAAAATCATTTTTAGGCTTGTGTTTGAGTAAATTCTCTTTCCCTCTCCTTGCTTGATTGTACTTCTGTTTGCCTGATAGAGAGTGACAACACTCTTGATATTCTTAATATGAGGCCACTAAGTGGTAGAAATGGTATCTAGTCTTTTTTGTATGTATTTGAGTAAATTCTTGTTTGTCTGCTTGGTCTTGCTTGAATGAATTTAATCCAAAAAAATTTAAGATTGCTGTATTAGGCCCTAAACCTCTGAACATTTATTTGGAAGAAAATTGGCTGATACCAACAAAAGATAGTTCTGTTGCATAGTTCTATGTAGAACATAGTTCTAAGTACACTCACTCTCTCTCTCTCTCTCTCTCTCATATATATATATAAAGACAAGAAATTTTTTCTTTAACATATATCTACCTAATTAAATACTTTGAGATAAATTTTATATATTAGTGCCTATTATTAGAATATGTTATCTGTTGTTAATTGCCATGGATTTCTTTTTTCAACAAAATTACTACATTTCCTAGGATATAGGGTAAGATATGGCTATTTTCATAGTCATTTTAATATTTCAGTAATGTTTAGGATAATCCATATTTGAATATTATTGTGCTTTACTTTTTCTGTATGTAAATTATAATAAAGTGGTAAGATTCACTGTCCTGGGGTAAAGAAGCTCTGGCAGTTTGGAGACAATTTTCTGAGCCCCAGGATCTTTTGGGAGCCACATCAGCTCTTCCAGATGCAAATGTGTTTTTTTTGTTTTGTTTTGCTTTCTTTTGGCATTTTAAAATTGGATTTTTTGTCGGGAAAAACCAGGGTCCAATGCCATAAATCATGAGAACGACCCACAGGAAAAAGCTGCGCTTGAAAACAAAACACAAAAACAAGAAGCCATTAAAAGCTGCCAGTGAATTGAGGCCACACAGCTGGATCTAACAACTACTCAGTTTATTGTAGGCAAAAAGCTTAAAGGCAGGAATACATGTTATGCACAAAGTTCTATGTAAAATCCATCTCTCCCGCAAAGGAGAGAACACAGATTTGTATATGGGCATTTCTTAATGCCAGCCACGCGGCCCTGGGGTTATCAACACCTCGGATATGAAACAGCTGGTCATCTTCCACAGACAAAAAGAGAAGCAGCAAAGCCCTGCGCTGTACCTGAGCTGCTGCAACTGCAGCCTCCGGGAGATCAGGTGGGTCTGTAAACACACCCCAGACACCTTTTCCCCAAAGAAACATTTCCATTTTCACTGACCAGGCTAAGTAATTGGTTGCGTTCAGCCTTGTTAGAGGCAGGCCACCAATTAACCTCTGCTCCATGGCTCTTTAGCACTCAGCAGCAGCGGCACAGACTTAAAAACTCAAAAGAAAACACACCCCGGCCGGCTGGCACCATAATCAAAACTTGGCCTCAAAACACTCCGGCTCCTGGCAGCTGAGCCGCGCAGCGGAAGCGTGAACGCTGCGGCCCCATAAGCTGTCGGGGAAAACCAGGGTCCAATGCCATAAATCATGAGAATGACCCACAGGAAAAAGCTGCGCTTGAAAACAAAACACAAAAACTTCTTGAGTCCCATTAAAAGCTGTCAGTGAATTGAGGCCACACAGCTGGATCTAACAACTACTCAGTTTATTGTAGGCAAAATGCTTAAAGGCAGGAATGCATGTTATGCACAAAGTTCTATGTAAAATCCATCTCTCCAGCAAAGGAGAGAACACAGCATTTCTACACACCCACAGCAGTGGAAGGAGGAAAGGAAACAAAGAGAAGAGAAGAGGACTGCCCATTCTCAGCAGCTCTTTTGTACAAGCTTCTTAGAGTTACACATGATGGGAACAGGACTCAGTTCAGACACAACAATACACATGAGATATAGCAGGTGTTATGTGGTTACATGTTTTGGGAACAGAGCAGGGACAAAATCTCAGCGTTATGGCTTGGGAAAACATAGCAGGGAAACTTTACATCTTCATCACCATGACAACGGAGTCAACAAGACCTCTTAACCCTTTCTTACTGCAGACAGACAGGGCTGTCGGAAGCAGTATATCTTAACATTTTTCACTAAAACAGAGAGTGGGGATTGCATTAAAAAAAGAAGAAGAAAAGTTGGCCCCTAAAGGTGGAATTCTCCAAAATGAGAAGGAGTTCAAATTGGGAAATGGACCCAGGTGCTCCAGGGCCCACAGCAACAACCTTGTGGAGCCCTTGGCTATACGATTCCCATCTCTTGCATTATACATTTCCATTAATCTTGTAAATAACAGTAAATTCAGTCATAAATTGGTGTAATTAGGGGTAAGTGATTGTAAATGAAATATTGGCAATTGTTGATAAGAACAATATCTGGTTTTCATTGAGAAACACCTCCCACCTCAAGTCAGAGAGGACTGTGGGTTATATATGACCATCACTCATGCACCTGGTAGTTCTTACAACTTTATTTATTTATTCATTCATTCATTCATTCATTTATTAAATTTATACCTCACCTTTCTCCCAAATGGAATCCAAGGCAACTTTATAAACTAAAGATTTTAAAAAATTGAAATAGTTTGGCAAAAAATCCTAACTTCAGTTACAAATAAGAGTAATCTAAAACACTAGGCTAATAAATTGAACTGGTTGGGAGAAAAACAGTAATCAACAATTGTTTGGAGAAGCTGTTCCAACCCCATCAAATGCATTTATGATTAATTGTTACAGATGTTGTTTGGGAGTGTTGCAAATTTACACCTTAGACTGCCTGTTTATAGTTTTATTTAACATTTTAATAATGTTTAAGTGCCCAGCAGTTCAACATAGGTACTTGAGCTTTGATCTAAGACCTTTTCTTCAGCATTTTTTTAGAAACTTGTTTTCCTTTTCTGCCTTCCCTACAGAGATACCACAGATGAGACCAAAGCCACATTACATAATGGTAAAGAAAGATGCTGAAACCAATGAAGCAATATATTGCACAAAGGAACCTTTCCTTAAAGCTCGTGTTATTGTCATCCGATGGTTGGTGTCTTTCTGGCTCGAGCCAAAACCTCATACAGGTCCTCAGATTCCTGGAATGGAAGGTGAAATTGTGCCAAAGAATATTCAGGTAGAGCCAAGAAAGTGTTGTAGTGGCAAATCCTACTGTTTATTTCACTTGCTCTTCTTTCAAGAGGCTCATGGCTCTTCTCCGGATTTAGAATCTTGTCAGAAAATGCTCCCTGGGGCCTTCCTACTAGTTCGAGGCCTGCTGCATAGATTTATAGGGGAAGTATTCATCTTTCCAGGATTTAGTGGATGGTGTATGGAATCCAAGATGAAAGGCCCCACTCAACAGGATCAAGAGGCTCATTTATTTTTGTCCCAGAGCTAGAAGATGGAACAGAAGAGGGCAGAGGATTGTCCCAGTAGTACATTGTGCTTCCAGTAATCACTGCAGAGCAGAGCCTTCATCCTGTCCTGGAAAGGGGGAAAGACAGAAGAGGGTTCCTTCCTGAATTAAAATGTATATTTCTAAAGCACTACTAGTGCCTCTGAATTCACTGTAATGTAAAAAATGAGCCTTTTTCCCATGTTGAGAGGAGCAGAGGGTTTTGGTAGCCACATAATCCTATGTAGTATGTTTCATTTCTGTCTCTTATCCTCCTGACTTTGGAACTACTTAGGTCAGCCAGAGATTCGTGATATTCTGTACAAGTGGAGTGACAAGGTGCAGCTTCCACAGCTAATAACATTTTCTTACAATACACTTTTCACTGTGAGAATAAAAGTTATCCAGCCATCCAGTTCTGCCCTCTTTAGAAACAGTGATAATCATCTTAGTATTTGTATCGTGCTTTAGAATGTTTAGACCATTCACAGATTTTCTCAGTGATCCTTATGTGGTTCTTTAAAGTGGTAAATAATTATTATTTCCGTGTTCCAAGTTGTTGGGAATGGGAGCTGATGCTGAGGAAACAATGATTTGATTGAATTCTCCTCATGAATTCATGCCAAAGTGAGATTTGAACTGGACACTCTCTGGTTCACACCTCATATTTGACCTCTGTTCTATTCTTGCTATTTGGGGGAGAGCATACCAGCATTGCAGTGCTTTTTTTGCATTGTCACATTCAATTTAGAGATGGTTAATTGTATACCTAGCGAATCAGATAGTGTATTTATCCCCTCTTTTCTGATTTCAGAGAGCAGCTGCTAGCCTGGCTTCTAGAGAGGACAGCAAAAATGATAGTACAGATAGACCAGATAAAAATGCAGAGCCAGAACAGTCTCACTCTAACACAAGCACACTAACTGAAAGAGAACCTAGTTCCTCCAGCCTTTGCAGTATTGATGAAGAACATCTCACAGACATTGAAATAGTCCGCAAAGTTTTTTCTTCTAAAAGAAGCAACGTTAACTTTCTCACAGAAATCTTTCGTCAGGTAAATAATTCCTTTGTGTCTGATAAGCTTACTTTGTTTGGCAAATATATCAACATTTGATTCCTGCTGCACTTAATGAACAAAAATCCAATGTTCTGCTGATGGAACTTTCATAACGGTCTTCCTCTTTCCCAACCTCTCCCAAAGCTTCCTGCACTGCCTAGAAAACAACTGAAGGTTTTCTAGCCTTCCAGAGGTAATTTGGGGGTATAGATTGGGAAGGGGGTAATCTTCCTGCTTTTGGTACATTGTACTGTTCCTACAGTAGAAGTTTACTATTGGATCAATGTGATGAATATAAGCTGATTTCATTTTTATGTATTTCTATTTCTATTACAGTTTTCAATAATCTATTTTGTAATGTTGACTGTTGTGATTGATGATAATTAGTGCTGAAACTTCTAACTTTTTTTGATTGAGGTGATTTGGTATCATGGAATCTATACCATTGTTACATATGTATTTGTCCATCTTAGAAGGCATTACGTGCTTCATAAGCTGAAATGAAGCCACTGAGAGGAAAACCATCAGAACAGGGGGTGCTGTAACATTATGTGAGTGTTCCCTGCAATCATCCAGCCAGGACTAAAACTAATGAATAGAAAACACTCAGTTCTGAAAATGGCAGCCCTGATGAGGGAGGGCATGAAAAACACTGTAACAGTTTCCTTAAGGGTGCCCCTCTTGAATATAAAGGTCATGTTCTAAATTGACATGTCTGTAGAAATTTCAGGCTACATGCATCAACATGAAATTCAACATGCAGGTCCAAGTTGCTGGTTTATGACCAATATATCCCTATTTGGACTAAGTCCTGACTGTTTGAAATATCTTTACATGAGCCTGCCATAGTCTTGGGATATTTGAGGGACAGCTTTTCTCAGGCCCACTGTTGATACAGGCACATCTGTGAGGGCATATGTGAGGGCCTTCTTGGCAGTAGTTCCCATGGAAAGCTAAATGCACCCATCTGCTCTCCTTCTGTCAACAGGTAAAGCACCCTAAGGGCACCAGATCATGTCTGATCTTGGAAGCTAAGTAGTCAGCTCTGGTTAGTACCTGTAAGGGAGACTCCCAAGGAAGACCAGGTGCTATAGGCTATATATTTCAGAGGAAGGAGCTAGCAAAAACCACCTCTAAGTATTCCTTGCCTAAGAAAACCATTTGAAATTCATGCCATGAGTTGGCAGGTGACTTGAATGCACAGGGACCTTTTAATGGAAAGTGGTGTGAGCTGCACTTGAATCCTTTGTTACATTTTAAAATGATTTGATACTGCTTTGAATTACTGGTACTTTTATGTAAAAGATAATTCAAAAAATTAGGTCATTAGGTTTTAGTTTTATCTTCTTGTACTTTGTTGTCACTTGCTTTGGGTGTCATTTCAGGAGAAAGGAGGGATATAAATAAAATAAAGATAAACAAAGTGCTTTTAAAAAAAATCAGGATATTTTGCTCTGAAGTGCACAGATTTCTTCAGCTGTAGCATACTCTGGGCTGCTATTCACATTTAGAATGAGAACTACTTGTTTTATTTTTCTGTCCGTTTTCCACAGTAAACTGAGCTCAAAATGACCTAAAATAAACATAAACTTGTAAGAATGCCTTATTTACTGTGCAAGTGAAGTTTGCAAAAGATGACACCCAGCAAAAGTGTTTGGAAATTATAAACTAATCGTTTCAGTAATCTGATTCCAGTTCAAACCATTGAAGACAAATTTGTCCAATTTTTTTAAAAAACCATCACAGTGGTTTTTTTTCAGCAAAACCAGTGGACCTCTTGACTCAGTCCCTCAGTATCCATTTTCTAACCACACTCTTTTGCTTCATTCCATCCTTTCCTAGGAGCATCAATCTATGTAAAATAATCCAGTATTACTTAAATGTAATTTGAGGTGCTGCATCTCTGTTTTCATAAACTTTTGTAAACAGGTTATTTTCCCTCAATGGATGTGTCCATGTATATTCAAAATACTTGGAGAAGGGAGTGCATCTGATGAAGCAGTCTCTTGCAAACTCTTAACCAGCATCATCTTTAATCCTTAAATTGCTACCAAACCTTTTACAGTTTTTCGAACAACAAACAAGGAATCAAGCTATGACAGCTCCCATCTGGTTTTAACATTAGCATAGATGCACACACACACATACTATCAATCTAGTGATTCATTAGAAGGCACCCAAACAGTAAAAAAAAATGTGTTATTCTGACAAAACTATACAGGGGAAAAAATTAAACTACAATATTTTTGTAGGCAAAGAAAATGTCTTCCTGCCACTTCCCCAGCTTTCATCGGGTACACTATAATAGAAACAGCATTAGCATTTAGGGGTTGCAACTTAGAATTTAGTGCCCATCTGTACAACCTGTTTTTGTTAGAAGAACAAAGAGTGTCACTATTTAGTCATTAGTGACATTGTTGTGTGCCTTCAAGTCATTTCTGACTTATGGCGACTCCAGGGCAAACCTCCCACAGAGTTTTCTTGGCAAGATTTATTCATAGGAGTTTGCTGTTGCCTTCCTCTGAAGCTGAGAGGGTATGACTTGCCCAAGGTCACCTGGTGGGTTTCCATGGCTGAGTGGGGATTTGAACCCTGCTCTCCAAAGTCATATTCCAACACTCAAACCACTATACTATACTGGCGCTCCACTACTGACTAGAATCTGCCAATCTGCAGACCCTAGCAAATTACCCATCATGCACCTGATGCTTAAGGGAATTACATTGTTTAACTTGCTCATCCAGAGACCATTTCTACCTGCCATAGGAAACTGCTCATTTACACTCCCCACCCTCTGATAATGTCATTCATGTTAAATGTAGCTGGAACTTCAGATGTTGCAGATAATAACGGGTCAGGACTCCTCACTTTAGTTTTACTAGTCTGCTGTTAAGGTTACCAGACTGATTTGTTTGCTTTGATTCCATTGGTCTAAGATTCTTAGAGAACGATTCTAATAAACTGTGTTTGCAGTTAGGGTTCTCTTCCCTGAAACCCACGTATTTTGCTCTAACATGGTTCTTCAGAAGCAAATTAGATGTTTCTGCTTTTACCCCAGTGCAATTGTTTTCAGTACTTCCTTTCAAATACTAATAAAGAAATAACAGTTGGATAAGTTTTAAATCAATTCTTTGTTATGAAACTCCCCCAGGCATTTTTACTGCCAATATGTGAAGCAGCAGCCATGAGGAAAGTTGTGAAAGTCTACCAGGAATGGATCCACCAAGAGGAAAAGCCCTTATTTATGAAGGAACCAGAAGAAATAGTGTCATCTTCACATGTAGACTGTGATGAAAACATTGGAGAGCATAATTCTTCAGAGAAAGGAAAAGAAAGAGAGGAGGTAAAGATATTAGAATTCCATCTGTTTAATTATTTTTTTCTCTCTTTCCAAAGTAACCAGTTTATGTACTTTCTCTCCTCTTAACATTTTTAAAGTGTAGATGGTTGTGACAAACCTGATGGGAGGGGGTCTTGACAACAGAGCCCTCTTGGCAACTGAGAGTGTTTAAGCTGATTGGCTGCTGAAAGGGAACCTTGGATAGCCCAGAGGAGGGGCTGGAAGAAAGAGGAAGATAACAGGTTTTAACTCTCTGGGGAGTGGTTGAAGAGAGGGAGTGTGATTTGTGGTGTGTTTGGAGAGGTTGGAGATTTGAAGAGCTCTGTGGGTGAGAGAACTGAGAAATTGGGTGTATAAGAGATAGTGAATGAATTGAGAGAGAGAGAAAGAGAAGAATGACGTGCTGTTTGTAAACATTGAGATACAAAACAAATTTAAAGCAACAGTGTTTCAATAAATGTTTGAAGTTCTGTGTTCCTTAAAACAGTGTCACAGAGTCTTATTTTGAATCCTGGAATATACATGCTACCAATAATATCATCTTGACCGTAGTGCCAACAGCACCGCAGTTTTTGAAAATATAAATCACTGCTGATCCTTACATCTGGGAGAAGGGCAGATTTAGGGAAGGCAGTAAAGAGGAGAGTCCTGAAAGGAAGAAGCCAAAGGAGGCAAGAGTGAGGAAGGGACTGCGTTCTCAGAGAGAAAGAACTGAGGCAGACCTGTTTTCCTGGCCCTGGCTTGATTCAGAGATCTCCCTGGCTGTTCAGTTCTGATCACAAAGAGGTGTCAGGCTGGGCAGGCCTTGAGTGCGAGGCCTTTCGCCTTTCGCACTCGGCACTGACAGGTTGTTTTTTTTCCATCTGCGTTTTACAATGGTGGGAAGGAGAATTGAGGGACTCAAGGATGCAGATTCAGTACTTTATTATGGAAACGTCACTTGATTTTCCTTAAATATATTAGAGCACATCAAAATAACGTATCAAAGGAAGCTTCACCTTCACCTTCATCTTTCTTATAGCTTGCAGAACAGATACTGCTCTTCATGGTACCTGTAGGGATTCTTCGTCTGTAAAGTTCTCCACATTGACGTACAGGAAAAGTGCAAACATTTGTTGACTCCAACAAAGGGACTCATTAAATGGTCCGGTCCATTGGCTTGAAAGCCAAGCTTCAAGTATTTTGGCCTGTGAAGTTCATTCAGTTTTTCATACTTTATTTTTGTTGTAATTGTCCTTTTCCTAGTTACTACTTATGGCATCTTAAAAGTACCAAAGTATCAAGACCGCACTAATCAGATCCTGAAAGTCTTGCATCCGTAACCATTTACTTTCCAGCCCCAGTTCAAGGTTTAGGTTTTCACTTTTAAAGCAAGGGTGGGCAAAGTGTGGCCCTCTAGATACTGATGGGATTTCATAAGGACCAGCAATCTCATTATTCACCTAAATTTAAAAGTAGTCTAGCCAGACAGCTCATGTCTCTTTGGGTTACAATCGTGTAAACTGTGACTTTGGAATAAAATCTTACGATCTTACGGTTGCAGCTCTGTGGTTGCAGCTCTTTTGCTGTTAAAGTGTTGAACTTTGTCACATTTTTATAACTTACTGCATGCGTGTACTGCTCAAGCTTCTCCTTTTTTTTAAAAAAAAAGTGCAAAATACATCTAGCATATTTCTATAAGTGTTACACATAACCCTGCGAAGGTTATGAGTTTTCAAAGAAATTGCTATGTTGATCTCGTGTAGCATTAAAAAAGAGGAGAGGAGGGGGAGAGGGAAAAAGACGTGTGGTATCACCTTTAAGACTAAGTGCTTTTTATTTTAGCATGAGTTTTCATGGATGTAAGCACACTTCTTCAGATGCAGTAGTGAGTTGTGTTAAGGTTTCAAGTATGAAGCATATTTATACAGTTGTGGGAGTGTAATAGAATATAATAGGAGTTTTAAAAGATGCAACTCATGTCCCTTGCCCTAAATTTTTAAGATTGGGTGAAATGATACAGATCTTTCAGGTCTTATGAGGTAATAAAGGTATGAACCTTTCTCATAATACTGAAGTCTTTGGAAACTCACAACATGATCAAAAACAAATACAATTAAAAACAATGTTAAAGTACTAAAACACAGTTAAACACATCATATTTCACAAAAATCAAATTAAAAACAATATAAAAATACCCTAGGAAACAAAAAAAGAAAGATACAGCAGCACACACACAATCACACACATACCCATTTAAGACACCTTCCTCAGCTACCAACTTGAATAAAAAGCCTCCTTGAATAAAAAGTTTTCTGCCTGCCAGCAGAAGGTCGGTAAGGAAAACGCTAACCTGGAGTTGTCTCATGATTTATTTATAAATAAATACTCAGGGAATCTAATGAGGAGCAAGGTGAAGCAGTGCTACCACATAGCTTTGGCAATCCATTGTTACCCATCTGTGCATGTTTTCAATAACTAGACTCTGAAAAGTAGCACAGTGGGCTCCTTTAGATGAGGAAATGTGGGATTTGTTGCAGTAGTTCTCAGTGTTTTTTGTGGGTTTTTTTTTAATCCCAATAACATTTCTATTCTCCTGCACTCTTTTTCTGGCAATTCCCAGTAGCAGTCGCAACATTTTATTCCAGTCATTGATTGTGTTTCAGAAAAAAAAGTCTCATTCTCTTCTTTTTCTGTCCCTTTTTTTTAAATTAAGATTTACAGTCCTATAGTACATCAATGAAATGGTACTGTTAACATTACAGCAAAACAGAAGATTCTTTAAAAAAATCAGAGAGGAGAAAATTTCAAACCATAGCACAACCTCAGCAAACCACACTTTGTTTAAAAGAAATTCAGTGAGCCCTAGTGCAGACTGCTACAAACAGCTCCCGTCCGAAATGGAACAGATGCGTGCAGAGTGGACAGCAACTGGCAAAACTTGAAGTACTATATTACAAGAACTTAAACTTCTTTAGACCAGTCAGAAAGAGCCCAGAGAGGGAAAAATAGCTGAACAAGGATTGTGGATTCCCATTTTAAAATCTGATTAAACAGAGACTGTGGAGCTGTAGGACCAGCAATCTCATGTAAATGTCTAGCCCCTTTAAAAACAAAACTGAAATCCCATTCCTCATTTGTTTTGATTTCTGGGTAGTGTAGAGGAAGTGAAACAGTCTTTTACTGTCCATCCTAAATAGCTAGTCATTGATATTAGTTTTCTTTAAAAGGTTAGACAGTCATACCACAGCTCTAGCTTTGGGAAGACAAACTACATCTGCATCTCCCGTTGCCACATATTATGCTCCATCAGACTAGGAAAATATACACAAGACTTAAACCAGAGCTATGTAAATTTGGGAAGAATCATCTTTCATATATATTTCAGGAAACAATGGGTAATTCTGGACCTGTTCGAAATTCAAGCTGGTCAAGAAATGGTTGTTATCAGGAGGTTCCTCACAAAATATCAGACGTTGATGCCATAGAGCAAGGTATACGAGCTGGAGTACAGGCAGTATTGCAGGTAGGAGATATATTTTCCTTATATTTTCTTGTATAATTTTGAATATATTCATGGTATCCTTGTATGTCCTGTAGGCATTCCTAATTTAATAGCTATAAATACATGTCAGTAATAGTATCGTGCTATATAAAGGTTTTGATTTTTGGCTATGTTAACTTACGTAGGTAATATTTTATTTACTTCAAGCATTTATATTCCATCTTTTGATAAGACACTACTTTTGATTTTTCTCCTCCAAAAAGCTCATTCATTGCTTTGTACAAAAGTATCAGTTACTTTTTCAAACAAGAGTTAAAAGAACAAACAAACCCAAAACTAAGATTGGGGATCCTCCTCCACCCACAAACAGCATACTGTGGAATGAAAAAGTTTGCAATCAGAAACAAAAATTTGCAAACTTCTGTGAATTTGCTTCTTCGGGTCTAAGAAACAAAATGAACAGAATATTAGTGTGACTAGGTGCAGGGAGTAGAAGATTGCAGAGTATAATTTCAACTCTATGAAACAAAATTCCGGAGAAAGTAACTAACCAAGGTCATAATATGAGGATGTAATGGAGCAAGCTTTACCCCCTCAGGTGGCTGTTGGAAGGTAGGAAATACCCATCCAAGAGACCCTCTCTACTCCTATATAAAGTTATTCTGGTGTAAATCTACCAGCAGTAGTATTTCTATCAGTGAGATGTTTCAGGGAGCAGGAGTGAAAGGAACTTGCTTTTCCATTGGTACAGTTCATCTTTCTCACTCTCAATTTGATTTTTAATTTTTGATTTTTAATTTTAATTTAATTCCACCCTCAAACTAGTCAGGCGTAGAAATCTACAAAAAAACTAATATCAATGACCTCATTCCACCTCACTTCTGTCACTTAGTAGAGTAAGTCAGTCAAGCTTTGTAAATAGTGGAGGATTCACTTCATTTCCCCAGAATTTTTTATTCAATTTTGTACATGTTAGTGTATATTGTTGTATAAGTTATGAAACTGCATGGCAAATTGTTTCTGAAACTGAGGAGGATTTGCTGTAGGGTTGGGGAGTAGAGTTGCTCCTCAGAGAGAAAAATTCAACAGTATTATTAGTTAGGAGCCTGATGAAAATTTCTTAGTTGTGGCCCAATAAATTACTCAGTTCATAATTACTATAATATGGAATATTCATATTTGATATTATACAAATTATGCAATAGAGATTAGCTTAGAAAAGTAATCATGAATACTTTTCTAAACTAATCTGGCATATCAGATTAATTATAATGGGCGGCTACACTCAACTAAATTCTTTGCACATGTATCTAGCAAAGTACTTTGTACGTGATGGAACCCAGGCATTGCTCTTGCTCTATGCATGCTTTATTTTGTGTCACAATTGATTTCATTTATACCCCACCTTGTTAATAAGATGTTGATTTTATATCAGCAACACCCAGCTTAATGCATCTGTTGCAACACATTTACAGCCTTTTCAAGCAGATCATAGTTTGGGAGTTACTTGGGAATGTTCCTTTCTGTTTGTTGGTTCAAACTGCTGATTCTATACTGTGTCAACTCTTCAATGAAATTTGTTAAAACTGACAGCAAACAAGTTGAAACAACTCATAGCTTTCTTGATTTGCATGATCTTGGACAATTTTAAATTAAATCAAATGTTTGCATTGATGTTCAGTTTCATTTTATGCAATATATGTGTGGAGCTTTGAGTAGTGATAGATTTAATCAGTGCAGCAAAGTTCAGCAGATTACTCTGACACATGTTCCTTATTTCTTTTCAATTACAGGTTTTTATAACAAATTCTTCAAATATATTTCTTCTTGAACCAGCAAATGAGATTAAACCTCTGCTGGATGAACATACAGACATGTGTAAACGCATTCTTAATATCTACCGTTACATGGTGGTACAAGTAACCATGGACAAGAAGACTTGGTAAAATGTTTTATGTTGTATCCCATTTTTCCTCCAAGCAGTATGTAGAGGTTATCCCTGCTTAGCCAAGAAGTTCACCCTGTGGTTTTTAGCAAATAACGTTAGTCTGAAACAAAAGTAATCTTGGATAATTTCAGAGAGTTGTTGTGGAGGGAAAATATAATAACACTTGTCTGTTGTTATAGACCAGACATATTCAATTGCAACTTCTCAGCCTGTTCATATAACTTCAGAAGACAGAATTTAATAAGAGCTGATACAGGCAGCTTTATGTGTGAGTGAGTCTGTGTGTCAGCAGAAAACTGCCTACAGTACCGGTCAGTCTGGAAAGATTGCCAAATGCCCTGGAATATAAACAAAAGATAAGAAAATGCACTTGTACTCTAGAGGTAAAGGCACCAGTAGATTCTGAAAAATAAGTAAACACTGCAAACCAGTACATTAGATGAAACAGATAAATTAAATGAGCACTGACTTCTACTGTATCCACAGGTAGGGCTATGGAAAGATGTGTATTTTTACTGGATAAGAGATAATGTACTAGGCATCTCTAGTATATACCTCAGTTGTGATCAAGTGAGATTTGATTGGTCCGCTGACAAGCTGAGTGGGCGTAGGGGGAAGATAAAAAAGAAGCCCAGATAGAATTCTTACCAGACCACCTTTGGGTATGTCTCTGATGTGTGACATTATCTTCCAGACAAGGTTGTACCTGATAACGTAATAGACAGATAATTGCCCTGAAGAGCCCACCAAAAGGTTGATTTATGCTGGTATTGGTAACATTATAAGAACAGATGTACTTAAGTCAGTGGTTCTCAAAACATTTTACCCCGTGACTCCCTTTACATATACAGTGGATGTCACACTCCCTTGCTCGATATAGTACAGTTATCCCTCAATTTTTGCAGGGTTTGGGGTGTTGAACCCCCAGAAAAGGACGGAAAATGCAAATATAGCTCAGGCCCAGTTCCTTCTCTCATCCTGCCCAAGTGAATGAGTGAAGGAATGCATAGGCATTTGAGTCCTAGAGATTCACAGCTTTTCCACTTTCATAGGGGCCTTGCACCCCCAACCCTGATGAAAGTTGAGGGCTGACTATAATAATTTAGTGTCTGAAAAATGTCTTGCATTCCCCAAGCAACTGTTGTGCTCTCGTCTGAGGGTCGCACCCAACAGTTTGAGAATCACTGACTTAAGTAATTATGGATGCTGTTAAAATTTAACAAGGAGAATGTGGAAGCTGTGTTTTTCAGATATAATGCCAATAAAATCTAATGTTAATGTTTGACTGAAGTAATTTCAAAGTTGTCATTGACTTTATTATCAGATTTGGCTTAAAGGGGCCCGTTGGAACCCAGCAGCAGATATTGTAAACCAAGTGTATTAGAAAACTTGTATGAGCTGAATAGTATGTTGCTTTGTCTAATATTTATTGTTTTGTCTAATTTTACATTGCAGGGAACAGATGCTGCTTGTGCTGCTCAGAGTCACAGAATCAGTACTGAAAATACCATCTCAGATATTTCTACAGTATCAAGGAAGAAAGAATTCAACTTTAGCAGGAAGGCTTGCTGGACCTCTTTTCCAGGCAAATTAATAGATATTAATGTTTTAATTTTTCTGAGTTTTACCAGGCTGGGTTTCACACTGCTGAGATGATTTTCATTCAACATTCCACTCAGCTAACTATATGTTTACATTATCTACAGAAGTTTTCAAAGGAAGCTCTATTAAGGTAGCTAACAAGATCAACAACAATAATACGATCAACTCATGTAATTATTAAACCCTTTTGACGTTAGAAAATTGGTCACATCTGAACATTCAGTAATGCTTGTTAATTTAGTTACATGTAAAAAATAGCCATTCAACTTTGAATACGCCCAGAATTGTTTGATGGCATTTTATAAAAAAAAAAAAGGTAGGTTGTCTGTAATATAGCTAAAAACCAAGTGACATGTTCAGCAATGTCATGTAGTAGAATCCCCTGTGGACAATAGTCAGCCCTCCACATCAGGGGATTTCACTTTTGCAGATTTGATTATTCGCGGATTATTTGCTATAACCTCTGCTACCTCCCTATGCCATTTTTAATAAGGACTGCAAGTCTCGTGAGACTGTGAAACTGTGAACGAGGCTTGTAAGTCCCTGTTAAAAATGGTGTGGGGCAGCAGTGGAGGTGGCAGTAAGCCCTACCAGCCACCCACTGCTGCCTTGTGAAGGAACCCTGATACCTCAAAGAAATCCATGGTGGGTTGAATATGGTGATCATACTTTTTTGTGTGTTAAATATGGTTTGGGAGGGCCCGGAGTTATTCACCGTTTTCCCACTTTCATGGGGGTCCTGTGCCCCTAACCCTAGCGAATGTGGAAGGATGACTGTACTACTTTAGGTGGTGAGTTGTGCTTTTTATGTTGTAAGCAAAACAACACATACAGAAAAAAGGTTCTTGTTTTACTACCAATTTCAGTATACTGAGAGTTAATACAGAAAAAATTGAAACAAACACTGAGTTAAAATGTAGCAAAAATTATTTTTCACAACCTAGCAAATCAGCTCTCTTAGAATTTTACTAAGTCAAAAATGACCAAGAGGGATCTAAGTTATGTGCCTCTGTTCTACTGCTGTAAAATAATTTTTTCATTTTTTGTATGTCTGTTCTTAGACTCTTATAGTAGCTTGGATCAAGGCAAACCTAAACGTGTACATCTCCCGAGAACTTTGGGATGACCTTTTGTCAGTATTGTCATCATTGACTTACTGGGAAGAGTTGGCCACAGAGTGGTCTCTAACTATGGAAACTCTGACGAAAGTATTAGCTAGAAACTTATACAGCCTGGATCTCAGTGACCTGCCACTGGATAAATTAAGTGAGCAGAAACAAAAAAAGCATAAAGGCAAAGGTAAGGCACATGGTATTCAGGATCTAATTAAATCGGAAAATTTGTGTTACAAATTTAGATAGGATGGAAAAACACAAGAAACCATATTCTTATGAAATATATGTGGCAGAAACTAGAAAACCACAAGCTACATATATGTTTGTCAGCCAGTTTTAACATCTTTCACCCTATTTTTCGAAAGTAGGACGGACCGTGCTAAGTCTAAGGGAATGTTTGCAGTGTCTTCAGAGGTTTAGGCCTGAAAGATGTCATACAGATCTTGAAATTAAACAAAAAATAAAAAGTATATAGTACATCCATTTCAGATTTGGTTGTCAAAAAATTAATTCCTGATTGAAGTTGCCCATTGAAGTTGCCTATAATGCATAATATGCATTTTTTGGCAATCAGAAAAAGCTGTATTGGACATCAGAATAACCAGAAAAAATATATGTTATTGTATTTGAGTAGCTAAACACATTTGCTTGTCATGCTGTTGAGATTAGTTAAACTCTTTATTTGGAATAAATATAGACAATGGTACCTTATAACAAGGAGAAAAGCAGTTTTATTTTCAGGCTTTTGGTGTAAGAGAAGAGATTTAAACTGCTATATATAGTAAGTTGTAACAGGAATGAAAACCTTTATTATATATTACTGGAATGGTATGTGACAGTGGATAATGATAAGATAACCTTTCTATTGACTTACATATTTTAGATCTCTCAATGCAGCATGATTATCATGTCACACTGATATTAAAATCATTCCACTGGCTGCCAGTTAGTTTCTATGCAGAGTACAAAGTGTTGGTTATTACCTTTAAAGCCCTACATGGTTTGAGTCCATATTACCTGCCGAATGGCCTCTTCCCATACAATCTGCCCTGTGCACTCAGGTCTTCTGGGGGCCAGTTACTTAAACTGACCAGGACCAGACTAGCAATGGTCACCCAGAGGATCTTCTTGTTGGCCTCCCCTAGACAGTGGAATGACCTGCCGAAAGAGAATTGACATATGCTGTCTGAATTCAAAAAAATACTAAAGACGTATCTCTTCCCACAGGCCTGCCCAATCTATTCTTAATTATGATGTATTTTAATAATGGTGTATTTTAATTATGATATATTTGTATTAAACAGTTTTACGTGTTTTTAGTGTATTTTAAATTACAAAGCATTTTTAATTGTATTTCAATTTATGTTGTAGCCTTCCTCAAGCCTTGGGGAGGATGGGTTAGAAATAGTTCTTGTTGTTGTTAAGGCTATTTTTATTGTGGTAGTGTTTCTGAAGTGATATTTATTGCACTGAGTAATGCCACTGTGTTAAAGATGAATAAAAACATGATCATTGTCACTGGTAAATTGTCTTCTTGAAGGGATGATTTCATAATTATCATAGATTTGTGTGTTTTTTCCCCTTCAGGAGTTGGACATGAGTTTCAAAAGGCATCTGTTGATAAGTCCTTTTCAAGAGGCTGGAGTCGTGATCAACCTGGACAAGCACCAATGAGACAGCGCAGTGCGACAACTACTGGATCTCCAGGAACAGAAAAAGCCAGAAGCATAGTACGACAAAAAACAGTTGGTATGTGCTAGAGGAGACTGATGTTGCACAATCATAGAAGGAAAATGTATGGACAGAAGCTTCTGTCTGTGTACAAATTGCTTTCTATAGATGCTTTCTATCTAGTATAAATAGCAAAATCCAGGTATGCATGTAATCGTTGCAGACTGGTTTTACAGACATAAACATATGGCCACTGTCCTCTGTAAGTCAGGGATGAGGAACTTGTAGCTCTCCAGATGTTGTTGGACTCAAGCTTCTGTTATCTCAAGCGAGGATAACCAGTAGTTAAGGATGGTGAGCACTGCAGTCCTTCAGTATTTAGAGATTTACAGGTTCTTCACCCTGCTCCAAAATATTAGATAGGTGCCACATAAGGGTTTACCTTCATTGCCAAAACATAGATTCTAACTAATCTGCCACAAGAATATCTACATCTGCTTCTTCACTGTTAGTTTGTCATTTTATTTTATTTTGTACTGTGTCTTCTTCTTGATAGAGTAATAATATGTGATATAATGCAATAGAAGAGAAAAGAATAGTCATGGTAAAATTCATTGGTTGCTTAAAATGAGCCACAAGTGAAATTCATTGTAGAAGATGCTTAATTTTTAAAATTCCCTGTATGCCCACATGGTCTGAATTTTATAGACAGTATCAGAGTGACCTTTTTTTTTTTTTTTTTAATGTTGGTGAAGTGCAACAGGAGGCTTAATGTTTAGTACAAGATCCTTGGATTCATGGGAAATTGCACAAGTTCAAAATCTCAGTGGTTCCATAACCGTTATGCCTGCAGAAATATTTGCCTGTTGAAACTATTGAAATTTTATCTGTTGGGATTGTTTTAAAATGATGTCAGAAGAGGGAGATTTGTAGGAGCATACTACCTTTATAGAAATGAGAGAAGTCCAGCTTTAAAGATTTAGAGTTGATAATTTATTTCGAGGTTTTCAAAAGATAATAATTGACTCTTGTGCCATGCATGTGAACTGCTGTCAACTTCTTGGGCTGTGTACTCTTTTACTGCTGTTCATTTGAAATTCTTTTTAATTTAATTTTTAATGATCATGGTATTAGCATTTTCGTGTAGTTGGTCTTTGCAAGTTGGCGAGAGCCTAACATCATTATATGAATCCTAGTTCTCTTACACAGATTTTTGAGAGCTCTTATGTATATTGCTTTAGGTCAGTATTTTAGTTTGAGAAATGCATGTTTTAAATCCGAGAGTTTTGAGTCTCTGTCTTGTGGATTTAAGCAAATTCAGTTGTATTGGAGGGCTTCGCTGTAAGCTGTAGATTTAGAAGTGTGTTCTGGGTGGACGCTGGAGGCATGTAAGTGTGTGAACAGTCTTTGGGCTTTTGACAGAGTGTGTTGCTTAGAAGTCTGTTGTGCAGTTACACAGTGATGTAAAAAAAATGAATTTGTTGTGTGCATTGTTCCAGGCTCAATTTGATGATAGGGTAGAAGTTGTTGAAATGCTGGTGGAACTTCTCATTTGATTGCTTGTCATGCACCCAGATTAGATGTCACCGTGAAACTGTAGGCAGAGTTTTTTGGGTGCATATACTCTACTACAACCCATAATTGGTTGTAGCCCATTGGTGATGTGTTTGAGTGGTCTCAGCTGCGGGGAAGCGGTTCTGTCATTTTGTGTTCTTGGTCTCTCCAGTAGAGCTAGACTCTCCGTGGCATGTGGCTCCCAGGAGTATGCAACAGATGACCAGAGTCACCTGCCAGTACAATTTAAGCTGGTTGTCATTGCTGCAGGTCATCATCTTTTCTCTTCCTTGTTCCCCTCCCTATCTCTATTCTAGGGTGGGAGGGCAATCTTTTTTTCCTCTCCTCCACCACTCAGTGGGAGTGGCCTGCTGCCTTTGCCACTGCCTCCTCCTGGGAGGGAAACAGAAGAGTGCTTCCTTCTCCTGTTGATCATCTTTTTGGGCAAAGAGGTCATAGGTATCTAAGTCTGACCCTCAAGAACGTCAAATAGCTTGTGCTGTATTTAGTTGCATGAACCGTTTAACACCTTATGATACAGGCTACAATTTTATCTTCCTTTTCCACACACTTAATGAACGTGTTGATTGATGCACACTTCAATTATATGACATCAGTTGTAAATATAGGTTGGCTATGACAGATTGCAGGATAATAGTGTTCAAGTGCTGTTTTTCTGTTTTCTGTGTTAGCTTAGCATGTAGAAATTTGGCATGAAATGAAATTAGTGCACACACTGAATGTGATGTATATGTATGAGAAAAGAGGTGGATGGAATGCCATATTGCTCAGTGTCCATATCTAAAGCGTTGCCTTGCAAATATAGCATCCTTGATAAATGTTCACTTCTTTTTGCAAGCCCCTGTGCAGCATAGTTGTTGCTTTAGATTTTCCAAGAACAGCTTTTCAGAATGCTTGGTATTGTGCTAGGGATAAGAGTTTAAAAAGCCTCAGTGCCTGGTACAGAATTCTGTGTGCAGCTATCCAGATCCCAACCATATTATATGATGCAAATATTTTTGAATTTTAAAAATGTCTAATTCAGCTTGGTGACAGAAGATTAAGTTATCCTTTTGTATGCCTACTTTTTATGCCGGTATTTGAATGTTAGTGTAGAAAGATATGAATAACATGCTGAATTTTTTTACAGTTAAAAAACTTAATCTGTCACATTTACACTTGTAGAACCTTGGTGATTGCCTTTTTCTGCCAAGTCACAAGTTGCAAACTATGTAGTGTGTGTCTGTGTACATAATTCAGTATTATATATATATTTTTGTGGTATCTGTGCCGCACATACACTCAACTTTGTTCCTGTGTTTGGAACATTTTAGATCCAGGTAGCTATGGCAGGAGCCTTGACCTGACTTTCAGCTTGTGTTATCAGTCTGAGCTTCTGTTTTTTTAAAAAAAAGCTGCCTGATGTTGGGAAGCATCCAATAGACTGATACTTTTGGTTCTGTTAATAGGAGGGAACCACCCTTTCTGTTCTGTGGTCACTTTCCATATCTTAATACTCTCTTTCAAAGAGGTGGAAACTTCTCCAAAAGCAGACTGTTACCCCTGGTTGAGGCTGCCTCCCCCTCTTCCTCAAAATTCTTGACATCTCTGTAGAGAAGCAGGGTTTTTCACTGAAAAGAGTGAAAAGTACCATCATCATATTCAGGACAAAAATAAGTTTCTGAACCTTTGTGTAGGCCTCCAGTGGAGCAATAAGTATTGTGACATTTAGCTTGATTTCACTGAAGTATCCTGGGAATGCCATTGCGTGTTAATTCCTTTTATAAATTCTTCTACAGGAAAAACTAGAAATATTTTAAAGTACTTGATATCTCATTGAAAATTTATTCTAAAATATTCCTGTCAGGAAAACTTGGACATTATTTTTTCCCCATTTCTTATGGTATAGTGGTTTGAGCATTGGCCCTGGAGACCAGGGTTTGATTCCCCACTCAGGCAAGGAAAACCACTGGGTGACTTTGGGCGTGTTGCACACTCTCAGCCTGTGAAAACCCCATGATAGATTTGCCTTAAGGTCTCTGTAAGTTGGAAACTATTCAAAGGCACACAGCGCACACACACATGCATTTTTTGATATCATTCTTTGTGATATTAGAAAATTGTATATACAGTTCATTTTCTTTTAAACCCTCCATTCCAAAGAAGGACAGAAATTTTATTATTATATAAGAGTTCACCATTTCAAATTTGTCCTCCTTTACACCCAAGTAAACCCTATGAAATTCATGGGGTTGCCATAAGTCAACAGGCAACTTGAAGGCGTACACACACACACGTACCCCACAAAGTATCACTTCTCAAAGCTTCATTTGCATCTTATCAAGTGGTATCTGGCAGCTAAATGATTATAACTTTTATCACACAACAAAAACTATTATATGCTAGCATAATTAGATGAAACTACTGTCAGCTGCTCCTTCTTACCAGATGGATAGAGTAATTGTCAATCAGGAAGACTTATCAGATCAATTTAATTTTATGTATTGATTTGGAATGTTTATGTACTGCTTTATCAATAGAAACAAAGTTAAATTATCTGTTAATATTAAGTGATTCTGTGAATTGACAGTAAGAATATGAAACTCCTGATATCGTAGCTATGTTTTTCAGCGCTTATCATAGGTAAGGGTTGAGGTTGTTGTACAAAGTGATCTGTGTAGGTTTTAATTATACTTAATTGGATTATACCATTTAAACCTAGAAAGCTTTCATTCAGTATTTAAACGAAAATCTTTGGGTAAAGATGTTGCAATAAAAAGGTAGGAAAAGATTAATCACTAGCATATTATTAGTTTAGTCACTAAAGGTGTGAGAATAGAAAAGAAAGTAGCTGGTAGGTTATGATTGACATTCAGTTACAATATCTGCTTTGGATCTGTGATCATGATGTATAAATTTGGTTACCAGGGTTTTTTTTCATTTTATAGAATGCTGGAAAATGGATTGTTGAGCATTGTCGTTTAAGTACAATGGAGAATAATTTGAAGTAGATTAAATTTGATCCCAGAGATGATTCATAAGATCAGTGATGGGGAATTTCTCTTGAAAATCATACACATTCTGCATCCCAGTATGTGGTTAGATCGTTGTGTGTGTCCACTGTCATCATAAAAAGTGTGAGTTTTGGCATTTCTTCATAAATGCTATTATCCCAGCATTTCTACCAGTGTTTGGTGCTGGGGTTTTGCTCCTCAGTCTAAAGCAGGAAACCATAAATAACTGAATATAAAGATTGTAAGCCTGAGGGCAGGGTACTGCTTTGTTGTCCTATTACTTGTAAAAGCACCATGTACACTGATGGCACATATATAAATAAATGATAACGATGATGGTAAGACACAAAAGAACAAGTTGTACGCTTACAGCTTTCAGGCTATTGTTCTACAGGAGATTGGGTCTAGTCATCATGTGTACGGCCCCCGAATTCCATCATTCTGTGACAAGATCTGAGATAACATTTGAACAAACACAGAATGAATTCTCATCTCTTGCAGATGCGCATACCTTAAATCACACTTTTGTATACTTTTCTAAGTATAGTTGGATTTATTATTCGAAGAATACAGATGAATCTTTCTTGTATATTAAGATTTTTTTTTTGCCTGGTTTTATGTGACCTCTTAGCTTGCAGAGCAGCAGTGGGCAACTGTGGAAGGCAAGGCAGCCACGTTAGCCCCTCCCCCCGATACGTTAGAGGCCTGTGTCCCTCTGCAACATTTAAAAAAAAATCCTGATACCCTCATATACCCTCTAGGGGCACAGGAGGCATTTTAGCTATGTTTCTAGCCCCACTGAATTATTTCAGACCCGGGAGAGGCCTTTTTTAGCAACAGGAAGTGAGTGGAAATTATTTCCTGCTCACTTCCTGTTTTAAAAAATGGCCTCCACTGGGTATAAATTGGCCAAGGCCCCCCAAAACATGGTGATAATGGCCCCCATCTCCTCCCCAGGGGCAGTTGGGAGCAAAAATGTGATCTTTGAAAGGCCCTGAGGTTACAAAAATGCATTTTGCCTATCTTAGAGATTTTAAAGTTGGAAGCATGCAGTGGGTAGTTCTGGTTCTATTTGTTTTTGGTTTCTTCTATAATAAATAAAGTTGAATGATGTGGAAACATTATTGTGGGGGTGGTATTTATTCCAGACAATGAAACTGGAGCTGCATGCCAACATAATTGAAGTTATCCTGTTATTAGGATATGGTTCCTGATGTGCTTGATTTGCCCAGACTAGAGCCATTGATACACTTCCTGTACAGCAATAAGGTCTTACAGAATATTCCATTGGTGCAAACGAGGACTTTTGAAAGCCTGATTATAGTAAAGGAGATCTGGTTTTTAAGAGAGGAAGGTACAAAGCTGGGACAAGTTAAATTTGCTTTGCCCACTTGTCATTCCCCCCACCCTCAGAAAGTACCCCCTGTGCATCAATGAGAGTTTAAAAATCCTTACTTCATACTAAGGGAGGCTTTCTGTTGTGCTGGGAGGCCCTGATATGCTGGGAGAGGGTATCACAGGAAGAGAGGCAAACAGAACTGGAGTTTTGGGAATACATCACAGCTGCAGGAAAAGGAGGGCTAGACTTTCCTTCTTCCTCTAGAACATCTCTCCAAATGCTTTCTCCACATTATGGCTAGACCTTAAATTACCTCCAATTGTACCAGTAGACTTCTTAAAAGCCTGGTTTTAGTATGGAGGAACAGTTGCATAATTCCATATCTATACAGATTGGGGTGGTAATCTGATCGTTGACAAGAGATAAAGGTAGCAAGAAAGATGATGGGTCTGATGGAGTCCTCCTTGGATCCATATTTAACCTGCATCCTGAGGCTTCCTATTCTTGATTTACTGTTATATAGAGACTTTACTGTTTTAAATTCACTGTTAACTAGATTCTTTGTCTTCATTTCATTGTTTAGACATCGTCTCTCCCAGAGTCATTGTTGGATTGCTTGGATTGCTTAAAGGATAAACTAGATGGGCCTGCAGCAGCTACCTTTGTTGTATATTTGTCTTGCTCTGTTGAATATGAGCGAGGGTTAAAAATCTAATTTTAATAGAAAAATGGATGAGGGAAGTTGAACTTTTTCTTATCTTCATTTTACCATGCTGTAGTCTACTACCATCAGAACTTTCCTCATTTCCTCCAGTTGCATTCAATACTTTAAGTGCTTTAGGCTGGGAGAAAAGTGCCTGGAGCACTAAAGTGCAGGGTAGTAGGAAGATGAAGATTCGGGTCAGCATGCTATCATCACACCCCTGGTTGTCTGCTTTATAAATGAATGAGCCAGATATGAACAAATAGGTCTATTGTCCTTAAATTTATGCTTGCTCAGTGTCGTTTACTTGTTGGAATATCTCTTGCTCTAATGCTTGTGCTTATTTAAAAAAAATCTTACATTTTACTATGTGAGATGAATCCATTTAACAAAAATTAAGTGTCATGAATTTTCTGTCGTATGCGCATTTGTATCTTCAGAAATCAAGAACTGTAGGAGGAAACTCTAAAAGGGCATAAGAGGTTTTTGTCTTATTAGATTTGTTGTTATTTGCTTTAAAGCTGGCTTTCATTTTTGACAGTCCTATGATTGAGGGACTTCCATTGCCTATTGAGGTTAGAGAGGGAATGTCAGAGCTGTATGTCTGTAGAGGGCTTGTAATTGTTTTGTCTCATCTTTACTTTTTGGCGGTATCTAATCCTGATTCGTGTATTTTAAAGCCAAAATTCATATTATACTACAGTATTTCATAATAATGTATAAAATATCAAGGGTGAAAGAAAAATGTGCCATAGGATCCTGATTCATTACAGTATTGTCATTTACATGTGTAATGTAGAGAAATGTTGAAATATCACTAAATATAAAGTGTGAAGTATCACTTTGAATTCATTTCTGATATTATGGAAGCCATGCAAGATTTTACACATAAATCAGCTATATTGTCACTCAGTGTATTAAAGGCTATTCTTTAACCATTTCAGTTACATAAAATAAATCAAGAATTCAAACTGATACGTCCTTTCCACAGATTCAGATTGAACGAGTAGTACACTATTGGAGAGATCATAAGAAAGTAGGAAAGTTAGGTCAGATGTGTCCTTGACGCTTAAGATTTTACAGTTAATAGTGCAATGTAGATTCACATTGTTCATGGCATAATTAGGAACTATGATGTGTTGCTACAAGAATATAATTTTAAGGTACCAAGGCTATATTTAGAATGGATATCTTGGAGGGAGCAGGCAATACCAGTCAGTAGTTTAGATTTTTAAAAATGTATTTTTGCATTAGGCAAAATTTTAATTTTGTGTTTTAAAGCAGTTTATGTTTGTTTTTTCTGCCTCATGCTGTAATGTTTCCATTTAGGTGGCACATTTTGCTGTTTTGTTTGTCATGATATGTTTTGTTTTATGCTTTCCTAGCATTCTGCTACTGAAAAGTATATTTAATTTTAGTTTACAGCAGCATTTACCAAACAAACAAATAAGCCCACAACTCAAATTGTTTAATATTCTAGTTTTGTAGCCAGTTTTCTGTAGCTCTTTGAAAGAAGTCTGGTAGGAGTTAAACGGAATACATTCTTTCTGGAGGCCACATTTATTCTTGGAATGAGTAAAGTCATTCAGGAATTTTAGTTGCATGTGAAAAGGAGTATCATAGGCTGATCATAACTGTAGCTATTGAGGAATGATCCCCACAGTCACACTGGCTAATGAATCTGTTGCCGTAATGATCAAAGTCACCATCAGCAAACTGTTGGCTGTATTTAAACTAAATTTGTTGCGGTAAAGCCACACTGATTTCAGCTTCAACCAAATTAAGTCACAGGAAGTAAGTTGAAGTCATGAATTATCCTGTTGATTTAAATGGAACCTATGTTAAACTAATATTGTCTGGATCCAGCCATAAGCCTGTAGTTGTAGGTTGTCCAGATCACATTATACTCCCTGTATCAAGGATGAGGAAAGCATGGTCCTCCAAATGTTGTTGGACTGCAGTTTCCATCAACTCTAGCCATAACCAGTAAAAAAGGATGAAGGTAACATCTGATTGGCCACATATTCTCCATCCCTGTTGGGTACACATATGTACATGGACAGATAGTACTCATAAGTGAAGTATTTTGAAAGTTTTTTGAGCCTGCCCTTGAATTCTTGTGTTTTAATGAACAGAAAATAATCTGTTGCCCATTATTTGGAACTTCATGCAGAAAGTCTTCAGTTTAGCTCCTATAAATAATGCTAACTTAAAAAAACTTAGATAAGAGGAAAGGCAGAACATGTGCTCTGTTGCCATGCAGTTGTGCACGTATGTGCTGTGGGTTTGAACTTACTGTTTTAAAACCCCAGGTGGTCAAACATTCATATATGTTTATGTTTTAGACTCCAATATTAAACACACTTACCTGTAAGTTCCACTGAATTTTGTGGGGCTTATTTCTGAACAAACATGCATAGAATTGATTTGCTAGTGTTTTATTTTGAATGCAGAATACTGGTAATTGTGAAAATATAGATATTATTTCTTGTCTTGCATTAAAACAAGTTAAACTCAAAATGTTTTATGTGCCACTGATTATTTTTTCCTTACAGCTCTGCCAATATCTGCCGTGCTGAAATGTTTTAATTTAAATTTTCTTCCGTTTTATCTTTGTTTTCTCTGTTGCTGCTTTTTCTGTGACACAGCCTTTCATTATAGTCACTCTTCTTTTTTTCCTTCCCCACTTCTTTCTTTTCCTTTTTTAAAGCCATGAGAAGCCGATCCATTGGTGAATGTGCTCTGCCATCGGCCTATATACGCAGTGCTAAAAGTGCTCCTGTTCTGATCCATACTTCCAAACCCTTCTTGCCTGATATTGTTCTCACTCCCCTTTCTGATGAGCTTTCAGGTAGTGCCACCTCTGCTAATTTCTGCACCCCCTTTTCACTTTTTTAATCCTTCTGCTTTCAAAAATCTGCATAATCAATGCATTTTTCACAGTAAAATATTTTGGGGTGGGGAGGAAATAGGGAAAAGATTAAGAATTAATATTTTGAATTTCATGATATGCTATATTTACAGCTCATTCTGGAACTGTGAGAAGCTAGTGCTGTGCCAATTACACTGAAAATAATGCAATTTTCTGCCTTTTCAGCTGAATTTTTAAAAAGTTGATTTGACACAAGTATCTGATATTTGAAATACATTTTCTTCATGGAATGGCAGGACAGGAGAAGGAAGAAGAAAAGATTTATCATAAAGACTCTTCAACACAGAGATGTTGAGGATATTTTCTGCATACTTTATGGTCAACATCATTGCTGTTTTGCTGTTTATTTTAGTTTATCAATACTGTGGCTGGTTTTTTTTTCTTCTTTTGACTGCTTCTTCAAATTAATATCTTGGGAAAGATATCAGTAAGTGCATGGTAATTATGCATGGTAGCTAAAAAAAAGAGGACTTGCATTAATAAACATAAAATACTTAACAGTATTTGAAATATATGGCTGGTATTTAGAAGGAAAGATGTATAAGCCCCTTACACTGCTAACAATTGCTAAAATTGCCTTGTGGCAATTTTGTGCCCAGAAGTGATTGGAAGTGACTTCAAGTTTGAACTTCGAGGTGCTTCAGATGAAATTTCAGCCTTTGTTTTTGTTTTTTTCCATTATATTTAAGTTTTAGACTTTGGAGCGTTTGGTATAACACTGTTCCAGACAGTGTTTGGGGGCATTTAATCATGATATTTTTGCCCACTTTTCGAAATGAAGATACTGGACCCTAGATGACCACAAAAAGGAGTTGGGGGTTACATGTGTCTCAAGGGCTATGCTTTCCTAATACTTGTAATAATGTAACCCTTTACCATCTCTTGAGATTTGTGAAGCTCCAAGTAAAGCATGCTGTAGTAAGTAATTTTAACTTCAGTTCCCGTATCATCTGCTGTATCATTCCCCATCTGGCCTGATTTAAAATTCAGGTGAACTTGTATGTTTTGTGGCTGAATTTTATCTCTTCCTTCTTAGAATCTCAAAATCCACCTTGCCATGACATCTTCATTGGGCCAACCTAAAGATTAGAAAATACAGTTCAGGTTTTCAGTTTCCAGAACTCTTCATCTAGCAAGGTTGGAAACAAAGCCAAAAAACCGGGAGGGGGGGTTGATGATGTTCAAGCCCTGGAGGTTACATCCGGTTATGCAGGCTTACCTCATTTAATAAACCCTCTGACAGAGAAGCTTCTCTTAAAAAAATTCTTTTTAAAGAATCCCTGACTTATTCTTCTTGTCCTCTATCTAGCTGGAAGTCTTTTAGTAGCATTGACACAGAGAGAAAAAAGACTTTTGGTGTCAGATTGCAGTAGTGTGTCTGCAGTAAACAATACATTAAAGCTTGAGCTGGGATAAGACTCTTGTCTGGGTGATCCTACTATAGTTGTTTGTGCCTGCCTACAACAGGCAAGATGAACAGCAACTGCTTCCAGATTCCCTTACTGAGCATGTGTGAATGGCAAAACAGAGAGGAAAGGGGAGAACAGATAAGCCTCTGTCATCAGCTGCCCCCCCAGCGTGGTAAACATAGATGTAGAAGTGTGGCCGTCAAAATGTAGCATGTTCGCAGGCATATAAGACACACCAATGCCCCATTTACATACCAGGAAATACTATTTACTAGCATATAAGATGCACTGGCATATAAGACGCACCCCATTTTCAAACAGTATTTCTTGGGGGGAAAGTCTTATACTCCAGCAAATAGGGTGAGTCATAAGAAAAGGAGAAGCTGGTGAAAGAAAAAAAAATCATCCCTCAATATATGTTAGAAGGCTCTTTGAGATGATCTCTAGAAAGTTCAAAATGTTTTGTTTATTCATGCATTCGTGTTTCATTTCAGACATGCACCTTGTTTGTTTTAGATAAAAAGGGTTTACTGAAGCATATTGGAACTGCTTCTTTTTTGTGGTCTAGGAACCTGGCCCTATTCTTTCCATGTTATTTCTGCTTCTGGTACCACATTTTCTGTTAAGAAGGAATGGCTAGGAACATATCTGCTTCATTAACTGATGTATACCTGTACTTAAGATGAAATGGAGAAAGAGAAGACAGACATTCAGGTAAAGGTCTATCAGTGGAGTGTGCACCTACCCAAGTGTCCAGGATCTGTAAAAGTTCCTTGCTGGAAAACTGAGGGCAACACCCATGCCTGTGTGCCTCCATCCACAGTTTAGATACAGATATAGATATAGATTACTCAGAATACCCCATGCTCCCTCTAGAGGGCAAATTTTAAGTTTCTTTCCCTGTCCCATAGTGTTTCAGTCTGGGATAGCTCTTTTTTACAAAGACATGGTTCCTCCACCCCCATACATTTTAGAAAATTGAAGGTTCTTTGCCTTATACTTCTTGGTATAAGTAAGGCTATTTGGATTTTCTGGAATTTACTGAATTGTTTACCTGGGTTCCCAGTGTTGCAAAACCCAGTCTTATCCAGTAGTCAGATCAAAAATCTTCATTCCCCTTGAGGATTCTTAAAATTTGATCTATTAGGAAAATTAACAGGAGAACAAGCTGCAGTCTTGTATTGGTGTGTAGCATGATTAACATAAATAACACAGAAAAAGATGCTGTCCTTGGTGGCGCAGCTAACGCAGACCTTGAACAGTTTAGGCAGACTTCTTATAATAGACTTTCACCTCTTATAGAAGTGTAGTAAAGCATTATAATCCCTTTTCTAGCATGCTTGTTTACAAGTATTTCTACACCAGCATTTATTTGGGTATTAGATAACTAACTTCATCAAGAAAATACTACAGTTTATCAGTTCTTGGAGCATGGGTTATTAGCAGTTGTTTTTAGCAGCAGCAGCCAAAAAGTGGACTAGCTTTGCTGAAAGCAAAATCTGGTTCTTTACTGCTCCCAAAGCTTCTGTTCTGTCTCCGTTTGCCCAATCAGCCTAGAGATCTCAACTGTACTCCATTTAGATAAGTATCTCTCTCATCCAGTCAAAACAAAGATCTTAAATATGATAGCACACAGCAACTACAGTTGGGTCTTGGCTGCCTTCCATCCTGATTGCATCAGCCAGTAACCCTGTACAGTCAGGTTTTTAAAAATCTGTTCATTTACTTTTATTTTCTTTCAAGCATTCAAGCGTATCTCTGTTTATAGTTAGATTGGCTATAGCTCTTGTACTAGCACGTGTCTGTTCTCATATTATACTACACACAGGCATTTCAGCTTCAGAAACATAAATTAGGCAAACATGTCATCAAAAGTCAGTGCAGCCTGTACCAAGCCCTATAGTTGCCAAAATTAAGTGAATGAAGCTGCAGGCAATGTGAAGGTAATCACCAACATTATTATTTACACCAATGTCCACATCGTATCCTCTGTCACAGAGGCATGTTTGTGCGTTCTCAGTATCTTTGCTTAGCACACCAGATATAGTTTGGATCAGTCCATCCTCTTCCAGGCAATGTAGCAACTGTATTTGCTTACAGTTGTCCACTGAAACTATCCATTCCTGCATTTGCAGGCCCATTATAACAATAGTTCTTGGACTGATCACTCTCACAATGAGTTGAGGAGGTCACCATTTTGATCAAAGTGTAGGATGTTTCTTCCTGATTCTTTCTTGAAGTACTGGAACTGTCCTACCTCCTGAGTCCATGTGACAGAAGAGAGTTTCTGAATGGCTGCAGTTGTCAGCTCTGTTTATGCCAACTCAGTTCTCAGTTCCTACAAGCTAAATCAGTGAGCTTCATCCACTGAGGTGGGTAAGACCTGCGGAAAGGAAGTGAGCTTAGGTATCTTGTAAATTAAGTAATATGGAGTTCTCTCATCACTAGTTCTAAGCATGTTATTTAGTTCTAGTTGAACTTCAGGAATAGTGGTGTACCAGTTTGGGGACCAGTTGCCTAACAATTTGGTAAAAGGTTTACTGATCTCATACTTTTTTTTCATTCCCCATTCTCTGAGTGCTTTGGGGGTGGCGCAAAAATCAACAAAGCCTGTAATGCAGTTTTCTGAACCAAAAAGTGACTTCTAGTTATTAAAAAAAAGGTTCTCATCTGTCTCCAGAATAACCCAGGAGGGTAAAAAATGTGACAGATGAACCCGCACACCACCTAGAGAGGGCAGGAAGGCATTCTAATTTTTTAAAAAGGTCTTTTTCCAGAATGAAATTGGAAGGGTATGTGTTGTTCTTAGGCCACACTTTCACCACCCTTGTTCTGCTGTGAATTGAGATAATTCCAAGTTCTATATGAAAGTCTCCTAAAGGTTATTGGGAAGAAGTCTCCCCTCCCCCCAGTTGATCTCCTATTTTTGAAAATATAAAATCAATGTTGTGTCATTATTTTGTCTTCCTATTAATCCTTGGGAGAATCTCAAACAATCTCAAGATACTATAGAGCCCAATTTAAACGTCTTCAGCTTTTTTTCTATTTTCCATCTTAAAATTAATGTAGATTCCATGGCTTGATGTCAACCACTTTAGCCCTCCCTCTGTTCTTTATTTGCTTAATTTACCATCTTGCCTAATGGAGAGTTATGAAGTGTTAGAAGCTTTAACAGTACTTTTTGATGCTTGAGTTGGCCTAATACAGATATTATTCTGATAAGAATTTGAGGGGGGGTTCCTCCCTGTGGCCAACGCAAGTACCTTTGTTTTCTGTTGAATCCCAAGGTAGATATATTATATTTCTATTCACAGTTCAGATGCACTGAGTTATGCATTGTACACTAAGATTCTGGTTTTGGGCATTCCATGCAAAATAGATCTGTTTAATTGTTACTTAACGAATGCATAAGTGTTACTTAATGAATGATTTCTGGCCACAGCATCACACTCTTGAAAGAGCCAGGGTGGTGTAGTGATTTGAATGTCAGTGCAGGACTGTAGAAGCCCAAGACAACTCACTGGATGACCTTGGGCAAGTCATATTACTTCAGCCTTAAAGGAAGACAATTTCAAATTTCTGTGCATAAATCTTGCCAAGAAAAGCGTATGATAGGGTTACTATAACTTAGAGTTAACTCAACCGCACAAAACAAAAAAATCAAACTCTTGATTCAGGCTTAAGTTCTCTAGTGGGTGCCCTAGATCTTGTTAGTGCATGCTATTATCAAGCCAGGTGTCACCCTGCCCATGTGTCATGTTTGTGCATTTCATATGTACATTTCATTTTTATTTTTCCTGTCTCCATATTCTGTTTTACATTTTTTCTGTCAAAATTCATTGTGCTAATTTTGCTTAGCTCCCCAATCTATTAAGGTCATATTGAATCCTAATTCTGTCTTGTGGGGTACTAGCTGCCCCTCCTTATTTGGTGTCATCTGCAAATCTAAGTAACGTACCCCCTATTCTATCATCCAATTTACTTAAAGTGGACCCTCCATATATGTGGAGGTTTGATTCCAGGACCTCAGGGGAATAGCAAAAACACAAATGATCACCTGCCATGTTATTAAATGGCAGCGAGGTACATGCAAACACTTCAGTGCATCCATATTCATGTCACCACCATTTTATGTATAGGATGCAACACTCTGTGGTCGCTCGACATGGCAGATCTGGAAATCACGTATATAGAGTATCTGCTGTATAAAGACATTACATAACACCACGCCCAAGCAAGAACTCTCGGCCCCCTAAATGTTCTGTCCAGGATGAAAAGGAACCATTAGTGAACACTCGGCTTCAGTCAGTCAACCAATTACAAATCCATCTAATAGTAGCATTTTTAGACCACATTGTCTGCAAGAATATTGTGGGAGACTGTCAAAAGCCATACTGAAATCGAGATATGCTATATCCCCAACCTTCCTTAATCTACCAAGTTTGTAATACTATGGGGAAAAAAAGATGAGATTTGTCTGGCATGGTTTTTGTTCATTTGTTTTAAAAAAACATGCTTGGTTCTAGTAACACAGAATTAATTTTTGAGTGCTCACAGACTGACTTTTTAATGATCTGTTCTAGAATCTCCTGGTATTGACATCAAACTGATTGTTTGCTTGTTGCTCAAGTTCTCTTTCCCTCTTTCTCTCATTCACCCTCCTCTAGTCTGTTAGGACCTCTGTTATTCTCCAAGAGATCTCTGGATTTATTAACAGAGGCTCTTTAATTATGTCTGCAAGTTTCTTTAGTGTCCTTGGATGCAGTTCATCTGGCCCTGGGTATGAATTCATTTAGACTAGCTAAATATTCTTATACTACCTTTGATGACCTTTGGACAGCAAGTGCATCCTCTGCTCTATTTTCATTAAGTCAGCCACTGTTTTACTTTTGGAAAAAGACTGAGGCAAAGTAGAAGATGAGCAGTAGTTCCTTCACTCTGTTCCCTATTAGCATGTAACGGTCTTCCCAGTACAGCTGTAGTGGAGTAGCCAAAGGGTGCTTCCTGCTAACAAAGTGGTATACATCAGCAAGACAGATTCCTTTCACTTCCCTTTAGTCCTCGGAATCTTGTCCACAGGGGACAAATTTTACAGGGGTGATTGTGGTATTGCGATAGGGAGGAGAGAAATGAAATGTTCCACTATGTGAGCATTTGCACAATCTTGGATTCATAGTTTCTGCAGAAGAATCCAAAATTTCAAATAGCATAACAGATTTTATTTACGTGATTCCAAAAGTGAGAAACCAGGAGGATCATATTTTAAGACCAAATCAGTTTTGTTTTTGTTTTTTGCTTTCATGGCTTATGATCACCGCAAACCCCTGTTACTCTTTGAGTTATTAGGTCTTGTCATCACTTTGCACATTTTTGGGAACTTTGCAAGGACAAAAACAGTAATTTCTCCCCAAAAAATGTATCATAAAACTTCTGTTTCTTCAGCCGTCCGCCTACTTTTCTCTTCCTACTAATCTTGAACTTAAAGCAATTTACCATATTCTCTGTAAAGTTTCATATATGTTTCCTGGGTGAAATCCATGTTTGTATGACAGAACAAGGAACTTTTACTTCTCAATTTGTCACTACATGTAATTGTCACCCCACAGCTAGTGTGCTCCAGCACAATATCATTCAAAGTGGTGGTGCTAGTTGATGGAGATTTTACAGGAAAGAAAGGAACATTGTCACCAATTGGTACAAATATGATATTTGTCCCTGGCAGATTGGGAAAACAGTTGCCAAACTTCCCCATTAGGTAACTTAAGAGGCGCTGTTTTTACGGACATATGCAAAAAGATGCATATAGAATCATAGAAATGTAGAGTTGGAAGAGACCACACGGGCCATCCAGTCCAACCCCTGCTATGCAGGAACACCCTCAAAGCATTCCCAACAGATGGCCATCTAGCCTCTGCTTAAAAACCTCCAAGGAAGGAGACTCCACTACACTCCGAGGCAGCATGTTCCACTACCGGACAGCCCTGACTGTCAGGAAGTTCTTTCTGAGGTTCAGGTGGAATCTCCTTTCCTGCAGCTTGAATCCATTGCTCCTTGTCCTGGTCTCTGGAGCAGCAGAAAACAAGCCCTCTCCTTCCTCTACATGGCATCCCTTCAAATATTTAAACATAGCTATCATGTCCCCTCTTCACCTTCTCTTCTACAGACTAAACATACCCAGCTCTCTAAGTCTATCCTCATAGGGCATGTCTTCCAGGCCTCTCACCATTTTGGTCGCCCTTCTCTGGACTTGCTCCAGCTTGACCATGTCCTTCTTGAATTGGGGTGCCCACAACTGGACACAGTATTCAAGATGAGGTCTAACCAAAGCAGAATAGAGTAGTACCAGTATCTCCCTCGATCTAGACACCATACTCCTGATGATGTGCACAGTTGTTGCTGAACAAATTACAGATTCAATTCAATTGTCAATTCAATATGACAAGTGCCAAAACTGTTTGTTTATGTATTTATTTATTTTTGGCTTTAGGTTCTTTGGATATTTTTCTTGTCTTATTTCCACTTTTTCAGTTTTGGACTTACATTTCCAGACACTGTGGTCACAGTATTTTTGCAAATGTGTGAGTATGTCTCTTCTATCTTGTTCATTTAAAGCAAATACTGTTGCTTTTTCTTTGTTTGGATAGTATTGCTGAAAACATTCAGCTGTTCAGTGGAATCTCTGTTGCTAGATGGATCCGTATTAGAAGAAGGCAGCATATAAAATAAATAAAGTTTTGAAAAAATGCTTCTTTAGTATGGTCTCTTGCCACGTTCAGATGTTTTAAAAGTTTTGTTTCAAAAGTCCTTCCCTTCAGAATCCAAATTCTGAGGAAGTAATTCTTTATTGAAAGCTTTCCTTGAATTAAAAACCTGTGAAAATAAACATAGCAGAGACACAACATGCCTTCATATGGGCATGGGCACATGTGTGCAGAGGAATCTTATGAGAGGCTCTGCTCTTCCGCTTCCCCCACATGAACCATTACTAGGAGTGAAAAGTCCGTAGCCATATAGCAAAGGTGGAAAAAGTGTGGCCTGTGGACCATGTGCAACCTCCGGGGCCATTTTGACATCCTCTCAGGGCCCCAGGTAAAAAAAAAATTGCATTATAATTTTTCTCAATGTTTTGTGGGTTTTTTTGTTTGTTTGTTTTTTTGCCAAAAAAAATCTGAAAATGACCTCAGTGGGGCTTAGGGGCATTTTCACCATGTTTTGGCAGGGGCCCTTTTTGTGATCTTAGGCCCAGAAGAGGTCTTTTTTCACAAAAAAAGGAAGTAAATAGGAAGGGACCAGTGGTTAAAAAAGACTCTCCTGGGCCTAAAATGGCCTCAAAAGGCCAAAAATTTGGTGAAAATACAAACCCTGGTAGTTGTTTTTCCCTCACCCTAGGACTAGCTCAGTCTGTTTTATTGTTATTCACTCTTTTCTGTTATAGTTAGATTATATATAAAGCTAATATGCAAGTTAAGATCTAAAATCCAAGTTAAAACCATAAGGTTAAAGCATAATTATAATGATTCTAAAAAGAAGCCAAAGTAAGTTGCTTCCATGCAGCACAGAAATGGTCCACGTGGTAAACAAGTCTACTCAGTGAAATTATTTTAAAAAGTTGCTAGTACACTAACTGATGAGTTATGATCTAGGTATTTCTGATCATAGGGTGAAAAAAAAATAGCCAGCTTTGAATGGTTTACTTAAATCTCAGTCATGGTGGGTTGAAAAAAGAGGGTAGCACCCATCATTAATATGATTTCTCTGATTGCAGCTTAGAATCATAGAATCATAGAAATGTAGAGTTGGAAGAGACCACACGGGCCATCCAGTCCAACCCCCTGCTATGCAGGAACACCCTCAAAGCATTCCCAACAGATGACCATCTAGCCTCTGCTTAAAAACCTCCAAGGAAGGAGACTCCACTACACTCCGAGGCAGCATATTCCACTGCCGGACAGCCCTGACTGTCAGGAAGTTCTTCCTGAGGTTCAAGTGGAATCTCCTTTCCTGCAGCTTGAATCCATTGCTCCTTGTCCTGGTCTCTGGAGCAGCAGAAAACAAGCCCTCTCCTTCCTCTACATGGCATCCCTTCAAATATTTAAACATAGCTATCATGTCCCCTCTTCACCTTCTCTTCTGCAGACTAAACATACCCAGCTCTCTAAGTCTATCCTCATAGGGCATGTCTTCCAGGCCTCTCACCATTTTGGTCGCCCTTCTCTGGACTTGCTCCAGCTTGACCATGTCCTTCTTGAATTGGGGTGCCCACAACTGGACACAGTATTCAAGATGAGGTCTAACCAAAGCAGAGTAGAGTGGTACCAGTACCTCCCTCGATCTAGACACCATACTGCTGTTGATGCAGCCGAGAATTGCATTGGCTTTCTTGGCTGCCGCATCACACTGCTAGCTCATGTTCAGCTTGTGGTCTATGAAGACTCCGAGATCCCTTTCACACGTACTGCTATCCAGCCACTTGTCTCCCATCCTATATTTCTGTGTTCCATTTTTTCTACCTAAGTGTAGGACCTTAAACTTCTCTCTGTTGAATTTCATTTTGTTGGCCTTGGCCCAGCTTTCCAATCTATCCAGGTCATTTTGAATTTTGATCCTGTCCTCTGGCGTATTAGCAACCCCTCCCAATTTGGTGTCATCTGCAAATTTGATGAGCATGCCCTCTATTCCTTCATCCAAGTCGTTGATAAAAATATTGAACAGCACTGGGCCCAGGACAGAACCCTGTGGCACCCCACTAGTCACTTCTCTCCAGGATGAGGTATCTGATGTAAGCTTAGTTTTAGCTACGTGTGTTGGCCTGCCTGTAGTGTACTTATTATACAACTACAAGTCAGGCTGCCTTGTTATACCTAGAATAAATAAAAGTATTTACATACACCACATTTGACTTTCCCATATTATGAGGTCTTACAGCTTGGATTGAAATTAATTTAATTGGCATTATTACTGTGTGATGTAACACAAGATATACCTCCACACTATGACGGTGCAAAACACTTTCATTAGGGCACAAAAGTGAAATAAACAAAAAAACTGGCATTTGTGCATTTCACAAGTTTTCACTCCTTTATTGTGATGTACCTAAATAAACTCCCTCCTAGAGGTGCAACTCCCTGCTTCCAAAAGTGACATAAGTAAGTTGAATGGAGTCTGCCTATGTGCAGTTCCATTGCCACATAATCTCAGATTAAACACATGTGCTTATGTGAAAAGAGAGTATAAAGTTCCAAGGAAGGATTCTGAAGTGGGACAAATCTACTGGTTTCTGCCAAGAATTGGATTGAACAAATGTCCCCAGAAAAGAAATTGTCATTGATTCACATATAATTAGTGACAGTAACTGCTGCTTCACCTGAGCTGAGAAGAACAAGCTTGGGGAAAGTTGTCGCTTTGTTTTAATCATAGCTCCCTCTGTTTGGTTTTAGGATTAGATCAGAAATGCCCTGTTAGTCCCTTTTGTAATGGCAATGGCAATTAGTATCCAAGCCCCCAAATCCATAGTAAAAACTTAAGGTGGTATATATACACAATCATTTTTGCACAGCTACTTTGGATCATGTAATGAGTATTGGAAGCATATGTGCAATATACACAAATCATACCTTCTTAAAATTTTTGGTGGAGATGGCAATATGTGAGGTGGCTTTCTATTTATCTTTTAAATAACAGGCTAGTTCTCCATTTTTAAGAACTGGCATGCAGAAGTAGGTAACTGTGAAATAGAAAGGGCAATTAGAGATTTCCAATCTTCCAGAGAGGCCCTTCTTTCAATTTCACTGCTTTGGGACACATGTTTTGTGAGGATTTTCTTGGAGATCCCTTCTAGACTATGGAACTCCCTGGCTTCTTTTGTGTTGTTTTAACATTTGATGACAGAAATCCTTTTTTATTCAGAGATATTTTCGACACTGAAACTGGATTTCTGTTGACAGTATTTCTATTAATTGGGTTTTCTAAATGTCTTTTCTTTACTATGGATGTCTTTTAAATGTTTTTTCATCTGTTTTGATGTAGTAATTTGATTTTATTCCGATTTTAGTAGACACTTTTGGCACTGTTTCAGCAGAAAGGCAAGATATAAATTTAAATAAATATGTCCAAGAGACCTGGTCTCGAAACCTAAACGCTAATCACACATAGGGCAAGAAAGAGTTATCAGTCCATTTTGAGGTTTGTTCTTGTGGTCTAGTAAAAGTGCAGTATTATTACATAGCAATAAGAGTGTGTATTGGTAAGGAAAGAGGAAGTAGGCTGAGAAAGAAATGATACTAGATGATGATATAATCTGTCTTCAGTCTGGAGCCATTCGTATTAATAGGATCAAATATCAGGGCAACTAGTTCACCATCCAGACAGACTTCCACCATAACAGTCATCTGAGCGATCACAAATTAATCTGTTTATATTCAACCCTAATAGCAGAATGAGCAGATACTTCTCATAGGCCCAGAAATTCCAGGATAATAGTTTTGAGTGTCTTCACATAGCAGTTCCTCCTGAAAAAGCATGTTCAGTGATCCTTCATTACCAATAAACCATAGAATTCTCTTCTCCTGCTCATGGGTGATGTAATTTGCATACTTACAGTGTTAAATAAAATATGATAACAATTAACTTGTGCATCAGATTTAAAAACTGATATAAAATGTAAAAAAATTAAAGTATTTTATATTAAAATATATAATACGAGATATTTTTGGAGAAACATCAACTTCAGTCTCTTAGGCCGCAGGTGTGGGAAATCTTGTCTTTGAGTATAGTCCTTCATTATTGAATTGGCACTATGTCTTCTTCAAGGTCTAATATAGACACCTAGAAGCCTTACCTGTTTGATTTGCTTGATTGCTAGACAGAAAATGTGATACCTTCTACTGGAGTTTGACAGTATCATGGAAGCAATCCGCTAAGTGCAATACCGCAAGGCACCTGGGAGGATCTTCCTGGCTCAATAAATTCCTAACAAGACTGTTATGAAGACGTGTCTTTTGAAGTATTCTTTGGCTAGATAAGATTTAAGTAAGACCAACACTAAAGAAACAGGTTTATCCCTTGATACTGTTCTATGAAAAAAGAGTTGGTTTGCTCCATGTTATCAAAATCTTAGGAGTAGATCTGTTCATATGGTGATTTGCGATATATACATCCCTATTGTTGAATTTGAATTTCTTGTTCAAGTTTCACTTTATACTCTGTCCCTACCTATTACTTTTGTCTAAATTATTGATTTGCTGACCAAGTTCCTTATCTGAAAGTCCCTTCTGATCTCTCCATATATTTTGATATTGTCAGAGAAAGCTTTCTGTAGGTCCTACGTCTCTGATAGATCTGTTTGATGAGACATGAGAGGGCCTTCGTGGCAGCGGAATCCGTGCCCATACCCCAGTTGGCTAGATTGGCCTTCTTTCTCCTTTCCTTCTATCCATAGGCAAAGACCTTTTTATTTAGACAGACTTTGACCTTTAGCTGGTTGCTGTGGAGAGTATTTTAGTTTTTATCTTTTACTTATGAGTTTTGTCTTATTCTGTTTTTAACTTAGTGCCATTTTAAATGTAATAGTTAGTCTTCTTGTTTTGAAGTTTAGTTTACTTTAAAGAGAGTATTTTAGTTTTTATCTTTTACTTATGAGTTTTGTTTTAAATACTTTTAATCTGTTTTTAACTTAGTGCCATTTTAAATATAATAGTTTGTCCCATTGTTTTGAAGATCATTTCTGGTTATAGTTGATTTTAAGTATATTCTATTTTAATCTGTGTTGTATATTGCCTTGAGTCCCATCCTGGAAGAAGGGTGGGATATAAATAAGATAAAATAAATTGAAAGTTGGGGAAATCTTATCACCTGAACTAAACAATGTATACATTAGAGTACTCAAACAAATCTCCATCTGATTTCCAGCTTTATTCTGAAAGTAAGCAAGAACAATACTTGCTCAAAACCTTCACTGAGTCTGTTCCATGCACGTATTTACTAACTTGCTAATTTTTGGCACTTAGACCCTGGCTTTCTTTGAAATAGTAAAAGTGCCTTCCAACTAAAGTACTAAAGCAAAGCAATATACAAGTGTGTGTATGTGTGTGTTTTGTAGTGTAGTATAGTGTATATTGTTTTGCTTTGGTAAAAGACACACACACTCACATATGAAGACCAACAACACAAACTTTCTGTGTAATGGCACCTCGGTTGTGAAACTCCCTCCCGAGGAATGTCAGGGTGGTGCCATCACTTCTGCACTTCTGGCAGACCCATAAGACAATGCTGCTTTATACAGCCTTTCATCCATAAAGCCAAGAATGTCTATGCTTTTAAAAACTGTTTCCTTTTAAACTATTTGTCTTAAAAGGATGTTTTATCTGCCTTTTTAATCTGCTGTGCATTGTGTTTGGAGGCCTGATGGGTTTGAGGGGCAATCAACAGGTATTTTAATAATAAATACATAAATTATTGTAAGGGAGGAAAATATAAAAGGCTGAAAGCAGTAGCAGTCTAAGGAAAAATATAGGCTGAAATAAAAAGTTTAATAACATTGGCACCCTTAATAATTTTTTCATATTTGCCTCTTGGAGACTAGAAGGGCTGCTGCGATGGTTCACTCACCATATATAAAATTGTCTGTATGTTTGCTCCTTCTGGACTATGTAGTTTTGCCTGTCTATAAGGAAATTGTGAAGGGCTGCTACAACAGCTTTGATAAACTCCTTTGTTGTTCATGAAATTCAAGACACCGGGCTTCTTCAGGAAACTATGTACTAGAGTTCCTTTTGTTCTCAAGTGTTTGCCGATTTGTAAATTTTAATATAGCTAGTTCTTATTCTCTCCTTCCACCACTATTTTCTCCAAAGAGGGCTTATTGCTTTTGGCTGGTATCTAGGACAGCAGGGGCAAAGGAGAAATACTGTAAGTATTCTTTTCTTCATGTTCTTCCAGTTCCTAGTCCAGCCCACTCTGATGGGAAATAGAAGATACATTGTTAGATTCAAGATATAGTTTTGGCCATTTATAAAACAGAGGAGCTATGTAATCAACATAAGTAGTAGGTTCAAGATTTTTCCGATACTTTGGAAGGCTCTTGTGACTTCACTCCCCAGTGTTTTAGTTCTTGGTGTCTGTTTTTGGTTTTTTTAATGATTCTCACTGATTTACAGGATCCCAGTTGGAGTTTGAAGAATTTGTGTATGTGTATGTTTCTTGCCTAGCTTTGTAGAATAAGGAGAACATTCTGCCTTCTGTCAGTTTTGTGGTCTGACATTGAAAACAATTGAAACAACAGGTCCATGATTTTTAATACTCATGTTCTTGGTTTCTACCTACATAAGCTTTTGTGTGTAATGAGTGTCTCTTTATGTATCTGCCTCTGTATATGGAATCATTTTAATCATCCTGCTCCAATCTGCTGCCCTGCAGATGTATTAGACTGCAAGGCCCATCTTCCCCTAGCCACTAGCTAGAGGTTATGGAAGCTACAGTCCAACACATATGGAGGGCACAACACTATGGAAGGCTGATGTAAATTCTGTCTAGAAATGTCAGTTGTTGGGATAAATATTTTCCCAAATATGCAATTAACAAGTAATTCTTTTTAATGAATATCTGTGAATTAAATTTGTATTTAGTAATTCATTGGCACAGCCCTAGCTTTAATAACATTTCCAAATCTCCCATGATCTTGCTGTCTGTTACCATGCATGTTAACATTTTAAGGCTCTGTTCTAATGGTCTAACTCAGATATATCTCACACTATATTAGATAGTGAGTTCATGTGTGCACACAAAGTTGTGTATATGTTTAACAACATTTTAGTTTTTGATAGAGAATATTTCCTTATACTTAAGGAAATATTTTGGCCTTCTTTTTAAAGCATATTATTTTACATCTTAGTAGTGAATGCATAAAACTGTAGTAAAGCAAATATGTAGGTATATTATATACTAAGCACATGCTTTTTCTGCAGACATGGATGATGCTCAGATCCTTCCACGTCCACCTCGCATCAGACATTTTTCACAGAGTGAGGAAACTCCTAGTGAAGTTTTTGATGTGCTGAATGAAGAGCAGCCACTTCCACGAAGTAGCAGTACATCTGACATCCTGGAACCATTCACAGTTGAACGAGTCAAAGGTGCAGTTCCTGTCATTGACGGTTCATCCCATCATGCTTCAAGCTTACAGAGTTCCACAGAGGCCTCTTCGATATGTAGATCCACTGAAAGTCATGTTTCTGATACAAATAGCAGAGAGTCCTCTCTGGAAGTTGGGGATAGTATTTATGACCATCTTTGTCATTTAGTAAGCCCAGTAGAACTTTCAGATGCAGCCTTTGAACAAAACCAGTATGTTGACCTTGAAGGTGAAGATGATCTTCTTTCCTCTCTGAGAGAATATCTTAACGAAAAAGAAGAACTTTGCAGTAGCGTTGAGATAGATAAACATGAGCCTTCTCTTCATGAAGTTGATACAGGAATAAATAGGAGTGAATTGGATGGAATAGAATGTGCAAACCAGACTGTTACATGTACTAGTAATATCACTATTGCAGAAAGTGTTGATAATCCAGAGCTGCAACTGGAGCAAAACCAAAGTGGCTTTATAAGTAATATTGCACCTAGACAAGTAGACAGTTTTACAAGAAACCAAGCTGATAAATCGAAACAGTTAAATATTGATAAACACATCCAAAATTTGCCTGACCAAGGGTCATGTAGCCCTGGTGACAAGGAAAGAAAGAGATACTTATACCGACAAATTGCCACTGATGTAGATGTATCTGTGGAAACAGTATTAGCTGTAAAGAATAAAAGTGCCCTCTTTAATGAGAAAATAACCAACACAAGTGTTATGCATGCAAAGAAAATGCCACATAAAGCCTTAGTTAACCCTGAGATGCTTCACGTTACAGGCATGAGCAAAGTGTCACCCACTAAGAGAAGTATATCTGAAACAGTAACTCATAAGGCTAAAATCATGAAAATTGCAGCCAAAAAGCGAAACAGTGTCCATGTTACTTTTAGGCCATCTACTGAATCAGTTCAATTTTATAATCCACTAGAAAACAAAGAGGCCCCGTGGAAAGCACGGCTCCGTAAACTCAGTGGTTTCAGTAGTGGGAGCAGCGGCAGCAACAGCAGCAGCAACACGAGCACCAGCTCATCTGCTGTGGCTGTGACAATCAGACCTGGAATATATAGGCCTCTAGATACAGTCAGTGCAACTTCTGCTAATAGTAAACAAATTAAAGAATCAGGAGAAGTTCCAGCACCCACGCTGCAGAAGGAAAGTACTGGAATTAATCAGATGCCTAATCGTAGTCCACCTAAGCCATCGAGTCAGGAGTCGGGACAACAGCAGGGCTCCCTGGGTGGTGTTTATAAATCTGTTGTACATGCTCTTTCGAAGCCGAAGGCAAATGTTTCCCCACAGAGGCAGAGCAGAGTGCCAGCAGAGGCTCCACTGAGGGATCTGTACAGTCATGTAATGGGCTATTTTGGAAAGAAAGCTGCAGGTGAGCACTAACAGCGTACAGAGCACAAAAGGAGAAAGGCAGCACCAGTTTGGCTTAATGCACCTGAAGCAAGCTCTTATAAAGCAATCAACCGGCTTTGGGATGATCAGTGCTTTTCCTGTTTGGTTTTGCATGCGCATATGGCCAGCTGAATTTTTTTTTCCCAAGCATAAGTTACATTTATAAACTTTAAATCACTAATTATTCTTTTAAAAACCGTTAATGAACCACTTTGCTGCTGAACAACTAAAATAGGGAAGAGGAAGAGACAGTAAATAATCCACCAAGGGATCCTGTCCATACCAGACTTTTCCTGGCAGACTTACAATCTAATTTGTATGTGTAATTGACATATATATGCTTTCTGGTAGAAAAAGTAGTTCTGGTATCACAAGTATATCTTCCTACTTATCAACTGTTACAGTTGAGCCAGTTACAGATTCAATTAATTTTTCATCTTCCTCCTCCTGTAAACATAAAAAAAAAGAAAGAAAATTGAAGAAGATATCAAAATTTCATATTTGGATTATTTCATTATAACAGACAGGTTTCAATTTTGTCATTTTTATTTGAGCTATTTCAAAACATGCTTTAGTGCTTTCTCTGTGCATTCACTTAGAATGGATGCACTGTTTTTGTAGCAACATCTGTCATTGCTTTTGTTTTCCTGGGATCATGGAAGTGCATAAAGGTACCATGATAGTTCTTCTTGAGCTAACTATGAGGCCTCTATGTGCTAATTGAAGTGGGTGAGTCTGGCTGTCATTCTAATATCACCATCTTATTTGACGTTTTAAGTAACCTCTAAAGAACAGTAAATTAACTTTCAGCAGTGAGGTAGGTTTTTTTGCATTTTTTCCCCCCATTGTATGCTGGCATGTTTAACAGAATGTTATGTAATGCATCCTGCATTGAGATGTTAATGCCATCTGAGGGCAGCCTTTGTAAGCATATCACAATGGATTGGGGTAATACTGTGTACAAATTCTTTCAGACTGACTTATTTAATTATGATATTTATTACAGTCTCTCTGGGGAAAATGTGTAGTTTGGAAATTAAACATACTCAGATATATTTTGAAATTAGCACCTCAAGATTTTAATATCAAGATCATATTATAGTTCGGATTAGTACTTTGAAGAGGAAACTCTTTATCAATAAAGATAAAATAAGGGGGAAATTAGAAACTTCAAGATTAAAATACCAAAAAGTAACAATTTAAAACAGTGTAATTTTGTACAATATATATTATCAATCATTGACCATTTTAAAAGTCTCGTATTCATTTTTATCATGTCATTTTTCATTGTGTACCATTTTATTTCAGCATACTCTGTGTATACAGTACTGCAGTGAAACATAAATCAGTGATACCTTCTGTGTCTACATTTCTGATTAGCACACATATACATAGTTGCAGTGGGTATTACACAATTGGTGATATGGAGGAATGAAGAATGTATGCTTAAAGCAAGCATTAACAACTTTAAGTAGTGCTTATCTGTAAGCTTTCTTGCTCTTTTCAGGGTCACACTGGAAATTGACTAACACTTGCTCAGTGGTGATGGTGGGATGGAGTGGTTTAAGGGGTAGGATAGATGTACTAATTCCTAAAACTTTATTTAGGAGAGAAGATATCTTTAACTGCATGTCTGGCAATCTTTTTTTTTTTTTTTTGCATTGGCTAGATTATTTCAATACATATACAATAGTTGTTGTTGAAAGTGTGCTTTACTATATTCAATCATTCATTTGCTTTTAGCCAATAGAGAGGATATGAGCCAAAAGCAGAACCCTCTTGGTAGTGATAATGGCAGTAGTAATACAAATATTCCTGACCTCATGGATGAGTTCATAGCTGAAAGACTACGCAGTGGCAGCACTTTGGTAAGTTTTTGCCATTTTTTTTAGGTTAAAATACATGGTGGTGGTGGTGGTGGTGATAATTTTTGATGATTAAATTACAGCAAGGGTATGCGGATGTTAATTGTAAGTAATGAGGTTACATCCTTGAGGAGAAGGATTCTGCTCTCCCTTCTACTGAATTCAAAATAGATACTGTCTTTCCATCACTTCTAGAATTCTTCCAAGCTCCTCCAGTTTTCAGATTTACTGAGTTGAGAATGAAGTAGAGAGGGTTTATTTCCTCAACTGTAGATTTTAGGATTCAGGATTGGATTCTCCTATAAGCATACATGACAATGACCAGAGCAGAAAGTATGAAAAATAGAGATCTCTAGAAAGTGGAAAAAAGCAGTTTACACAAAATCAGTGTCCTTGGTGCCATTGAGAAGTAGAGACAAACATATTGCTGAGGATTCTTTGTCATCTTTCTTTGGTTTTCTTCACTATTTTGCCTAGTACAGAGCAATTTCTAAGAGATTCCTATCTGTTCCTCTGTCTGACCATCTTTCTCATCTGTTAATGTGTACTTGTCCACTGTTCTGTTTGTTGCATCTTTCTTCTCTTTCCATTTTATTAACATTGGACAGGAGGTATTCCTCTTGTGTTTGCATATAACAGACCTTAATTCTTTATTTTTCCTCTGTTATGGCGGGAAAAATACATACATGTCTGCAAAATGAAAGAAGAAGTGTGATTGTTTGTGTGCTTCTCATTTGTTTCTCATGAGGAAATAATTTTGCTGCAGCCATTCACTAAAAAAATTCAGCCCACAGCAAGGAAAGACTTGTTTATTAGCCAGTAGAACACCTTTGTGCCTTTCTCTGAGCTGAATGGATTCACAAGGTATACAGTTGCAATGGTAACATTATTGTATGCCTTGCTCAACTTAATTAAGTAGATTTGGCAAAAACTAGCTTCACTGCCCTCAGCTTCACAAAGACTTGAAAATTTATATCAGGTCCAGCAGGAAGGGCTTTCTTTTCTCTTTATCCATCCTACTCCAAAATTCAGTCTTTATTGAACTCTCCCAAATAAAAGGAAGAAACTTCAGCTGAACAAGAAGGATGCAGGCTAGACATCTTTGACTACCAGTTCTTTTCCCCAGCCCTCTTAGCCATTTGAGTTGCCAACACGTAGCTCTGCATGTCAGCGTATCAGCAGTTGCTTTGGAAGGAAATAGTTCCATTCATTCCATGTCTTCCGGTTGACTGGAAGAATAGTGCCATGCTCTTCCAATAGGAGGCCCCATTGGCTTGCAGGCCAGCAGATTATTTACATGAACCATGAAGCTGACTGTGTAGCAAAGACTGTGGAGGGGGTATAGCCCTCTGAAAATATGCTTGACTTTGTTCTGCAGGTATTTCTGAGGATGCGAGGAGTTACATCAAAGATGAAATAGTTACTAAAGAATTGGTTGGTACCTAGTCAACAAAATTATTCACTAATCCTACAGAGTGAAGAGGCTTCTTATGTGCCTGGCTCACCTCTATCCACCTGTTACATCTCCTATCACTCCATGGCCGTTATTTTTGATTCTCTCTTAGATGATGAATAAATCTTTCTAACCCTTTCCTTCTGGTGATTAACATATTCTCACCCTGAAAGTGATCACTGTGGTTATCATTTCTGCCTGCAGGGCCAATGTGCCTGTGACATGGCAGTCTGATGAACTTTTCCTTCGCTATGGTCCTTCATTCTGATAGTCCTTCCTAAAGTAGTGTCACAGTTGCATCTCAATCAACACATAGTCTTACCTCTGTTTTTCCCCAACCACGCTCATGCCTTGAGAAATGACTTCACACATTAGATGTTCAATGAGCTCTCTTCTTGTACCTCCAATGAACAGCTCCCTTTTGTCAATCTAGTGGACTGTTAATCTGTTACGGAGGTTCCCAGAACAGATCACCATGCTTCTTCCCAAAGACTCTCTAAACAGATGATGTGAGCAATTCACCACTTGCTTGCCAAGAATTTTTTTCCACCTGGCATCAGACCACATTCCACGGTTTTTGCATCTGCAGCAATTCTCTTATGCGCTTTTGTATCAGAACTTTGCAAGCAGCCACTTGGTGTCAGCCCTCAATATCCATAAGGCATTACTGTTTAGACGTTAGAGTAGCCTTTCTCAATCTTTTAGCCATTGAAATAATTTTCAGGTCTTATGGAACGGATGCGTGAAAATTACAAGTCCCAGGGAATCCCTGCATTAAAAAAATGTATCTATTCCTCAAGAAATACTTAATTTTTTAAAAAAATCATAATCTCTTGCAAAACCTCTATAGTTGAGAAACTCTACTGTAGAGCCAGAGTCATGCTGTGTTACAGTCTTTATTTTTGTGAACTGACCTACCTCCAGTGGTAAACTTTTCAGTCACACCATTTGTGTGAGGCACAGAACCACAATAAAGAGAATATGTTGCTTACCTATAACTGTGATTCTTTAACTGGTCATCTGTGCCCTCACACAACCCACCCACCTCCCCCTTTTCAGGTTCCAGTATCTTGTTCTTCCAGTGGACTTGACACTGAGGATAGAGTAGCCTGGCAGGCTGGAGCATGCAGCGTTGTAGGGATGAGATGGGGTTCCTGCCAAAACTACTGAGCTCTGGAATTTTCTGAATACACAGAGGGCACAAAAGACCACTCGAAGAACCACAGTTATAGGTAAGCAACTTGTTCATCATGATTTGGCCGCAACACCAAAAATTCGTTTCTTTGTCTGTTGGCACCGACGTGCATCAGTACAGAGTTGTACCATACAGAGTCTCTACACCTCCAAAGGTGTGCACAATATGCATGGGTGTGCTGATTTTCTTCCTTTGCAGTCAGGTGGTACAGATATTCCCTTACTCAAATGATTACCTGTTGATGGCATTTGCACAAGGAGAACTGTACTGTGATCTCCATTGGAATGTGATATTACTGCATGATTTGGACCTTTGGGTCAGCTTTAAGAAATCTGTTCTAAACCTGATTTGACTAATATTTCTCATAGAAGCATTACTGGATTTGGTACAGGTGAGGGCCTTTCTCCTCAGCACTGTGAGGAAAAGTTGAGGCTCTGGGCCCTTGGAGTGGCCTCAAAACTGTATCATTCAGTTGTCCTGATATAATGCCTGTTAGTACTTATAGTTGCAACAAGAGCAGTTACTTATAGGCAGTGGCTTACATTCAGTTCTCTGCACTATTGTTTTTTTTTTTATTTTTCAGCATTTCAACCCCAATTGTAATCTGCAACAGAAAATACTGTATGCACTACAGTCTACTGTGGTAGATGCAACATTACAAACTGCTCATGGGCATGCCATTTCAGCTTCCAGATCCATTCTGAGTAGTCACTGGAAATGCTTCTCCATTTGGATGTGGAGCTCACTGTGGGAAGCAGATAGCTCAGGACAGCTGCCAAAACCAGATGCACATCTGTGTGCTTGAACTGCTGGAAATCATAAAGATGCTGCATATATTTGAGACAGAGCTTCTATGTGCAGTGTGATTCAGGTTACATCAGATAGCAACGTAACAGTTTTTTGTTTGAACAAGCAGGGAGTCGTTTTAGATCAGGGGTGAGGAAAGTGGCCTGCAGGCCACATATAACACCCACAGGCCTTCTTTGTGGTTCTCAAGGCTTCCTAGTGGTAAAAAAAAATACAAAAAACAAAATTGCTCCAAAATGCCCCCACTAAATGTTGTGTAGAACAATTCTGCCATCTTTGGAATTGCTCTGGGCCCCTAAGGATTTGAAAACCTTTTTTGCAAAGTTTTTCAAAAAATTATTTTACCCCCAGATACCTCCAGATATTCTCTAGCAGGCATGGTGTGCCTTTCCACCACATTTTACATTCTCTCAGTCTCAGGAGACCTTTTTTGAAACAGAACAGAAATCACACAAAGTGATTTCTGCTCACTTCCTGTTATTAAAAAAGGCCTTTCCTACACACCTCTGGAAGTCTTCTAAAGGGAATGCTTGTGGCTTCTCCAACTCCCAGACCTTCTGTCCCACACCAGAGGTCAAGTACATCATCAAGTACATCAAGCCACTCCAATTGACAACATGGAGAATCTGGCTACATTGACTCCAGAGTTACATGAGTTTCTTCAGGCCTTCTGCTAGGAGATCTTATGATTAAAAAGGAGAGAGGTTTTTCAACTTTGCTTCTTCCAGGTCAGTGAAGGTGGTGCCCATTCAACATGACCTTGCTTTCTCTTCTTGGAAGCTGTACCTATCTGCTATAGTTGCCCAACAGCCTTTGGTTTGATCTCAAAAAAACAGTTGGAGTAAGCAACCTGTTCTTTCACACAAATAGGCCTCTCTTTCACTTGGACTTGATATTTGCACTCAGGTGATGCCCACAGGTTCATTAGCTCCCAGTCACCAATTGAGAACCTACACTGGGATATATTTATGTTCCACTAAAAGGATCTTGGCCATTGTCTCCAGGCATCTAGAAGAGAAGGATGTATTTCTAGGATCAGTAGGAAAATAGAGGCAGGAATTGAAAGATCATGCGAGATGTAGCTCTTAGAGCTGTGTCATTTGCTTCGTTCTTCAGGATGATTTCATTTCTCTAGAATGATATTTTAATACTGAAAATCTTGATTTTGTTTCTTTGTGTAAGGGGCTGATGAAAGTCTGGTGGGCACAGCAATTATGCTAGATGTAACAAAAGGTTTGTTAATATTCTTAGCTTAACCCAAGGCAGTTACAACTGTGGCCCTTAGATCCCTCTTTCTAAGGTGTTGAGAAACAAACCCAAGGCCCAGAGCAAATTTGGCCTAGATCCCTTTAAAGGCAGGGGGATCACCTAGGGGAAGAGAGGCAGCATGGTGTAGTGATTTGAGCATTGGACTACATCCCTGCGGACCAAGGATCAGTGGGTGACCTTCAGCTCACACATTCTCATCCCCAGAAAACCCTGTGTTAAGTTCTAATTAGGGTCACCATAAGTTGAAAAGGACTTGAAGGCACCCAACAAACACATTTGGAAGGATATTACATTAGAGAAACTATGTCAGTTTCTGCAGAAAACAAACGGAGGCGGGGTGGAGACTTACAAGCCCAAATTTTCTTCCTTTCATCTGTCCAAGGGTTTAGATTGTCTAGACCATATACACCTCAATCAAATAGATGTAGATTCCTGTCTGAACCTTCCAGAATTGCCCAAAATCAGTTTTTCAGGGGTGAGGAGACACAATAACCAGACTGATGATTTGATTGCTGTGTGGTAGAAAGGTAATACCTATTGTTTAATCATGTTTGAAGCATAACAGCAACAGGGCAGTGGTGATTCAGGCGGGCACTCATTTATTTGTTTGTTTGTTTAAATGTTTATATATCAACCCTTTATCCAAAGATCTCAGGACAATGTACAATAAAGGCAAACTAACAGATTTAAAACAACATGAATAATTCAAATGTTTTAAAAGCTAAAAATATATAAACAGTCAACAGATTAAAATACAGATGAAAGGAGTGAACTAATTTAAACTGAACTAAAAGCATGTAAAGAAATAATTATTATTTTGCCTTCTTTTTGTCCCATACCAACTCAACCTACATTAAAAATATAGCATAGTTTAAATGTGAAATGAGTTTTAACAGTTTAGATTCCTCAGATGAAGAAGTTAAGGAGAACAGATGTTTATTTGTGTCCTTTGCTCTTACTTTTTTGGGGTTGTATGTGCCTAAATTGATGTTGGTGCACTGGACCAAAGCCTGTGCCTCTGTTTCTTTTAATTTGACAAAAATTCCGTGATCTGTTGATTTAACAGCTCATTCTACATACACAGTGGCTATTCTAGTAACCTTTTAAGCAAATGTTTCATTGCAGCTTCTATTTGAATTATTTGTTCCACCAAAATACTACAAAGTAAAGAAATATAAATCAGTTGAAGCTGTCTTTGAAAGGAGACGACTTCAGTATACTTTGTAGTAGCAACCATTTCTACATGTAAGGCTTCTCGATTTTGGTATGCCCATCTGGTAATGATTGCTTCTCTGCATTTTCCACAAAGTGGAACATGGGTTACATACCAGAAATGTCCATTTTTCTAAGATTCAGAGAAGCAACCCACACTCACCCATATTGGTTGCTCCTGATGTTATTGTTTGATTGAGTGATCAGGCTTTCTCTGTAGGCTTGCTTTCTGCTCTCTCTCTTTCTCTCTCTGCTTGTATGTGTGTAATTTGCCATGTATTTGTCTATGATCCTTCTAGGTTTTTGATCTTTGCTTGGTTGCATAAAAAGAAGGAAGAAAGGCAAAAGGAGTCATCAGCATAAGTTTTAAGATAGAATGGGCATAATTATTGTTTAATTATTAAAATGTATGTACATATTCTACATTTCTGTCACAGTTGAAATTCCAGTTTTGTGTTGTTATCGACATTTGACTTTAGAGTGAACTATAAAAGCACTTATTTTTCTGGATATTTGTTTATTTAAATAGTTCTACCCTGCCCTATATAAAAAAGATCTCAGGGCAGCTGATAAGTAAAATTAAAAACAAAAAGAATAAAATAATTGAAAAATTTAAATAGCCTAAAACATAATTAATATAATTATTTAAAATGGATTTTAAAAAATATTTATAAAATAAGCAGTTTTATTTAAATCCTTTAAATGTGCAACTCTTGGAAGCGTATCCTCCTCATGTGCACTTAAAACATTGCAATTCAGTATTAGTGCATACATACATTCCTGCTTTGTACAGCTTTGTACAGCCCTGGGCTAGCATGCTTAAATGATTATGACAAAAAGCCATAAAGCGTTGCCTTCAAACCTAATTCAATATGAGGAAGAAAAAAAACAGCAGATTAAACTGGGTGAAATAATACAGTACATTGATTTAAAAAGAATATTTGCAGAAATAATATTTTAGGCAAATTAAATTCGAAATAAAATTGTAATTGTTAGATCATTTAGTTTTCTGCAGCCTGTTTCTTTGAAATACAAATAGCTTTTCTGACTGTAATTTTTTTTTTAATTATTGGAAATATTTCCTCAACCAGAACGTGACAAGACGAGGGAGTAGCCCAGGAAGTCTAGAAGTTCCAAAAGATCTTCCCGATATACTGAATAAGCAAAGCCAAATGCGCCCTGTGGATGACCCAGGTGTGCCTTCTGAGTGGACTTCTCCGGCCAGTGCAGGCAGCAGTGATCTTGTCAGTTCTGACAGTCATTCTGACTCCTTCAGCGCATTCCAGTATGATGGCCACAAATTTGAAAGCAAGTATTTCCCCAGTTAAGACCTTCATAGAACCATAATATATGCTGCATATTTATTTTTTTAATAAAAAAAAGTTTTACACAAACTTGAGAAGATTTAGAGCTGTAGCTGTAGAGCTGTCTCGCTCTCTGCTATTGGAAAGCTGTTTGATCCAGCAGAAGATAATCACAGGAATATGGAGTGAGGTGATTTTCAGATGCTCTTCTCTCCCTACGGACCACCCACCACTATTACAAAGTCTCTCAAACCCCAGCAGCAGATTGGGGGATGCAGGGGGCAGCAGAGTGCAGGAATTATTAGTACTAATGTTCTATCTCCTTCTTCTGCTGACATGAGCCCTCCCTGGATCAAAAAGCCTTCCATCAGTGGAGGCACACCACTGGATGCAACCCTTAATGTGAACAGGTTTCATTAATACATTAACGAACTGATCTGGAACACATAATGCATGTGGGGGTTGCAAGTGTATTTGGCTCTAAGTATATTTAGCTGAACAAGTATGTGCGTTTAGATGTAAATAAAGTGCACACAACTAAACAGTGCAGTCAAGAAAGTAGGGGAAGGTATGCACATATGTCTGTATCTCATCCCAAGAGATTATGTCCCTGCATATGTCATCAATATTACAGATACGTCCCTTGTGCTGTCTTGCCTTACAGCAATATGGGTTCATTTGGAAGAATTCTTTCATTTAGTTCAGGGAACCCAGCACTTCAGAATGACCTTTGACTGTGGGAAAGCATTCTAGTCTGCTAATCTCACATGTCTAAGCAATCTCACTTGCTTTGGCTTAGTTCTCTAAGACAAGTTCCATTCCAGCCCCTCCAGTAGCTTGAGATAGTTTTGCTGGAATTTGCATTAAATGCAGAATGAAAGGTAGCAAACATGCTCTATCTCTGGAAGTTCTGTGTTTCTGAAATATTTCTGAACTTTGATTTTAATCTGTGCAGTGGGCCTTACTGCTTTTGTGTGTATGTGTTTTTAAAACTTCTGCAGATTTCAGCTTATGTCCTGAAGGTGGCACAACGTCTACAGAATCTGATGCAGGTTTGGGACCTCAGCAAAGTGCCGAAGAGCAAGAAGTGGCTAGTCTAACTACACTCCATATTGATTCTGAGACTAGCAGTCTCAATCAACAACCTCTGTCTGCTGAAGCAGCAACTATTACAGGTGAAACCGAGTAGAGACAGCACTCACACAGAAGAATCTGACATCTCTCCTAGTTTATATGTAATTCAGCCACTTTCCAGAAAGTTAATCATGCTAGTTCATTACAGTGGAACAAAAATTACTGTGTTATCTTAAAGACTAATAACCTTATGGTGTACATATAATATATTGAGGGTGCCAGCTCCTTAGTGGCCCACCTTAGGTTAAGTTAATTAGGCTCACCAACAATGCTGCAAAGTAGAACTGCCCCCGCCCCTTCGGTTAACTCATACTGAGCCAGGAAAGTCCAGATCTTCTGGTACATTTTTGAAGTTTCTTCAAAACCTACGCACTGTTCCTCACTATCGCAAACCAAAATAATATTTGAGAAGCCAGTAATCAAGTAGTAGATGCTGGAATCAGAACTGTGCTCTTCCTATTATTGTGCACACACTTACACATAAAATACATGATACGGAGGTAGAGATGTAAAAGTCTGGAAAAAAAATCCAGAAAATGTTGAGAAAACCTAGTTTTTTTCTTAATTTTTTTTCTCAAAGCTTCTTTTTCTCCAGAAAAAAAAAGTAGAAAAAAATGGAAATGGAAAAAAATGAAATAAAGATTAGAATATTTTCTTTCACAATGATGGATAAAAGGTTTAAGATAAGGTGTTTAAATATTTATTCCCCCAAAATCATTTTAAAAACGATATAAAAGAAAGGCTTTTATGTAAGACAGTGTACAGTATCTGCTCTTGGTAGTCTTTTCTTAAACCTTTTGACTGGAATGAGTATTTTATGAGTGCTTGACACTATGGAAAACTAACAAAATCATTTCCTCAGTTTAAATAACATTGATGGTTTCTTCTGTTTTTACTGTGGGATTTTTGCTTGCTCCAAATACAAGTGACAAAACCAAAGAAGTTACTTACAGTTCAGGTCCTTGTAGCTTTGTAACAAAAATAAGTGTTTTAAAAATGGAATTTCATTTTTTAACTATGGTATGAACTATATTTTTAAACATATGAATCATGATAATATTATGCCAAACAAAATTGTGTAATATGCTATATGTTCCTAATGTAACAAAATGATTTTCAATCAGTAAAGGATGCTTTTGTCCCTTTTTCCCCAATTTTTCCAAAAATTTCATTTTTTTCCAGAAAAAAATGGGGAAATCTGTTTTCTCCATGGCTTCAACATTTTGAGAAATTTTAAATCACTGTATGGAGGGGCATTTATTTAGAAGCTGGAGAAATAAAATTATACAAACAAAGCAGTTAGAAAAACAGAGAAGTTTTCAGGGATATGTGCAATACAAAAAATAAGAAAACAACATATCTTAGCTGTCATATAACAAGTATATAAGTGTAGACCTTCTGGCAAAAGAAGACCAAATGTATTAGTGGAAACAAAATGAGAAATTCAGGAAGAGGAACGAACAAAGAATCCATATTTAGTTTTATAGGAAAAAGTGACTATTGGTAAGGCAAATTCAGTTAGCCAATTAGGACTACTATAGTCTTGAATATTTTAGGATTTTAATCTCCGAATGAGTTCTTTCCAGAAGTAAATATATGTAGGATTATTGTTTAGTTCATTAGTTATCATTTTATTTATTTATTGTATTCATATGCTGCCTTTCTCCCAAAGTGGTACCTAAAGCAGCTTCCAAAAAAAAATTAAAAATGTTTACAATATAAAAACAGTTTAAAGTCATTATAAAAACAAACAAGACTTTCAAAAAATAAATAAAACATCATAATATCACCTGCTTATACATTGAAAGCCTGCTTGAATAGGACTGTGTCTGTCAGCAAGCAAAAGGAAAACAGTAAGGGGTCAGCCTAGCCTCCCATGGAAGGGAATTCCTGAAGATGAGAGCAGCCACTGAGAAGGCTTTCTCCTGTGTCCTCACCAAGCAAGCAACAGATGGCTGAGGGACCAAGAAAGCCTTCTGCTAGAATTGCTTTCAGTATGTTTTATTTCAAAGTAAATGTTCATAGTATTCACAGTCTTAACTGTCTAGCTTACCAGTGGTTAATCACTAATTTTGTACCCCTTCACATCTTCACGTTTTTGTCTCATGAATATTTTTAAAAGAAACAGGCTTTAAAGGCCATGGAAATAAGAAGAAAGGAGCTCTCTGAAGATTTTTGCATAAAATTCTTTCTTTCTGCTGTAAGCCAAGACTAAATGAGAGGAGTCTCTTTCTCACACGCACGCGTGCTCACTCACTCTCATTCTCTCACTCTCTCACACACACACACCTTATCCCCTATATAAGTTGTTATTTTGCCTGAAACAAATCCTCTTGTGTTCCTCTGTGCTTCAGAGTGGACATGTGAAGGTGGGAAGAGAGAGAGATCTTCCCACTATTACATTCTTTCAGATTGGGTGGGGGAAGGAATTTGCCAGAGTAGGAGAAGAATCTTCTTCAAAATCATGGAAAATGATTCCATTCCAGATAATTCCAGATAATTCCATTCCAGAAAAACCATTCCAGATAATTGTTTTGAAGTGTTTCAGCATTATGTTACTTGCAAATCAGTGCACTTTTTATTCTGATAGATGAAATTTCATTGCAGGTTCTGAAAGTGCTTCGCCAGTCCAATCTGCCCTTGGATCACGGTCCCAAACTCCATCACCTGCTACTCTGAGTGCAGACCACAATGAACAGAAAGACCTACAGCTGGATGAGAAGCTCCACCACTCTGTTTTACAGACACCAGATGATCTAGGCAATAACTTAGATAGCAAAAATACTTTTTCTTTCATTTTCTGTGCAGGGCTTAGTATTTTCAATATTGAGTAGCTTCAGAGAGGGCTATTTGGAATCCTTTTACCAGTTTTTAAAAGTTGCTGTCCGTTACTCTAAATTGTCTTGTGGAATGTAAATACATGTTTTAAGGACATGAATAATTCAGACAGGCACATACCCTGTTCACTTGTTCAAAAAGCTGAGAAAACATGACACAGTTTAGATTGAAGAATGGGATCATATCTTGTGTGCTGCAGCTGCCTGCCATGTTTTTTGAATTAGCATGTTATTAATACATACATGTATATTCTCTAATGCACACATCCAGAAAGTTCATTTACCAGTGTACAGTCATGGTGTGAAGAGTACATATATTCAGTTTGTGTGTGAACCACAGCTTGGAAGAATTACTTTCCGAATAGTACAGAGGAGCACATCAACAAGAATCCAAGATCTCATAATTCCCACTTTTGATTGGCATAAGGCTGATACCACATGTGCTTCTGGATTGCTCCTCTGCACCTCCGCAGAATGACCCTTCATGCCAAGAACTAATACTTGATGTTGGAGACAACTGCAGTTAGGGGATTCTTGGGACTGTAGTGTGACTTTTCCAGGCTTTGGCATGAGTTCCATTCAGGTGGTTAAAATGAGAATATAGAATGGGGAGCAGTGCTACATGCATTTGCCCCAGCATCGCTGTGCCTGTGGGAAGAAGCTTTGAGCAAAGATCTGAAGAAGATTCTGAACATTTTTAGAACATGCTTAGAATCTTCCTATAGTTCTTCATGCTAAATGCACAAAGGTTAATTAAAAAAAAAAAGGAACTAGCATATCCAGGATATTGGAACTAGGACTTGCATTTACCCTCTGGTTCCTTCTCATTTTAAGTCCACACACTTTCTGAGGAACACCTGAATAGGAATATAAAGGATTCTGTGTATATACTTACCTCTGCACAATTACATTAAATTTAAGAAACAAAGAGCAGGGTAGGAGGATCCTAGTCCATTCCTGTTATTCACTGAATTGAGTTTTATCTTAGTTATTAAATATGTAAATTGGACCAGAGAATCTTTATTGATGAACAGTGGTGATTCTAACACATTTGCTGCTTCTTTTATAAACTGTCGTTGGCTTTTGCCTAGAGGCCAAAAAAAAAATAAATTGATGTTACTGTCCAAATAAATAAGTATTCAGGAACTCTCAACCAAAAATTACAGCTTGAAAATGATGGTAATTACTTTTCCTCTCCTTATGGGAATATTTTACAATAAGCAGTTTACACTTAACACCCACACTAGTATTTTTGACTAATCTCTTCATTTACAACAGTTTGCAAATATCTTCTTTTGCAACAGAACCTTTTCTTCTTTCTCCTCCTGAACCTGGAAAAATAGTGGGCTGATTGTATGTTTTTCTCCTGTTACAGAAACTAGTGACTTTCCATCTGAATGTTGTAGTGTGATGGCCGGAGGAACCTTGACAGGATGGCATGCAGATGTAGCTACTGTAATGTGGAGACGAATGCTAGGAATTTTAGGGGATGTCAATTCCATTATGGACCCTGAAATACATGCTCAAGTTTTTGATTACCTTTGTGAACTCTGGCAGAATCTTGCTAAGGTATTTGGAGAATTTAATGTTTCCATTAATTCAGTCTGGAAAGTCTTTATTTTTGAGGTAGAATTGAAACTGCATTCATTTGGATTGCCTTTGTGTTTTGAAATTATTACAGATAAGAGATAACCTTGGCATTTCAACTGATAACATGACGTCACCTTCTCCACCAGTTTTAATACCTCCTTTGAGAATTCTAACTCCCTGGCTTTTCAAGGTAAATTATGGATGATCCTGTTAAAAAAAAGAGTAATTGTATAAACTGACTGAAAGGAAGTGTCAGTTAAGGACATTGCTAATATTCTGTTTTGTTTTGTTTTTAAATATTAGGCAACCATGTTGAGTGATAAGTACAAGCAAGGCAAATTGCATGCTTATAAACTGATTTGTAATACAATGAAGCGAAGACAAGATGTTTCCCCGAACAGAGACTTCTTAACGCATTTCTATAATATAATGCACTGTGGGCTGCTCCATGGTGACCAGGTAAGACATTTTCCTTCCCCCTTCCCATTTTAATTACTTTTATTGTAGTACATATTGTAAACATGTATTTCGGGATTGTCTAGCCCTATTTTGGGTTCAATAATAAATGGTATTGTTTTAAACTGCTGGTTTTTAGTCTTTCTACCCTTTGGGAGCCTCTTGTATACCCATGTCTTTACCAGAGAATTGGGAGTTTCCAGAACACAGTTTGGAAACCATTTGTTTCAGAATGGTTCTTTATTGAGGCTTAGCTATTGCAAGCAGTAGGTGAAGTGGTAAATCCCTGTTTGATGTGTGCTATTTTGGTTTGCATGTGGGGACTCCATATCAAATAAAATTTGAAAAATTCCTATATATTAAAACTAGATATCAGCTATTCTAAACTGTTTCTTTCTCTGAGACTTCATTTCCAATGTGACAATTTTTAAAAACAGAGAACTTCATTCAGTTATATGGGCTGCACTTACTGTCTAAAGTAGTACAGTCCATATTCGGATTTACTGCCTCATCTGTCTGCGAGAGCTATCCAGAATTCTATGTTTATAATTCATAATTACACATTATATGTGGCAAGTTTTGTCTCGTGTGCAGTTTCTACTCCTAGAAAAACAATCTAATTACCAATTTATAACAGTTCTGGTAAAGCAATGCCTTTTTCAGCCTAATTACCAAGAATCTGTCATCCTGCTGAATAAGATAACTTCCCAGAAATCTACAAGTCATTGGCAAATAATGAGACTCTAGTGCCAGTAATCCTATTCAGATTTCATCTTCTCTTAGAGAATTAGAAGAGATTTACATTTCAGAAGAAAGTGTACCTCTATAGTTTTATTTGTGCTACAGTTGATTTCTTTTGTCTAACTAAATATTTAACATCTGCAAGTCACATTGTTTCCTGTTCATATATTTCAGGTAATTCATATCTGTGGATATGTTTTAGAATTATTTTTTTTCAGGATAATTGAAGATTATCCCATGCACAGGAATCCTACATTCCTATTAGAGCCTACTCTTTTTGATAGTGACTAGAAGCTAGTGAAGGAAATATTCTCTAGCAGGTGCAGATGAGCAGTCCATCTAGACTAATGTCAGTATAATCCAAGGATGAAGAAATGTTAGTGGCCCAAACCCAAAGAAGGTTTGCTTTGAACTTCAGAAGATGACTTTTCAAAATAAGTCAGTAGAGGATAATGAACTACAATTTTGTTGGTGACTACAGTCAGAACAGAATGAGAACTTAAATGATCACCATTAGAGGCCAATATCAAGGAGTCTAAGTTGCAACCTCATATTAAGATAAACATAGGAATTCTGACAATAATTTAGTTATCATTGGAAAAAATTGTCCAGAATTCATTCCTGGTTACACCTGTCACTATATTGTTTACATATTTGCATAAGGAAATATACGATATGCCCTTAACACATGCAGAACTCTTATTTGCCCTCAATGTGGCCAGCCAACTGAGAGACCAGTTAGCATATGGGTACAGCTCCATTTCCCTCCAACCAGAACTGCAGCTAGAAGGGCCATTTGAACCTTGTTGCTGTCTCCTGGTCAATATTATACAGAATCCTGGCTGCTGTATTAATGGAATTTATATGCATTTAATGTTCTGGTAAGTGTTGTTACCAAAATTGAACCACTGACTTTTCTGATTTAGTCCCATCTGTGACTGGAGTTTGTTCTGTTTTACTTACCAAAATCCCAGTGTATCATTGTTATTCTGTGCCCTAACCTTATAAATAAGAGAACTGAGCTCCTATTCCTTTAACAGGTGTGTGGAAGAGGGAATTTCAGGAGCTGGAGCCTGTTGAAATCTCTTCTTTCATACAGCCATAGGAGCCTCTCCTCTTTTTCCTGCAGCCTTGCTTAATCTTCATATTAAATTGTCGGAGTCTTGGGCCAAAAAATCTACAACATGGAAAGCAACGTGGAACTTGGAACACAGCATTCCTTACATGATAGGGAACCATGTAATATGGTGGGAAGAGTCATTTAAATTTAGAAACCGAAAGTCTGATATGCCCTGAATTATTTGGGATATACATTCCTTACAGTCTGAAATACTACTAGTCTCTTGGGGCAGTTATTTTTGGAAAGAGCCATCATGATAGAAAAGAACCTAAGGAAGTCTTAGGCAGGTATGCTCCTGGCTTCTTTCTAGTATTTTGGCAAGGCCACAAAATGTTTGGACTAGTTTGTAATATAAGCTTCATAGAAGCATAAACAGAAGCCCAAAGAGCCAAAATGAAAAGGAATTTGAATATGATGTAAATGTGTGTTAAATATAAATCTGTGTTTTATAATGTTGTTAAGAATACAAGAACATGCAACAATTAATGGATTTCTGCTGTGATTCCATTTTAATACAAAATATTTTTCAAGGACGAAAATAGTACAGCTACAGCAATACTTTAATTTTGAGTGTAGAAGATTTCATTCTTTTTAGAAAATCATTAGTGGGCCAAAAATTATAAAGTAAAAAGGGGAGAGAGTTCTTTCAAACTGTTTAAAAATCTGGTTGATTGGTTAGTTGTTTGACTGGTTGGTTTTTATATCCCACAGCTTAGCACAAGGTTAAAGCAAGATACAGTAAAATCCTTATGAAAATTAAATTTGCTATAATTAAAAATACTAATATTTTAAGATCATATTTTTAAGAAATGGCATTGTTAAAAAAATAATACAGATAAAATTGCAGAATGAACCAAATGCATGTATGAGTAATTAAAAAAAAATCTTGGCAGGAAAAGGAGACCAGTGAGGGGGCTTGGGGGCAGCTGCCAAGAAGGCCTTCTCACATTTCCTCACGAGATGGGCTTGTGTCAGTGGTGGGACCACATTTAGTTAGAATCAGTAAAAAATTACTACATCTATGAAGACACTGTGCCAGTAAGGCTGGGGTGGGCACGTGGAATGAAAAAATGTGGCATAGCAAACTCACTCTACCTTAGCATTTTTTTTCTTTTTTCCCTTTTTTTTTTTTAATACTTTGGTATAATAACATTAAGCAATAAGCTTTTACAGTATCTGGGATAAATGGATGATAGTATTGTTGTATCATCAAACCAAAAATATAGAAACTGATCAAAAAGGACTGAACTAGTACTTGGCGTAGGCTTCAGATGAGCCACAAGTAGATGATATATGTCATACATATGTAATAAAAACATTCCAAGTCAAGTCAAATTTTGTCCTTTTGGTCATTGTTTGTATTGGTGGAGAACTGGTATGACTGTTTAGCAGTGCAGTCCTGCAGATCTTGTTAAAAAAGCAAATTGCTTAGAGACTTTTGGGCTCTGTCTGATCTTGCAGTTGAGCACAACAGAGATGTTAAGTCTTTACTAAAGCAACTCCCACTGTGTTCTTTATATATTTATATATAAAATATATATAAGAATATATATATATATTATATATATTCTTTATATATTTGCAACCGTAATGGTACCACAAACATTGACCTTCATTGATCGATTCGCATTTTAGACAAATCTCTCAGAATTTTGCCACTTTGGGATAGTATATTCGCATAGAACTCAAAGAGCCCTTCTTTCCCCATCTTTTTCAGTTGAGAAGAGAAATAGAGTTGTTTATTCTGGAAAACATTAGAGGACTAAAATAATATCAGTGGATAAGGTTATAAACATTTTCTTTGGCTGTAGCAGGGAAAGGTTAAACAGCGTTGAAAATGTAAGCAAACTGTTTGTTAGTTACTGTATTTGCTGGCATATAAGACTCACTTTTTTCCCTGAAAAATACTGTTTGAAAATGGGGTGTGCCTTATATGCCAGCAAATAGTACTTGCCAGTGCATAAATGGGGTGCATCTTATACATGAGTGCATCTTATACACCAGCAAATACGGTATATGCTTCTTTGTCTCCAAGGATATTGTGAATACAATCATCAAGCACTGTTCGCCTCAGTTCTTTTCACTTGGTTTGCCTGGTGCTACTATGCTCATTATGGACTTCATTGTGGCAGCTGGCAGAGTGGCAGCATCATCTTTTCTCAATGTAAGTATTTTCAGCTATTGCTATTATTTTGTACAAAACATATAAACATACAAACAATCTGTCCTTGTTTAAATCTCTGAAATGTGATAATATGACTACAGTATTTATTTGTTAAGATCTCTCTTGTTAGGGAGTCTTTTGTCCTAAAATCAACTCAGCACATGGTGTATTAAATAAATATACAATATTATTATTAAAAACCTATGTATGATAGGTACAAATGGCTTATATCCTCACCGTTTACCTTGTTGACACATAGTCTTACAAGTTTGTATTTTTATATGTTTGTCTGACATAGTAGTATTGTTATTTATAGACAGTTATCAGAAATTCAGAGAAAAATATTAGAAAAAAAACCAGTACAATCCTAACTCAAAAGATAGGCTGGCTAGAGCAGATTAGAATGAGGCATAAGGCACTTATGCTGGCTAAGCTGCCCCTAAACCAACTGAACTCCCCTTAAGTCAGCATAACCCCCTTGTGCAAGCTGATCCTAGAGATCAACCAGCTGAGAGGTCGGCTGCTACAAGTATTGAGATCAACTGGCTAAACGGCCAATAATGAGGGAAAGAAGGGAGTGAGGTAGAGGAGGAACCTAATTATACCACATCTAAACCTTGCTCAGCCCAGAGACACAGCTCCTGTGCCAGCACAAAGTTAGGCTGAGGTTACATTGGCCTGAGTTATTTCCAATACATGGAAAACAATGAGTCCCAGTCTGTCAGCCAGAGAAACACCTGTTCTGAAAGTACCCAAGGTTTGGATTCAACACAGCTTTAGCTGGCCTAAAGTTGTCTCAGCTGGCTGTTGGCCCATTTGCACAGTAAGTCCCTATCCTGAGTATTTGGAGTCTAAATTTAAACAGTTTAAGAAGCAGGAGAAGGAAAGTTGAGGGTATAGGAATAAAGGGGGGGTATTAAAAGAGGTAAACATAAGGGTGAGAAAAAAGACATGCAGTTACTAGTATCTAAATTTTGTTTCATCTGATGATGGAGACTAAACTTTATTTATGAACTGTTCTTACTTTTATCTTTAACTTAGGCACCAAGAGTAGAAGCACAAGTTCTCTTAGGTTCCTTGGTTTGCTTTCCAAATTTATACTGTGAACTACCAGCTTTGCATCCAAACACTCCTGACATTGTTGTGTCTCAGTTTACAGAAGTTAAGGTGGGTTCTGCAGTGCTCTGTGTGATTTTTATTATTTTCATGGTTAAAGACATCTGTTCCATCTGAATTAGTTACTCATAACACATTCAAATTCATGGTGTATGCATGCCTGCCCAGAAATAAGTCCCACTGACAGGATTATGATGTAACAATAAATTATGGTTTATCATTATCTGAAAGGTGTTGCAGGTTTGGACCTAATAATTGAGTTTGTGTTTTTCCTTTCCTTTTCTTTTAGAAAGGGACATTATAATTTGGGAATCCTCACTGCGTGAGAAGGGACCATTTTTGCAGCTAGACAGTGATATTGTAGTCAAAGCTACTGAGACCAGAGATCCAAAATAGGCAGAGGAATGTATGGCTGAAATACCAGAGGATACTTTGTTTGCTAGAATAGTGCTTAACAGTCTATGTGATTGGAGGGCAGCAATTATTATTTCCCGTTATGTTCCTAATTTGTGCCGTCTGGCTACAGTTACTTTTTTCTTTCTGGGAAAGTCATCAGGGACTGGCACTAGTCTGGGAACCACCACTTTGAGTAGCAGTGCCCTAGAACATCCCTGTGATATGAACACAACGTCTTGCCAATGTAAACAAACCAAGAGTGTTCAGTCCTTCCATCTATTTCTGTGAACTTTTTCTGTGATATAATACACTTTTTATTCAGTGACTGATTTTGAGCAATCTTTCTTTAGGAACTGATCATCAAAACAATATTAAGTTCTGCAAGAGAAGAACCATCTGGACCTGCAAGGTGTGTGCAAATGAGGATCATTGCAGAGTATTTGGCAAATAGTTTAATTTGTGTGTTCAATTAAATGTTTAAAATTATATAACTTGAAATACTAGGATTCTAAAAAATCACAGTAACAGTACCAAGCTTTTACAAAAGGAGGTAATGTAATAGTAATGAAGCAAATCACAGAAAAGTAGTAGTACATATCATATATGAATATAAGTCTCTAACATTGTATGTTGTGTCCCTCTGACAGTGTTTATGTATATGTGGTGTTCTCTGATGAAAATTTCTTTGCTCCAATAGAAGCTTCTGATGCTAAATAGAAGGTTATTTTTCCTGCCAAAATGCTCCAGTTGGGAGAGTTTTTAGTTCAGCTTGGGAGGTGGCATAGCAGGCTGGAAGAGGCATGGGTGAAAAACATATCCCTTTCTGTTCTATGGATAGAAGTCTCAAATGACATTCCCTTGCTGGAAGCACACTACTAGATACAACGCTAAATATTCATATTAGGGGAAAACGTCCATTTTATTTACTTGACCAAACTTTTGGTATACACTTAATATTCTTATACATTTGATATCACTCACACTCACAGCAAACAAACTTCAAACTTTAGACTCTGTGTTACTGTTTAACATTGTTTTGCAGATGCGTTGCTCTTTGTAGCCTTGGCATATGGATCTGTGAAGAACTGGTGCATGAATCTCATCATCCTCAAATCAAGGAAGCCCTGAATGTGATCTGTGCTTCATTAAAAGTAAGATGTAGTCATTAGAGCTGGAATCCTATTGGTGGACTATACTTTGGTATTGATCCCTTATATTGGCACTTTTACCCAAGTCTCTCAGGAGCCATGGAGGCAATAGGACAAATTGTCATCCTTGTCCTTAAGAGAAATAGGCCACCCGCTTGGAACAGCCTATTTATTCAGTGACTGACTAAAGGGAGGGGAATGCAGTGTCTTCAGAGGTGTGTGCTTGGGAAGGCTGGCCTGGACAGTTGCATGTCCAGCCATGCATGGTCTTTCTCACCTACCTGTGGTGTGCTGCCATCGTCCATGTCCAACAGGATTTACATTGGATTTTTGTAATTGATGTACTTCTTCTATACCTGTTATAGAAAATGCAACAGGTAAATTGATAACTGTATCTTGATTTTTAATACAGTTTTTAAAAGCAAAAGTTACAATTTTTAAAACACAAAGCATTAAAATAAGCTCAGTAGTAATGTAGGTTTTATCAACATGTTTTAATCTCCTACTTGCTTAGTTATGTTTAGTTTATGAAAGCAGTGATAATTTTCTACAAACAATATACTGTGGGTTTCAGTTAATTAATGAATTAGTTTAGGTTGCACTTAATTGTAGGGTGTGTGTGAATAGTTTTCCTCTTTCCATTTTGTGCTGATTGTGATAGATTGGTAGTGTGAATCATTGAATCCATTGTAATACTTGCTAGGGCAGTCTCTGCTGACTCTATAGTCTCCTAAGTATCAGTTTAATATGGTTTAGGCTTTAAAGAACAAAAGAATGAGCTAGTAGGCAAAGCTGCAAATGATTTCAACATTTTGCACTCTTATTCAAGTGTATTGGCAGAGTCACAGGCCTTACCATTGCTGTAATGTACCGTATGGAGCTCAAGCCTTTAGTTTAAAAGCTGAAACACTATGGACTTTGTGATTCCATTCATTCAAGGGAAGTCCTTAAACTCATATTAGAGCCCTTACCAAGGTGTACTAGATGATCTTTGGCCTATGAGACAAGAAAGACTGGGCAGTGTTTCAAGTGCCTAGAGTTTCTTAAATCCTACAGTTGTTGTTTTTTTTAATTAAGCAAATCTTAATATAGGGTTTAATACTTGTTACTTCAGTATTTAGGAAGCTATTTAGGAAATAGATATGTATATTAAATATCAAAGTCAAAATCATCCATGACGTAGTACTTCTGATTTCTGTGTATGGTTGCGAACAGTGAAGAAAGTAGACAAGAAGTAGTTCAACACATTTAAAATGTAGTGCCGGGTGAGAATCCTAGGAATACTTTGGGCCACTGTGAGTGGATCCCAGAGCAAATCAGACTTAAACTTTCATTAGAAGCCAAGATGATTAAACTGAAGCTGTCGTACTTTGGACATGCCACAAGATGATATGATTTATTGGAAAGGATAATAATACTCACTACTTGGAAAGCAGTAGAGGAAAAAAGGAAGGCTACTCTAAGGCGGATTGATTCAGTCAAGGATATCACAGCCCTGAGTTTTGTAAGACCTGAGCAGAGCAATTGAGAACTGGGACTCTTGGCATGTCTCATTCATATGGTTGACATAAGTGAAAGTTGACTTGATGGCAAATAACAGCAGCAACAAGATAACAAGGAACCTTTTGGGTCTCTAGACATTTGGCCTACATTGCCTGTGTTCTCTTACTTTTGACCATGTTGTGTAGGGTTTCTTGAATTTATACTCTAAAACATCTGGATGGCCAAAGATGTCCCACACCTGCATTAGACAAGTTTCTGAAGATCAACCACAGCATTGGGCTTTGTGAATTTGACACATCAGACTTTGCTGAAATTTTGAGCTGTATGTTCACATATTATTTCACTGGTAAGGTACCCTTCCTGCTGGGATTTCTATTCAGCGACACAAAACAGGACTGTAGTTTCCTGTGATTATTCCTTTTCTTTATTTGGAGTGTAATCCAAAACTTGTTCTGTACTGGAATATTTAAATGATTTTAGAAAGTACTTTTTGATTCTACTCTCTTATATGTGGTCCCATAGTCAGCCCAAGGGTTATAGAAAGAAAAGATTGTCTGTTGTGTTTCTTTATAGATCGAGTCTAGTTATTGTCTTTGAAAACTGCCTTTTTGGGCAAAGGAGACAAATGTTGTTTGGACTGCTTCTTACTGTACAAATTGGGGGAAACTTCACAAGAAAAGTCATTTGTCAGTAATTAGAAAAGTGAGTGCAAATAAGTGTCAACAGGAATGACAAAGTAAACTAATAATATACTATTAGTGCAATTATTTTGACTGTGCAAACATAATTTTGTGTAAGAAGAATTGTAATAAAAATAGTGCTTTCGGTTTAAGCAGTTACTGCATCCTGCCCATTCTCAGGATGACAAGAGGAGCAATCCAGGACGTATCGGTTGTGATCCTCGCGCCAGCCGATGCAGGAGCCATCCTCATGCCAACAGAAAAACTGCTTAACCACTCCAGTCCCTCTCCAGTCAGTTTTTATTTCTCCTGCGAACCAGCTAGGTGCGATTTGTCCCTCTCCAGTACAGTAGGTTAGATTTTATTGAAATGGAGCAGGATACAGAGAGAAAGGGAAAGAGCTTGAGAGGTGAAGGAGATAAGACAGTGGAGAAGAATGTGAGTGGTCATGGAACAACAGAAGATGATTTAGTCTGGAGTACCACTGTACAACTGGCCTCGGACAAGGAAAAACAACATTCCGTCCAGAAAACCTCAGTACAGCGGGTCACAGACGATGGCGCTGGTGGCTCTGTCCATAGACCCAAAACGCAGGTGGTCATGGAGGATGAAAGCAGAGCTGATTTAAGAAAAATCTTTTTAAGCTCCAGTGAGAGTGAAGTGGATGAGATAAAGATTGTTGGTGGGCACAAACAACGAGCCCCAGACAGTCAAAAATTATTAGTTAAAGAAAAGGGTGTGTCAGATAAAAAAGCAAAAAAAAACTGACAGCTCCGGGAGCGGTAAAAAGCTTTCCAAGAAGTCAGCGACAGTGCAGAAACTTAAAATCACGGCTCCCGGGCACCATCTTGAAAATGTAAATTCTAAAGTGGCATCACGCATTCCTAGCAGGGCCTCGGAGGTTTCTGAGGGAGGTGCGAGAGACGGAGCTATAGCTCACCTAGGCAATACTGCTGGCCCAATCACAGGGAGTGTCGTGAAAGCAGGAAGGGCGGCAGCTTCTGCTGCTACAGAGCCACGTCCGAGCGAGCTCAGTCAGTTTCTCTTTGACCAGATAAAGATGACGCCGGAGTTTAAGAGTTTTCTAATGGCATGGTTCGAGAGTGAGCCAGTTCAGAGGCAAGAAATGTGTTACAACACATGTGAGTCACAGTTAGGCTCACAAGGTGGGCCACTGCAGCGCCCTGGAGATGAGTTTTGGGATGAGATAAATCAATTAGATAAATCAGTTAGTTAAAGAAGCTGTGCAAGCGCCAGTGCAGGCACTTTTTAATACACAGATGCCGCCAATGAATTTTAACACCTGTGATTTTCAAAACCAGATGGCTATGTGCAATATGATGAACTTATTTAAGAATACGAATTTACAAAATCAATTTAATCTTTTCAATCAAATGGATTCATGGAAAAAATCTAATTTGAATGAATTTGCTGCTGCTGGAGATGATAATGTATTGCCAGCAGCAAAAATAAAGAGACTAGAACAAGAGGAAAGACCAAATGTTAGCAACTGAAAGGTCAGAAACAATAAGGAAAAGTCTTCAGCTAACAAAGAGAAGCGCAATAATGAAAAGGAGGTGCCAGTGGAGCAGAAAAGTTCAAGGAGATGTTCACAGCAGGAGTTAGAAGAGAGTGAGGAGGAGATTGAAGTTCAGGAAGAATTCAGTAATATGGATGAAAAGGATTTTATGTGTTCTGGTGATGAGGAGGAGGAGAAGATGGACTCTGATAGGATGTTTGAAGCAGAGACTTTTCATGGTACTCTGTGGAGGGTATTGCAAACATTAGGATTGGACAGCTGTAGAGAACAGGAGGTTGACAATAGTAGTAAGGAAAGTAAGTTAGCTTCTGTGATAAGAAAGAAGGAATCTAGAGGTATGGAGATTCCTATGCCTGAGTTCTTTAAGGATGATGAGTGAGTGGTCCTCTCAGTGGAGTTCTAAGAAATTCTTAACTTGTAGTCAAAAGTTATATTTTTGGAATCCCAAGATTTAAGTATGCAAGAGTTGATAAGAGCTGTGGAAAGAATCCAGAGAGTTCTGAAGAATGTGGCTGATGCAGGTTACAATTCCGCAGCATTTGCAGCAAGGAATATAAATTTGTTAGCAATACCAAGACGGTCATTATGGCTGAGGCACTGGGAGGCTGGTCAGAAATCTCGTAATAATTTCGCCTTTATTCCTTTTAAGGGAGATTTACTGTTTGGGAGCCAGGCATTAGAAAAGGTGTTAGTGGAGACAAAAGAGAAGAAGCAGGTAATGCCCACTTTGCAAAAAAAAAAATGTGGATAGGAGAAGTTTTCGGAGCTCTAACTACCTCTTTCGTGGGGGAAGGCTATATGGTTACTCCGGAAGAGGCTCCGAGTATAGATCTGGTAGATATCAGTGAAATAGGCGGAGACCGCAGTTTAATAGACAGTTTCAATATTCTAGACAAGGACAAGGAAAGCTTGGAAATACTTCCCAATGAGGAAAGCACAGTATTGACAGTCTCCAGCAATCAGTGGGTAGAAGACTTCTGTCTTTTGGTCACAGATGGTCTCAGATAACATCAGACCACTGGGTTGTAATGGTGGAAACTCGGGTACAAAATAGGTTTCCATACGAGGCCAAAAGACAGATTTCTTCCACCCCAGTGTTAAAAGACAGAAGCAAACAGCAAACTGTTCATCAGGAAGTTGTTCACTTGCTACAGATAGGAGCAATAGAGAGGGTTCCAAAGCAACAGGAGTTTTCAGGAGTTTATTCAGTATTTTTTGTGGTTCCCAACCCCAATGGCAAGTTCAGACCGGTGTTGAATCTGAGGTACCACAACAGTTCTGTGGAGTATCGGAAGTTCAAAATGGAAATTCTGCAGACAATCAAGGAGAATTTGTCTGTGGGGGATTACATGGCGTCCATAGACCTCAAGGAGGCATATTTACATGTCCCCATGAGGGAGGAGAACAGGAGATACCTGAGGTTTTCATTACCAGGATTGCCACTACCAATTGAAAGCACTGCCTTTCAGGTTGGCGTCAGCACCTCAGATGTTCAAAAAGGTGGTAATTCCAGTGATAGCTTTTCTTCGGGTGCAAGGGTTACAGTTGTACCCATATTTAGATGATATCTTGCTGAAAGCAGAGTCAGAGATCAAATTGAGGAAGGTTGTACAGTTAACAATCCAAATGTTAATGGATTACGGATTCCTTCTCAATTTCGAGAAGAGCATGTTGAATCCAACCACGGTTTTGACGTATTTAGGAGCAAAGATAGACACTTCGAAAGGGAAAATGTATCTTTCCCAGGGCAGGTTAGTGAAACTGAGGCAGGAAACTTTCAAGTTATGGAAGTTCAAGTCGGTAGATCTGATGCAACTTGCAAAGGTTATGGGAATTTTCATCTCAACAACACAGTTGGTTCAGTGGGGAAGTTTTCATGCAAAACCTCTGCAGACACTGCTCCTGAAACACCAGCTTGCAATATCTGTAAAGAGACATTACAAAGTGACAGTACCAGAACAGTTGCGGAAGGAGCTTACTTGGTGGTTGAAGGAAAAGAATGTTGCTTCAGGAGTTCCCTTTCACATTCAAAGTATGATCCATGTGACAACAGATGCCAGTCTCCGTGGATGGGGAGCTCATTGCGAAGGTTACTCAGTGCAGGGCATTTGGACTTCTTCAGACAAACGGTACAATATAATCTACCTAGAGTTGAAAGCAGTACAGTTAGTGCTGCAGAGATTTCTGAATCTGGTGAAAAATCAGCATGTGAACGTTTTTCACGGACAATATGATAGTCAAGGCATACATTTGCAAACAGGGCGGATTGCGTTCAGTGTCCTTGGTAACGGAGTCGATGCATCTGTTCCGGTGGGCCAGAGACATGTGAGATCAATCATTGCAGTGCATGTGAAGGGAGAGACGAATGTTCAAGCGGACTATTTAAGCAGAAATTGGCTGCATCTGGGAGAGTGGTCTCTCAACACAGATGTATTCTGCTGTTTGATACGTATTTTTGGTCCATTACAAGTGGACTTATTTGCTTCTGGTGGAAATACCAAGTTAAAAAGGTATTTCTCAGTCGATGGAAGTGAAGGTGCGGAGGCACATGACGCTCTGTTGGTGGCGTGGCCGACGGGGATGTACTACGCATTCCCTCCGATTCAGATTGTCCAGATAGTTCTGTCAAAGATCCGCTTGGGGAAGGCATCAGTGGTGATGATAGCACCATTCCGGCCAAGGAGACCTTGGTTTCCGATGTTGCTACAGATGGCTCAAGCACCACCATGGAGGTTACCATTGAGAGCGGACTTTCCCAAGGTCCAGTGTATCATCCAGACCCCAGTTGGTTGAGTCTGGCAGCAGGGAAATTGGATGAAAATTTTTAGCATTACGGGTATGCTGACAATGTAGTCAAGGCTAGATTGGGGTTCCATAGAGAGGCCACCCAGAGGATATACGATAGAACTTGGAAAACATTCCAGAGGTGGTACAAGGCTAACATGGTGCAGGTTGTGGGAGTGAATGTTTCACATATATTGCACTTCCTGCAAGATGGTTTGGAAAAAGGTTTGCATCCGAATACTTTGAAGAGACAAGTGGCAGCACTGTCTGTGATTCTGAATTTGGAAGGAGAATCTTACTCGAAGCATCCTCATATTAGGAGATTTCTGAGGAGTGCCACTTTGAGTTCGTTTCCAACACTGCAGGTTCCCCTCGTGGGGTTTGAACTTAGTGGTGAATGCTTTAATGGTGGCACCATTTGAGCAATTAAGGGAGTCATCTTTGAGACTGCTGTCTTTCAAAAGGGCTTTTCTGTTAGCAATTACTTCGGCCTGGAGGGTTTCGGAGTTGGCAGCACTATCGGTGAATGAAAATATGTGTAAGTTAGAGCAGGACAGACACACACTGGGCTTTGATCCTTCCTTCCTGTCGAAATGTGGGTCATCATCATCTAAGCTGGAAAAGATTCATTTGCCAACTTTCTGTCCAAGGCCAGTACATCCTTTGGAGAATAAATGGCACACTTTAGATGTGAGAAGAATAGTGAAGGCCTACATTAAAAGGACAGAAGAGTTTAGGTGGTCAGATGCTTTACTGGTATCCTTCCAACCAAAGACTTTGGGTCAACAGGCCAGTAAATCGGTCGTTGCCAGATGGATCAAGGCCTGCATATTTCTTTGCTATGATTGCACAAAGAAGCCACAGCCAATGTATGTATGGCCACATTCCACAAGATCAATGGCAACTTTGGTGGCGTTTGCTTCCTTGTATTCTTTGGAAGATGTATGCAGTGCAGCTGGGTGGAAGGAGTCAACAACTTTTATTAAGCCTTACAAGTTGGACAAATATAAGTCTACACAGGTGGCTTTTGGGTGTCGTGTTCTGCAGGCAGTGTCATAGTTCTAGGCCCACTCATGGTACAGCTTGGGAAAGTCCCATATGTAGTGGATTGATTCTGCTATCATCCCGAGAATGAAGAGTTGGTACTTACGTGAACAGTCATTCTGGGATGACAGGAGGAGCAATCCATGCCCACCACTAGGGCAAGAGGAGTTGATGCAGGCATACGGTGAGGTCCAGGTTTTTTCTGTTACACTAGGGAAAGGAACTGACCGGAGAGGGACTGAAGCGGTTAAATGGTTTTTCTGTTGGCACAAGGACGGCTCCTGCATCGGCTGGCACGAGGATCACAACCCATACATAGCGGATTGCTCCTCCTGTCATCCAGAATGACTGTTCACGTGAGTACCAACTCTTCATTTTCCTATGAAGATCTGCAGCATCTACATATAGATGAGTATGTACTAGATTCTCTTCATAACTAGTCCATACTCCTGTCACTTAGAAGTAAGCCCTACTGAATCCAGTGCTTAAGAAAATATATTTGCGTAAGATCAAGCTGTAAGTCACAGATAAAGTGCTGGGGTAGGTTAACACCACAGTCTTATGTATGTTTCTTCTTCGTGGTCTCTGTGAATCACACAATGAGATATTTCGTGCTTGCGCAATACAGCATTCGGAACCTTCTGGAAGCCTAAAATCAGGCATTTTGGCAGTTGGCCCATCCTTCACATCCTCAGGGTGTATAAGGCCCCTCCCCGAGTAACAGTCAGTTCCTTTTCTTCCGCCACGGTAGCAGCAAGTAAGGAGCCTTTCTCATACTGACAGATAGATTTAAGATAGATTTAACAGTTTTTTGTTCCTGGACTGAATTAGTTTCTGATTATCTCTTGGCAGTTTTTTGGCAGTTGGTCGGACACGGTGCACAGTTTTGGACTACGAGTGTGTTTTGCAATTTGGACTCTACTCTTCTATGGCAACTTTTAAATGTTGCAAAATCTGTGGAGGGAAAATCCCTGACAAAGACATTCATTCTGAGTGTCTCCTTTGTCTGGGTGAGGGCTATAACGTGGCAAATTTTGAGCATTGCTAATTGTTTACTTCTCAGACGAGAAGGAATAGAGCGGCCCGTTTGAAGGCACTTTTGTGGGAGCAGGTTCTGTCAGCCTCTGAACCCACAACTTCAGAAAAATCTGTTCAGCCTGCTAAAATGGCCCAAATATCACTGACACCTTCCACAAGTTGACAGCGTTCAGGAGAATCTCGGGATTGAGAGCAACCTGTCCAACCCTTGGTGTCAACAAAGAAAAAAGGTGATCCAAAAAAGCATGTTTCCACCTCACCTTCGAGGAAGACAGTTTGAGGTGAGAAAGACAAACTAAAAAAGAGAAAATTGAAGGATTCGTCACGAGAAGAGCCTTCAAAGAAACCTAAAAGGGTTGAGCAGAGCAGTCTGTCTGCTCCAATCCAATCTCCATCTCTGACGGTACCAAGCACCTCCATTGACAAAATGACAGAGGATATTCATCATGTGATTGCTCAAGATGGGTCTAGAGATACGGTACCATCTAGTGAGATTGAAGAAGTCTGTGTTGCTTCTGAGAGGGAGATCATGGATTCATCTCCAATTCTTTCAGTGAGATCTGTAACACGTTGCCAAGAGTCAAGATATCCTGATGGTGGACACTCGAGACTGAGACAATGTGATTTTGTTGAGTTGACTTCACCACCGAGGCATCGGCGTAGAACTCTGCCATCGCTTCCGAGGTCTCCCCCTAGGCAGTCACGTTCACACACGAGATCACCTTGTTGGTACCGTTATGTTAGAGAAACAGTACTGTTATTGACAGTATCCTGAAGAGGAGTTTTCTGTTGATTCCAGGGATGTTTTGCCTTGCACCGATGATGTTCATTGGGCGCGCAGTCATTCTCAATACCGAGAGGAAGACTCACCAGCTTGCCATCAGTATAGGGGGGAGTAGTCAACGACCTCATGTTCCAAGGTCATCTTCTAAGTCTCCATCTTGTCACAGAGCATTGCCTGCAGTGTCTAGATCGAGACATGACAAAGATTCAGAAGTCCAGCAACGTTCACTTCGTAGTCTGGTCTGTCCTGGACAGCTATCCACGACAAGGTACCGATCTCCTTAGTACTGTACAGTGAGATCTCCTTCTATGTTGGAGTCTGAGGGATTTCATGTATCTTATATGCTTGAGCAGTCTAAAATGAACTTTGTGTAGACAGCAGAACATATATCACCTACTGATGATGTCCGTTCTTTCTCTGATCTTGTACTGCGAATGTCCAGATCATTGAATCTTCAGGTTGAGATAGACAACGAAGATTTCCAAGATCCTATTTTTCAAGAACTGCGTGATAGAGCGCCTGTACCATCTATCATTGCGCTGTTGCTTTATTTGTTAAAGACTGTTAAAAAATCATGGGATTCCCCATGTTCTGTTCCTTTGACTGTGGGACAAGATCACCACCTTCATGGACTACCTCAGCCAGGATAAAAAAGATTGAGTTTTTTTCCCCAGAAGCTAGTAACATGTCCATGAATCAAATTACCATGGCCAAGCATGTAGTGGAATGTGCCCCGAGAGCACTCATGGTAGCTATGACCGTTTGTATACATATGTGGCTTCATTCCACAGCCTTGGATCATGAAACCCACCTCAAGTGGAAGGGTATGACATTTGATGGCCTTAGATTATTCAGTGCCAAAACAGATGAAAAATTTGATCGGATACATAAGCTAGTTAATACAGCCAAAAAGATTGGCGTTACTCCCCCAGCCTGCATCCAGACAATTGTAACAATTTCACCTGTGGTCAAAACCCTCCTCCCACAGGGGACAGCATTCGTCCACTTCCACTTCAAGGAACTCTGCCTCATCTTCCTCAAAAAAGACCTCATCATCCTCTTCATCCCTCCAAAAAGTATCAGAGGCGCAAGGATTCCAATAGCAAACACACATTGTAACTCCAGCCCCCTGTTCTCTTCAGTTCAGCCCCTCAGCCTGTGTGTCAAATTCAACAAGTTCCACCAGCTCCCAACTCAGAACATCAGTTTCATAGGTGCTCATCCGTTGCCTGTTCAGATGTGGGGCATTCTGCCGCTTGACAAAGCAGTTGGCATATGCAGATTGACCTGCCACATGATCTACCAGGGGACCAAAATGGTGAGTGTCATCTTGACTCAGGTCAGCCACATGGCTTCAACCATTAGAAAGAATTTATTCTATCTTCCTGGAAGTGTACTTCCTACAGCCACAAATGGTCAGCTTCTGCGGCTCATGCTGCTGATCAGGACTTTGATCCTTGTAATTGAGCCCTGTTCTGTGTGTTCTCATTTCTTCTAACACTCTTAGACAGAGAACGTCAGTCTTCTTCCTTCTAAGTGTACTCTGGCAATCTCATTTTACATCAGACTTCAGAAGGACTTATAAGTCTCCTTGTTGCCCACTGCTAAGACATTTCTGAAAGGCATTCAAAATCTCTACCATCACCTGACAGGATCAATCCCACCATGGAGCATCTCTGTTGTTCTGGAACAACTTGTCAAGCCTTTCTTTGAGCCCATGGCATCTGTTCTGCTAGACCATTTGTCCTATAAGTTAGCCTTCCTCATCTCCATCATCTCTGCTCATCAGACAAAGGAGCTTTGTACCTTACAGTACAAGCCCCTTGTCGGATCTGTCAAAGGGATAAGGTGGTTTTGAGACTGGACATTTCCTTTCTTCCAAAGGTAGTGATACACTTTCATCTTTGTCAGGATATTATCCTTCCAGCCATTTCCCCCAATACTTCCTCTGAGGTGGAACAATCCCTTCACTCCCTATCCAGTACTAAGGCCTGCCATATGTATCCTTGTCTGTTCATTAGTTTTTCTAGCCCTAAGAAAAGTCAACAGATTTCTCCTCAAATGCTTGGCACATGGGTTGTTTGCGTCACCACTCAATCATACAAGTTTGCACACTTAACTCTGGGAGATCACATAAGGAGCCACTCTGTGAGGACCACGGTCACATCCTCATCCTTTTTGAAGAGCAAGAATTCTGTCAAGCCACAACTTGAGACACCATTCTATTTTCATCCCAGCAGTATTACCTGGACATGAGGGCTCAGGCTGATGTAGCCTTCAGCAGGGCCATTCTGTATTCAGTTTTTAGCTGATGTACCTTCCTCTTCCTTGGGTGAATGATTGGCTGATTAATGATACACATCTGTGTGATGCACAGAGGCCACTGAGAGGGAGGAGAGGTTGCTTACCTATAACTGATGTTCTTTGAGTAGTTATCTGTGCATTCACACAACCTGCCCTTTCTCTCTTCATCGGTGCACTTAGTACTACGTTTTCCTGCTGCTGCTGCTGTGCCAGACAAGTTGGAACTGGGAAGATGGTGCACAGAGCATGCCTATTAATGAAGGAGAGAAGAGCTACCACCAAATCTTTGCTAGCGAGAAGGTTCTGAATGGTGTTTCTGTGCAGGCAGAAGACCCATATGTGTGAATGCACAGATGACCACTCAAAGAACATCAGTTACAGGTAAACAACCTGTCATTACTACTGTTTTTCTTTGATAGCTTTCAAAAAACAGTAGTTTAAGTAAAGCATATTTAAATATTAATGTTTAATGTATAAAATGTAGTACTTACTATACTGTGTTTCTTTTTAAAGCTTCAGAGCAAGTAGGAAAATTGAAGCCTGTCCTTTTTCTTTATTTTTTTTAAAGTGAGATTTAAAGTTCACAAATACAGTTAAGTGTCCAGAAGAAACAAACCTTGGTCTCTTGTTTAGAAGCCAGAGAGAACCCATTATTCAGAGACACTTGGACTAGGCTATTTTTCTTGCAGAGAGACATGAATGAGCATAGATACCATATGCTATGCTTCTTGTTAGTCCTATTGACCAGTATAGTACGCACACTATTGAAATGGAATGATAGCTGACAAAAGCAAATTGCAGGCTTATAACACAGATGCAGCAACACTTTCTGAACTCCAACCAAGCTGCTCTTGCAAAGTATAGGCAGTGTTTATTTCGTCTAGACAGTGTGAAGTCACAACTTTTGTCTCTCAACCATACTGAAAGCTTCAGCACAAAGATCCTAATTACTCCTCTCAACTCCTGCAGTTAGAGGCTATGTTATGTGCCACTCCAAAATAGCTTGGCTTTGACAACAAAACCTTATCTATGGTGCAGAAAGCTCTATTGCTTGAACCATTTTTTAAGCAACAGGTAAAACTGAACCACTGTTGAACATTTAGACTAGAGAAAGTATACTCACTCCATAAATTGACTTCAGTAAACCAACTTGGAGTATGGATTGCTTTCTGTTAAAAGAAAACATTTATAATAGAATGGGTCATGACTTTTTTCCTGACCAAAAAATGTTAGAACCCATGATCAGCATAATCTGGAAAGTAAGTTCTTAAAACTTTTTGCTACTGAGCCCATAGTGTGTTTCTGCAAAAATAGGAAGGTGCAGAAACCTAAGAGCTAAAATTACTATATATTGTATACTTGCCCCCTCAAATAATAGTAGTGTAGATCTATATTATTGTTGTTGTATGTCTTCAAGTCATTCCTAACTTATGGCAACTCTGAGGTGAACCTATCACAGGGTTTGCTGGGGCTGAGAGCGTGTGACATGTCCAAGGTCACCCAGTGAGTTTCCATGACTGGGCATGGAATTGAACTTTAGTCTCAAATCACTACCCCACACTGGTTCTAATAGCAAATTTACTGGAATTATGGGATGAGTAGGTAACAGCAGTCTTACGCTATCTACATAGACATATTGAATCCAGTGGGGTTTATTTGCTAACAATTGTGTATATTGTCGCAGTTTAAAGGTATTTAATAGAATAGAAAAGTGAGTTGAAAAAAAATTAATTAAATTTAAAAAAATTAAATTTAGTAGATAGAAACAAATGAAAAATTCTCCATTGAAGAAAATGGAGACAGTGCATGTGATCAGTAGTACGGAAAACAAGATGAAGAAAAACTGAAACTGGGTATATTTAACCTACAGAGAGAATATTTAATGTGGACATGACAGCATTCCTAAAATACCTGTCACGTGTAACAGTGCAATATTAAGAGCAGTTACAGCAGGGGACTGTCTCCTTTATTTCAAGCAGAGGTTGGACAACCATTGTGGGTCAAGTTTTGAATGCCTTGCATTGGAGAGCAGGTTGGACAACAAAATCCCATCCACTTCAGTCTCAGCAGATTCAGGATATATAGATATATATATTTTAATTTCATTAAATAGATGTAAGCAAAGCAGGCATGCAGTTTTTTTATTAAATAAATTGATCATTTGATGACTAAGTTTGTGCAAATGATTAGCTATAAAATGTAGAGTATATAATACATTAGTAAATATTTTCTTCTGACATTTTCTTTTGAGATGCAGCTTGAGCTTCCCATGGAATAAAATATCTTTTCCCCTGCCCCCAAAATGGTGGCATCCAATTGCTGACAATCTGGCTACATAATACTGCTTGCATTGTCCATATTTTTCTTATTTACCTTTAAAGCCAGCAACTAAGCATTGTTAAATACACATCTCCAGCTTCTTCCCCTATTGTTTGTGTTGTGTAGCATATGTTTGTTATAAATCCAGTTTCTGAAGGACATCTCCAGCTATCTGCATTTGATTTTGATTCCTGTGATCATGTTGTTTGAGTGTCATGAGTTTTTTCTTTGATGTTCATTGTAATATGTTGGAAGCCATCCAAGCCCTTAAGCAGACAATGTGTATTCTGCCTGCTACATTCTGCTTTCCCAATTTTTCAGAAGTCTTTGGCAGATCATAAGAAGTTTTGTCATTAAGATAAATATTTCAGTGTTATGTTTACAATTCCAGTTATGATCTTGTAGCCAAAAAAAAAAGAGGTGTTTTGTACATTTTGGTTACAGTAGCATTTTCATATATTTATCATTTGCCAAATAAAAATTTCAAAATATAACAATTTAAAATGGTAAACATTAAATCTTATTTCAGATTAAAATTATGTCTTGGTTATTCCATAGTGTCAATGGTGCTATGAAAAACTAAAGGTGGGTTGGAAAATTGCCTAATCCAGTGTCATGCTACCACTTGATCCTAGTGTGATGGAGCTGTCTTCCCCACCTCCTCTGAAAGGTTTTTCAGCCCTCCAGAGCAAGTCTGAGGGCACATGGGAGGGCCTTCTGATTCTCCTGACAGAAGTGTCCTAGTGCATCATGCCCCATATGCTTTGTTTATGAAAGCAATGTTTTGTTGTTATTGTTGTCTGCCATCAGATCTTCCAAGAACACCCGTTCTCAACTGCCCTGCTCAAGTCTTGCAAGTGTGGTGCTTGGCTTCCTTGATTGAATCAATTCATCTGTATCATAACCTTCCTCTTTTCTTACTGTCTTCTGTTTTACCAAGTATTATCATCTTTTCCAGTGAGTTGTGTCATCTCATGATATGTCCAAAGTATGGCACTCTCCTTAGTCATTTTGGCTTCTAGACAGAGTTCAAGCCTGATTTGCTCTAGGACCCCATTCATTTGTCTTCTTAGTGGTCTATAGTACCCATAGCATCTATAAGGACTGTATTTCAGATATCTTGAGCTACTTCCTGTCAGCTTTTTTCACTGTGTGATTTTCACAGCCATGCATAGAAAGAAGAAATATTATGATAGATTACTCTGACCTTGATATTTAATTACTGTACATCTCTTTATACTTGAGGATCTTATCTATTTCCTACATAGCTGCCTTTCCAAGTCTTCTTGACTATGTTCTCCATTTAGTTTGGTAAGTGAGCCAAGGTACAGTAAATCTTTTAACTATTTCTATGTATTCATTACTCACTTTAAGCCTATGTAAATCATCTGTGGTCATTATTTTTGTTTTCATAGTAATTTTACTGTAATTCTGCCTTTGCACTTTCTTCCTCAACTTTCATCAGTAGTCATTCTCAGTCCTTACTGTTTTCTGCAAGTACGATGCTGTCATCTGCTTGTCTTAAACTATTGCTGTTCCTTCTTCCAGATTTTCTTCCTCAGAGTCTAATCCTGTTTTCCACATTATATTTTCTGCATATAAGTTAAACAGGATGATAAAATGTAGCCTTGTCTGAGCCCCTTGCTAATGGGTAAACATTTTGTTTCTCCATATTGTGTGTGACCTCTTGCCCATAGTATAAGCAATGCATCAGGACAATCAGTGTTGTGGGATACCCATTTCTTGTAGAGTGAGCCATAATTTGTCATAATCTACACAATCAAAGTCTTTGCTATAGTCTATAAAGTATGGATTGATTTTCTTCTGAAATTCTTTGGTTCCATATCCAGTGTGTGTTTGCAAAGTGATCCCTAGTGCCTTTTCCTTTTTGAATCGAGCTTTGATATATGCCATATCACACTCCATATATGCTAGAAGTCTTTGTTGTACAGTGGTGAGTGTCTTTGCTTGCATGGGAAATCAGTGCAATACTCCAGTGGTTGCTGCAGTTCCCGGTGTCTCCTTTCTTGGGGATTGGAATATATTCTGAATATTCTCTGGATGGCAAAGGTGGAAAAATCCAAGCACACTCATGTTATTCCTCTTGCATCAGCTGGCCAGGCAGGAGTCCAAGATTCTGTTGACTCCCTTCCTTTCTGCATTAGTTTGTTGTTTCCTGCCTTGACAGCTAGATGTGTTTTTCCCTTCACTCACACACATTAAATTAAAGGAAATTAAATGAAGAAATGGGGGAATATAACAAAAAGAGAAGGGGTACAAATGATGAGGCAGACAAAGGGGACATGGTCTTACATTCAGAGAAAAAGGAAAAAGTAAGCTGTGCCAGATCCAGTAACTGAGTCTAACCCACTGACTGCTGCCCTGCATATCGTGTGTCTAGAAAATAATAAGATTGCCCCAAATCAGATGACTGCTACCCAGTGAGTTTCTAAAATTAAAGGATGGTGTTTTAAAAAATTATTTCTTTGAGTAAGGGTGAGTCAGAGGGCTTGGTAGCACTGTCTCTACTGCAGAAAAAGGAAAGAGTAGAAAGAGTAGCAGAGACTGAAGTACTTTAGAGATTTTAAAGGTAAGTTAAGCAGTGTATTTTTTTAAAAACCCTTAGTTTACACATTAGGCAGAGCCAAGAACCTAGGGTTCTCTTCAGGAGAAAACTTAGACCATCATTTCAAGCTACCATTTTGAGAATGAGGGTTCCAAAACTGGGCAGAGTGGATGAACACTAAACACCAGTTGGAATTAGCAGGCAAATGTAGCTTCTGCACAGTTGCAGGAAACGAGTGGCAGTTTAGAATGACATCAGCAGAGGGGGATGGAATCCCCTAAGATCCTAGAGAAACAGCCTCCATAGTGTATTTAAAAATGCATACCCATTCAATATTACAAGATTGCTAGGTTACAGCCAAAAATTATATTTGTATAAAATGTATATGGAATTCCTTAAAATGTCCATAGTGGACAGCCCAATCACAGTGCTTATTTTGGGGACCAATGACATTTCTAAAAGAAGTGGACAAATCTGGAACTGAGGCAGTGCTAATGAGGCTTCAGCATTAGTAATTAGGAGTTCAGGCACAACATCAATGTTTGCTATGGCAGCTATACTCTGTGCACAAGATATTTTAGGAGCAGGCATTCTTTAAACATAGCTCTAAGTAGAATTCAGAGAGTCTTACAATACATTGCTGCTACAGGCCATAATTAACTGACATTTGCAGTGAGGAGTATTAGAGCCACCACACTAGCATGTTGATTACTTGGCCACATCACTGGGAAGAGGATCTAAAATTGAAAAGTAATTTATATGCCATTTAAAGGGACTACCATATATACTCATGTGTAAATCAACCTTATAAGTTGATGGCAGGTTTAAGGATGACCTGTGGATGAGTCAGGGGTCATTCTGTGAGGAGGGCAAAGTGCCAGCATTCCCTCAAGGAACCAGTTGCCCCTAACTGTTGCTGCCACCATTTTCCTACCCAGGCATTCAAAAAGGCCTTTCACCACTTCACTCAGAGAAACTCCCTTGGTTCAAAACTCTCTCTGAGAAGATTCCTTTGTTATATGTGCTATAATGAGGACTCTTGTATTCGTATATGTAGTGTGCCATGAAACCATTGTCTTCGTTCATAATTCTGCTTACTGTTTCATTGTTTCATTCATTTCTTTTATATAATTTGTCAGTATATAGCTTCCATCATCTCTGTTTTATCCTAATCATGTATTATGTTACCCATTGGTCCTATAACTTCCCTGCTCTTGATGTGAATGTCTCTTTAATGTCTCGGATCTGGCAGAAGAGGTCTCTTGGCCTGTGTTTTTTGTTGTCTTCCCTCTCCTCCTCTCCCCTTCCCCAGTTATTATAAGAAGTCCTCTCTATCCGTTTGCATAAGTGCCTAAAAAGTTGCATTCAGGATTCTGACCCTTTTCTCTCACTTTTTACTTCTAATTCCTGTCATCATCTAATGAGCTCCCCCTTTTTTTTTTGTAGTCATTAGTTGGTGGTGGTGGTGGTATTGGTTTTTTTTTGTTTGTTTTTTTGTCGTTGTTGTTTTACATCTGTCAATGACAAAGACCCTGGGTTCAGTCCAGAGTTCTTCTAGTTTGCTGTCAGTTAGGCTTAGTAGTGCAAATCTGTTTTTTACATGACCTTTAAATTCTACAGTGGTATTCTTGAGATTATATTTTGGAATGATGATGCATTTAGTGTATTTTTAAGCTTTACATTAATTGTGGAGATTAGCATTTCACAGACTATGCAGCTAAGGTTCTATTCTTATTTTGGCAAAGAGCCTTGCCATTTCTTGTTTCCAATTACATAGTCTATTGTTTTTTGTAGTTGCCATCTAGTGATATTCACATATTCAGTCTCCTCTTTAGTTTTCTGAGCATGTTTGCAATGAACAAACTATTGTTGTTGTTGTTGCATGCCTTCAAGCCACTTCCGATTTACGGTGACCCTAAGGCAAACGTATCACAGACTTTCCTTGGCGAGTTTTTGTTCAGAGAGGGTTTGCTTTTGCCTTCTTCTGAGGTTGAGAGAGTGTAACTTGCCCATGCTCATCCAGTACAGTAAGTCATTCTCCTGCTTCATTGCATTGTCCTAGTCCAATTTGCGTGCAATATTTGATTCTGCTGCTTCCTACTTTTGCATTCAGGTCATCTGTTACTACCAACATGCCCTATTTTGGTGTGTGATTAGTTGCCTTCTGAATGTCTGCACGGAATCTTTTGATTTCTTCATCATCTTCCTCTGTCGTGGGAGCATAACCTTGGATTATGGTTATAATGATAGTTTTTCCATGTAGTCTTACTGACATCATTCAGTCAGACTTTGCATTATATCCTTTGACCACTTTTGCTATGGCTCACCTCTCTATTAATACCACTCCATTTCATCTTTGATTGTTATTTTCAGATTAATCCATGTAATTATCTAACTGGAAGTGTCCCATTCTCTCTGATTGCCTGAACAATCCACACTCGTGGCTTTTCTCTGCGTGCCAGCTGTTCAAGGCAAAGTCCAAAGTTCTCTTTCTGTTGAAAATGTTGATTCCACTCTCTCCCAGACCAGTTTGTAAAATCCTACCATGCCAGCTAGTTGAGGTGAATGTCCTTTCTGCTTGAGTCCAGTTATATCACTAACCCCAGCACTATTTATGCCTGTCCCATACTTTTCCCCATTAGCTTGTCCGCTATCTTCTGACCTGGGAGTCTCATTTTCCAGGACTATTTCTTATTTTATTTTAAATTGGATTTTAGGATTCTCAAAGTAAGAACATTTAGCAGTGGTTTACCACTGTCTTCTAATTCTTTCAGCAGGGTTGTAGCTGACAGCAATTTCCATGATTGCAAAGTAGGGCTGCTGTCATAACTGTTATTAAAGTCATGTATACTAGAAATGTGTTGTAGGAATTGACCCCTAGAGCAGTTGTGTTTTCTGTTGTGTTACATGTTTTTAAAAAAATATTTTGACAATTATTACTACTTTATCGCTATTTTTTTATTTACTGTATCTTTTATCCTTTAAATAATTTGAGATTTCACAGTTCCTCAATTTTTTTGCCTGTGATTTGCAATAATCCAGGAGCATAGAAATTGATTTTTGGTGGATGTCAGGATGGCGGTGATACAAATGAAAACAGAACATTTTCATCCAAATATGATTTTATTATGTAGTGTAAACTTGAGAGCAGGTTTCATTCTTTTTGTTTGCAACCAACTATTGTTAATGGTACTTCCGTATACTTGGATGTCCCTCTATTTAGATGCGATTTCAGATTTAAAGCTGTTCAAGAATTAGAGAACAAGGTTTATTTATCTCTTGACAAGGGACTATTGTCTCTCTGAGTGCGTCATTTCCCTCTGACTGCGTAACAGCAGTGAGATGCTAATCTGTCGGACAGTGTATCATAATATTGAGGTCAATTTATTTATTATCTTTTTCTGCTTTTTTTTACAGTTTCCAAATAAAACAGTTGCACATGTTGCTTGTAATATGCTTAATATGCTGATTCATTATGTAGATAGACTACAAATGTACCAAGCTGATTCACCGTTAAAAATTATTCAAGTAAGTAAAATCATGGAGAAATAAATATTTGAAGATTGTATTTTTTCTAATACTCTATAGAAATATGATGCAAAAGATTTTCAAACTGGCAAAAGTTAAGTTTAAACGTTAAGCATGTGTATTGCAAATACTGTGACTTCTGTATAGTTTTTTTTTATCAGAATTCATTTGTAATGCATGCATTTGTCATGTTAGTCATGTCAAGTATAAATAAATATCAAGTATGAATAAAGGGAAGAATATGAAGAAAATTTTCAAACATTACTGATAGATAAGAATTTTATAGTTTTCATAATATTATATAATGCATAGTTTTATTGAAAATGTAGCTTCCTGTATGCATCACATTCATTTTACAACAAAATTCTACAAATTTTAAACTCACCCACAGGAACAAAAAATGTCTCCACAGAGAAAGATTTGCTATTTAATACTTACTTCCAGACTGAAAGTTAGGAGAGTTCCTTCAGAAAGAAGGCGTAGTGTGCCACTGAATATTCTTGAAGCAACATTACCCTTGAGCAGAATTAAGTGTAGTTCCATGTGTCTTTGAAATTCAGCATGTAGCCTCTGTGGCTACATGTTGAACTGAGAGAAGAGCATCTTAATCTCATCCCTTTCATTTTTTTTCTGATGAAAATTGTCCTCCTCCCAAGCTGGTTCTGGGTATTTGTATCATTCAGTGGTGACGAATATAAACTATGGGGAGGAGACAATCATAGAAAAATGGCATGGGGTCTTAGCAAAAAAATGGTATGATTATGAAGCCCGTCTTCCTCATCTAACTTTCAAGTTTTTAGTCTCCTTAGCTACATTATAATTGAACCAAATTCCCTAAAAAGAATCACAGAATTAAATGTAAGATAGTATCTTCCGTTAGTTTTTATGGACAGCAAAGCTTAATTCCCTACTGGTCATATGACTGCCTAGATTGGAAAGCCATACATGTATATGACATGAAGTAACATAAGAAAGTGAGGATAACTGCATTTTCTCCTGCATTCTCTGTAAAAATACAGTTGGCTACACATTCACTGGTTTTCTTTTCACAAATTTGATGATTCATGGATTTGATTAATATGTTCTCTCTAGGTCCTCCAGTATGATCAGCTGCCTCTAGAAGTTTTCTATAGAGTTGCACTGGAGGACCTAGATATTTCTAGAGAACTGTTCCTGTGAATAAAAAAAAATAGCATTCAAGATTTATTTATATTCACAGTTTTCCAATGTCACAGAAGTCTTTCTCCTGTAACTCCTGCAAAAGTGAAGGGCTGTAAATCAGATATATAGAGAATGAGCTGTAGATGACATATTTTGTCTGTGGATGTAAATATTGTCAAAGAGAACCTATAAGAGAACTATGATCAAAGTATATATTGGTTCTTCTTCGTGGTCTCTGTGCCTCATACATTAGGAGCTTTCGCGCCTGTGCGGTAGCGTTCAGAAGATTCTAGAGCTTGTTAGCTTTAGCAGGAACCCCTCCGCCACGCCGGTGCTGCACATGCTCCTCCCACCGATTAACGGTCTCCCCTCAGTTCTTTCTTGTCCACCTCAGTGTACAGAAGGTTCTGCTTGTTGGCTTGCTTTTCTATTGTGCTTTTGGTGTTTTTCGACTTCGAATTTGGCTTTTGACTACCCCTCTCGGATTTCGGACTTGGCTTTGTACTTTCCCGATCGGTTTTGACCCTTTTCTGGCTTTGAGGACAATTTCGGATCTCGGACTGTGTTTGGCATTCTCGGACCCTTTCTTTTTTGCCTTGCCTCCGGTTTATGTTGGCTCTCTTCAAACGCTGCGCCTCCTGTGGAAGGAAGGTCGCTCTCTCCGACCGACACTCTAAGTGCCTGATTTGTTTGGGTGAGGGGCACAACGTTCAGGCCTGCCCTATTTGCAGAGAGTTTACGCACCAGACTCTCCGTAACAGGGCAGCAAGGCTTAAATCCCACTGTTGGGAGGAATCTCTTCGCGTCCAGAGACCTGAGACGATGGCCAAGAAACGCCCGCCCTCTTCTTCTTCTTCGGCAGCGGCGGCGGCTGCTGTGCCCTCGACCTCATCGGTATCGGTACCGGGCTCGGTACCGATAATGAAGTTGCCGAGGATACCGAAGATCTTGGCAACTCGGGCACGTGAGGACCCTGCGGGCTCGCAGGCCTCCTCCTCCTCCAGGCCGCTTACTGCGGTCCAGAAGAAGCGCCCCACCACCAAGGGCATGGGGGAGAAGAAGAAGAAGAAGAGAAAGGAGAAGCGGCGCTCTTCACTGATGGTGGTGCAACCCCCGACTCCACCACCCACCCAGCCCGCCGAGCAACCTCAACCGATGGAGTTCCCTGAGGAAGAGGAGCCTCTGGAGGAAGAGGAAATCCTCGAGGTGTCGGACAAGGAGCAGGTCGTGCAGGCCTCGCCCCCTCAACCGCCCGAGCTGATCACGGAGATCACTCCACCGAGTCACCGTCCACCCTCGGCAGAACGCCGAGAGGAGGCTGTGGTCAGGCAGTGCCCAGCCTCTCGACGCGATGAGTCCCGCTCGCTGGAGCAGCGGGCCAGGCCTCCGTCCCCGCGATTCGGGAGATGGGCCCGGAGAGACGTTGCTCGGGCGAGAGCGCCTACTCTCCTGCCTACCTAGGAAGGTACGTCCAGGAGCAGGTGTGTCACGAGCTGGCCGGCTCATACTATTCTTACTCATCATCATACAGGGACCGGTACCATCCAGATCCAAGGTACTGGTCACCTCGTCGCCGGTCTCTCTCGCCACCGCGGGAGGCTCACTACCCCAGCTATGAAAGGTCACCCCTGCGTCGTTCGCCGAGTCACCATCGGTCCCGGGAGCCCTCACCCCGCTACAGGGCTGTTTCTCCACCACCGTGGACGACAGCCACAGCTACCCGCCCGACGCCACAGCCCACCGTGGCCCAGCCGGCGGTAGCTGCGACTTCTACCACGCAGGTGGCACACCGTCCTAGGCCCGCGGTCATGCTCCTGCAGGTGACTCCAATACCGGCCACGACATCGGCCGCACCGGTACCTACGCAGCCTGCAGCTCCAGCAGTCACCCTGGCACCTCCGGCCCGTAGGCTGGCCAAGGAGAAGGAGGCAGAGAGGTCGCCATCACCCTCCGGCGACTCTTACGACTTGGACTCTGACTCTGCTGAGTCCACCCCTTCTCACGAATCCCCACCGCTGGGGTTCGGGGAGCCAGGCCCAGAGTCTGCACCGGAGGACGTACGCCAGTTTTCTGCAATCCTCCTCTAGATGGCCACAGCCCTTGGCCTAAAGGTGACTGAACCTGCTCCACAAGCCCAGGACCCGGTTTTCCAGTACTTGGAAGCCCGCCCACCATCGACCGCACCGCTGCTGTTCCTACCAACCCTGGTGGAAGCGTTGAAGCAGCCGTGGGCGAAGCCAGCGTCAGTACAGGCTATCCCACATAGGCTAGAGCATCTCTACAGGACCCAGAAGGAGAACGCGGAGTTCCTCTTCAGTCATCCTGTACCGAACTCTATTGTGGTCGAGTTGGCTCAAACGAAAGGAGGCAATCGAGCGCATACCACCCCTCCGGACCGTGAAGGACGGAAGCTCGATGCCTTCGGCCGAAGGTTCTAGTCGGCATCGTCCCTGGTGGCCAGGACGGTGAACACGATGGCATGCCTCATGGCCTACCATCGGAACCTCTTTGACTGACTCGCTCCACTCCTTGCTGGCCTGCCGGAGGAGTCACGTGCCTCAGCCACACAGATCTTTGGCGAGGCCGTTGCGGTGGCTACACAGGAGATTGCCACCTCGAGGCATGCCGTGGAGGCTACCTCGAGGGTGATGGTCGGTGCCGTAGCCCTCCGACGCCGCGTGTTGCTCCGGTCCTCTGGGCTTCAGGAGGACAGCCGTCGACGGGTTGAAGACCTTCCGTTCGACGGCGAAGGGCTCTTCCACACCTGCACCTGGCGGGGCAGGAGAACACCACAGCCGACGCCCTCAGCAGGGACACCACTTCCCACCACGAGTGGTCTCTGTCTGACGAGGCCTTCCGGATGCTTTGGGACCAATGGGGCGAGCCGACCATCAACCTCTTCGCGACCAGCCAGAACGCGAAGTGCCGCCTGTTCTGCTCGAGGGCCGGCCACGATCGCCACTCCATCGGCGACGCGTTCCACTTTCCGTGGGATGAAGGGGTGATCTACGCCTTCCCTCCGTTCCTGCTCCTGGGCCGCGTGATCGCGAAAATCATCGCGGACTGGGCAGACGCGATCCTCATGGCACCATACTGGCCGAGGCAGCACTGGTTCGGACCCCTGATCGAGGCCACCCGGGGCAGGACTCTCAGGTTTCCCACAGTACCGGACCTGCTGTCCCACTCTGACGGACTGGTGTTGCACCCGGACCTGTCGGTGTTGGCCCTCCATGCCTGGAGGATATCGCCCTAGACGACCCGGCCATCGGGAACGTTTTGACCGCGGCCAGGAAGGAGGCCATGCGAAGGAACTACCACTACAAGTGGCAGCGCTTCATGGCCTTCACCGAGGAATGTCGAGAGCCGGTATCGCCTGTCACCCTGCGTACTGTGCTCCACTTCCTCCTTCATCTCCGGCAACAGGGCCTGGCCTTCCCGTCGCTCAAGGTTTACCTCGCCACGATCGTGGCATACCAGCCGCCACAATCCCCATCGACCACGCTCTTCAGGGACGGTACTGTCAAGCAGTCCCTGAAGGGCCTGCAGCACCTCTGCCCACCGGTATCGCCGCCGCTACCGCTATGGTCGCTGTCATTGGTGCTGTCCCAGCTGACGGGGCCGCCCTTCGAGCCCATGGCCACGACGGACGACAGGCTGCTCGCGATGAAGACCACGTTCCTAGTGGCCGTTACCTCTGCCAGGCGGGCGGGAGAGTTGACGGCGCTACGGTGCGATGAACCATAGTTGGTCTTCCATCGTGACAAGGTGGTCCTCCGGCCTGACATCTCCTTCCTGCCGAAGGTGGTGTCCAGCTTCCATCTGAGCCAGGACATCATCCTGCCGGCCTTCTACCCTGACCTGACGACACCTCTGGAGCGGTCCCTCCACTCCCTGGACGTTCGTCGGGCACTGGCTTTTTACAAAGACAGGACTGCGGCCTACAGACAGACACCCCACCTGTTTGTCTTTTATGGCAGGCACCGGAGGGGCCACAAAGTGTCCACCCAGCGCTTCTCCAAATGCAGCACCTCTACCCGCCAGTATCGCCTCTACCCGCCGATATCACCGCCGCTACCGCCGTGGTCGCTGTCAGTGGTGCTGTCCCAGCTGATGAGACCGCCCTTGTCTATACAGACTATACACCTGGCGTACGAGCTTGCCAAGAAGCCTCCACCAGACCTGCTTCGTGCCCACTCCACCAGGGCCATGGCGACATCTGCTGCCCTCCTGCGAGGTGTCGACCTGTCGGAACTCTGCCGTGTGGTGACCTGGTCCCAGCTGTCGACCTTCGTGCGCCACTACAGGCTCGACTCCCGGTCCAGGAGAGATGCCCGGTTTGGACGTGCTGTGCTGTCTTCTGTGCTCTAGGATCTGGGACCTGACCCACCATCCTACTGGTAAGCTACACAGTCTCCTAATGTATGAGGCACAGAGACCACGAAGAAGAAGAACAGGTTGCTTACCTGTAACTGTGGTTCTTCGAGTGGTCATCTGTGCCCTCATACATCCCCGCCCTGCCTTCCCCTCTTTTTCATGTCCTATCTGCTTCGGCAGACCAGAACTGAGGAGAGACCGTTAGTCGGCGGGAGGAGCATGCGCAGCACCGGTGTGGGGGAGGGGTTCCCGCCAAAGCTAACGAGCTCTAGAATCTTCTGAACGCTACCGCGCAGGCACGAAAGCTCCTAATGTATGAGGGCACAAATGACCACTCGAAGAACCACAGTTACAGGTAAGCAACCTGTTCTTCTCAACCTCTTACTCTCTAGATTAGTGGTTCTCAACCTGTGGGTCCCCAGATGTTCATGGACTTCAGCTCCCAGAAGCCCTGGGCATTTACCATAGTGGCTGGGGCTTCTGGGAGCTGAAGTCCACGAACATCTGGGGACCCACAGGTTGAGAGCCATTGCTCTAGATGTTTTGGACTTCAACTTCAAAAAATCCTAGTCATTATGATTAATGCTCAGGAATTCTGGGGGTAATTCCAAAGCAGCTAATGCATTGTTTCCAGCAATTTATTTTTCCCCCCAATATGCCAGGAACCAGCACTCTGGATTTGTGCCTGTTGGATACAGTTGTTTCTTTCCTGCAAATTTGCGAAGGGATCTATAGCCAGTAGGTCAGGAACAGTCGCTGCTCTGGGAATCACCATTTTGGGTAGCACTGTTCTAAAAAACCAAAGTTTGAGAGCCACTGGTTTAATACTTCAGATAGCATTTTTAAAGTATACTTTATCTTTTGTTTACATAGCTTTAAATGAAAGTAATAATTATGTAGTCTAAATCAATATAAAAGTTAAGAAATGAAAGAATTATAGTATACTGTCATATTTATCCATCTTTGATTGCTTGAGGATAGATTTTAATAAATGGAGATGAAATTCAGCATACATATGTTACATTTATATTGTTAATTCTGATAAGCTGCAGTAGGGAATTAAAAGGAATGTGGTAGCATCCTCTTTGGCTGGGAGACAAAATATTGCTTGTTGGGTAAAATAATTAAAATCATTGCATTAAACCATCAGCCTCATGTATTTTTTAAATAAATCCAGTGTCATTTCTTTGTTCCTCCCTTTAATGTGTTACAAGTAAATTACTTTGATTTCCCCTACCTCCTAGTCTGCTGTGCTTCTCTGCTGAACATGCAAAGCACAAAGCATCTTCCTGCTTTTCAACACAGAAACCAACCGGGCTGATGGACAATGCAGAGGGTGCTCAGTGCTTCTGGTGCCAGCTTATGACATTTTTAGCCTGAAAAATGTTTTACTAGCTGATTTTTTACTCAAAAGAGGGACTGGCCAGTGTAACATGGAATATTCACATCTTTCCTTCTTGCTGTCTCTCTTACAAGTGAAAAGCAAGCGAGTGGAATTGCAACTAGTAAATTTTCTGGGCTAACTTACAAGGTCATTAGATATAGTATCTGGCATGTGGGGCTCCATAGTGGTTGAAATGTCCTTTCTCTTCTACATGATAATTTTCACAAGAAAGCACTGCAATCCCAACAGTGTTCCCCACAAAAGTAACACTGGTGATCTTCTAGAATGCTTTTATCATTCTCTGGTTTTGATGCTGTACTGTTATAACTATTCATCATTATGCTTTATCCCAAAGAAAGCTTTACTAGCTTGCAGAGTTAATGTAGGTCATCTGCAAATCAGTAAGTTTCACAATAAATATGAAGTAGGTTCCTCATTTAAGATAAAACAGCTAGTTGTGGCTACCTATTATAAAGTACCTCAAAGTTTCATCAGAAGTATGGAGCAAATAGCATAATAGAACATAACAGTGGCAACAGTAATCTTGCTGGTAGAAACACATAAATATGTTCAGGCACAATAACTTGGATGAGGTGGAGTACTTCAATATCTTTCAGTGGAGTACTTCTGATTTTGCCTAAGGCAGTGGAAGCCAGTAAAATAAAGCAGACAGATCAATTTTGAGTACTACTTTGAAATAAATTATACTAAAATTAAGGGGACTGATGTCTAAGTAAATGTGTTTAGGATCCATTTTGCCGATACTGATAACAACTTTCAAAGACTGTAATCCCAGCATTAATCAGGTTCATAAGCAGCTCCAAATCTGCAGCCTAAGACTTCAAAGAACTTAAAATTTTCAAATGATTTGCTAAGTGAGATCAGAGCGGTCAGCACATTGAATAGGAAGGGAATAATTATTCCCACAGTACAGTTGTTCAACAGTATAGGAAAAACAGTAGTTCAGTAATATATAAAAACACATATTGCATGCAAAGATGAACTAAAGCAATTAATTGCACTGATAGACTTTGTAAATATCTGTAGATATATTCTGTACCGTAATCAAAGCAAAAGTAAAGACAGATGAGAGAACATAGTGTTCAATGTGTAAACATTTTTAAATTGATTGGCCCAATGTAAGTAAATCATTAGCTAGTGATTTAAAAAATTTTCACAATACATTTGTAAAAGATCAGTTTTGTTCCAAATCACAGGTCTGTAGAATTTTTTTAAGAAGAAGATTTTTGTTATCCACAGATCCTGATAGCTACTATCACTCACCTTTTGCCCAGTACTGAAGCTTCTTCGTATGAACAGGACAAGAGGGTAACCAAATTCTTATTTTATTCACTTCTGTTCTGTTTTGTTCTTGTGCTCCTGTGTATATTTTTTTATTATGATGCAAAGGTAAGTATGAGCAGAATGTTGTACAGTCAGACCCCAACATTTGCGGGTTTGACTTTCACAAATTTGATTTTTTACAAATTTCTCCAACCCCTGCCCCCACTTCAGGGACTTCTTTTCCAGAGGGACCTTCCCTCTCTGCAGCTGTGATCAGGCTGTGAAGCCCTCTAAAAACTCATCTCATTTCTCATCCGCCAGCTGATGCCTGGCCAGCTAAGGACAGCTCACAGCCTGATTTCTCAGCACCACAAATGTTCTTCTGATACCCCCCCCACACACACACACACACAAGGAAGGAGATAGGTGAGAGAGAGGAAATATAGGGCCACAATTCCCATCCACCCTTTCCCTCTCCTTTCTCTGACCTGTTTTGTACCCTGGTTGTGTCCCTTCTCTCTGCCATGCCTCAACCCTCTTCCCTCAGAGGAGCACAGTGGTTAAATGCTGGTACTGCAGCCACAAGATTATGAGTTCGATCCTGCCGGGCTCCAGGTTGACTCAGCCTTCCATCCTTCTGCAGGTCAGTAAAATGAGTACCCAGCTTGTTGGGGTCAATTAGCTAACACATTGTAAACCACTTAGAGAGCACTTAGCTGATAAGCAATATTGAAATACACATGCTATTGCTGTTTTGATATTTACAATTTTTCCACTTTTCCATGGATCCTGTGCCCTTAACCCTAATGAATGTGGAGGGCTGACTGTAGTTATAAATGTAAACAGAAGTTTTCTGGGTTTTGCTGCCTATCCATGACCTCTGCTGAGTCCCATGTTGGAAGAAAGATGGGATAGAAATAAAAACAGTTCTTGTCCAAGTATTTTCCAGTGTCTTATGACATTTTTGGCTTTCTGCCAGAGTTGAATACTTCATCACTACTACTTCCACACAGTAAATAACTTATGTTTGTGCATTTTTATCATTGTTACAAATTATACGTTAACTATCCTTATTCAGCTGCAAAATGTAACACTTAACTGTGCAAAAATGACTGCTGTTTGTAGCCTGTTTGTCCAAAAAAAAAAAGAAAGTCTTATCATAGGCATGCTACTGCAGCCCAAGACTACTGATGTTGCTTTAAAAGCTTTCAGCTAGAAAGAGGATAAAGAAGAAAGAGGGGTGCTAAGTGGTTGTAAAAAGGAGCTTCACTGTAAGAGACTTTATTAACTGAGTATGCCTGTATTGGCTGTGAGCTTCAAATGTGATTGCTCACTCCTGCAGTTTGGCTTCATCTTTTTCTTAAAGGGTTCACACCCCAAAATACAGGTTTTGGGCGTACCAGTTGCCAGACGTCTGGCAATCCTAGTGTAGAAAAATAGGCAGGCATCGTTTGGTAGTTTGCCAGTTTAGTATGCATACAGTACAATCAAAGTTAAGCATGTTCAAGTCTTATTGCGCTTATCTCTCCACTGAGATAAAATGGGCTTAGATCAATGGGATTCTGTCCTATTTATTTGGTGCTTGTACTCCTTCTATCAAAACTGTAGGACAGAACACAAAACATAGTGTGACACTGTGATTGACTCTTGAGATGGATTTCTTCTGAGGTTAAATTTAAAAAGGAAGCAGGAAAATAGAGAATGAAGCGTCTGGTCTTTATGGCTATCTATAATTTAGATATTCTTCTATTACAGCTGGTGGTATCTCTACTTCTATGTCTGTTGGACTGGATAATGGCCTTGCCTTTAAAGAGACTGTTGCAATCTGTTCAGACTGCAGGATCTGAAAATGATAAAACTGAAAAAACTGTTCTCAGCTGTATTTACAAGGTACTTTTTTTTCTTTCTCCTCCCCATTTTGAATTGCTTTGAAGTGTTTTTTTTTAAAGTAATTCCCTCTTCAGAGTTTTTCCAGTAAGAAACAAAGAGAATTTTTTTAATTAAAAGCAAAACATCTCATTACTTTTTAAGCATACAAAACATGATTTCAGAAGGCTTACACATATGAAGGCCTTATTTTCAAGAATCAAGAAAAAGTTGCTGTATAAACAGGACCAAGGGTATGGACAGTGAAGTAGAAATTTCTGTCAACATACTCCTTTCTGCTGGGATGCATTGTGTGTGAAGCTGCACTACTATGACAATTGGATTGCTGAATAAATGATGGCAATTTTCTTAACATGACTTAGGGTGTCACATCTCAGGCACTGGAACCTTTTATCTGGTCCTCAGGATGGAGAGAAATCTCAGGGCAAGGGCACAGCCTTGACAAGTTTGCATGTGTACCTCATTTATTAGACATGGAGTTTTTGTTTGAATGGCATACTTTCTAAAACTGTAGTTGATACTCTCTGAAATGGTGGTTGATACTATACCATGCTTATTGGCTAAGAGTTATGCTTTATAACATCTTCCTTGTAAAATCACCAGGGACTGTTGCCTCTAGTCACATCAAGAGAAGTAGTTATAAAGTCTCAGGAGTATACCCCTAAAAATTCTGGGCTTAGAATAGTCATTATCTGACAACCCTAGCTGTTACTGTCCCCAAGAGTGCTTTACCAGAAGTTTAAAAATTAAAAAAGATTGTCATATACCATTCTAGGCCCACATGTCTTGTTTCCCAGTTCTTCTGAATTCTGTCAAAGCAAGTCTTCAGATTTATTTATTTATTTATTTATTTAGCATTATTTTTAGATTATTTTATAACAGGAGTGGGACCTGCAGGCCACTGTATTTCTGCTCAGGAAACTCCACACATCCACCCATCTGGGTATGGGAGACAATGCTGTTATACCTGGGGCTCCCCTGAGCTATTTTAGGACCAGGAAATAAAATGGAGTTTGAGTTCTAAATCACTTCCTGGATAAATAAAGCTTCCTCTAGGTCTAACACAGACAGAAGGGAAATGTACTGAAATTGTTCTCTACACTTCTTCAGGGTGGGTGGGGTAGGTTGATCAGAAAATATTTTTTAAAAAATTCTGGAGGAGAGCATGGGGACAATGTCTCAGTTCCTAGCAGCTGTGCTGCCCTTCTTTATAACGATGTATTCTAGAGAATACAATAAAAATACAATAGAGTGTAACGAAAAAGCTTTGAAAACTCCTAGATAAAGCAGATCAAAAAAGACACAGAACAAAGAATGACAATCAGCAGAACTTTTAAACAAAAGGTCTTAAAATCTACAGTATGATTTAAAAGTCTTATAAAAATAAATAAGCATTGAAAAACATTAAAGTGGGTACAAGGTAGAAGTTCTTCAACATGCATTGTGCAACTTGGGTGACTCCATACTGAAAAAAAAAATCCTGTATTCATATGATGCCTAAAGAGGTAGAATTTCCAGAACATTTGAATCCATGGAAAAAAGTTGTTTTGTTTTGTCCTTTCCTTGTGGAGCAGTGCCAGAAATATTTGGAAAAATTGAAACAATGTGATATTGGCAATCTTTACAGATTGAATGATACTTTGTTACTCTAAGAACATAAAATATAACTTAATTTGGCATAAAATCATCATGTTTGTAAGGGACTTTTTTCTCCTGGAAATAATTATGACTTGGATTTAATTTTTAAATATTTATTTATTTACAAATGGGCTACAGAGTTTCAGCCTGTAAGGAACACTAGAATTGTAAGGAACTTCTTTGGTTTTGCCAGTTCATGAGAATCAGTCCCCCCACCCCAAAAAAGTAAGAAGAAAATATCAACACTAATAAAATGAAGTAGGAAGCAGCCATAAAAGGACTCATTCCCAAGAAAGAATTGAGCAAAGAAAGCCAAGGCCGAGAGTTACATGATCTAATACTGTATGTTACCACTTCTCAGACTATATGAGGTGGGGAATCGGCATTATTTTTTCTAATGTGACAAAGCATACTTATGTGCACTGGCTACAACTGTTTCTTTTTTCCTGAAACCCAATGACTAGCAGCTGATGGCTCACACACCATAGGTGGTTTATAGACCAACACTTTTCAGCAGCACCACTCTACATAATCTTACATAAAAGTCTGCCTGCTACTAAATTTTTAGAAATAATGTGAGGGAAATAAATATAAGAACACTTTGTGTTAAACATTTTATTCATTGTTCTGTAAAAAAAAACCTCTATAATCTTTTTTTTTTTTTGGTCAATTTTTCAAGAAAAAGAAGGCTTTGAGGGGGAACAGAAAAAAATCTTTTCCCCCAAATTTTTCTATTTTTTGCACCTGGGCTTCCCATCTCTAATAGTGCCATACTTCACTTGGCAGGAGCGTTTGTAGGGCCTCAAATACAGTACAGTAGAGTTAATCATTTTAAGTATTTCTTAAAAGAAAAAGTTTTTAAATTAATAAATATATAAATGCCTTTTATAAGATATTGTTGCCCCTACTGCACCCCAGATGAATTTATGACTAGTTTCTTTTATGCTTGTGGTACACGCATCATATGTTGTCATAGAATAAGTATCTGTATACATTCTGTGTCCGTTATATGGCAAAATTACAGATGACCTCACCTTCATTTTAGCTGTCATACCTGTAACATTGTTCCCCTTGACTTCAGTGAAATTCATTTTTATTTGTAGGTTCTTCATGGATGTGTCTATGGATCTCAATGCTTTAGCAACCCAAAATATTTTCCTATAAGCCTGTCTGATTTGGCATCTGCCGATTATGACCCTTTTATGCATCTGGAAAGTTTGAAGGAGCCGGAACCATTACATTCACCTGATTCAGAAAGGTCTTCAAAACTTCAGCCAGTAACAGAAGGTCTGTTTGCCTTAACATACTTCCCCTTGTGTTTGTCTTAACTGTGAATTTTGAATTAAATCTAATGTCATTATAGACAATAGATAGTATTAATCAATGTGCAATAAATCAATGTAATTTTGAGTAATTACAATTTGTTTCCTGAAGTAAGTCCATTCTCAACCTAAAAATCAATTTAATATAGATCTTTGCCATTCTGTATATTGATAAACAAGCAACATAATGCATAACTTGTGTGTTTAACAAAATTATCCTAATTTTACCTTTTCAAGCAAGCCATAGATACAGATACAGAATAGCTGAGTAATAAAAACAATTTAAATTTTTTTAATCATTACAATTTCCCTTATGGCAGTAATGTTCAGAAATATCTATCTGAACCTTACTTGTTTGCAGAAGAGCTCTTCGTATTGGCAGTATTTTTTTTTCTCTGAAAATAAAACACCTTGAAACAAAGGTTTCCTGAAGTTTCAAGCTGCATTTTTCTTTTAGTAAATATGAAGTGGTCTAAGGTAGAAGAAAATTTGGAGAATATGGGCTTTATTATGGATACCAAATATTCTGTGTAGTGTCATTCTCTTCCTATATTAAGCTGTTCCCTTTAGGCTTCCTTAAAGGTATTAAGGACTAGATAAATGCAGAACCTTTTTGTAGCAGCTGTGTGCTAACAGCAGGTGATTTTGTGGTCTGTAGTGACTCCGTGCTGTTTTTTTTATGTGGAGAAAATGGCTAATCATTGTGCCCTTGTCTAAGGCATGTTTCATCATCTTCAAGTACTTTTTTGGCCAAAGAATTCTGAACACAGAGCTGTCCTCTAATAAGCTCAGTATTGGATTGACCAAATCTGATTTGAGAACTATTGGCAGGAGGAGCGGTAATTATTAAATTTACTGAAGAATGAAGCAAGGTACTGTAGTTGGCTTTTTGTCAAATGGCTGTGGTCTTATTAGCACAGAGTAATCATCTGCAGGGTCGGAATGAAAGAAGCATTGAAGGATTCATTCTGCCCTAATTACAGTTTCACCTATACACATTATGCAAAACTAATATTTAAGGTATTTGCCAAAATTAACTTCCCCTACATGTTCATTGCAAGTGTAGAGAATTGCAGTAGCTTTTTGTGCCTTGCTGCTTTTGTGTGCTATAATAATGTGTAATTACGAGTTCGCAGCAAATGCTGTGTGATTTGTTTAATCTGACGATTTGAAAAGACAACCTTGAATAGGGTTTTTTTCCCCTTTTAAATGAATGTCTGTTGCACACAACCCTAGTAATGCTATCCTTCATTTGTAGATTTCCTCACAGCACTGGTTCTTGTGGTTTCCTGTTATAATCCTAAATAAGAGATTTCATTTGTTCCTTGCTATTTCATCTTGGACAAGTCAGTAGCCTCTCCCTCCCTCAAATTATTTCCAAGGATGATTCCTATAAACCTTAAGATTAGATGAGGCACTTCCATGATCACTTTTTCCACAGATTATAGGACTGGCTTATCTGTACTAAATACTAAGTGTTTTCCTTTCCATTATTCCATAGTCTCCTATGATTGTTGTTCTATATAGTGAGTAGAGCTAGTTGCTTTGGTAATACACTGTCAGTAAACAAGACCCAGTTCTAGGCATTAGGAGACTCATGATGGAGACCTGGTTCTTTGATTTCCTTTCCTTCCCCCAGTCTGCATGCTTTTGTTCTCTGTTACTTCAGCCCACTTGATTTTCTAGCCATTTTACATATGTCAGACAGGATGAGAATTGTTTTTACAGAAATATGTGATCCTGAATATGTTCAAGAGTAGCTTGGCACAGTGACTTTAACCAGTTCAGTATCCCAGGTTCCCTTGGCAGTTGTTTGATTATACTATGGCCCATCCCAAGATTTCCAGTTGATATAGGTTCTTTTAGATTCTCAGCCTTCTCTGCAAAATACTTGGCTACAGGCAAGCAAGCTTCAAGTGGGATTTCAGCACATGGAAATATAGTTCATTGTATTTCCAGTAAATTGAAGGACACTAAAGCTGGAGGAGTCTACGGCAGCGGATGCTTTGAGTTTGAGTCTGTTATCTAGAGTTACATCACGTCATCTACATTTCATTATGCCTTATTTTTATTATTATTATTATTATTATTATTATTATTGCTTTATTATTTATTATCTGCAGAAATTTTGGGACAAAAACAATATCTGTGTATTTCTAATACAGTGTGCTCTGAAGTATTTGAGGCTATAAAATGGATGTGATGATCCCTATCATTTTTTGCCTTGGTAGGGTACTAAACATAACATAATACATTGCTTTTAAAGTTTTAAACCCCATCTATTTTTCTGCAAAACTGGAAATGTATATGGTGACAAACAGCAGAAAGAACTTCAGTAGGTGCATTAAATAAATGTGAAGAATTTTGCTGCTTCTTCTAGATTAGTGCATCTTGAATATCGACAACAGTTTGAAACCCTGAAACAGAAATATTGAGCCCAATGGTGCCAAATACGTTTACAGCCCTCTCAGTTCTTATCCATGAAAATGAAGGAACCACAGAGCTAATAAATGCTGTCTTAGGCAATACATTTCACCTATCCTTAAAGCTCAGGACATTTTCAATTATGTATCCTACAAATGTATTTTATCAATTGTAGTTGGGAGGCCATCTTTTAGATTTTCCTGCAGCTTCGGGTATACTCAAGCAGTCATTAACAGAAAGATTTGCACACATTTCCTTCTTAATTATGTGAATAAGTGTATTGAGACTACTTTACCTCTGGTTACCATTTTTGAGAGAACCTACCTGGCATGTTGATGAAGTTTTATTAAATAATTCCTGTTGGGCTTTTATTAAGCACCTTAGTGTTCCACTGGGTAACAGTGCAAATTGATACATGTCTACTCAAAACTAGGCCTCACTGATTTTAGTGGGACCTTTTTCCCAAGAAAGTGCATAAAGTTAATGGATAAAGTAGATAAAGTTAATATATACTCCAGGGGTTGAAGATGAGCTTATAACAATCAAATCAAGCATTAGTAGTAGTAGTTGTATTTTCATTTATATTTCACCTCTCTCTCAATAATGAGACTCAAGGCTGCTAACAACATGTTTAAAAACAATACAGATTAAAAACTATATAAAAGCTTAAAATAACACGCACACAGACACACATACATATATCTACCATATTTGCCAGTGTATAAGATGCACCCATGTATAAGGTGAACTTCATTTATACACTGGCAAATACTATTTGCCAGTGTAGAAGACACAACGGTGTATAAGACACACCCCGTTTTGAAACAGTATATTTTTCAGGGAAAAAAGTGAGTCTTATACACCAGCAAACACAGTATGTATGTATGTATATGTGTGTGTGTGTTTGTGTATGTTATTTTAAAAAAAAATTAAGCAATTTATAAAGTTAAAAATATTAAAATTCATTAAAAGATTATATACAAACCATAACAACAGCACAACACATTGAAAGCCCTTCTCAGTCAGTTTCTAAAAGCCGGAGGAAATAAAAATGTTTTAACTTGTCAATGGAAGGACAGCAGGGATGGAGTTCTTGTTACCCTAAGAGTTGCGGGGACTTTGAGATCCACCTCCAATGCCAGCGTCTCCTTAGCATTTGGGAAAGTATAGCCCAAAGGAGGCCTGAGAGAGGAAAGTAAAGGCAGGATCGTTTCACCTGTGAATACCAGTACTAATTGTAGATAGGACTCCAGTTAAAAGTTAAACAGGGTTTTTTTAAAAATTAATAAACACACAAGAAATCAGATACTTTTAAGAACCATACAAGGCTATCAGAAAATAGGGCAAGAAAAGTTGGATAGAGAGAGAGAAAGATTCGGTGGAAAGGGTGAAAGTTTTGATTCCTGAAGTAGAGTGGCTCAGAACGTGTCTGAGGGTAGCACGGAGGAACAAAAGTCTGGGGTACCACATGCAATGTAGCATGCCCAACGTACTACAATTTGCTGGGGCCAAAGTTGTGGTTTTTATGTCCCATTTCCTACTCTGAAGGAGGGTGTATGGACAAAGTGGCAATTGCTTTTTCCCGGCGTTGATAAAGGAGTCTAGAATGAGCTGATTGTCTTAATTCTAGGTGACAAAACATTGATGAGAATTGTGACAATCTCTTAATGCAGTGGTTCTCAACCTGTGGGTCCCCAGATGTTTGTGGACTTCAGCTCCCAGAAGCCCTGAGCATTGACCATAGTGGCTGGGGCTTCTGGGAGCTGAAATTCACAAACATCTGGGGACCCACAGGTTGAGAACCACTGTCTTAATGTCTAGTCGGGTAAGGTCTATAGGGATGGACTCCATAGGATTAGATCACAGTAGGGTGTCTGATGGCTTCACCTGGGCAATTTCTCCTTCTATTATTCTCATAAAGCCGTTCTCATAAACCCATTAGCATTGGCTTTTCCCGCCTAATTTTCTCTGAACTTACCTGACCATGTCTGAAGTCATCCTGACCTGGCAACATACTTACAGCCAGCACACTTTCAAACATGTTTTTCAGCCATAAATATGTCCAATTATGAAAATGGCATGTCTTACAGAGCAGGGGTGTATGGTGTGATAACATCATCCTGGCCTCCCTAGGGAGGAAATTCCAAAGTCTGGGAGCAGTTACTGAGAAGGCCGTCTCCTTTGTTCCTACCAGACAAGCTTAAAAAGGTGACAGGGTAGAAGAAACAGACAAAGATCTCTCCAGAAGATCTGAGAGCACTAATGGGTTCATAAAGAGAGATACAGTCTTTCAAATAGCCTGGATCCAAGCAGTGTAGACAAGTACAGCTATACCTCACTTAACAAATTATATATCGTATTTGCCGGCGTATTAGACACACCAATGTATAAGACACACCCCATTTTCCTGGGGGCATTTTTCAGGGAAAAAATTTTTTAGTACCCTACCAAGGCAAAATGCATAAGAGAGGGAGGGGGAGTGAAAGGAGTGCTGGTGAGAGCCTTCCCCCATCCCCACTTCCTTCCTTCCTTCTGTTCTACCTGGGCAAAACAGTCCTTTTGCTCCCCGTCCCTTTCCTATGCATTTTGCCTGGGTGGAGAGAACTCCCTGCCAGGGGATTGAGGTGGCACTCTACACCTTTATGGGAATTTGAGACTTGTGAGAGTAGCTCCCTTATCTAAAAGGAGTGGAGTTTGGACCAAAGGAGAAACAGGCTCCATCTATTATGTAAGATAGGCAGTCAGTAGAGGATGTTTTTGTATTTCTATTGGGTATGAAAGAAACTCTATGACAAAGGATTGAACCAGTTTTAGACTAGTTGGCAACTTTAAAAATGGGGGATTAAACTGGGAAAATCGAATGAATCAAAACTCAAGGATATTGTTCTTATCAGAGAATTGCAGTGCAAGACACTCTGGTCAGCACTGTAGGTCTATATTAAATTAATAATTATTTTAAAAGTTCATCACAGTGATCAACATTCTCTAGGGAATCATACATACAAATCACATACATAGAAATAACTTTCATATAAGTGACTTAAAATGGAAACTAAGATTTACAAGTGCTAGAAATACACTGTTAGCATTGCTGGGTTTTGTTTTGTTTTTGTTTTTTGTTTTGTTTGCAGTTAACTGATTTACTTACTTTCATGAAAATGTTGTAAATTAATATTTTTTCCAAAAGTGGAAATTTCTTGACTTAAGCTTGCTTAGATTCAAGGCAACATTTACGGGAATCCTGGGGATATGTGTGTGATACCCTTACAGAAGGAATAATGCCCCATCATTTTTCAGAGAAAGAGAAGGAAACTGAATGCAGGCCAGCTGTTGTATGTTCATGCAGGATCAAGTTGTGCAAGCAGTTCACCAATGAGCTGGGCACACATGTGTAAACATGCTTCTTCTTCGTGGTCTCTGTACCTCACACAATGGGAATCTTTGCACATGCGCAGTAGCATTTCAGAAAGTTCCAGAGCTGACCAGCTCGGCAGGAACCCCTCCCCCATATGGTACTGAGCATGCTCAGTCCTGCCAAGCTAAGGGTCTCTCCTCAGTTTCTTTTCATCCGCCGACCTGTTAGCAGCTCGGACAGTTTCCTTGCTGAGCAGTTCATTCTGTTCTTTGGATTTTGGTTCTTCCATTCATTTTCTGTCGATTTGGTTTCCTCCAGGATAAGAAAACTGTATGAACTCTTCCCCCTTCTTATGTCTTCTTTGTTTAAGTTGTACGTTACCTGTGGCCGCAAGGTTTTGCTATCCGACGCCCACCCCAAGTGCTTGTTCTGCCTCGGGGAAGGCCATAACGTTCGGGCCTGTTCCATCTGTAAAGAGTTTACATCACAGACGTTCAAAAACAGGGCCTCCCATTTAAAATCTTGTTGTTGGGAGTAAGCTCTTCATCTGAAGGAGCAGACGGCTTTGAATACAGCCCTCTTTACCACTTCAGCTTCACTGCATCCTTCACGAGTCACCTCATCGTTGAAACCTTCAGTTGCGGTTTTGTTGTCGACTACAATGTCGACTGTATCAACCGCACTCTTGGTACCGACAACTTCAGTATAGGTACCGACGTTGATTTCGCCAGCTTTGCTACTGATCCCATCTCTACCGAGAATTCCAGAGCTCTCGAGGATGCCTGTTGTTCCATCTTCTAGTTCCAGAGATTACTCCTCCAACTCACAGCAGGCTTCGATTTAGCAGCCTTGCAAGGTCCCTACCTTGGCAAAACACAAGAGAGCATCCTCACACCACTCTTCTGTGTCTTCAAAGAAGAAGAAGGAGAAGCGTCACTCCTCTTCGCCTGCTACTCATCCCTCGGCTACTCAACCATCTTCTCTCAGTCCTCTACCAATGCCTCCTCCAACGCAGCCTCTGACATCCACTGTGGAGAGGATCGAGGCTCCTGTTCTTTCACCGATGCATGATTCCACCCAGCTTCTGGTGCTGTCTGTCCCGGTTACCGTCGTCCTCGCGTCGGACCTGCACTATCAGCCTATGCTGCCTGCCTCTCTGCCCATTACATCAGGCTAGCCCAGAGATGGATCCTCTCAGACTCCACTTCCTCCGCCTATCTCTTCTGGCCGCCCAGAGATGGACTGTCCGCTTAGACCGGACGCTCCTCGGACTTCCTTCCGAGACCACCCTCGAGTCAGCGTGGCCCGCTCTCCGGGATGTGGTGATCAGGGTAGATCCCTGCGTCACTGGGATTACGACTACCATGGTGCTCACAAGCTTTCTTCAGCGAGAGTTGACTTGCCTTTCTCATCAGCATCCTACGTAGCTCGATACAGTCACAAGCATCTCTGGAGAGAGCAATCCGGCTCATACCACTCCTATTCACTGGCATATCGTGACCAGTACCATTTTGACATGTGTCTCTGTATCGCCCTCGGCATTCACCCTCCCCATCGTGATCTCCTGGGTCCCACTTCCGACACTCTCCTCGGTACCATCACTCTAGGTCCCAGTCTTGGTCCCGATCGGTCTACTACCAGCGTTCTCCATCTTGCACTCGTCATTGGTCCCATGATAGATCGCCTCGTTGTGGGGCTGTTTCATCACCTCCTCGAGTGACAGCGACAGTGTCCCAGCCTCCACCGGACAGCCAAGCAGCATCACTTCCGCCAACTACTTTGTCTACCTCGTTACCGACGCAGTCCGTCGTTGTACCAATCCTGACTGTTCTAACTATATCGTCAGCACCAGCCCCAGTACCAGCTCTGGTACCAGCCTCGGCCCCTGCTCCACCGGCTGTTCTCACCGCACGTCCAGTTACTCGAGCTCACCGCTCTCAATCACCTCAATTGTCTTCTCTTTCTTCTGGCTCTTATGATTCCAACAGTAATTCATCAGATTCGACACCTCAATCCCATACTTCTCCTCCACTCACCTTTGGGGACCCAACTCCTGATTCAGCTCTGGAGGATGTCAAGCAGTTTTCGGACATCTTGGTTAGAATGGCCAATGCCTTGGGCCTTGATATCTCCAGTCCTGCTCCGACCATACAGGGCCCAGTATTCCACTACGTTGACACTTAACCTACGTCAACTGTTCCCTTTCTCCTGGTCTTGCAGGAGGTACTAAAGCATCCATGGGCGCAACTGGCCTCCCTCCCACCAATCCCTCACCATTTGGAGCACCTTTACCGCACTCAAAGGAAGGACGTTGGCTTCCTATTCAATCATCCAACTCCGAATTCAATCGTCATTGAGTCCTCCCAAACAAAAGGGAGTAATAGAGCACATACGATTCCCCCCTGATCATGAGGGTCATCGCCTAGATATCTTTAGTCAACGTTTTTATTTGGCCTCTTCGTTGATTGCCGGGATCTCCAACACTCAGGTTTGTCTGGCTGCCTATCAACGGAACATTTGGAATAGATTCTTCCCTCTGCTTTTCCACCTGCCAGATGACCACAGGGCCGTTGCCGTCCAGTTTTATAACAAGTCTGTGACTCTTCCAAACCAGCAAATCCTATCTTCCCAACACGTTGTTGAGGGTGCAGCGCAGGTGATGGTAGGTGCAATTGCCCTTCAACAATTGCATGGCTTTGGTCCACTGGCTTGACTGAAGACTACAGAAAGAGGATCAAAGACCTATCTTTCGATGGTCAGAGACTCTTCCATGTGACCACAGCTGATGCTATGGATCATCTGATGAAAGCTTGTCTGATGGCGAAAAAGATGGGTCTTCACCCGGTAAGTCAGCCTAGAAGACCATCTTCATCCCGCTCCTCATAGAAATGCCCTTCCTACTCCTATAGGTCACATTCTTCACGTCACACATCTCACCAATCTTCCCTGCCGGCTTCCTCATCTCGCTGCTCATTCAGGCGCCGTCAACCATCATCTAAGTCTTCTTTGACCACCAAGTCACAGTTTTGACTTCCCTTGCATGTCACCACCTCTACCACTCTTCCACCTTCCAAACCACCTGTCAAAACCCCAGGACTGGCTCGCCACTTCCACACCTGGCGCACCATCACTTCGGACTCCTGGGTATTGACTGTCACCCGTCTTGGCTACACCATCGAGTTTCGAAATCTCTTCTTGGCGTCTTCTGCTCCATGCCTGCCAGTCCTGCCCTTCTTGAGGAGATCGAGACCCTCCTTCTCGATTGGTTATTGGTGGCACCCTGCAAACAGAAGTTATACAAGGACTTTCATGTTACCCTCTCCCTTCTCTCTTATCTTGGCCTCAAGGTGAATCCCAAGAAGTCTCACTTAGAACCTACATGCTTCATTGTAGACTTCATCGGGGCCACTCTGGACTCTACTTCTGCCATGGCATTCCTGCCAATGAAACGCACACAGACCTTGCACCACGCCACAGCTGCCGTCCTGTACAGTCCATCCGTTTCCGCTCACCAGATTCAACAGCTTCTCAGCTACATGGCAGCCATGACTGTGGTCACTTACCTGTCTCGCCTCCAGGCGTGCCCTCTTCAGCACTGGCTTCTCCGGCATTTCGACCCTCTCCTCAATGATCAACACCAAGTTCTTTGAGTCAGGGACTCCCTTCACTGGTGGCTGTCTGCTCACCATGTACTGTCCAGCATGCCCTTTGCCAAACCCCATCCATCACTTACCATCACCACCGATGCATCTCTCCTTGATTGGGGAGCCCACTGCGGTCGTCTCTCTATACAAGGCCACTGGACCGGCCTGGAGATGCATCTGCATATCAGTGCATTGGAGCTCCTAGCGATCCTCAGGGCACTTCGAGCCTTCGGAACCTCATCATCGGGCAGGCTGTCCAGATCCTGTCAGACAATACAACAGCTGTCTGCTACGTGAACCGACAAGGAGGCACCCACTCTTCCACTCTGCTCCACCTGGCTCTACACATGTGGGATTAATGTGTTCTGCTGTGGATACATCCCATTGCAGTTCACCTGGCGGGACCAGACAATGTTACAGCAGACACACTGAGCAGGGACACAGCATGCCACCACAAGTGGTCCCTCTCCATTGCCACTTTTTGTCAGATAGTAGCCCAATGGGGCATTCCAACCATCAATCTCTTTGCGACTGACCGGAACAAGAAGTGACCCTGTTATTGCTCCAGAGCAGGCCTGGGATGCCACTCTCTCGGGGACACGTTCCAGTTTCCTTGGAAAGAAGAGTTCATTTACATCTTCCCACCATTTCCGCTCCTGGGTCGAGTGATGGCCAAGATCGCCGTGGACAGGGCAGACACCATTCTTGTAGCCCCTTATTGGCCCAGGCAACATTGGTCCCCTTCTCACCATGGCCTGCGGCTGCAGGATGCAACTTCCATGCGTGCCTGATCTCCTCTCACACTCGGGTGGTCGCATGCTTCACCCAGACCGCCCTCTCCTCCGCCTGTACGCATGGAGGATAACATTCTAGACTCTCTTGCTATCAAGGCTGTCCTCACTGCTGCTAGGAAGGATTCCACTTGCAGGCTCTACAACTACAAGTGGCGGAAGTTCGTGGCCTTCGCAGATGCCCATAAGGAGGCCCCTTCTCCGACCTCCCTGTCAACTGTGCTTCACTTCCTCCTGTCTCTGCGGGACCAGGTTCTAGCCTTTTCCTCCCTTAAGGTTTATCTCTGCCACTTACCAGCCACATGGTTCTCCTTCCTCAGCCCTTTTCAAGAATGCTACAGTCAAGCGGTTCCTGAAAGGCCTTCAGCATCTCTACCCTCCTGTGTCCCCACCGCTTCCTCCATGGTCACTATCACTTGTACTTTCCCAGCTTATGCGTCATCCGTTTGAACCCATGGCCACATCCGACGAGCATCTCCTCACTGTGAAAACAGCATTCTTGGTCGCTCTTACATTGGCCAGAAGGGCAGGTGAGCTGACTGTACTATGTTCAGATGAGCCCTTCCTGGTGTTTCATCGAGACAGGGTGGGCTTGCATCCAGACCTTTCATTTCTTCCTAAAGTTGTCTCTGACTTCCATCTGAATCAAGATATTATTTTGCCTATCTTGTACCCTGACCCGGCTTCGCCTCTTGAGCGCTCTCTCCACTCGCTTGACATGAGTCGCTCCCTAGCTTTCTACCTGCAATGGATTTGGACCTTCCGCCATACTCCCTACCTCTTTGTCTGCCACGGTAGACATCAGAAAGGTCACAAAGTATTCACTCAGCACATCTCTAAATGGGTTGTCCGGACAATTCACCTTGCCTACGAACTTGCTGGACAACCACTGCCATCTCTGCTTCATGCCCATTCCACCAGAGCAATGGCCTCTTCGGCGGCCCTTCTTAAGGGAGTTGACCTCCAGGAGCTTTGTCATGTGGCTCCGTGGTCGCGGCCTTTGACCTTCCTCCGCCGCTGTCGCCTCGACTGCAGGGCCCAGCGTGATGCCCGCTTTGGTCATGCAGTGCTGTGCTCCATTGTCTAGGACCTGACCCGCCATCCAGTGGTAAGCTACTCAATCTCCCATTGCGTGAGGCACAGAGACCACGAAAAAGAAGAACAGGTTGCTTACCTATAAGTGGGGTTCTTCGAGTGATCATCTGTGCCCTCACACACACCCGCCCAGCCGCCTCTCTTTCAGGTCTTTGTTTCGGCGGACTTTGAAACTGAGGAGAGACCGTTAGCTTGGCAGGACTGAGCATGCTCAGTACCGTATGGGGGAGGGATTCCCGCCGAGCTGCTCAGCTCTGGAGTTTTCCAAAATGCTACTGTGCACATGCGAAGATTCCCATTGTGTGAGGGTACAGATGACCACTCAAAGAACCCCAGTTACAGGTAAGCAACCTGTTCTTTCACTTTCCACGTTTAGCTTTCACCTGAATTTGTAAACCTGTCTGTATGTTACACCATTTTTATTCCTTTGAATCTTTGACTCAGACTAAATGAGTTAATCTTTAATACTTGCTTTCTAGGATACTGTTCAGTATGTAGCTTGCTATTTTTATACTTTTTGTCATATTTTAATTATTTAGTTTTACCTATAACTCAAATTTTGTGTATTGGAAGTGTAGATTTTAGAAAGTGATTGTCGTGTCTTTAACAATTTAAGAAATTTGACCTCTTTACAAAATAGTATTCATTACTGCATAATTTAAAGATGTTTAGAAAGAATCATGATTGTGCAGTCTAGCTATGGTCCTGCACTCTTGCAGCATCCAAATCCTTACAACCAAATTTATTACAATTTTGACAACATTTTGTGGTGTGGCACTAATTTTTTTTAAATGGTGTTTACTTTAAAAACAAGAAACACAGGGACTGTGTGCCTTGTATTAAGGAAGATTTCTACTCCTGGAAGCCTCCCAGAGAGCAGAAATCTGCTGTAATACAAGGTGTGTATCATTCCCAGTACACTTGGTTTTAAAATAAACAGTGGCTTTATTGGATAGCAACAAAATAAATCATTATGTGAATGGCATTGAGAACAGTCCATATTCAAATTGGTATGAGAATTTTCTTGTTTACTTGTCTGCTCCTCACGTAATTGTATTTCTAATTCTTTGGGCAAACTGTCCTAAAGGGAGACCAGCTTACTTTACTTAATTCTTATATTTGTATCCCATCATTCTTTGAACTTCAGGCAGTATTCATGGCTGTCTTCTTCCATGAATTATATTCAGAACAACCCCATGAGGTTGATTAGGCTGAGAGAGAGGGAATGGCATAAGGCCACCACATGAGTGAGAACATGAACTGAGTCTAGGACTATAACCACTAAATTGCACCAAGTCTCTGCACTCAGTGCTTAGTAAAGGCTAGGTAATTTAGAAATAAAAAATAACAACAGCAGCAACAATGACTTAACTCTCTGTTTGTGATGTTGTGAGGCAAATATTTCACAAAAGGTTGAGAATGTTTTATCTTATACTTACATTATTTCACACAAAAGTCCAGAGATTGGAGCCACCAGATTCTTTTCTTTGTAAAGTGTTTAGTTTTCTTTGTTTGTATAGCTTTTCAGAATGGTTATTATGCTTAGGAAAGCAGCATTTTTCATTTTAAGTCTTAGGTGTACTTTGGTTTCATGTGAATCATACTGTGATTCTTCAGGTCTCCTCACATTTAGATGTTTTCTTTTGTGTATAGCAGTTGAAACTTTTTTAATTGTTTATGGGTTTAACTTAACTTCTTGCTCTTTCTTTTTCAGTAAAATCTCACATGCAACAAGGATTGATCTCTGTGGCAGCTCGCACTGTGATAACTCATCTAGTAAACCATTTAGGCCATTATCCAATGAGTGGAGGACCTGCTATGCTAACAAGTCAAGTATGTGAAAACAATGACAATCCTTACAGTGAAAGTTCTGAGCTTTCCCCTGATCTGTTTGAGAACCCCAACCTCCAATTTTTTGTATTAAACAATACAACTTTGGTTTCATGTATACAAATCCGAGCAGAAGAGAACATGCCTGGAGGAGGTTTGTCTGCTGGACTTGCATCTGCTAATTCAAATGTCAGAATTATTGTGCGTGATCTATCTGGGAAATATTCATGGGATTCTGCCATTCTGTATGGACCTCCACCTCTCTGTGGATTGAGTGAGCCAACTCCTTTTATGCTCTCATTAGCCCATCCAGACAAACCAGAAGATGATTCAAACTGTTCTGGATATGTAGAAGAATTATGTGTAAAAGATGGAACTGCAGTCCCAGTAAAAAGGAAATTTAGAGACACTGTGCCAACATGGGACACAATCAGGGATGAAGAGGATGCCCTTGATGAGCTCTTGCAGTATATAGGAATTACAAGTCCTGAGTGCTTACAGAGGACAGGGGTATTACTCAATGTTCCTGCTCCTCAGCCTGTTTGTGTCTCTGAAAAGCAGGAAAATGATGTAATCAATGCAATTCTCAAACAACACACAGAAGAGAGAGATTTTGTTGAAAAGCACTTCAGTGACTTAAATATGAAGGCTATGGAGCAGGATGAACCAACCCCACAGAAGCCCTATTCAGCTTTTTACTATTGCAGATTGCTTCTTAGTATTCTGGGAATGAATTCTTGGGATAAAAGGTAAGAAAATAACCTTATTTGGTTGTTGCTTGCTGTTTGGCCTTTATTATTCAGTAACAAAGAGAAAGGGCTGCCACTGAAAACAGCAACCACATATCGTTCCTTCCCTCTGGTAATGTAAAACTACTACAGAATATTATATTTATTTCCGTTTAGGTTTTCTCATTCCCATGAACAGAGGTTGCATATTTCAAAATGCAATGATATATTAACCACATTTTGTATTATGAAATGTTGCATGATATGTTCCTTCAAGTTGCCTGTCAACTTACGGTGACCCCATGAATTTCATAAGATTTTCTTAGACAAGGAATGCCCAGAGGTGGTTTTGCCAGCAACTTCCTCTGTAATATAGCAGTGGGGCAGAGAAGCATATAATAAAAGGAATCATTGTGGATCAGATCAAAGTGCTGTTTCTTCTAACATTCCCATTCCTGCGGCCAGCATTACATCTCTGGGAAGGCCAGACTCAGGACACAAGATAGAAGTGGGCAGCTTTGGTGGATATGGAAGCCATTTTGCCTCTGAGGCCTGCTGCAGCTAGCGTTCTTGTCAAAAATTGGGTGATAGAGTTTAGAACCGGAAGTGACCAGAAATTCATTTTTGTTTAAAACAAAAACATTTTAAAAGTTCATTTTCAGGAGCACAACATCTTAGACCTTCATTTAAAGAAGGATCACAATTACTGGATGCTTCCAGGAATGTACTTCTCAGCGTTTTGACTAAAATAATAAAATGGGAATGCTCAAAAAATGGGCAGGAGAGTACACATGAAGCTGCATGTTACCCATTCCTGCCATAAGGGCCGCAGAATTTCCCGGCAACTGCTGCTGCTGATTCTGAAAGCAATATATTTCCATTGTGACTAGTGACTGGGTGGAGATAATCCCTGGGGAAGGAACATTATGTTACATTGGAAATAAGATTAGGTCCCCCTCCATTTACCCCTGACAGTAATAAATTCCAAACACATTGTTACTTGTAACAAGTTACTTCCAAAATCTGCATTTATCCCTCTCTCAGATTTTGGTTTGGATGTAAAGAAAAAAATCTGCTTATCAGTGTTTAGTTTCTGTTCTTTCTCTGAGTTCCTTTATGGCTGAGCCATTTTTCCTTAGCTGACCTGATTTTTGAAATACAGTCAGTGTAACTGTTACTGTTTATATCTTGTAGGTGCTATTTTTATAGGAAAGGGTGTATATAAACCTCTTCTAGAATACTGCATAAGATAGTAAAATTATGCAGCTGTTCTCTATTACCACATAACAAAGTAGACTTATTGGATTAATAGTTGTCTTAATTGTGAAACAAGAGTTTTTTTTAAAAAAGGCATTTTTGAGGAAAATATTTCAGTTTAGTTATATGAGCATTGTTTCCAAAATGAACAATAGGCTGCTGCTGCTGTTGTTGTTGAAATGCATTTAGCTAGATACTTAATTAACACACCTTCTCCCTTCTAAAGCGTAACAGTATATTTAGATATTTTGATTTAAAAAATGCATGGATGTTTATATGAATTACATTGATCCCAAATTGTTGCTGCACTAACCACTCCCTCTACCCAGATTATTCTGTCAAAGCAGGCTATTCTCCTTTGGTAATACTGTTTGCTATAGTCCTCTTCTTTCATTTTTGAAAAATAGTAAGTTCATACCTATTTTATAGTAATATCACTAGGATTTTCAAATTCTATAGCTAATTCAGGGAAACCTCTACCTTTTGCTTTACTCTGCAACATTGAATCCCTCGATTTAGTTAGTTTATTAGCTTGTTTATTTGTTTGTGTTTTCTGCATTTGCTCCTTTGTTTGGCATGAAAGTGTTTTTTATCACTGAACAGTTATTGCTTGGCCTACTGAAGAGCAGGTTTTATGTGCTCCAAAGGGAGTCCAGTTCAGATTAAATGGGAAGAAGTGGCATGAAGTGGGGATTATATTCAAGGCACTAACAAGGATGCAGAAGACCAGCTGGGATAAAAAAATAACTATATGTATGTATTATTTTAAAAAGATCTATTTATCTTTGATATGGAAAAGGCCTTACAAAAGGCAAGGAACCCGTAGGAGACTTCATGAATGGAATTGAAAGTGTGTTGTGTTGTCCTGTCCTATATCTGTTGTTGCATAGGTGATGGAAATGTTTGTTAAATTTCCTTATTTAGGAGAAGCTTTCATCTCTTGAAAAAAAATGAAAAGCTACTTCGAGAACTTAAAAATTTGGATTCAAGACAATGGCAAGTTATCGTCTACGTCCAATCTTCTTAATGAGTTAATTGTTGTTGTTGTTGTTTTTAAAAAGTGTATGCATTTTGCAATACAACAAGCAAAGTTGTTCCTAATTACTCCTGCTGCTTTCTGCTGGAATTAGTACGATTTACCTCCAAGTGATTAGCTGCATTCACATGTCACTATATGGCAGCATACAAAATTCTGGCTCATTGTCAAGGAGCCACAGTCTGATCACTTCCACTTGCCTCCTGCTGCAAGCAGAATCATCTAAAAGAGCCACAGATTTTCCATCCATAGCTTGGTATCATTGTATATGAACTGGACTCTGGCCGGTGGGGGCAATGCCAGTCAGAGTTCTCAAATTCCATATAATGATAAACTGTGAATAGAGGGTTTGCATAGCTCCTCCTACTCACAGAAAACGAACTGGGCTAAACTGGGATTCTTCTGGAATCCTCAATTATTTTTGTTTGTTTGTTTGAAATCAAGCCATTGTTTTTAGGAATGAGATTCAAATTCTTCTTAGTTCTATAGTTAATTTTAATTAAGCTTAGTTTTTTTTTTCTGAAGGCCAGTCTAAAAAGAGTAAATTGTTCCCCCACCCTGACTTAAATATTGAAAAAAAATCCTTGGAAGACATTTATTTAAATCATTTTCCTAATTGTAAATTATCAGTTACCCTTGTTTTTAATGAAGGATTTAATAGATTTGATTGGTTTTATTGTTTTATTCTTCTGATACAGTTTTTTTTTTAGTTATTGTTTTATTGTATGTGCTTTTGTGAACTGCTTGGGATTAAATGCACTTATCCATTGAAACATAGGTAGCATTTGAGTTTTAGCAATATACTTTAGCTTTGATTCTAAAAATAGTGGTGGTAGCCAGGAAGATTGACACCAACTTCATACTAGCATGAACTTACCTTTGGCACAAAACTGTTTTTTAAAAAATTGACTTATGTTTTGAGACCTGAGATGTTTCCCAAAGGAGTTTCAAAATTTAGATTGTATCTCATCTCCTAACAATTTTAGAGTATGCTCTTATGTAACTACAGTTCTGTGTCTTACAGCCGAGAGACGCACAAAATTGCAGTATTTTATGTTGCTGAGGGACAAGAGGATAAACACTCCATCCTTACTAATACTGGAGGAAGCCAAGCATACGAGGATTTTGTAGCAGGCCTTGGTTGGGAGGTACCTTTTTCAATGTTATTTTTTATTTATTCATTTTACTTCATAGATTTTATTATGGTATGTAAGCATAATAGTAGCAATTACTAGCAAATTTAATTTGGAAACTGGTGAGAAGAAACCCTGATTTCCAATAGGCTAAATCTTTTGAGATTGTTGGAGAACTGATGGAAGAGAATCTTCCCACTACCTGGCTGCAGTGGACATCCTTTCATCAGCAGGTTAAGTGACATAAAAAGAAAAATACCTAATAGTCATAATGTCTTAGGTCTGGGGATGTATTTATTTCCTTGCCTTTTTAAGTAATTTTTTTTTTATATTTTACCACTAATTGTGCCATAGAGGAGTAACCACATGGAATAGGTAAGAGACCATGTGGGAAGAAAGGGAGGAGGAGGAGGCAGGGAAAGAAAACCAAAACTAGGAGGAGCCAAAAGTCCACTTAAAACCAGAATTGGATATTCTTTTTTAAAAAAAATGCTAGAGCTCCAGATATTCATGTTAACATGAATATCTGCTCCTTGAGACTTCCAGGACTGGTAATTCACCTTAGTTTGCATGAAAATGAGTGGTCTGGGAAGAGGAGTCATACAAAAACAGTCTTGTGGTCCACATCCAGCTTCAGGATCCCATCTGCTAACTCTTGTTGTAAAAAATCCACAGCAACAGATTCTATATCTACCATAGCAAGAAGTCATATAATGATGTTCTAGTCAGCATAAAGATCGCTATTGGACAAATATTACCAGATTTCTTGAAGACTAATCTTGAGAACCATGGTTGTATGCTAGGGAATACCCCTCCCCACTTTTCTGGTTCTCTGTACATACTTAATATTTACAAGAACAGTTACCGTTTTTCAATGTAGCAAGCTGTCATCTACTATATAAAAGTGAATGTTTGTCTGCGCATTTGTCTGTTTGTCCATGTCAGCATATGATTGGCTGTGTGAGGTGAGAAGACCTCATATGATTGGCTGGCTGTTAAGATTCCATGGATTCGTGGGATTGGCAGTTTAGGGAGGGGCCTTTTGAATTCTCAGCCAAGAGCTCTTGGTCCTCAAGCCAGTTGCTATGGAGATGAGGCCTGCCATCAATAAGGATGCCAAAAAACTTTTGGGAGGCAGATGTGAGAAAAATTAAAGTGACATACACAACATAGTTACCAGGTCTTCTCGCCTCACACAGTAGATTGTATGGGTTCCATACGTGAAGAATGTTAAAGTTGAGATTAGAAACAAAAAATGCTTCCAGAACAACATAAAACCGTTGCACAAATTCAACAGAAAGCAAAAAAAATCATAAGCCAGTACATCAACACTGCCAGAAAACATGGATTGGGGACTATGGGGAAAAGTTACAGGTACTGGAATAGGCTGGTTGCTATGGAGACGATGCCTAGCAGCAAGGAGAAGGACAGTGTATTCCCTCAGGAACCAAAACTGTGTATGTAAATAACTCTGAACAAAGATTGGATTGGGGAATATGGAGATAAGTTACAGCTACTGGAATAGGCCTATTGCTATGGAGATGAGGCCTAGCAGCAAAGAGGAGGACAGTGTATTCACTCAGGAACCCAACCTCTGAGTGTTAACAACTCTGAATAAAGATTGGATTGGGGAATATGGGGAAAATATATAGGTACAGGAATAGGCCGATTGCTGTGGACACAAGGTCTAGCAGCAAGGAGGAGGACAGCGTACTCCCTCAGGAACTCAAACTGTGTATGTAAATAACTCTGAATACAGATTGCATTGTGAAATATGAAGCAAAGTTGCAGGAAATGGGGAAGACAATTTGGTTAGTTCTTAAGAGGAAAATAAAAACCCTGGGCAATGCCGGGTAAATACACTAGTGGATTATATTTGTCTTGCCTTCTAACCAAACAGGAAACTTGAACCATTAGACTGACCTCCCGCTGTTGGACATAATTCCGAACAATGAAGTTCTCTGTACTTTATTGTCTCCCAACAAACTCTCATTCTTCCAGGCTTTGATTGCAGTCTAAAATACTGTTCTGAATATTTCGAGATGTTCATGTGCAACATAATTTGGCTGGCTTTCTTGTTAATTTCAGTTAACAATAAATTAGCTCAGCCAAGAAATCATCTTAACAAAGATATAATGACGCATAAGATCCCATCCGAGGTACTTTATAGGGCTTTGCAAGCACATGAATAAATAGGAGGATGGAAGTGGGAGGGAAAAGGGAATATGGTTGCACCTTTAAGACTAACTGGTTTTTTAGCATGAGCTCTCATGGATATACACCCACTTCTTCAGATGCACTACAGAGTGATATTAAAGCTTCAGGTTAAATCATATTTATACCGTTGTGGGAATGGGAAAGAATGTAATAGGGTCCAGAAAGAAGCAGGTCATGTCTCTTATCCTTTTTATGCTGTAAGAGACTAACAGGGCTACTTTTTTGAAAACCACATAAATAATTTCTTTTTGATAAAAACCCCTGTTCTTGTCGATACTTCTCCTGACATTGTGGTGATTCCTGTGTTTTAGGTGAACCTCACAAACCATTGTGGCTTCATGGGAGGGTTGCAAAAAAACAAAAGCACTGGATTGACCACTCCATATTTTGCTACCTCGACTGTGGAAGTAATGTTTCATGTATCCACTAGAATGCCTTCTGAATCTGATGACTCATTAACAAAAAAGGTAGTGTTTTTTTAAAAAATAAACAATCTTGTCTTTTAAGTGACAGTATGTATAGATGCAAAGTAAATAATTTCTTTAACTGTTTGCAATTTTATTGAGGCTTTGGGCTTTTTTATACCTTTGACAAATTAACTTTGCCACGGAAAGTTTTCATTACAGCATGCTTTGAGGTTTCTAGATCTGAAAGAAGAAAGTTTGATAATCTAACAAGTTAAGCTGTATAACAGAAAGAAGAAATTTCGCGAAGGTCTGCTCATATTTGTTGAGTAAATGTGGTAGTATAGTGCACTGTAACTAAGTTGGTCTATCTGCCTTTCACATGTATTCATTCACATACGTAAATTCTTCACTTCACTCAAGTACGCTCCTATACACAGGAATGTTTAAAATAAGTATACTTTCTTCTCGTAGATATGTCACACTTGGCACTGTGTATTCTCCCACCCAGGAGTTGGGTCCTAGCCTCCTTTGCTGTCATAATGACTCTTGCAGAGAGGTTTGACCATCTTCTCAATGCTCTGTTGACTATTAAACTATTAAGTCTGTAGTAGTGACAGACACTCATACAAAACCCAGGGTTATAACCAATGTAGACCTATGCACATGGTTAAACCCTACTCAGGCGTTCACCTGAGGGACTGATGTGGGGATCTGGATAGACCGTTAAGCCACACTCTCAATCATCTCCACATACTTACCAGCTGCACAGACCTTTGTGCAGTTAGTGTTCAGGTTTGCAGATGATTTTATATCAATATCACAATTACAAAAGCTCTGTAATAAAACATCTAATAAAACAGCTAGGGGGAGGAGCTTTATTAGGAGCTCCCAACGGCCTTCTAGCTCTAGCTCATTTCCCAGAGGAGAGAGCAGAGGGAGAGCTGGGTCTGTGAAGACATCTTAGACCAGGCGTGTTTACAGGCTTGAGGGGCTGCGCTTGCTTGTCTGTTTGTTTGCTTGTGTTTGTTTAGTCTCCTTGTGCTGGCTGTGTGCTCTCCCTGAGCACACGGTCTGACTAACGAGGGGGAGGAGCCAGCTACGGGGAGGAGCTTTATTAGGAGCTCCCAATGGCAAGCACCTTTGGCACATGCACTTAAAGTCCTCTACTTCAATCCTCCAAGTTTAACCTTTAGCATTTGGTAGAGCAGACGTAGCTTATACAGCTGAATTTCAGAAAGAAAGCCCAGTTATTCTTTCTAGAATTACATACTGTACTGCTATCTATAGTTTCAAGGATGGAAGGTGAGGGAGCTACCGCAGTCACTTGTAACACTTGTGGCATGTTCCTTTTCTTGCCACAAGATGTGCTCGGGTACACCTGCACCAAGTGCAAGCTGGTCACCTTCTTGGAGGAGAAGTTTTGCCAGCTGGAGACATGAGTTTCTGATCTTCATCTTATTAGGGAAGGTGAGGAGTTTTTGGATAGGGCAGAGAAGACCTACCAGAAGACCGAATGCACGGAGGAGCTGCCAGATCAGGAAGTCAGCGCACTGTGCCAGGAAACGGAGGCTTGGGCAAATGTCACACAGAGGAGTAGAAGGACCAGGAAGGCAACAGTGGCCCTTTCCGCATGTGGGGGGAGAAACGCCCGAAAACAGAGCTTACCAGCAGCTGTCGCCATGCGGAGCAGCGCGAGCTCGCTGCTTCACATTACTCTGGCGTTCCAAATGGCGGCGTCCGGTTGGTGGAGGCTCTCCACCAACCGAAGAAGCTCGCCAGCCGGAAGCCCGCCCTCGGCAGGTCTGCAGGCACACACTTGCGCTCGCCTGCAAATCCATATCGGAGCCAGGCGACAGAGCAGCACAGGGCTGCGCGCTCTGTGCTTTTTAAAAACCTTGAAAAAGAGTTTGACTAAAGAATGGTTGACTAAAGAATGGTTGACTAAAGAAACCTCGAAAAAGAGGTTTTTAAAAAACATGCAGCGCAGCTAGTTCCAGCCGCTCCTGAGTGGATTCTGGTGTGGAACTATAAAAAGTAGTCCACGCCAGTCCACTCTAGGGTGTAGAAGACCTCCATGAGAGGTCGCTCTGCACCATTACAGAAGCCCGGTGTGGAAATGGCCAGAGGCTCTTAACCTACACTGTCGCTGCAGAGTTCTTGGCCTTATGAACAATGAGGAGCGCCATGCGGAGGGAACAGAATGTCAACAAGAAGGAATCCAACTTCGGCAACAGGAACTAGATCAATGCTTCCAGCCTCAACAGAATGCCCAGGCAGTCCTAGTAGAACGTGCTCGTCAAGGAGCCCAGGACAAGCCTCAGAGGAGGCAAGTTCTGGTTGTTGGGGACTCTTTGCTCAGAGGAACCGAAATGGCAATTTGCAAACCGGACAAGCTCAATCGAGAGGTCTGTTGTCTTCCTGCAGCCAGGATCAACCACATAATGGAGAGACTAACCAGGCTAGTCAAGCCCACTGACCATAAGCCCCTCATTTTGGTTTATGTCGGAACCAATGACACTGCGAGGAGCAGCTTTTACCACATCACAAAGGACTGCGAGCTTATGGGGACGAAGCTTAAGGACCTTGGTGCTCAGGTGGTCATTTCGTCTCTCCTCCCTGTTCAAGGATATGGCGCATGTAGGGAAAGAGCAATATCAGAGGTCAACAACTGGCTCCACACGTGGTGCCACCGGCAACGGTTTGGGTTTTTGGAACATGGCCTGAATTTCCACGAACGTGGGCTTCTGGCGAGGGATGGGTTGCACCTCATGAAACTTGGCAAGAATGTTTTTGCAAACAGTCTTGCAAGGAGGATTAAGAGGTCTTTAAACTAAGTTCTGCTGGGGAGGGAGACAATATTATTCAGGGCAAGGAATCAGTGAGCGCAGGAGGAAAAGGCCCAAATGATACTGGACAAGTAGTACAGGCGGCCAGTGGCGGGAGGAGTAGAAACTATAGTACAGGACTTGCAAGAAGGGCCTGGGGACTTAAGTGTCTCTACACTAATGCACAGAGTATGGGAAACAAGCAGGATGAACTTGAACTCCTAGTACAACAAAATAAATATGATTTGATAGGCATCACTGAGACCTGGTGGGGTGAGTCTCATGATTGGAATATAGGAATAGAGGGGTACAGCCTATTTTGTAAAAATAGACCAAACAAGAAAGGAGGAGGAGTAGCCTTCTATGTCAAGGATGTTTTCACCTGTGAGGAGATCTGTGATTTAAACCCAGAAAGCCAGGTCGAGAGCATTTGGGTAACAAGGCAGCGAGAAACAATAGGGATATTCTGGTGGGGGTTTACTACAGACCTCCAACACAGGCTGAGGACTTTGATGACGCTTCCTCAACCAAATGACTGCACATTCAAGGAGGAGAGATACAGTAATAATAGGAGATTTCAATTACCCGGATATATGCTGGCAGTCAAACTCTGCCAAGACAGCAAGGTCCAGCAAGTTTCTTGCTTGTCTTGCAGACAACTTCATGGTCCAGAAGGTGGAAGAGGCGACAAGGGGATCAAATATTCTAGATCTGATCCTGACCAACAGGGATGACCTTGTTAATGAGGTAGAAGTGGTTGGATCTTTAGGGGGGAGTGACTATGCCCTATTGGAATTTGGCATACAGTGGGAAAGAGAAGATAAGTGTAGCCAGACACTCATCTTAGATTTTAAAAACGTGGACTTCTGTAAACTTAGGGAGCTGCTGGCTGGAATTCCGTGGTCAAGAATAGTGAAAGGGAAAGGAGTTCAGGAGGCATGGGAGTTCCTTAAAAAGGAGATACTGAAGGCACAGTCTAAAACTGTGCCAATAAGGAGGAAAAATGGAAGGCATCTGAAGAAACCAGAATGGTTGACTAAAGAGCTCTCAGCTGACCTAAGTGTTAAGAGAAACATGTATAGGAAATGGAAGAAGGGGAAACCACCAAAGAAGAATTTAAGCAAGTAGCCTGGAGATGTAGGGAGGAGGTCAGAAAGGCTAAAGCACAGAACGAACTTAGGCTGGCCAGAGACATTAAAAACAATAAAAAGGGTTTTTTTAAAATATGTCCGCAGCAAAAGGAAAAAGAAGGAGACGATAGGGTCGCTGCACAGAGAAGATGGCGAATTACTCACGGGGGAAGGGAAAAGGCAGAACTACTTAACACCTTCTTTGCCTCAGTTTTTTTCCCAGAGGGATACAAGCACTCAACCTGGCGGTTGGGGAGCAGGTAAGGAAGCAGGGGAAATGAGGCACATAATAGGTAGAGAGGTGGTATAGGAATACCTGGCCACACTGGATGAATTCAAGTCTCCAGGGCCAGATGAATTGCATCCTAGGATATTAAAAGAGCTGGCAGAGGTCATTTCGGAACCACTTGCTATAATCTTTGAGAAATCTTGGAGGACAGGAGAAATCTTGGAAGAGAGCAAATGTTGTCCCCATCTTCAAGAAGGGAAAAAAAGGGGACCCAAATAATTATCGCCCAGTCAGCCTGACATCAGTACCCGGAAAGATCCTGGAGCAGATCGTTAAGCAGTCAGTTTCTAATCACTTGAAAGTAATGCGGTAATCATGAGAAGTCAACATGGATTTCTCAAAAATAAGTCATGCCAGACTAATCTTACCTCTTTTTATGACAGAGTTACTAGCTTGATAGATGAAGGGAATGCTGTGGATGTGGCATATCTTGATTTCAGTAAGGCCTTTGACAAAGTTCCTCATGACATTCTTGCAATGAAGCTGGTAAAATGTGGGCTGGACAGGGCTACTGTTGGTTGGATTTGTAATTGGTTGACTGACCAAACCCAAAGGTTGATCACGAATGGCTGCTTTTCATCCTGGAGAGAAGTGACTAGTGGGGTGCCACAGGGTTCTGTCCTGGGCCCAGTGCTGTTCAATATTTTTATCAACAACTTGGATGAAGGAATAGAGGGCATGCTCATCAAATTTGCAGATGACACCAAATTGGGAGGGGTTGCTAATACACCAGAGGACAGGATCAAAATTCAAAATGACCTGGATAGATTGGAGAGCTGGGCCAAGGCTAACAAAATGAAATTCAACAGAGAGAAGTGTAAGGTCCTACACGTAGGTTAGAAAAAATGGAATACAGAAATATAGGATGGGGGACACATGGCTGGATAGCAGTACGTGTGAAAGGGATCGAGGAGTCTTCATAGACCACAAGCTGAACATGAGCTAGCAGTGTGATGCGGCAGCCAAGAAAGCCAATGCAATTCTCGGCTGCATCAATAGGAGTATGGTGTCTAAGTCGAGGGAGGTACTGGTACCACTCTACTCTGCTTTGGTTAGACCTCATCTTGAATACTGTGTCCAGTTCTGGGCACCCCAGTTCAAGAAGGACATGGTCAAGCTGGAGCAAGTCCAGAGGAGGACGACCAAAGTGGTGAGGGGCCTGGAAGCCATGCTCTATGAGGATAGACTTAGAGAGCTGGGTATGTTTAGTTGCAGAAGAGAAGGTTAAGAGGGGACATGATAGCCATGTTTAAATATTTGAAGGGATGCCATGTAGGAGGAAGGAGAGGGCTTGTTTTCTGCTGCTCCAGAGACCAGGACAAGGAGCAATGGATTCAAGCTGCAGGAAAGGAGATTCCACCTGAACCTCAGGAAGAACTTCCTGACAGTCAGGGCTGTCCAGCAGTGGAATATGCTGCCTCGGAGTGTAGTGGAGTCTCCTTCCTTGGAAGTTTTTAAGCAGAGGCTAGATGGCCATCTGTCGGGAGTGCTTTGAGGGTGTTCCTGCATGGCAGGGGGTTGGACTGGATGACCCGTGTGGTCTCTTCCAACTCTACATTTCTATGATTTCTATGATCTCTGCAGACTTTTGCATTTAATGAGCAGAAGTTTAGTGCTGACAATGAAGTAGATGGGTTCCTGAATATTGCTTCTTTAACAGAAAATTTGGTACCAGAGGCTAATATAACTCAGAAAGAATAGGGATGTTTTCCTGTGCCACAAAAAGAACAAAATTTTAACCAAAAACTAACAATATGCACGCATGAAATGAAACAACCAGGTCAGGTAAGCCTTGCCTAAATAAACAAAATTATGTGAAGCCACTGTGGGAAGATAAACCAAATGTGGTCCCGGTGGTGAGACAGCCCCTGAGCACAGTTCCAAACAAATGACAAAATACTTGAATGATACTGCTCTACATAGTCTCCTCCAGCCTTTTCCTGGCTGAAAACCTACCAGGAGTTTCTCCTTTTTAGCCCTGTTTACGCTATGGAGAATTGAGGTGGGAAACAACTCCAGGTTGTTCTGTCATGTGGCATTAGCTGTAGGAAAGAAAGCACACCTTGTGGAATCACAAGCTATGTGGCCCCTGGGCTGCAGGCCTAGCCCAACCATTGAACAGAAGAAGGTGAGTGACTTAGTCAACAAATGTTGGAGGAGGGGGCAGGAGTGGCAGCCTGGAACTGGATTACTCCTAGACCCCATGACTCTTCCCCATCTGCCCAGTGTGTCCAGAACTAAGGCTCTCTCATTTATCATTATGTTTGGATGTCTCGGAAGACACCTTTCCAGAATACATTTTGTTTTAATGGCTTTGATGCTAAAGATAAGTTTAAGCATATTTAACAATAATTTTTTATGTGTTTTTAATCTTATGTGTTTTAATTTTTGTCAGCTGCCTGGAGTCCCAATTTTGGGGGAAAGGCAGATAGAAGTGAACAAACCACCACCACCACGATCATCACCACCAGAGTTGAAGTAAGGCTGAGGCACCACCTCAGCTGGGTTAATCCAATGGTTCTCAGACCTTGATCTTCCAGATATTTTAGATTTCAACACTGAGCAATCCCAGCTACCGTGCCCAGTGGTCACAGAGTCTGGGAAGTCAAAGTTCAAAAAATCTAGAAAACAAAAGTTTGTGAACCAGTGGGATAGGGACACAATTTAGATGACTTTTAGGGGGTTTTAAAGGGTATTTTAGTGTGTTTTTTAAATGTTTTTAATCTTTGTATTGTTTTATTTAATTTTTATTTCTTCTTTGCCTTTGGGGCCCTTGTGGGCTGGGAGGCAATAAAGAAATACAATAAATAAATAAATTTACATTAATTTTATTTATTTCCTCTATTGTTGTTGAATTTTGTTCTTTTAAAAAATTAATAAATTCTATCTTAAGGCCTGAAACATTTGCCCTATTGTGAATGAACAATTGGCTATCATTAGACTTTGCCCTCTCTGTTCAGTACATATATTTTCAGATGTGCTAATCCATTCAACAGACACATTAATGAGTATTGGTTGAAGTGTAATATTGGAGGAAGTAAGGCTGGTTGACCTTAGCATGGAGTTTAATACTTGTAATTGAATTAGATTGCCGACAGTTAGTACAGAGAAATAGCTACACCTCTGGCAAACTTCAATTATTGATGACTTTTTTGTTCTGTGCTCAGCTTGTGTGTTATTATTTAACAGACTTTATGTTCTAAACATTGTTGCTGCTATTTTAAAAACTTAAATGAAACGACGTCCTTATTCAAAATAACAGCCTAGATAACATTCCATCAAGAGTAGTCAGTGGTGCTAATTCATGTAGTAACAGAGCCTTTCATCACACCAAACTTAAAATCATCTGCAGTTTCTACAGATTCAGCTTATTCAGACACAAGTTCAACCCATTTCCACACTACAATGTTAAGAGTGCTTTAGTCCACTTTCAGCATCCTATGGAATCCTGGGGTTTGTAGTTTAGCGAGGGAATTCCCAGCCAGAGAGTTCTTTGGTGTCAGTAAACTACAAACCCCAGAATTCCACAGGATGTTGAAAGTGGAATAAAGCACTCTTAACATTGTAGTGTGGAAATGTCATCGACATGTGATTAATAAGTCAAAACTTACAAGTCCCTGTCAGAACTCCTGAAATTTACTACAGGGCTAAGTTGTAGGCAGAGGTATAAGATGAACTGTGAAACCTGAGTCAGGAGTTGTATTAGATAAAATAGCCAAGGGGCAAAATCAGCACCAAAGGACAAATCAGGAGGAAGGATTGAAGACCATGCCAGAGGTTGGGAATAAAGGACAACCAAAAGGATACAGAAATGCCCCAAAGCTCAAGAAGACAATGTTAAGATCTCGTTAGTTAGGAAAGGAATGTTGGAAGTAGAACAGGAAGTGGGGTGGGGAAAGCATACCCTTTGGCTACATGCAGCCTCGGATTCCACTTTTGACTCCCTGAAAAGTCTGCACTAATAATTTCCAAAGGCCCCCTGTTTAAAAAAAAAAGAAAATAGAAAGATTGGTCAAAAATCACCCTGAATCACACCGACATACATGCAAAAACCCCTTTCCAAATTCCCTAACAACCACTCCTCCAGCCCTTTCAGATACTTTCTCTTCCTTCTGTTTCTCCTTCAGTGTGACAACTGGAGGTCATAAAACATCACTTTTGATTGTCAGTTTGAAGGAGAGAGGTTTTTTTAAGTGAATCGGGGTGTGCTGCCTGTGTGGCTTGAAGCGTGAAAAATTGACTGCTGGTCCCCCGCACAATTGCTCTCCACTGCTGTATAGATCAGTGATCACCATGGGTGGGCAGTCAATTCAAGTATAAAGGTACTTTTTCACTGCTCTGGAACTTTGGAACCTGTAGTTCAGTGATATCTGAGGCATCTGAACACAGATGAAAAGTATTAAATGGTTAGAGAATATACTTAGCAACATTTGTAATTCTGTCAAGGAAGTCCTAAACATTGGTTGGGCTTAAAAAAAAAAGATGACAAAACTAGCACTGGATTTTTTTTTTAATTTCAGTGCTCACAGATAACTATTTTAAAAATATGAGTAAATAAAATGTATTTCTGTTTGTATGTTGCAGGGAAAAAAATTCACATAGCAGTTTAAAAAACTACTTTTAATAGCCTGTCTGGGGAAAAAACTAAAGAAATCTATTTTAATAGCTAAGTGAATTTCACCTTTTAAAATGAAATATAGAAATAATTATTACTTACATTTCCCTAATTTTTCAAGAAGTTGTTTTATTTATATATAACCCACATTTCTTCAAAGGTTAGGATACAAGTAAGCTTACAACATGTTAAAACATCACAGTAATTTTTATATATTTTATAAAATTTAATAATTTTATATATATATATACACACACACACATGCATTAAATTAAAATAATATTAACATTAAAAGAACATTGAAACATTTTGAAACATTCAGTGTCCAGCACCTCTATGTAGACTCATGATTCATCTGCTGAAGGTTTGCTTGAATACAGTAAAAAAAAGTCCTTGTTTGCTGGTGGAAGCATTTTAAATCTTTAAAGCCATCATAAAAGGAAACCTTTAGCAACATTGTTGTAGAAACCACTTTGGAATATGGACCATGATCTGAGTAGCAAATTCAAAGTATATTGAAGGAAATTCTTTTTCTTTTGAAGAGTAAACTCCCATTTTATATTAAAAGATATTTTGGAAGTCATCCTCACTTTCAAAAGCAATTTTCCATGAACCATGGACAGTTGTTGCTTAAGCAACTCAAGCATAATCCCCCTTGTTCTTGCATGATTTGTTGTTTGGTCCTTTGGATATCTAATGTGTATATCGTCTTCCCTCCCTCACTACTTTCTCTTCTCCTCTCCTGAAGATTCTCTTCAGTGTGGTTCCTGTGCTCAGTGGAATACACTGTTTCAACCAGCTTTGTTTTTTTTGGATACCCATTTCAACAGACAGACTCCTTTTCCTCCTTGTTACTGGACTTTTGAAACCATTTCTTCATGATTTTTAAAGGAGCTTGGCCATTTCACAAGGTATAGCGTTGCTGTAGAGAGAAGTAGTTGAAAAAGAAAAGCCTTCTGCTAGATCGTGGCCTTCCGGAAGTTTTAATGTTTTTTCACATTGTTTCTTTAGGTCAGTAGGTTCTACACATTGCTGATAATTCTGGCAAGAGTTCAAGGGTTAATGCAATAGATAAATAAAAGGAACTTTCTGTAAATTGAGCCCTGCATTATTTCAGTTGTCTTTTCTTTCCAAAACTAACTTATTTAATTTTTTTAAGTAAATACTTGAATTCTTCCTGCCAGTGTGCTTTGCTTTTACTATCGTTTATTACCTCAATTATACTTGGTATCACTTAGAACAATCTGCCATTTGGAAATCTCAGTGTAGCCTGCAGCTTAGTATTAACTCTGGCTGGTATTGTAACATGTACAGCGTATGACATTAATGTATCAAAATTAGATTTGATCATCCCTTCTGGTTATATTTATTTCACATTTCTTTTGTATTCAGTTAACATAAACTTATTAGGAAAGCTGACACATGGTGATGTCTATAAAATAAGAATGTTTCAAAGTATTTCAATTTTTTTAAAAATGAAATTTCAGTTATCTCTGCTTTTCCAGTTTGTTCTTTTATGTAGTGATGGGGTAGAAGTTGTTATCCTGTGCTCAAAATAGTTTAATCTTTATGCTGGTTTACAGTGGTTCCACCTACCCATAATCACAAAGAGTAAATTGTTAGCAATTGTTTCTTTAGGGAAAACTGTGGTAAAAAGAGAAATTATACAGGAAAAGCAATAGTCCAGTCAGCCCTCCACATTTGTGGGTTTCACTTTTGCAGATTTGATTATTCATGGATTATTTGCTGTCCCTTCTACTGCCTCCCTATGACTTTTTTCATAGGGACTGCAAAGCTCATGAGACTGAGAAACTGCGTGTAACTGTGATTTAGTTATGAACTTTGATAGCACTAGATATCCCTTTGTGATATCAAATAATTTGACTTTTCTATGGCACCTTGGCTTATGTGTTTACAAGGGTCCTGAGAAAAACAGACACAATGAAGCAGCTGGTTAATGACGGGAATTCCAACTTCCCCTCTCTTAGGCGGGCATTTCAAAGCCGTGACTGTTGATCCGGGATCTGGATGGTTTATTCCTTTCATCTCACAAGATACTTGATTCGCCTCCATAGATAACAACACCATAAAAGTGTCCATTGATTGACACTTGGGCTGCATGAGTGATATGTTTTGATCCACTTCTAAGTCTTTTGGTGCATTTCAAAGTTAACTTTGTTCTCAAAGTTTATGACATGAATCACAGGCACAACTTTGTTATAAAAACCCCTGGTTTTGATAGTTCAGCGAGCCGCTTTTTGAGTTTCATCTCGTCTTGCTGCCAGTTTGCACAGCAAGCTCCCAAGGAAGTTTCATTTTCTCTCCAGCTGCTCAGGACTACGTGATCAGGTCATACTGCTTATTCCTAAATTCATTTCTATTTTCCTATTTCTTATTTAGTTAGTGGTGTGATTGTTGTCTTATTTGTTTACTTTTCAATAAAACATTAATTGGTTTACTCTGAATTTGTTTGGCTCATTGATCTGACTCTGTAGACCAGTGGTTCAACCTGTGGGTCCCCAGATGTTTGGACTTCAGCTCCCAGAAGCCCTGAGCATTGACCATAGTAGCTGGGGCTTCTGGGAGCTGAAGTCCACAAACATCTGGGGACCCACAGGTTGAGAACCACTGCTGTAGACATAGAGCAAAAGGTCCTGCTGAAGTTACCCTGCCTCTTGTAAAGCTAAAGCAGTGCTCTGAGCTGATTTCCCCAATTTTGTGTTAATATTTGGTCATTTGGGCGTCCTTCTCAGGACCCCAGAGAAACAGGGTAACATGCGAATGAGGCTTGTAAGTCCCTATTAAAAATGGTGTGGGGCAGCAGCAGAGGTGGCAGTAAGCCCCCCAGCCCTCCATTTCTGCCTTGTGAAGGAACCCTGATGCCTCAAAGGAATCCACAGTGGGTTGAATATGGTGATCATACTTCTTTGTGTGTGTTAAAATTGTTGGGGGGGGGGGTCCTAGAGTTATTCTTGTTTTTTTCACTTTCACAGGGGTACTGTGCCCCTAGCCCTAACGTATGTGGAGGGATTATTGTAGTCACATTCTGATTAGTTTTGTCACCAAGGTCTGTACTTGCAGTCACTGACTAGTCTCTGTTAAAGTTAGGTAGTTTCTAGATCCAGTTTAGTAGTTTGATAGGTGATCTTCCACAAAATATTTTCAATATTTCAATATCTTGTAAATGGATATATGTCCTTGGGGCTTTGTTGTCTTGCTCATGTGTTACGCCAGTGTATCACCACTGTTGAAAAGAGATAGTAAATACATATATAATAACTTTATTTACTACTTATCAATTGCTTTCTTCCCCTTCTTCACTGTAGCTAGAAGTCAGGGACTCTAGGCAGCTTACAATAGTTAGAATAAATGTAGCTAAAAAATATACCATATACAAAAAGTTAAAAGCATCATTAAACTACTCATAAATTCAAACTTGTTAAAAAGCATAGCTGTTTACATAGACATAAACAAAACACTGACAGTACAGCACCATTCTGCAAGACCTAGTCTCTATGAGGCCCACTAGTTTTGTTCTTGTTCTTGTTCTTGTTTTAAGTCTTAACCTACCTGTGGAAAGATAGCAAGGAGGGTATCAGTCTGACCTCTCTCAGAAGGAGTTCTGGAGCCTGGGAACAGCCATGGAGAACACTGTCTCCCATGTTCCCACCATATGTACTGTGAGGGTGATAGGACAGAAAGATGGCCTTCCACAGAGGCTCTCAGAACACTAGCAGGCTTATATAGGATGAATGCATGAGTAGTTGCACCTTTTCAAAGCTTGTACATGGAGTCATTCAGTACCTTATTATCAAGTAGGTCTCTGTTCCAGGTGGCACAACAAGCTAGCTGACATGATGGTTGGGTACACAAACTCACAAGTGCTGAGACGAAGCAGAACAACAGAGAGAGATGGATTGGAGAGAAGCAATTTGAGTTGCTAGAAAGAAAGGTTCGTTAAGCCCTAGTGGCGCAGTGGTTAAATGCTGGTACTGCAGCCAGAACACTGTGAGTTTGATCCTGCAGGGCTCCAGTTTGGCTCAGTCATCCTTCCTTCCATAGGTTGTAAAATGAGTACCCAGCTTGTTGGGGGCAATTAGCTAATGCACTGTAAACTGCTTAGGGAGTATTAAGCACTGATAAGCAGTATAGAAATGTAACTGCTATATTTATTGCTATTAAGCTGGAACATGCTAATAATGTGACTGTTTTTCAACATAGTGATTCTCAACCTTTGCTATTCTGGGGAGCTTGGCAAATGGCCTGGCATTCTGGGAGGTGAAGTCCAAAACACCTGGTAGACCAGCTTGAGAATCACTGTTTCAACAGATGCCTCCTTTTTCTCCCCGACCCAAGATTCCTTGTAGGTATTCACTGGAGCTTTTTATTCCACCAGTGTTACAATGGATCTCAGCCTATGGCTAGGAAATAATTTAAAATTTTGGAAGCACTGGGTTACATAGAGACCAGTTGAGGTGTGATGTAATCAGGAAGAAGAGATAAGCAACTTTATGTCTAACAGGGAAGAGGAAAACAGAAGGAAGACTTTGAAGTATGATATAACCATTTTTAGAGATGTGCAAAGACTTGTTGTGACAGAGTTCTGGGAATGTGGCTATTCGAAGTGCCAGAGCAGCCTAGAAATAGGTTGCCAGGCAACCAGAATAGCTCATCAGGAGAGAAACCCAATCTAGTAGTGTGAGAGGGAGAAGCTGATGGCTGAGAGGAAAAGATATAGTAAGGCAAATACTAATTGTTGTTTTCAGTCCTTCAGTGAGAAAGAACTCTGGAGTAAAGTCCTCCATCAGCCAAGTAGGTTGTCTGTGTTAGAAGGGTTTAATTCTCAAGGAAAGCCTAGAGAGAGGCAGAAGAGTAATTAAACCATTATAGAATCTGGTCGGAAGGCGTGACCTAGATTGAGGGAGCTATGTTGGGGAGAGTGTAGCCAAAAAGGCTGTTTATGATGTAAGTAAGTTTAAAGATATAAGGAAACTAACTGACATAAAAGTACTCTGAAGAACTGTGTTAATTTTGATCTGCATATGAACTCCAGTACTTTGTTCTGCTATTTTAATAAATATTACACATTTTGTTTTGTTTTTATAAATACTGACTTGGCTGATCCTGCCTTATGATTTCCATTCTGCCTTTTGCCTCCAAATTCCTGGAGTCTACTGCTCATTCCTACTGTCAGTAATTTCTTTCACCAGCTTGTCTCTGGATCATCTTCAGTGTGGTTTTAGGTTCCTGCACTTCACTGAAACTGTCCTCACAAAAACTACTGATTTTTTTACAAAAACTAGTCTCAGATAGTTCTCATTTTACGTGTCTAATTACTCTTTAAACATTTCTGTAGGGGATCCTACAAATCCCTTTGTTGGGATCCCTCAGGAATCTGTTCTAGATGCTGCTGTTCTCTCTATAGATTATTTCTCAGTAAACATATGTAGGAGAATTAATATCTAAAATTTTTATATTGCAGAAGTATATTCTCCATTTCTTCACGATAAACAGTGAAAACTGACAAACTCAAGAAATTAGGCTGAACTGATAGTACTTTTAACCAGATAATTTTTGAGAATTCAAGTATTTTCATTAGTTATGGCATAAGTGTTAATTTTAAAAGTATTGGCAGTTCTTGAAATATTTTAGTGTGAAAAAGAGCCATTTAAATTTAAAATCGGTTTTGTGCTCTAGCTTAGATATTTTGCAAGTCTCATCGTAGCTGCTGTCCTAAGCCAGTTAAAAGCAGATGAAGGGGACACTGGATAGTGTATAAATGTTCCTGTCAATAAAGAGTGAGGCCTGCTGGAAAACTGGCTCATGGGCTACAGGAATCTGCCAATACACATATGGAAAACTGCTCATATATAGATGCCCCAGCTGTGATATTTGACTAGTGGTAGAGGGGCATCGCTCCACCACCATCATTATTAGATTTCTCTGTTAGTTGCTATATATCTATAATTAAGTTACTTCTCTTGTTTTAGCTAAGACATTTGGGAAATGATGAAGTTCACATTGTCTGGTCAGAGCATACCCGAGACTACAGAAGAGGAATAATTCCTACAGAATTTGGAGATGTGCTCATTGTTATATATCCAATGAAGAATTTCATGTTCAGTATTCAGATAATGAAAAAACCTGAGGTAAGGTTTTACAATTTTCCTTTCATAACCAGATTCTGAGATTTTTTTAAAATCTAGCAGTTTTTTTGTTTGTTTTTTGGTTTTTTGGTAGTTATGTATAGATACCATCTTCTCTCATTGATCCTAAAGTTTATGTTTTCCTTTTTACCCACCTGCTTTTTAGAATTTGAACTTTGAAGGGAAGCAAGGTGACATATGCTTCATGTTTTACCCCTCATCCCACCCCTAGTTTTTTTTTTAATTCTGAATGTGCTGTTGTGCTACGTAGTTAAAAATGAACATCTTGAGAAGCATAAAAAAAAGAGGCAAAACAATTCTAGAGGACTGTCTCTCTGTATTTGCAACAAAATTCATTTGAAGTTTATTGCTACAAATGGTGCTTGACAAAATTAGAAACTGGCTTTTTGACTTCTACATTCTGTTTGTGTACTCTGTATGAATATAGGATGATCAAAAGTTTGCTAAAGTAAAATAACAAAATGAGAGGTTATTTTCATATGGTCAGAATCAACATATACTGTGAAATAAAGTATCCCAAATTAGTTTTGTCACTGTGTGGCCCTGTTCAGACATACATTTATTGGCCTGCTAAACTGTAATTCAGAATCCAGTATAAACATTGAAACCACATGCTTCCCCTTGCCCCTACTCTGAATATACTTTCCTTGACTGATGCAACAAACTTGATTAACTAAACCACAATTCCACATTTCAGACATAGCAGGAATCTGTAGTTTAAGCTAACAAAGACTGATGCTCTCAAAGAAAGCAAGAAAATAAGAGGAATGGTAAGCATTAAGCCCTTATGCTCATACCAGGCTGCTAAATGATGCTTTAACAAACCAAGAAATATATGCTTGAATATGGTCTGGTTATGTATTTATGCCAAGATATTGAGGAGGAATGATGAAAAATGAAGAGTGCAAGTAGCTGAAATCACTGCTTTCTTCCATTTTGCCTGGCACCATTTCTCCTTTTGGCTATGTTATTGTCCTAATCCTGCAAAGAAGACAGGCTTTCCCACATGTATCTCCTTGCTGAATCAGGGTTATGATGGATAACAAAATATTACATGTACAGATCTTCCAATCAAGTACCATATCCACCAAAAGAGGCTTGGATTGTAGGTCCCCATGCTGGACTGAGATTTCTGAGAACAGTTCCTCCCAAAAATATTTCCACTGTAGAACAATAGAATCAGCCACTTTTTGGAGGATATTCCTGGATCTGATCCTACGTAGTTAACAAGTACATAACCCCCAAATTTGCATAGTATTATACTAAAATTACAGTATTTAATCATGTACCTGTTTTTAATCATGTATCTGTATCGTAACAGTGATTCTGATTACTTGTAAATGAGTTGCATTTTAAGAGTATTTTAATGAATTATGTGAACATAAACCATTAACAGTTTTATTTGTCAAACTAATCATATCCTTTCATCAAACTTGCCCTTAAGCTAGTCTGACCTTGACTTTGACCTTCAGGAATTTGACATTCATGACCATTATTAACTTTAAACTGTGCCTGAATATGACACATTATTCAAATGATTCTTAAAGTAATATTAGAAGAAGAATTTTCTCTTGCTGAAAATATCACGTAATCATATTGTCATACCTTCATAAGGTGTACCATCTCTCACAGTATTTGAATAGCTGTTATGATTGATTAACTGGAGGTAACAAGAATTATCTGGTTGAGCAATCCTTTGTTAGTGTTGATTGCTAATTATTGTATAAGAGACTAATTTAGAACTTCTCAATTTTCTGAACTCAGGTTCCATTCTTTGGTCCATTGTTTGATGGTGCTATTGTGAATGGAAAAATTCTTCCTATTATGGTTCGTGCTACAGCTATAAATGCAAGCAGAGCATTGAAGTCCCTCATTCCGTTATACCAAAACTTGTATCCTTTTCCTTAAAAAAAAAAAGCACAGCTCTCTAGAAGTAAATCCAACTAAATGCAGTAGAACTTTACTTTTAAATGAATATGTGTAGGAGTAAACTTCCATTACATTACTTATATTGAAGGCTTCACTAAAGACTGTAAATGTACGAGGAAAGATCTTAAGTAAGGAGATATTCAATAGAAACAAGCAACAGAAAACCAAAGTGTGTCTGCTTCAGTCTTTATGGATGCTCAAAAAAGTTAGCATATATGAGTCTATGCTTTAACTTGGATCTACCTTACAATTTTAAATGTGTATAAGTAGAGCCAGCGTGCATCCAAGTCAGTGGAGTATAAGGTGTCTATATTCAACTCAAGAGCTTAATTTGGCCTGGGAAGAAGTTCTGACCAGACAGTTTAAGTAGGTGGATGTTATTTTTTTAGCAGGCGCAGCAAAATTTGTAATTTGTTCCTTTTGAAAGAATAACATTGAGGTTTACCTCACTGTCATTCTGGATGGTGATGTGGCCTGGTGGTGAGAAAAAGAAGAAAATCACATGGCTTACCTAACTTATGATCATAGAGAAAAGAATTAGGTAGCAGGGACTGCTGGTAAGAAAAGAAAGACTTTGCCCTGATTGGCTTGAAGGGTGGACAGTTGCAACAGCTCTCTCAGGTCTGCTGGCCTGGCCAAAACGACAGTACTGGGTAAGACTTAACTAATCCAAAAAGTGGGCATGGCTGCCCTTATCAAAGAGAGAACTCCTGCCCAAGCCTAGCTGAAGCAGCAGTAAAGTGCCTGCAGTAGAGTATGCAGTTCACATGGGGCATATGCCCTCTATCATGAGGGAATGTCTTCTCCAGACAGTAGACAGCACGACATGTAAGCAACAAAGCTGCAGTACTCAACCGCATATTCAGTTGGAGGAAGGGTACGGCTGTATTTTGCTATGCTTTCCTTCAACAAAAGAAAAGCAATGTTGACATGTAAATAATGCACTGTGTAGTGTGTTATTTTTACATAAGGAGCTAAAGCAAAGACTTTACCTCCCCCAACAATTAGCTCCCCCCCAAGCAATCTTCCAAGCTCAATACTGCAGATTAGACACTGTGTGGTTTACAATAGCCTTGCAGCATTGACTGGCACTATTAGAGTCTCATTACAGATTAGCAAGAATACAGCTCCCTGCACTTGTTATGTTTTTAACCCAATGCTGCATTTGTGGGACAACTGACTTGTAAATAACAACCCTAATGTAGAGTTCATTGTTACATCCTAATGCAAGTCTGAAGGTGGACCAACGGAGTGAAGTTTATGATAGCAATGTAGACCATTCATAATCCTGAAGGAGAGAATTAGGGATTGTCTGGATTTCCCTGTTGAAAATCCCTCATACCTTTGCTATTGCAGCAAAGGTCATTCCCAGCAGTGAAAGGTTGAACATCCTAAGATGGGTTGCTCCTTCCTCTTGCCCCAACAGGCAGGAATGGTACAGACCTTTGAGGAGCACTTTCTATTGGGAACAACCCCTGGTAAGGCCTTTCTTCATTCTTCCTCGCATCCTATAGGCCATGCTTTTCTCTTGCTCATGTTTGCTTCACAAAATCTTCTTTAGAAAAGCAGCAACAGCAACAACAGAGACAAGAAGGATCTCCCTTTTCCTCCTGTTCTTCAGTGAGACCCCCCCATGGGAATTTCTTCTCACACGGACAAGCCTTTTTACCCACATTAATATTAAAAATACCATTTTTCAAAAGAAGCACAGTTTCCATTTTTTTTTCTTTCATAATTTGTTGTTGTTGTTGTTTCTGCATTTTTGACAGTCTACGTGGTCCCTGGAGAAAAACCTGACCAATTGTCGGGGGGGGGTTTCTGCTCAGTCTCTCAGCATTTCATGCCTTTGAATTCTTAATAGGGCTGCTTTGCGGGTCTACTCTCAAGGTTACCCTTCTAAGGATTTATTCTATTCTATTTTGTTTTATTATTGTTGTTGTTGTTATTCTGCTGGGGTTTTCTTGTGTCTGCTGCTACCTCCTTCCTATGTGTAAGTGTTCCTGTTATGGATTCATAATGGTAAGCATTGCCACTTCATATATAAGATATATTGATATGATGGCAATTTTAGTACAGCTTAAAAAACCTAGTAAGGCTTGACCACATCCCCAAATGTCATTTCCTGTTGCATTTTTGAAAGGGACTGCAAAGGAAAATGGAGATATTTGGGCTTGTTGTGGGGGGTATAGCCCATGGGGGTGATACCTAAGAGGACCCTGGCCCCCATGCAGTTTCCAGCCCTCCCTAAAAGTATCATTCAGTGTAGAAGAAAACCCATTTGTGCACACAGAGCTATACTAATGGCTACTACCAGTTGATCTGCCACACACTGCAGGCTGATTTTGGAGCAAGGTACTCATTTGCCCCTCCCCTGGCTCCTCCTTTTTTCTGTCCATTGTCAGCCCAGAAGAGTGCTGCAACAATGGCATTAGTAGCCTCAGTGTGAAGCTTAGAACTCTAATGGTTAATAGGAAATGTAGAGCAAGTATCCACGCTCCTGACTGGATATTCATACTCTCTAGGTTCTTCAGAAATTGTCTGTTAAGCTGGGTAACTCCATTTCATTTCATGAAACATAAAGTCATCTGTTAATTGATGGAATCATTCTGTGTATATTTGAAAGAACAAAAATTATGTGGTGTTTGTCTTCCCCTCTCCATTTGATCAAAGGTGGGGTCACAGCATGTTACAGAGCAGTTGTGCAGTGTGGGGGATGGATTGCTGAAAATCAGAAATCCTGTTGTGTGAAGTCTACTTTTGCAATGCTGGATGGAATCCTAACACTCTTTATTTTGCCGCTTTTGTTGAGGGTTTTGTCTATTTTTTATTTTGTTTTCTCTTTTCTTCTATTTTCATGTCTACACTGTAAATAAATGCTGAAGCAAAACTAAAACAATCTGTTGTTGAAATCATGAAGATAATAAAACTATTGGTAAACATGGCATATTTTAACCTGCTGTGTAAGACATCTTTTTCCAGATCTTCAGGAATAGAATTTGAAAAACATATTACAAGTGATAGAGTAAGCCTCAGAATAATGTAAACCCTAAAAGGGTTTAAATTCATTCTGTAGCAGGAGTGATATAAGCTGTATCAACTGTTTTAGTCTCACTAAACAGTTCTGAGATTCCAAAGCATAAATTGTGTGATTTATGTACATAAAAAGTAGTCTGGGGCTTGGGCACATCTTGGCTAACTATGTATCTAATGCTGTTCAGTAAATTACAAAAATATTGATTGGCATATGCTGCCTAAATCGATTGTCCTGACAGCCAGAATTACAGTAATCTGTCAGTATTGATGAGTGCCTTTCAGGCTTTCATACTTCTTCTTCATTTGTCTTGTCTTACTTTTTTCTGAAGTGCATTTTCTTGCAACCTCCAGTTTTGTCATGGTAGGCACTTGATAGTCTTTTTTGTTCCTCAAGACCAATTTATTGGGTTGATGATGCAATTAGAGATAAAATACAGCACTGGGAAACATGAGTAGGCACTGTTCTGCCTAACAATCAGACCTTGGGTGTAGTGTACGCTTGTTCTCAGTTATTTATTAGTTAGCTATTGAAAGAGTAGGATTGAGGTGCAGTGGGGGTAATGACTAATTCCAAAGCACCACTTTAAATGCCGTTGATTTTGGACACTATAGTGTGCTGATTGAGTAGACGTTTGTGATTGGTTTTAAACTCTTGTCTTAATGTTTGTCATATGGATTGTTCACCTATGTCTTATTATAGTTATTTAGGGATTTGTACATTGATTATGTGTATGCTTGCTGCCATTTTGAGTAAGGGCTAGATAAATATATTATACCTTATCTTCTTTTTCATGGGTTGTGAACATAATGGAACAGTTCAGATAGGTAGAAATAGAGTGATCCCAGGGTGTTGCCTGCTGTACAAATAGAAATTCTGTTTTTCTCTGTCTCAGAAAGCAAGGCTTATTGGAAAGATACGAAAGAGCAAAAAGTAAATGAAATGAAGTTGATTGATCGTACTAATCGAATTTGCTGTTCACAAGCTTTAGGTACCTTGTAGTTTTTGCTATATTGCTAATCATCATTTCTTTATTTAAAATGCTTAAATATATGTCTGTAGTATTTTTAACAGCAAATATTGCTAATTTTCCTAGCAGTTTTGCCTTATTTCCTAGAGAATAAGATTTCACATTTTGTGACATCAATTTTAAGTTTCTGTTTTTAGGAGAATTGTACAATATTTACAAAATGCCAGTTATGTAAGAAATTGTCAGCTATTGTGTCGCAGTGTTGATGCAAAGAAAACAAAATATTGTATTAAGAATACATTCTATTCATACAACATTTAAGCCACTTTTTAAAAAGAATATTCTAATAATTTCAAATGTGTATTAGAGCTATTTAATTTTCATGTGAAAACCCAAGCAAAATATGAAAAATTCTAATAGTGTGGCTTCCTCTTACTATTGCTAATGGAATTGAGACTTTTAAGATAAATAGCATTTTTTATGGTTGTGTGGAGTGTGGGTATGTGTGTATGGGTAGTTGTGAAGTATGTGGGTATCTCTGTAAATCACAAATTCATCCATTTTATTTGAGTGCTTCTACTTATGATGAGTATGAGCTTTTTAAATTGTTTAATTCCTGTTGCCAAGCCACAGTTTCTATCCATCTGTTCTTGCCAATTGTGAAAAGGTTCAATTTTCAGCAAAGCCATGCATTTCACAGAAGGTGTGTGAGGTGAAATTTCACAGGGGACATGATGGATCCTGATTCTCAGCGATAAACCTTTGGGGCCAGCAGGGTTGGCATATGGTTCAGCATGATATGAAGGCTTGGGTTCCTTGGCTTTACTTTTTTTGGCGTGGAGCTGATAAAACCTGGCTGCATATTGTTTCACTGGACAGCAATCATGGACAACAGGAACTGCCCATTTTAACTCTCTGTGGGAAGGAAGCCCAGACACTGTTCACAATAGCACTATTGTCATGTTACAAACTACTCTGAACAGCTTGACAGCTTTGGGGAGGAGGGGTGAAAGGGTTGTTTTGCTAATTGGTGTTCAAAAGAGGGATGGGAAAAATCCCCCAGTGTTGATACGTTTATGCTGTTTTCCCCATAAAAATTATTAGCTTTTAATAATAAACAAAAGTGAAGTATTTTAATAATTATCTTCTAAAGCTTTCCTAAAATTTAAATGACCATATTTTAATTTTTTCAGTTTAGTATAATAATATAAAGAGCATGAGAGAAAAAGATTGAGTGGAACAAAATTTCATTTAGTGATTAAATTTAAATTTAATCTGTACATATTTACAGTCTGTTGTTTTACTTGTAGCATTTGCAGAAGGATGCATGTAGCTTTGTAAAATATTTGAAAATAGAAGGTGAGAGCTCTATTCCTCCAATACCAGTGCTGAAATTCAGTGTATCTCAGTCTCTTGTCTTTCCTGATCAATCCACTGCCATTTTTTTGTAGTCCATAAAAATCTTGCCTTGACTCAGCAGGCCATACTCAGGATGAGAAGGTTTAAACTCTCATTTGAGTGGGAGATTAGAGGAGAGAGGCATTGAAGAATTCTTTCTTTTCCCATACCCATGTAATATAGCGATGGTAATAGGAGCCTACCTTCCAGATTGTTTAATCATTACTGAGGTATGTGAAGCAGTGACACCCTAGGGACAGGGTTGAGAGGCATATGCATTTGTTATGGACAAACGTGAAGAGAGGGCCATCGGGCAGGACTGAAACTGTCACCCTGAAATCCGTCTATTATAACTGTGGTAATTTCTTTTTTAATAGATATGTCATTATAGTTTACATATTCTAGTTTAGAAGTTGACGAATGCTGGTTGACCTAAAACAACAAATATGAAGAGTGCCTTTCCTTCATCTCTAGTCTTCCTTCACAGATTTGAGTTTAAAGAACAGGGATTACAGGACAGATGGCATCTTGCTAAGTAGGAGAAAATCACTACCCATATTCAAGCATGACCCAGTACAATCTTGTGTATCTTTTGGACCCCAAGTGAAATGTACTAAAATGAAGTAAAAGGACTGATTTATAGACAGCCTTCCTTCATCCCCAACTCAGTGTGATTCCTCTGCATGGGAGACAAACAAGACATCAAATTACCCATGTTCTCTAGCATGTCCTTTCACTCAGATCTAGAGATTCCTATCCTCTAAATGTTCTTCTCTTCCCACCCCACCACACTGCTTCTCTTCTTACGGTTGTTGGAGGTTAGCTTGGGGAAGCAAAGAATTCCACTTATCTCCTACAGTTTCCCACCTACATAAGAGCTATAGTTTCTCATCTGCATAAAGGCTGCTATGTCAAGGAAAGATTTTTGTGGCCTACCAAAAAAAAAAAAAAAAAAAGGACAGGAGATTGATCAGGAAAAGGGGGAGACAAATAGACCCTGTAGGGTAGGCTAGTCTAGAAGAACAGAACAACCCTTTCTAAATCAGGGGTGAAAATATTTCAAGCTGCTAGGTCCTAGTTTTTTTCCTCTAGAACTTCAGGATCTACCAGCCAGAGCCTGATGCTAAAGTCGTACATCCAGAATTAAAGAATTCTCAGCACCAACAAAACAGCATGGAGCTCACATTTCTTCCACAAATAAATCCTTTCCTGATTGTCCCAGACTGACTTAATTTTAACTGTGAAGTTTATGTTTGGATGGAGGGCTCATTTGCCAAGATCAAATTGCTTTAACAATGTAATACAGAGTTGCATTACACAACTCTTGTACTGAATATCAGCATAGCACAATGTATGTGGATCAATAGTCAATGCACATGGCTAACAATCCATTGTGCAGTTGCAGTGCACATATGCAGAGGCAGTGCATAGAAGTGATGCTTATTCACACAATACTTTTAAGGTGCCACTGCATGTGCAACAGTCCCACAAACACAACTCCACTTGTACCATCATCAGCTGGATACAAGAGTTGGGCACTGTCCCAAAGAAATCACACTGTGTGCATAGCACAACTTACACCTGCTTATATCACTAATAAGATGTTGGCTGTTATATTTCTGTTGTTATACTATTGTAGGTCACAAATCCTTGCCAGTCAATTGCAGTTTTCAGCTAACTTTAAAGTGTTTTTGATTAAAAACTGTTAACAGTCGCAGTGATAGCCTTTCTAAAAGGTGATGACTGCACAACTGTTACCATCATGCATGATTCCAAAATGCCTATCCCCACTGAAATGGAACAGCGTATGCTTCTGTGAGTGATTCCTAATGAAAATAAAGTTGTATAGTGTACTATCATATAAGGCATACTTTAAATAATTTATTGAATCCATTACTGATTATCAATTTGTGTTAGTCTTTAACAAAGTCAGGTCTTATTTCTCTCCCTCCCCAGCTCACCCTTTAGTTTAATATTAATATGGTCCACTAAGATGGGCTAACACAAGATACTGTATACAACTTGGGAGAAGACAGGAAGTATGAAATTACCATCTGATTAAATCTGTATTGACTTAAACATTATTGTAATTTGCATGAGCGCATGTGCAAAGTTGTTTTGAGGCATGAGTTTTTTCTACTTTTCTCTCCATTTATACTGGAACATGAGGTTTGAGAACTTGTAGTTCCCAGAGGGGTAGAATTTAGGATAGACTTACTTTCCATTGAAAAAATAGTTGCCTGAGCACAGTGCTGTGACTCAGTTGGCAGTTTTAATGTGCAGACATAAATGAACAAACTGCTCAGATGTTTGATTTTAAACATCAGAAAGAGTAAGCAGTGGTCAAAGTAGAGTCTGCTTAAATTATTGAGAAAATACATTAATGTTCTATTTCATAATGGTAATTCATTGAATGCCCATTCTTCCTCTTACAGCAGAGCAGATTATATTTAAGTCAAGATTAATGGATAGATTTTGATGTTAAAATCCAGCCTCTAAACCTGCCATTCCCTAGAGGCATATAGTGCATTAGTTTAAACCAATATGCAGCTTATCGTGGATACTATGACACAGTCTTAAATGACGATCTGCTGTGCATTGTTACTGCTTTCTCGGGTAATAAAATCACTATTATGTATTCTTGAACATTACAATATTAAATAGAAATTTAATCAAATTATTACACATTTAGATACAGATAGCTCTTAAGTAATTGTCCACTGTAAAATTTCTGATTTTTTTTCTCTTGTAAAGACTGCCAGTGTGTATGTGCAGTAAAATAGGATACATAACTTGGCTCTGATCAGCTGAAGTATAAAATGTTTGTTTCTTCTTTTCAAGCTTCAGTTTTTAATCCAGAAATTCAGATTTCAAATACCTCAGATCATATTTGCCTTGTCTCAGTGCCATTCCTCATTCCACTTATTGCAGAGGCTACTGACAGCAATAGTAGCCCCCTAACATGAGAAAACAGAGAGAAATTCTACCCAAATTTCCTCTCTGTAAAACTCATCCGAGCATTGGCTCTAATGAAGCTGTTAGGTGGGGAAAGTAGAGAAAGGGATGCTCTCCCGGCCTGTGTGAAGAGTAAAAGCAACCAGTGCTTCTGTCCTATCTGCCTGGATTTCAGGAGTGCTCAGGCTTCAAGCAGGCAGCATTATTTATTATTTATTTATTTATTAAAATATTTATATCTCACCCTTTATCCAGGATATAAATCTCAGGATGGCTTACAATAAACTCAATTTAAAACAATAAATAATTTCAAACATTTTAAAAGATTACAAATATATGAAATAATTTCTCAACAGCAGACAATTTAAAACTAGCTAATACAAATTTGAATAATATAGCCATAAAACATGCAGCCTTGACAGGTATTTTAGCTGATTTCTCCACAAGAGTTGACCGTATCCTTAGGAACTGGCCAGACACAATGTGCAAGCATGGAGTAGCTGTAAATACAGCTAGAGGCTAATCCAACCATCCTGTCCTGTCATGTTATACCTTTCCATTTGCATGTTCCTAAAGGGCACATACATGGTGTATTTCAGCATGCTTGAACAACCCATGTGCCAAACTGCCATATGTGTGTGTGGTACTTTTACTTCAGCAAGGGGAGGTACATGGTGTCATTTTTGCCATTTGAAGGGCAATGCCAAACTTGAAATTCATTGCTGCTCTGAACTAATCCTAATAAAATCATGTGGAGTCCTTTGAATTAAGCATAGTAATCAGCCCTTTGTTCTGAAACGTTTCGTTTAGAGCCTTATCATACTACAGTGTTATAGTGCTATTATTCCACTTTAACTGATATGGCAACATTCTTTGGAATTCTAGGATTTGTAGTTTAGTGAGGCCCAAGAGTTCTCTGGGTGAGGATTCTAAATGCCTCTCCCTAAACTGCAAATCCCAGGATTCCATGCAATATTGCCATGGCTGTTAAAGTGGAATAGTAGCACTACCACAGTGTAGTGTAATAGGACCTTTTTTAAACTGCGAGACTTGGAGTCATAAATCACTTGTTCCACGAACTCTACACCAGTGGAATTAGACTTGCACTGACAGCACAATAATTCCTCTATTCTTTTCAAAATTTCATTCTATTTAAAAGTACTATCCAGGTTTGGGGTTTTGTCTTCAGTGGAGATGGAATGGAAATTCATCAGTTTCCTGAGTGGTGCCGAGTTTGAAGTTCCTGACCCCTCAAAAAAACTTAAGGAAGAAAAATGGCACTTTATGCGTTCCTGCAAATTGTGCATTTTTTGAGAACTGAACAAGAGTTTGAGAAACTGCACTGCTTTACAGTAAAAGGTTACACTTACAATCTTTTTACTGTGCATGGAAAACTCTGCAGCTTTCTGAGAAAAAAAGTCTCGCTTTTTGCTACGTACATGGGGAAAGTGCACAAGCAACATCGTGAAGGGTTTGACTTCACGGTTGCAACAGGAAAAGAAAAACAGGCCCGCTGAAGCCCCAGCCACACATGGCTTTGTTGTGCAGAGTTGCTGTTTTCTGTCAGATTTATTTTCTTACCAAGAAAACAGCAATGTCACACAACAAAAATCTTATACAACAAAAATCTCGCTCCAAAGTAGGCCCTTTTTGTTGTGTGATGTTGCACATTTGTATTCTGCAAGATTTTGTGTGAGTTTGCTTTTTTTAGTGTAGAAAATAGTCTTGCACAACAAACATCTTGTGCAAAATCCAGCAGTTGTGCAAAAAAAAAGGAATATGGTTTTGATGTGCAGCATTTCTGTTTTCTGCACAACATTTTTGTTGTGTACAGTTTTTATTGTGCAACGTAGGTGTTTTCTGCTTAAAATGCAGTGTTGCACAAAACACACTCATGGTCGCTTGGAAATGGTGTCATTTGCTCAAACGGCACAATTGAAGGTTGCACAATTTCTTTTTCACACCAGAAGCTGCACAGTTCTCAAGGAGGGCTGCACCGTTGCTAGAAGCTGTGTTGTTTCTGGAAAACTAAACAGTTTTCTGGGCAAGCTGCACCGCTTCAATGGAAAAACTGTGTTCTTTCTCATCATTGTGTGGGGACGAATCTCAGGTGTCTTGAACCTATAGGACAAAAAACTGTTTCATTCAATAATTGTTGGAACTAGGAAAAGTTGAGATATGCCATTCCTAGTCTTTCAGATGCAGTCATAAATTTGCTTACTCAGGTGGTTCTAATTTATTAAAATAACATATTTCCCAGTTTGTGACTTGAGATTGCAACTCAAATTGATAAACTTAAGCGTCAGGCCCAGAGTCAAGTTCTTTGGTGTTAAAACCTAAGGCAGTGAAAGGGCTAAATTGTAGAAGATGTTGCTTAAGTAGAAAAAATAGAGAAAAATAAGCTGGGCAGATGCATTCTTTATCTTATCAGAGGCTCAGATATGCGGCTTAGCTATGCACGAAACCTAGGGAGTTTTGGAGTCGACGTGACCCTATAGGCAAAAGTACCTCCTTGCTTCCCTCTGTACCAAAATACATCATTCCGAAACTGTAAGGGCTCCTTCGTAACCTGTAGACTTTTCATATATGGTAGTCATTTCCTGTACCTGTTTCTAAGAATGTATAAATGTCTGTTGACACCTGACTTGGGCTCTCAGCTTGGAAATTCATTCCACTGATACTCCTGCGCAGTAAAATAAACTTTTGTTTTCTGATCTGATGGTCTCAATCCCTTGATGAGCTACTACATTTTGGAGGGCTCGTCCGGGCTCGTGAGGGGCTCTTTGCCTACTTTGGTGGATGCCAGGGCGTCGGCATTGTCGCCCTTCCCCAGCGCAACCCATATTGGCCTTTTAACTTATTTTTGTTGAAGGTTCTGGTTGGAGTGGGGCAGCCGGCTCTGGCAATGGCGCCTGCCAGGGACCCAAGGTCGGAGCAGAAAGCAGAACCCTCCCACGACTGTTGGTGAGTGACCTCCCTGCAAACTCAGGGAGAAGAGGGACCAGATATCAACCCCTTTCAACCTTGCCCTGATACCCAGTTGTTCAAGTGGGTAAAACCAGGGTTTTTGGAAGTGGTGCCGAGGTGGGAAGGTTGTTCGTTGGTGCGATTGTGTGAAGGAAAGTTGTGTGATGCCGCAATTCCCAATGCATGCCGTTGAGTGTCGAGTGCTTGGGTTGGGCGTGGATTCACTGTCTTTGTCTATCCCTCTTGTGTCAGTGCATGGGACGCCTGATTGTCGTGCGAGCCGCCATTCCTATTGTGTGTGGTCTACATTGGGAAGGAAATGGGTGGCTGTTGAGCAAACAAGCCCCTTTGGGTTGTATGTTAAAGACCTTTAAGAAAGGGTTCAGTGGGGACTATGGGGACCCTCCAAATGATGCCAGGGCATTTACAGAATTTGTGAGAGGTGGAGTGGCCTCCTTTCAAGGTGGGGTGGCCCCCAGAGGGGAGCTTGGAACCCGCTCGAATCAGGGCAGGCTAATTCCAGTAGTGGTGGACGAGCCTGGCCATCCTGATGAGTATCCCTACATAGATTCATGGGACACAGTGGTCACAGAGCATCCTTGGTTGCAGAAATGTCAGGAGCAAATTTGTAAGGCCATGGTAGTAATGCAGGATAGGACTAGGCGAAAGTTTGGAAAAGGACAGATTTTGGCAGATTCAGCTCCGGAGGAACCCACTGCCCCCCCTCCACTGTATGTGGCACCGCAGCGAGCCCTGCCACCATCAGCCCTGGCCACACCTCCGACAGCCTTACTGCTACCCCCCGAAGACTTACAAGCAGGTCCCCCAGAGCAGGAGGAGGTTATGGCCAGGAACGCCTCCGGGTCCTAGCCCAAGTCCTGTCGCAGCCAGGCACCATCCTCTGAGGTTTATGACCTCAGACCTAGAACCGTGCACCCAGACTGAAGGAAAAGGACAAGACTAGACAGTCCGTAGCCTCAGAAAAAAATGGAAGAAGCAGATGATTCAGATGAGGAAAGTGGAGATGTGGTCGCGCCACTGTGACAAGTCAGGCAATTGGTGGCAGACCTCAACCAAGAAGGAGGTTACTGGTCAGTTCAGAAAGAGCACCATATACTGCCTTCACCACAGCTGACCTCCTTAATTGGAAGACAAATTACGATCATATGGATAAGCCACAAGAAATAATAGAACTTTGCTCCAGTGTTATGGCCTCTCACCCTTGTTCACCACTGAGGAGCGGAGGAGAATAATTCAACATGTGGAACGGATAGCCAGGAATAGGGCAGTTCCTGGAGAGGCGAACCCCGAGCAGTGGATGAGAGGCAGAGTTCCCCTGTAGCTGACCCAGGATGGGACCCAAATCACCCTGATCAGTATGACTATGCTCATTGACTATCAAAGGTCTATTAGTGGAGGCTATCAGAGAAGGAATGAAGAGACCTGTTAACATGTCCAAAGTATCAGAGATACTACAGGGACCCACCGAGTCTCCAGGGGGCATATTTGGAAAGGTTACTTGATGCTTATAGGCAGCACACCCCTGTGAATCCACATGGCCCCAGCATGAATATATGGTGAATGGCCTTCTGTGGCCCCAAAGTTATCCTGACATAAGGAAGAAACTCCAGAAACAAGAAGGATTGCAGGCATGAATTTGAGCCAATTGTTGGAAATTGCCCAGAAAGTATATGTGAATAGAGATCAAGAGGGAAATGGGAGAAGACAGACGGATGCACAAGAAAGCGGGATTATTGGCCGCGGCTCTCGGCGGCAAAGGAAGAAGGTTGGAAGAGGAAGTGGGAACTTCCTCTTAAGACGCAGTGAGTGTACCCTCTGCCGACAGGTTGGGCACTGGAAGAGTGAATGCCCTAGGCAAAGGGGGTTGGTGTATAGAGGAAGGGGAATGGACCGAGGAAGAGGAAGAGGAGTAAAAGAGGGAGAGGGGAGAGGAAAAATAGTGGATGGAAGATATGAGCAAGAGGTAGATGAAGGCTTCAGGATTTCATTGGACTGGCTGAATTGGAACATTACGAATAGGACAGACCGGCCCCCTTGCTCGGCCCCGGGAGCCTATGATCACAGCACAAATTGGGGGCCGAGCCATCCCTATGATGGTGAACACAGGCACTGCCCACTTTGTACTAAATTCAGCAATAGCCTCAAAAACCGGAAATGTCATAAGAATCGTGGGAGCCACAGGGAAAACAACAGCATCCTCTTTCGGAAAAAAGAATTGTGGACTTAGGGAGGCATCACATTACTCACCAGTTTTTTTATTTACCAAATTGCCCTGTGCCTTTATTGGGTTGAGACCTGTTAGCTGAAATTGATAGCCCCAGATTTCCATTGAGGAGGATGGGGTGATGGAGATAAACTTCAGAGGACCAAAGAGCATCTCAGTAACTTACCCAGTGGAGGAAGAGTGGCGGAGCTACCAGATCATGGTTTGTCAGAGATAAAACCATGTGTCTTGGGCCCCCAGGAGTATGGGCTGAAGATAACCCTCCTGGGTTAGCCCGGTTTGTGGCCCCCATAATAGCTGGAAAATCCAAAAGCCGAATGCTGTGCCCATTCATGTGAGGCAGTATGATTTGCCCAGAGAAGCACCGGAAAGGATTCAGAAACATCTGGATTGGCTGAAGAAATACAACATAATTGGCAATGTTGTCTCTGAATACCCCATTGCTTCCTGTGTTGAAGCCTGGGACGAAAAATATCGCCCAGTTCAAGATTTGAGGATGGTAAATGAGGCTACAGTGACCCTACACCCAGTGGTGCCAAACCCATATGTTTCTGATGGGACTAGTTCCAGCAACAGCTACTCACTTTACTGTATTGGATCTCAAGGATGCCGTCTTCTGGAATTCCGAGTGGCCCCTCAAAGCCAAGAAATATTTGCTTTCCAAATGGAAGACAGTGTTATGGGCCAGAAGACCCAGTTTACATAGTGTCGCTTGACACAAGGCTGGAAGAAACCACCTACCATCTTTGGCATCCTTAGTCAAGATTTGAGAAAATTCCAGTTTCTGAGCCCAAGAACGAGTTTTGCTGCAATATGTAGACAATCTGCTATTGGCAGCCACCAGTGAGGAGAATGTAAAGAGGCCACAGTGGAGTTGCTCCAGCTGTTGTGGGAAGCAGGGTACAAAGTATCATAAGTAAGGCCCAGTTGTGCCAGACAGAAGTGCGGTATCTGGGATTCCAAGTGACTCAAGGAAAGCGAGCGTGAGGCTGAAGAAGGAAGGAGGCTGTGTGTGCTCTGCCTGAGCCCCAGAATCGGAAGATGGTGCGAGAATTCTTGGGTGCAACTGGGTTTTGTAGAATCTGGATTCCAAATTTCGCAGTGATGAGTAAACCCTTATATGAAGCTACCAAAGGTCTGGAAAATTCTGAATTTGACAGGCAGAAAGAACAGAAGAAGGCCTGGGAACAGATAAAGAAGGCACGAACTGGAAGCTCCAGCGTTGGACCTGCCAGATGTGACGAAGATGTTTACTCTATATGTTGATGAAAAAAGAGGAATAGCAGTGGGAGTATTGACGGAACTGTTGGGATCCTGGCACCGCCCTGTGGCGTATCTTTCTAAACAATTAGATCCTGTTGCTAAAGGATGGCCTGGGTGCCTGAGAGCTATAGCGGCATCCGTGGCTGTGGTAAAAGAAGCAGACAAGTTAACCTTAGGCCAGAATCTGACAGTAAAAGTGCCACATTCTGTATTAGCCTTAATGGAGTAACAAAGGCAACTATTGGTTGACAAATAGCCGAATGTCCAGATTCAAGAACTTTATATGAAAGTCCCAGAGTCAAGCTGGAGATATGTACCACCTTGAACCCCACAACGTTGCTCCCAGTAGAATCAGAGAGGAAACACAGCACAATTGTCTTCAAACCATGGATGAAGTATATTCAAGCAGACCAGAATTGCGGGATACCCTGTGGCCCAATCCCATGTTATGCATTACTTCGATGGAAAGCAGCTTCATACGGGAAGGAAAGCGAGGCTGGATACGCAGTGGTCACAGCAGACAAGACAATAGTAGGCCAGCGCTACCCGTTGGCACTTCGGCCCAAAAGGCAGAACTCATTGCCTTAATTAGAGCCTTGGAGTTGGCTGAGGGACTCATTGTAAATATATATACAGATTCAAAGTACGCTTTTACTATCCTACATATGCATGGAGCACTGTACAAAGAAAAAGAAAACTGATCAGTTCCTCAGGACAAGAGATCAAATACAGGAGAGAAATAGAGTATCTATTAGAAGCTGTATGGGCCCCTCGTAAAGTCGCTGTGATGCACTGTAGAGGACATGATCCAGTGGTTCCAGGGAACCAAAAGGCAGATGTGGCTGCAAAGGAGGCTGCGGAATGAGGACCAGAGAATGAGATGGAAGATTCGCCCTCGAGAGCTGGTGACGCCACTTTTCCAAATATCATTGAGCGGCCAGACCCCTAGGTACACTCAGCAGGAAAACAAGAGGCTTAAAATAACTCAGAAAGATGGCTGGTGGATCTTGCCAGATGGAAGACGGTATATACCCCAATCCATGGGATGGTCAGTTGTGCAGAAAGCGCACGAAGCCGCGCATTTGGGAAGTCGCTGTTAGCCCAGTTGTTAGAAAAGGACGTGTTCATAGATGGAATGAGCCAGTACACCATGTTGGCATCCTCACGGTGTCAAACTTGCTCTCGGAACAACCTGCGCCAAGGGCCAAGATTGGAAGGGGGAATCCAACATCAAGGATCTACTTCTTTTGAATCCCTAGTGGTGGATTCCACAGAGTATGCCACGGTCGGGACAATATCAGTACATGTTGGTAATGGTATCTAGACCAGCACAGGTGGGTTGAAGCATATCCTACCAGGACCGAGAAGGCAAAGGAAGTAGTACAGGCCTTGCTCCGGGACATCATACGAAGATATGGGTTACCCGTCCAGGTCAGATCTACAACGGCCCAGCTTTTGTGCGTGGGAAGAATCAAAAGTCTGGCAGAGACTCTAGGAATCACCTAAAGTGACATTGTGCATATAGACCCCAAAGCTCTGGGAAGATGGAAACAGTGAACAGAAACATCTCACAACTCAGCTTGCAAAATTGTGTCAGGAAACTAAACTCAAATGGTTAGATGTGCTCCCGATAGCACTCCTGAGAAGAACATGCACCCCTCATCGGACAACTCAGCCACTCCATTTGAAATGCCGCACGGAACACCCTGCCATCCTAAAAGGGTTGAGAGGGGACATTCGAGAATTGGGAAATTCTGACCCTCCAACGAGAGGTGCAGACGTTAGAGAAAACTTTAGAGAAGGTGAACGCCCATGCCTTAGAGGTTAGACGAGTTCCTTTCCTCACAAAGGCACATTCCTTCCAACCTGGGGATGAGGTGTGGGTTAAGATTGGAAAGGAGTTCCCCTATCACCAGGATGGGAGACGCCATACCAGGTGTTGTTAGTTACCCCCACAGCAGTGAAAGTAGCAGGGCTGAAGCCTTGGATACATTACCTTAGGGTAAAAAGAGCATTCACTGATTGTCTGTGATCTCATCACAAGAAAACCCTTTGAAACTGAGGTTGTCCAGACGAAAGGGGGAGAGAAGATTCAGACTAGACTCTGCTGTGGTCATACCAGGGAATTGACCACTCTACACACAGTCAGATCTGCAAAAGGTGAATGAAAATCTAGGCTAGACCCTACTGCTGCCACACATCTGGAGGCCTGTAGTCATACATACGGTCAGACCTAGCAACTGCAGAGGAGGAAGACTGGGACTAGGCCCTGCCATAGTCACTCCAGAGGCTCAGCTATTCTACGCACGGCCAGATCCCCTACGGAGCATGATAAGAAGCAATGAATGTCAGTGACCTAGTAATAATAGTAGTGTGTATAATCTTTGGAGTTCTAAATTTTATCTATCTCTTGTATATGTATAGAAGATATTTGTGTGGGATAAGCAGATTTGGACCCCTGTTTGACTCCGAAATGAAGTGGATAATGCTGATAGGGGTGTGGGGCATAGTGTGTGGAACAATTGAGGCTAATTGGTTTAAACAACGTGCTGCACACATGTTCCAACAACATGAACCTAATGTTACTCTAATTTATGAACACCCACAGACTGTAGCAGATTTCGGTTTTATGCCCTCCCTCATTAGTGAACCGGGAGTAGTTGTGGGAGCCCTACAGCTAGCATTAAAGGGGGAATCCCAACATGTTTGCCAGAGTTGATACTAACATAAATAAGACTCGATTTATACTGTTGAAATTTTATACTTATTCTCCTGGAATGTGTTTTTGCTGTCACCATAGTGGAACATGGAACTCTAAGTGAAGGGCACAAAATACTCTTCATTTTATGGTAAATTGGGAAATTATTCAGTCTGTAATGATACATTTATTTGTATGGCACATATAATAGTTCTTGATCAGTCCGTAGGGCGGGCTTAGATGAACCAGCTTCGTAGATTTGTACCCAGAATATCCTATGTTCACTCCTAATTATACAGGGTCGGGCAGTATATGCTCCGGGGTGATGGCTACAGATCCAAATCTGTGGTTCTATTCAAATGGATCACAGTTGAATTACCACCCAGGGACTTACCAGTGTGTGGGAATTGGGTATATGACCTTACCTGTCCAAGTTTTCCTACCAGGATGACCAAAACGTGCCATTAGGAAAAAAACGGGACCTAGGGCCACTGGGTAGCCAATGTGAAGATTTGGTCATTGTGAGAAAGCAGTTGTCTACAAGTGAAGGTAGTAGAGTAGGAGGGGGGATGATAATCACAGGGGTCCTTACCTTGGGATCCTATCCAGGAATTGTGGCCTAAGAAAATTGTAAAAGCATATTAGGATTGACCTGTAGATTGGAGAAAACCATAAATGCAACTGGGAAATTGGTACGGGCCCTCCAGCAAGAAATTGAAGAACTTAATCAGTTATTGTTACAACATCGGATGGCCTCTGATTACTTATCAGCCAGGAAAGGGGGGTTTTGTTCTGTAGTCAAAGGAGGATGCAGAGTCACCTTCCATGATCTAAACAAGACTGTAGAACAGTGGTTCTCAACCTGCTAATCCCTGATATGTTTGTGGACTTCAGCTTCCAGCAGCCCTGAGCATTGACCATAGTGGTTGGGGCTTCTGGGAGCTGAAGTCCACAAACATCTGGGTACCTCACAGGTTGAGAATCACTGCTGTAGAAGATGAAATACAACACTTGCAAGGGTTAATACAAAATAATGACAGCGGCATTAGCAACCCCTGGGACTGGTTAACTTCCTGGCTACCAGATCTTGGTTGGCTGAGAGCTTTGTTTCTGAGCATTGTACTTTTGATTGTAGGAGGGTTCCTAGAATGGTATGTATTTCTTGTGCTATGAAATGCATACATGCCTCTCTCTCTTCTTGAAGCTATAGAGGGAAAGGCAGCTCACTTTGCTGTTATGGCCCAAAAGCAAGCTTAAGTAGAGTATGCTTAAATTGCAATAGAATTTGGCATAAAGGGGGGAATGAAAGGGTTAAATTGTAGAAGATGTTGCTTAAGTAGAAAAATAGAGAAAAATAAGCTGAGCAGATGCATCCTTTATCTTATCAGAGGCTCAAGTATGCGGCTTAGCTATGCACAAAACCTAGGGAGTTTTGGAGTTCTATGATGACCCAGGGAGGAAAAGTACTCCCTTGGTTCCCTTGGTACCAAATACATCATTCCGAAACTGTAAGGTACTTTTGGGAACCCTGGCAGACTTTTCATATATGGTAGTCATTTCCTGTACCTGTTTCTAAAAATGTATAAATGTCTGTTCACACCTGACTCTGGGCTCTCAGTCTTTGGAAATTCATCCCACTGAGATCCTTGTGCAGTAAAATAAACTTTTGTTTTCTGATCTGATGGTCTCAGTCCCTAGACAAGCTACTACAGCAGTATTTTGTTTTAAAAGAACAAAATGTGGCAGAGAAACTGGAATATTTCACTTTCATTTTCCTCACTCATCACTTGGATATTATGAGGCTAAGTCTGTAATGTGGCCTGTATTTTATCTCACTCCAGCTTCCATTAATGGAATTTTCTTTGCACTGCCATAGCACCTTTTATGGATTTGGAATTATCTGGGAGACCATCGGACTCAAAGAAGTACCAGGTCTTAGGCCTGTTTCTTAACTGATACTGAATTCAAACTCTATAGCCTTGGTAATATGGTTTTAGAAATGGATTGAAGCCCAGTATTGTCTGTTCTTATTGATCACAGGCTTTCCTAGACTTACAGTAACCAACTGTATGGAAAAATTTAGCCCAACAAAACAAAACAAAAGCCTACACTTTTGTGTGATGGAAGATATCCTTAAAATTCACCTTGAAACTTTGGAAAGAGTGTGGTGTAGTGCTTTGAATGTTGGACCACGACTCTGGACCAGGGTTGAAATCCCCGTTTGGGCATGGAGAGAGACAAAGGCAAACCTCCTCTGAACAAATCTTGTCAACAAAACCTATGATAGATTTGCCTTAGTGTCACCATCAGTTGGAACCAACTTGAAGGCACACAACACCAACAGCAACTGCTACTCAGGACCATTTTCTGACCAATGTGTCCTTCAGAGGGAATTAAATAACATACAAGTCCCATGGAATGGACAGTACCATACAGTACAATTTTATGGACGTTTCTGTGTGTATCTGTGCCTTTAAGTTACCTGTTGACTTATGGCAACCCTATGATTTCATAGGGTTTTCATAGGCAAAGAATACTCAGAAGTGATTTGCCAGCACCTTCCTCTGTGTATTCATTGGTAGTGTCCCATGCAAGTACTAACCAGAGCTAAGCCTGCTTAGCTTCAAGAATCGCATTAGGGTATTTAGGACAGTGGAAGTTTATTCAAATGTAAACCCCACAGAGTGCAATAGAAGCTATTTCCTAATAAATATACATAATATTTATTTATTAAATAAGCTGGAATAATTATATATTCTCCTATTTAAAAATTGCTTTTGAAGCTGTAGAAAGAATAACTGAACATTTAGTATAAAACGAAAGCAACAACCATGCCTATTATTTCCCTATCATCTTACATATATTATTTAAATATGTGATGTTCTTAATTTTAAAAAATAATAAAAATTGTGTCAGTTAATTGGATGCAAATGATTTCCTCATTTCTCATCTAGTATAAGATTTTGGCTCAGATCTAATATAATCAAACTCTTAATTTAATATCAAATTCTGCCTAAGCACCATATTAATTCTGCTACTTTTAACAGGTTGAATATTTGAATTGTGTTCAGTTATTAAGGGTTTTAATGGTTTTATTGTACATATCTAAAATGATTGCATTGGAAAGCACCTTGAGAAAAACATGGTGAAGAGTGATACATACATTACTTAAATAAGTAATTTTGGTGAAGGAAGGGAAAGAAGTAACTTACATACCAAATATGCAGATCAGGGGATGGGAATGCACACAAAAGTCTTGGTGGGACATTACTCACCATGACTTCATGAACTCAGGAGCTGGGGACTGCTTAGCCCTTCCCACACTCCATTGTTGGTTTCCTCAAATGGAAAGGACTGTGTCTGAAAAGGAGAAGTTCCTGTTTGTGTGGAAACTTTTCACACAGTCAAGATCCCTGATATTCCAGGAGTCTTGCTTTCTTGGAGATCCTTCTTGTGAACAGGACCTTCTCTTCAAACATGTCACTTTCCACATGACAAAAATTGTTGCTGAAGGGGATAGGTTTAATGTTCTCCTGCTCCTGTGTTCAGGAAAGCCTTAGCAGTAATGCCTGAACAGGGCTAAACTGTTCCTAAGAAAAATCCATAGCAGACTAATCTTGCTTATTAATCACCAGTTCATCTACAACTGTAATGAAACTTCTCCAAAAACAGTGAGGAACTAGCAAATTTCCGTAGAATAAAATTCCATTGTTTAGAAGCATGTAGTGTGAATTTCTCAGACTTTTTCTCTTGGAAGTCCTTGTATGCCTGCCAGTGCCTTTAAATCTTTGGAAAATGTATGGTATCGTTTACTGGTTGTTGTACTTGAAATAGATGTTAAAAAGGCAGCCTCAGGAGTAGTCAAACCCACATTTGTATCATGCTTCGTAGTAAGAAGGTCAAGGAAGTCAGTACAGACACCAGTGTAGTGAGATGTGTTCCCAGTAGTCCAACTTCATTATCGGACAAGCAGGCCCTTCTGTATACCTACAGCCCATAAGAGCAGACCCACACAGCATATAAGTCAGTAATCGAGCACTGAAGTTGAGGGTACCTCACTGCTGATGATTTGGAGGATCAATATTTTTGTCAGTTTTTATGTTTCAGTTGTAGTATGTAATGGGTGTGAGATCCAGGTTATGTTGATTCCAGCTACTATGATGTATGTTCAGTCAGTTCCATTACAATGCTATAAAGGAGCTTTTTCAGAATGACTGACAATAGCTTTGTTGGATAAACATGAGATGCCCTTGCTGTTGTATTCTGACTGTAGAGTTCTCAGATTTCTTGCACATTTTATCTGGTTGTGTGAAAGGAAGATTTATATTTTGATCACTTTTTTAAAGGTAAGCTTTCCTATGCTTTCCACTTTTGTAAGAAAACATGGTGTTATCTTTCAAAGTTAACAGCTCTTAAAATATTGTATACTTCATTCTTTGCATTCAAACTGCAAACATCAAAAACATTAACTTTGCTTCATTTCTCCCCTATTTGTGTATACACATTATATATAATAAAATAAACCTCAAAGGTTTCATTTAGAGACCTCTGGAACAGGAGCATTTTTAAAGCAGGTAGGTGTCTCCACCCTGCTTTTAATAAAGCATTTTACCCATTCAAACAGACTTTTAAAAACAGCTTGTTTTGATAGCAGGCTGTTCTCCTGTGGGCCTTCAGCCTTTGCTTCCTGGCAGCACCTTTGGTGCGAAAAGAGAGTGCTCAATTGGGAGACTATCAGTGCCAGCATGCATAGAGTGATAAGTTAACACACCACTGGGAATTTCTGGGGCCCACCAAGATACTTCACTTCTAATGTGCTAACAAGCTCATTTTTCTACCTCTTGCCTCTTCAGTTATTTTTTTTTCTCAGAAGAGCTTAGAAGTTGAGTGCATCAGGCATAATGAAAAGCTCTGTAGGAGGGAGAAGCAATAACCCAATTTTTCCCTTTTCAGCCAAATAGAAAATTAGTTTCTGGTAATACACAAAGGCCAGTATTTTTTGTGCAAGGGGCACTGCTGTGAATCAAAGGACTCTATTAACTGCAGAAAATTCAGCAGCTGTGAATCTCCCCCAATGGAAAAAAGTGCTTTTCAACAAGTTGTGAGATATGTAGTATTATTTAGACTTCAACCATCAGTTTCATCCTCTACCACTTATATACAGCCTCTTAAAAACTGTGCTATATTACTTTCCTGTGTTAAGGCTCAATCTTGTGTATGTCCCACAACCTAAGAACCTTCACAACAAAGGGTCTTTCTATTTCTCCTTGTCCTAATGTTGCTATTTATGGTGCTTTCAGAAGCGATTTTTGGACCGTTATCCTGTTTTAAGAGGACAACCAAGCATAATCAATGAATATGATGAAGACCTATGATAAGAATAGCCTTGATTTGCCTCCCTATTCTAATTGAAAGCATTTGTCCTCACACTTGTTTCTATGTGGTAAATGAACACTGCTGTTTAGTCAACTTAATTACTAAATTAGAATGGGGGGGAAATGAGGGCTTAATGTATACTCTTCTTCTTTTACCCCTACAGTCATAAGGAGGTCTTTATTAGTTCTAATACTTTGCACTTCTGTAAGCATCCAAAATGTTTACTCTATTTCATATAGCACATTAGTGGTGGGTATACCTGTAATATTCCAGAAAGAAAGCTAAATCCAAATAACAGTTATGTGTTGTAATTAAAATCTGTCAATTAAAAAGTAAGGGGTTAGGTAGGGTTGTTTGTTTGTTTGTTTGTTTTACTGTGAAAGGTAATGCTTAGAATAGTAAGGCATCATATTTTTCAAAGAAAAAAATTTGCATGGAAGCAAAAAGGAAAACTATTCATTAGGAATTAAGGGAAGGCAATGGGATAAATTGAAGTAAATATGTATGTTCTGTAGACAGATTGGAATAAGTCAAAAATATTTAAATTGTCCCAGGTTTATAAGATGTAAGGATAGTATATATTTCCAGAATCACATACTCAGCAGTCTACTAAGGGACTCTTAAAGGTGGAAAATGATGAGGGAGGCAAAGTAAGAGTGATAGAAAAAGAGATGGTCAGAACTGTCCCATGCTACCTCCCAAAATAGAGGTAGGTGAAGATTATACATATGGAAAGGGAACATGGAAGGGTGGAATGTGGATATTATCCCAAAGGATTGTTTTGTCTTCAGGAGAGATACTCGCTTACAAGCATAAAAAATATGTATCCTTGCAGCCCAATTTCCACTTTTCCATCCTAATATCCTTTTAGTGTTGAAAGGAGGCTGCTCAAGCATATTATCCATTCAGCAAATATACATTCAAAGGGGCAGTGCAGTTTATCTTCAGGCCCCCGTTACCCGCCTCCCATTCTATCTCTGCTGTCAAACATCTGGAGTGAAGGGAAACTAAAAATCCCTAGGACAGTGGGAATGGTTTGCCAAGATTCTTAGACACATACCCATGATCATTTCCAGAGACAGCATCTTAGCTTCTCCTTTTCCATAAGGAAGTATTTCTTGTAACTTTCCACAGATTTCCATTTGCAAATATTTGAAAAATCTTGCAGTGGTTCCTCTAAGAGCAGTAAATTTAAATTATATTGAAAATCATTTGTCCATATATAAGATAAAAACATGTTAAATATAAACAGATATATAGAATAACATGTTTGCAAAGATTTACAAAGATTTTAGTTTTTAGGTTAATGATTAGATTAAGCTGATTAGATTAATAATTGGATTAATTAGATGCATTGGATTAATTCAACGAGTTCAGCAAGACAACTTTTACAAATTGTATGAGAAAGGTAGCTGATTTTTAAGCCAACTATATCAGCCTATGACACTAAGCCAGCATGGTGGTTTTTTTCTTGATAATTGTATGTTGCTGCCTGCTGTTCTACATTTTGACAGCCATTTCCATAGTTGCTTTCATGAAGAGCAGAAATATTCTCTCTCTTTCTTGCACTCTCTGTGCTAACAGTAAAATCAGACCCTCTGGAACAGGAAGCCTGGAGAGCAACAGCACTTCAAGATACCAGTCGCCTGTCAATAATACCAACTAAAAAGGATGTACAAGACAGAGGAAGAAGTACTGTGCTTTGCTGTTGATGTCCTGTAGATACGTTCTTTGCTAATGCTCAGGGATGCTATGGATTTTCTGTAAACATGCCTATTAGTTTCAGTGGCATAATTGACTATTTTCTTTATATGCTAACTGTTTTTAATATGAATTATGAATTATTATGAATTAGAATTATGCAAAGAGACATTTTCAAGTCAAAGGTGTGGCTTTTTTTCATTCTGAATTATTGTCCTTTTTATACTTTAGGATTTAGACAGTAAGGGTTCAGTCTCATACTCACCGACTTGGGAGTTAGTGGGGTTTTCTTTTGAGTGGATGTGTGTAGGACTGCACTCTTAAATCTAACATTGAGAATGCATTGACTTTTATAATAAAACTTTATTTAAAAGATAGCATGTAGTCATTTAAGGGAGTATGAGAGAATCAAGGTTAGCATGCATTAATATTTTTAACTACTTTGCATTACCAGAATTCTGATATGTAATAGAAATACTTAATGTAGAAAAGCTTGTCATTGATAAAGTCAAAACTTGAACAGGTTTCTTTTTACACCAATTCAGTCAGCAGGCTTAGATTCAGTCCGTGTCATATTGCTACAGTGTTCATAACTTTCACATTACAGTTAGGTGGAATGTCTGTTAAATGTTGCCTGAAAGTTCCACAGTGATTTAAAACCAAATGCCACATATACAAATTCAGCTGCTTTCAGACAGAATCATTAATGTTATTAGCAATATAGCCCAGACTTTGTAGATGAAGGAAAGTCTAGTTTTACCTGTTTAGACATAACTAACTTCTACCAAAGCCTGAAGATACTTTTCTTGCTCCTGAATGACTGACATTTATGTCAGACAAGGGTATAAGAGCTTTTGAACAGCTTCAGAAGACTACGTCTGTTGGTCATGGAACTCATGGGAAACACTGAGACCTTTATGCTTTCTTAACAATCTGGGGATTTTGGGGAAAAAAATTTTTATTCAAAAGAAGAATGTTAACAGCAGCTGTATAAATTTCCATTAATGTTGTAAAACCATTTTTATAAAAATCATTTTACAGTACTATTAAAAAATTAAAAAGAGTTCAAGAGGTGGAGGGGTCAATACAAGATGATAGGAAATACCCTGCATTTGGGTTGGGGAGATGCAAACTATCAGTTAGAATATTGGCACAATGTATATGAATCTGATTTTTTCAAAATGCTGTTATTCATTTGTGTAATACCATTTATGTTCTTTGGTAGAAAGTAGAGTTAAACATCAAAATTAAAATACATTTAAAATATTTCAAGGATTTGTTAAAAGGAAAAAGAGCTTTATCATTGATCAGGTATTTTTTCTGTTTGCTTTATTCTGAACTTTATATTAATCCTTAACAATTGTATAAAACTAGCTATGAGGAACGAGCTCGGTATCTGCAAACAATTGTTCAGCACCATCTAGATCCTTCAACATTTGAAGATTATGCAGCTCAGGTTTTCTGTCCAGCACCCTGTCACCATTTGCCCTCTGAAAATGGTAAGAAAACAGTACTTAAATTTCTGTTTAACAGGGAAAAAAATGCAGTATTTCTGGGTATCTGGAAATATTCCAACCATATATCTTTTTTTAAAAAAACATATTATTCATATTTCCATATTTAGGAAGTTGCATTTCACGCTCTATAATTTGATCCTTTGTCTACTAAATCAAAGCCATCTTCAGTTGTTGATCTGTGAAAAACCATCATCATATTTACATTATTTGTGAGTGTTCCTAAATATGTATAATTCCTAAATCTATAGATTGATTTTTAAATCTGTTAGAGCTATCATATCTGCGAGAAAAAATGTCCTTTTAGGTGTGGTTTGGGAACCATGAAAACTTTGCTGTTACTATTTATATAGTTAAAAAATGAATGGTTATGTGGTCATTTCCCCCAAGAAATGATGTTTTGAAATTTTTGTATAAGATACTGCATTTTCAAATACTAATAAAACAATAATCAGTGAGCATATGAGTAACTCTCATGGCCTACCTGTGCAAATAATTTCTTGAACTCCTGATGATTATGTCATTTATTTCCCCTCTTTAGATCATTAAATATCAGTTCTGTTTATCAGAAGGTAAGACAGTGTCCAAAAAAACCTCTGTTCTTATTAATCTATTACTAAAGCACTAAGCTTGTAACCATGTTGTATGCAAACTTTCCTGATCGCCCTTATTTTTACTACTAAAAGGGAAAGAAATTCACACAGATTGAGAAATTACCACTACATTCTCTTCAAGTTTAGTCTTTACTAACCCCAGGTCTGCATGACACACTAACACTGTGGTTCTGGGATTAAAGTAACTAATGGGAGAGACATCTGTTGAGCTAGTAACACTTGATTGTGTCTGACCTTTTGTTTCTCAGCATGAACAAATAGTACTGGATGGCAGTGGTGTGCTTTGTGCCCTGTACTGTCTTTCTTTGATGTTAGCAGACACTTTATAAATTCAATATTACAAAGAATAGATGGGGATAATAACTGGTTTGTTGCTGGTTACTTTGCACTGTCAAAACATTTTAAAAATAAAAATATTCCCACTGATACTAGTCACCTACTTGCAACAGAGAGAAACCTCAAAATTCTGTTTGCTTTTTTTTCCTTGAAAACGATAGAAGGAAATTTAATGACACCAAAATAAAAGAATGTACGTAACTAAATTTCAGTTTGCACCTGTCATTTAAAGAAGCTAAATTAAAAACATGCATGGTCCTAAGAGAACAGCCTAAATCCATTTATTTTTACTTTTTTCCAGTGTTGATAGCTTTTACATAAAAAGTAAACAGAAATAAAATAATCACACAATGTAAGGAATGTCTAAGTGAAAACCAGTAAAAGCTTTGGAGAAGGAACTGTTTAAAAATAAATTTTAAAAAGTTAAATAACTTAAGGATAAGTGCAATTAAAAGGGTAAAATGATTTGTTTAGAAAAACTTGTTTGGTCCTGATCAGTTTGTTCCAGCAGTTGATTTTGAGTAGGCAAAATCATACAGTGATATTTGTAGCAGATGTACAAGCTTTTTGTACCTGTGCTTCCTCTGACAAAATGATTGATACTACTCATGTGCCAGGTTTGCTTTGTAGTACCTTCTTCTGAGGGTGTATTTTGGAGAGAGAAATATGTTTTCATCAGATTTTGCTTTCCTCCATTGGTGAATAAGGAAGTGCACAATTCGCCCAGGTACATATTTTCCAAGATGGATTAAAATCACTTTCCAATACAATAGGTTATGAAGTGCTCAGTTAGATAAATGAATGGGCTATCCTCTTCAACCCCACCAGCCCCCATTTGAGGGATACTTTTAAAACTGTTGGAAAGTATTGGTTTTTTAAGTAGCAAAGTTCTGATAAATAATTTTGATACTTCTTTATATTGGAAAATGTTTTTCTTTATTAAAACAGTATTACCATCCTCAGATAGAAAACAGATCTGTTATATCTTGAAACTTTGTTTTAAACTAGGGCATATGAACTTCCTGAAGGGGTAGGAGTTCCACTTGTGTGTTTATTTTCATGTGGAGGAACAACTGAAAGCTGAAACCAATCAGCCAATAGGGAAATATTTGTATCCCTAAAATGCTGCATATGTTGCATGAGCTCAGTGACAACCATGCCAAGTATTAATTGGTAGCAATAGTTCATGGCTCCAAGTTGAAACTTTCCATCCCTGTTGCCTAATATCCATTAAACAAACAGAAATGGAATGTGGCATCTTTCATATTTACATTTATGTTATATGGGAAATTATTTTTCCTGACAAATAATGCAGCTCTCTGAACAGGGCAATCAAGAAGTGTCCATGGTGAAGAACTTGATGCCAATGAGCATTGGGTTATTGAGCATTGCAGGACTCATTTGTTTGGTTGGATCCAGATTTAGTCATACTCACAGTCGACCACTGAATTCAGTGGAATATGTGTTAAGCATGACTGATGTAAATCCTGTTGATTGCAGTGAGTTTATTCTAAATCCATCCTATTAAGTTTATGCCTTTCTTAACATCTAAATCCATTTTTTTTTCATAATTTTTAATTCCTATTCCTCTACAGCAGGGATGAAAAACATGCAGCACTCCTAGTACAGCATTCCTGTACTTTGACAATGCTGGTTAGGGTTAATGAGAGCTGCAGTAAAATATTCTCTGGAGGACTACATGATTCTCACCCCTGCTTTAAATATATGCTATATTCTGATTTCTTGCCATTATAATTCCTAACATTGGAAATGCCAGCATTTCACAGGAGGACCTTTCAAACTGTTGCCCACAAGACAGATGTACAGATGCTCAAGTTGTATTAATTGCCTTTGATATAATCAGAAATATATATTCAGAATGGAGAGAGCTACTTATAGCCTGGTACATTACAGCCCAAGATGACAATTTAACTGTTGGTGTTATATTGAGTGGTATTGAACATTGTGTGAACAGAGGGGAAATTCACAAGACACATTTTGCCTCCCACACCACACACCTCCTTCTAAGATTCAGGAGACCTATCAAACATTGTGTGTTGTCCCTTACTGTCTTGCTGTAAGAGGTGGAAAACACCAACATCAAAAAGCTTAATGAGTGATGCATAATTTGTCTACTTAATATCTAGCGATTTCCCATTCTCCTACTTCAGCCCCATAAAACACAAAGCACACTGTTAAATAGTTCTTACCAGCTCATTAAAAGTATAAGGGTTGCAGTTAGAAGGTGAAAAAAAAGATCAGGTGAATGGACTGCCGCCTTCTTGTGCAGTGTTGGATATCACATAATAAATGAAGAAAAATTTTTCAAGAAATCACTGAAATAAAAGAAAGGCAAATATTACAGAACTGCACTGGCAGAACATTGAGCAAACAACTTATGGCAGAAAACACTGTTAAATTTACATCTGGTCACTCAGAAATACAAGCGGGTTAAAATTGGTGTGTAATTTGGGTAATGTGAGATTTGTGATTAAATGTTTCTGCAGAGTTTTTAATGAGCTACTGGGACAGATTTCATTGGATCACAGGTCGATAGCCATCAATATCCTTCTCAGAAATTAAACCATCAGCTGCATGCATGTTTACATAGATGTAAATCTCACTAAATTCGGTAGGATGTAGTCCTAAATAAGTGTGCATAGGATTCCAGCTTAATTGATACATATGTCATAATAAAACTTCTAGAGAAAGCATGGTGTTCCCTGAACGCAGGTTTACACTCAGGGGTGGGCTCCCACTTAGGCAAAATTGTTTGCATATGTAAATAATGTTGTTAACATTCCCCAGAGAAAGTCCCATAAATACAATTGTAACCATCTTAAGAACGAGGGGGAAAATGGCCCCAGGAAGTACTGTTCTGTAAATATCTCTAGAAATTTCATCTGCATTGCATGGCCAATAGCTGTTGAACAAACCTGAAGACTGTGCTGCAACTAATGAGAATGTAGGAGGAGAACCTGTCTTGACTTTAGAAGAGGAATTTCATCCAAGTGTTGTTCTTATTAGCAAGTTATGTGCAAGGTTGAAAGACACATGTGAATTCAGCTTTTTTAGGTTCAGCAACCATTTTCTGTACAATTAATTGAGATTGACAGCAGTATAAACTATGGAATAGTTTAAATGGTTTGTGCTGACACGTGGACAATTTCTTTCACCTTTGGAAACGAAAGAAGGGGATTTACTGACACTTTGCATCTTTGATAATTTTGTTAACAGTAAAGCTTCTGAACAACAGTCACCACCATAGTTTCCTCCTTTCTACTGTCCTATGATTTGCCCATCTTACTGAATCATAGTCTTTATGGTAGATTGTTATCTGCAGTAGAAACTGGACTGAGGCATTTATTTGAGCAATGTGTAACTTTTTGTCAAACAGAGCATTCAAATGTGAATGATAAAAAGGCCATAATTATACTTTTAAAATCTGACCTCTTTACCACAAATAGTTCCTTCAAATAAACTGTTCTATGTATTTGGATATGTGAATTTCAGAAAGAAAGAAAAAATCATTGGACTACAGTCTAACTCCAAATGAGCTGAACATTGTTACCTGGACAAGGCAATATTGTGATATTTCTAATAACAGGAAGGAATTTAATATTTCCTTAGCTTTAGGGTTTTCCTGGGGAAAGTATTTCTGCAAATCACATACAGTACTACAGTGTAGAAAATGATGATTCAGCTACTGGAAGTATTCCAAAATCTGTTTAGATCTATGTTAGTTCTTAGACCGTTGGATGTTAATAGGAAGAATTCTAACAAAATGTAGTGAGGCAAAATGTGATTTATGAGTTCTGAGAGAAGATTTCTATGGCATCCTGGATGCACTAGTTTAAATGTGAATGCTCTGAAGGAAGTAAAATTACTCAAAAATAAATTCATAGCCTGCCGTGTCTTAACCCATTAGGTTGGGTACAGCTCTGTTTCTTGTGAGTAGAAGAGATCCTCCTGTTTGCAGAATGCACTAGAATGCAAAGGAGTTAGCTGTTTAGGAAAAGGACTGTGATATCCTTCATTGCCCCTTCCTTCCACAGCACCACTCTTCCATGTTCTTCTGAAGAGTTCTCTACACACACACCTGCAAAGGCAGTGTGGTAATGAAGTTGTGGACTGAAGGAAGAAGCAAAGAAAATGGCTGCCCTGTTTCCCCTTCCTTCAACACTATCAGAACTGTCCTGAACATATCTCTGGATTCACCCCAGTGGGATTTGCTTCTGAGTAGACATATGTAGTATTGAGTTACTAGAGCAGGTGAAATCTGACGTTTGAAATTCCTGGCTAATTATTTATGCAATAGGATGTATACATTCTCTGTAGATCCTCAAAATGTAAAATTAATGGCTAATTGCCTAATAAAAAGAAACCTGCTAATTATTCCATTAGACCATTTTTAGTTCATATTCTCGAACAATATTTACTTGCTTACCTTACTTTCTAGTTCCCACCATTTTATTTTTACTTTTTTTGGCTGTAAGAATAGAATATATCATCATTGTATCTTGAGACATGGTATTAAAAGGTTTGCTTGTATTGTCCTTGCTCCATATGGCCCAAACTCAGTGTCTCACCAGCAGCTGTCTACCAGTGCAACAGAAGTTTTCCCTCTCGCCTCCTGCAGCCTTCCTCCTTGTTGAAACTCTGCTTCAGCAGGGTTTCCAGAACACAGAGGGCTATAGGGGGGAAGGGCAATCATGCTTCCTTACCGTTAGATTCTGGTCTGTATGTGGGATGGTTGTATGCTTACTAGTTCTATATAAGGAATAAATATGTATTTGTACAGCTGAAATACACGTGAAATGAAGAAGACCAGTTGAAATTCTTTTTCATGAAGTGTATTCTCTTTATGAGAGCTCAGTGTGCTATAGAACTCTAGTACAGGAGGAGAAAATTGATTGAAGTAAATCTAGTGGTCTTCTGTAAATTATCTTATTCTGGAGATTTTGGACACTTTATGCTTTTAGAAGTATGTCTTTTTGTCTTATTTTACTTTATGCTACTTTTAACAAAATTAGTTTTCTGTGGCTAATTTTATGTATGTATTATATTAATATTATTATTACTGGTTTAACAGTGAATTATTGATTGAATTAGACAGTATCACTTAAATTAGACATATAAACAGTAATCTGATATAAACAGGAGGTTACTAATTTTCGTATTTGTTATTTTGTATGTGCACATACTCTTCTGACTCTGTTAAAAACAGCCTCTATGTTAGAGACATTTCATTTTTTCAGATCCATGTTAGTTTTTAGTAATTACCATCCCAGTTCATTAAATTATATTTGCACAACTTTACATTTACTCTTTCACTTTTAAAAGAGGGATTTCAGTTTCATGCTATTTCTCATTGGTATTTTCATGTTTTTTCCCTCAGTTGCTTTAAGGCAGCCTTCTCAATCTGGAACATTCCAGATATTATGAATTAAAACTACCATTGCTCCACTATTGATCATTCTGGCTAATACTGATGGGACCTCAGATCCAAAACATCTGGAGATTACCAGGTTAGAGAAGGCTCTTATGAGGTAAACATATTAAATGGATAAGTACCATAACAATATCCAAACAGTTAGGGATTTTGCGGCAACATATTGGCATATTTTTTAGATATTTTCAGCTTCACTGAATTCAAGAATATCACAAAAAAAACCTTACTAATGAAAAAGTAACAATATCACCTTGCATGAAGGTGAGAAAATAACTGCTGTTATGCTCAGTCTAGTAGTTCATACATCCCAGCACTATCTCTTCTGACAGTGACCATTCAGATACCAGTTAGTCATTTTTATTATGATCATAAAATGACAAAAACAGATAGCAAAAATCCCTTGTATGTGTACATAAGTTACTGTTCAACATCCATCTTCTAAATCAGTACCAAATAGCATTCAGCAGGATTCGGATAAACTATGATGGAATTTTACCAATTTGCTTCTAGTGGTATACGTAGAACTTTTCAGCCTTCAACACATGTTCTTTGGAAGAGTCTGAAAGAAGAAGATACAAAGATGTAAAAGATGTCAGTCTGCCTGGAAACTTTTTCAGAATTGGATCCGCACATTGCTTTTCCACTCCCAACTGACCACATCCAGCATATCCAATGATCAGGGATCCTGGGAATTGTCCAGAATATCTGGAGGATCTCAGGTTGAAGAAGGCTTCACTAATGCCTAATCATCTGAAATACATTATACAAAATGTGGAATAATATACTTCTGGCTGCCATGATTAATCATTATAGAAAGACACATCATTTGAGTAATCTGAGTTTAAAATGACATTTGAAAAGGCATGTATTTTATCCAGTATTCTCCAGCAGTGGTTGATCTATGAAATTTGAGAGACATGTCCTATTAAAATTTTCTTAGAGCACTTTTTTTACCTCCTGGAGGTGGGGTGACCTGAGACAAACCAAGTATGTTTTGTGCCACAAGATGGCAGATGTTGTTGAACAAAGGGCATGGAGCTGCAGTCTTGATATCTGATATGTGGTGGAAATATGCATGCACTCCCTATGAAATCCTGACAAAAGTAAATCACCAAGTTGGAAAAAGTAACATGCAGTGTCACCCCTAATTTTTGTGGTATTTACTGAGGAGATTTTCTCAGTTCTTCACATTTTTTGCCTGAAGTGGACCTAGCTGTGATCTTATTCCCATGTACTGTGTTATAAAAACACAATGTTTTAATGCCCAGATCTTATGTACAGAGTAGAGCAGTCACCACTTCTTTGTCTAGATCTAGTGCTGCTCCAGTAATAATGTCAACATCTTGCAATGACAACATGATTACATGGATGCAAATCATGATACATACAGATTTGTATGTACGCACAAGTTTGGGTAACACAGGGATTTGGGTAGTGTCCATGTAATCCTGGCAACTCCATCTGATTGCTTGATTCAGTTTACTAGAGTTGTTCAGTACAGCCATAGGTTGGCAGTAGCCACACTACTTCAGTATGTAACTTGCTGGTTTGGTCTGTTCTTGTTAGGGTGGGGCAATAAGATTGATTTTTGTGTGCATGCCTGTGACTTCAACTCACCTGTCAACCCATGGCAAGCCCATGATTTTCATAGCGTTTACTTAAAGCAAGTAATACAAATGGTTTGCTGTTGCCTTCCTTCTTGCTGTTGCGTGCCTTCAAATTGTTTCTGACTTATGGTGTCCCTAAAGTGAACTATCACAAGAGTTTTCTTGGCATGATTTGTTCAGAGGGTATTTGCCTTTGTCTTTCTCTTGAGACTGAGGGAGTGTGACTAGCCCAAGGTCACCCAGTGGGTTTCTATGGGTGAGAGGGGGTTTGAACCCTGGTCTCCAGAGTCATAGTCCAACACTCAAACCAGTAGACAATGCTGATCTGCAGCTTACATTATTCTAAATGGAGATGTACTGTGCTACCTGTCTTAATCATTCAGGGAGTCATGAATCCATTTGAAAATCTGATGAAAGCTGTGGACACACATCAAGAAAAATGCTCATAAATATAGTTCTCAAAACGTCAGGAAGGAAATCAAAGGTTTAAAAAATTGTCCCTGGTTCATGGACCCCCTACAGCTGATCCAAGGATTCCCTAGAGGTCTGTGGACCACAGGTTAAAAATTTCTCTACCATAGCCTCACATACTTTCTCTGTTTCAATTCCTTTCTTAATTATTGAGAATTAGGGATAATAGGTTTTGAGGGTTCTTTGAAAAATGGCAAAAATACAAAGTGAATAATCCTTCCTGTGCTGTGTATGGCCCTTTCCAGATGTGGGGAAGGAGCCGCGCAAAAACGGGACTCACCGGATTTCCTGAGCGTCCGGGTGAGTCCGTCGCAACGAGGAGCAGCACGAGCTCATTGCTCCATGCTGCTCCGGCATCCAAAACGGCGGCTTTCGGTTGGTGGAGGCTCTCCACCAACCAGAGAAGCTCACCAGCCGAAAGCCCGCCCCCAGAAGATCTGTAGGCACGCACTTGTGCGCGCCTGCAAATCCGCTCCAGAGCACGACAACAGAGCGGCACGGAGTCGCACATTCCGTGCTTTTTAAAAACCTCTAAAAAGAGGTTTTTAAAAAGCATGCTGCACAACCAGTATCGGTCGCACAGAACCGGACTGAGGTATGGAACTACAAAAAGTAGTCCATCCCAGTCCACTCTACGGTGCAGAAGACCTCCGTTGGAGGTCACTCTGCACCATTTTAAAAGCCCGGTGCGGAAATGGCCTATATTGCAAGCTGAAGATTTTAATTGAATACTTTTAAAGCACCTTTTTAAAAGCAGATAACTAAAATAGCAAATGGTGATGAAAACCAAAATTGACATAATATACTAGCATACCACTGGTAATAAACCCTCTGACAAAGAAGCTCCTTTTTACAAAGTCATTTTAATCTAGCCAGCCCCACTTTTCCTCCTAGCCATCTTTTCTAGCAGGAAGTTTTTCTTAACAGCATCAGCATTAGGAAGAGGGAGAGCTGGGAAAGCACAGAATCTTGTTGTTTTGTTGTGTTTATCAGAAGTAAACACTAGAATAAAACTTGAGCTGGGAAAAAATGGGCTTCTACTCTAGTCAGCCCTGCTGTAGCTGTGTGCCTGACTACAACAGGCAAGGTGAACAGCAGCTGCCTCCAGAATTCCTTATTGAAAATGTGTGAATGACAAAACAGAGAGAAAAAGGGAAAGTAGCTAAGCTCCCCTCACCCACTCCTCCTCGCACATTAAAAAAAGCATAGGACTATAAGTTTGGCTACCAAAATGGAAACCATTAGGAAAGTAAAGGCTGGTGAAGGAAAAGTCATCCTTGGATACGTTTTCCAAGAAACACTCCAGTTCTCTTTAAAAGTTTAAAATGCTTTTATTTATTTATGCAAGGCTTATCTGACCTGGTTGTTTCATTTTCCTTGTCCATATTGTTAGTTTTGGATAAAAATGTGTTGAAACACATTGGACTGCTGTTCTTTTTTGTTATGCAGGAAAATATCTCTATTGTTATTCTTACCTCTGGTACCAAATACTATTAAAGATGTAACAATGCCCAGGAACATATCTACTTCCTTAATTGAGGTATAACTGTACAAGTAGTTCTTGAGATTTGTACAGTTGGAATTCTACACACGGAATGGGTGGTTTCAGGTTCAGATTACATTTCCCTCCAGAAAATTGCAGAAACTGCAGAGTAAAATGAAAGGTAATGTGGGGATTTCAGTTTGATGCAACGAGAATTGTTTCCTCCTGCTTCCTTTTATGGAAGGTTCTTCTAGGCCTTGGCCATATCCACAAATGGGAGGGGTGCTCCTGCAAATAGAAAAGCTCCTTCTGTTAATGGAAGGGTCCCTTTGGATCCCATGCAGGTTTCAGGGTTCTTTATCTTAAAAAATCTATGGAAAACCTTCTCGCATTCTCAAGATACACAACTTTTCATAGTGCTTCTCAAGAAAAACAACTGCTCAGAGTTTTTACTTTGTATGTACTCTTCCAGTCATTCACATAATTAAGTAAACTGCTTAAATCTATATCAGCTATGAAGTCTAACCAAATTGTTACTTTGCAAACTAAGCTGTGTCCTAAAATTTGAAGCTTTAGTTCTGCATATTTATCTGTAGGGAGTTTATTGACCGTAGTCAGAAGGAAAGACAATGAAGGAGTCTGTCATAGTAATGAGCATTGTCATAGTTACATCTTACAATGCCACATCCCAAAAATCTACTTTTTCAGCCTGGCAGCACACCAACTGAAGGATTTTCAAGGTGTTGCAAATGGGGGGGCTGGGAAAAGATCCCTGTAGCATTCTCTTGGTTATGGAGTACATTGAAAAGGGCAGCTGGTGAGATGGGATCTTTGCTGCTCCAGCTTGTCTTAAAGCACCCCATGACTGGGAGACTGCAGACATCATTTCTCAGCACCCCATCTCAGCACCTTGAAAACCCTTCAACAGAGGCACTGCCAGGCTGAAAAAGTAGGATTTAGGGTTCATGTTCAGTCATTAACAACTGTAAATGTGAATCCCCAGCAGTTACAAACTGTAAGTCCAGCTTATAGTCTTGTAAATGCTGAACAAGATGCCAGCTAAAATATATATAAGATTTGTATTTATTATTTTTTTAATATTAGTGCCAGTAACTTTATATCTGATTTTTGGATTACAATGAACATTTTTATTGCATGGAAATATCTAATAAACCCAAAGAGATTACATATGAACTAAAAAAAAATGACAAAAAAAACCCATTTAGTTACTACATAAACAACTCATTCATTGTTATCAGTCAGAACTTTTAAAACTATTGCTCTGCAACCTTTCATACATATCCATGGGGCTGGAGTTAACCCCCCACTCTGAATGCTGTTGGATATTTTTTTTCCTGTGAACATACATAGCATTATTCTGCACTTATAACCCCAGCTGCTGCTTTCACAAACACTAAATGCATTACCTTTTCTTTAATTTCCATTTCATTCCTAATATGAATAAATAATTATGAGCTGTTTCTCTAGCATTTATACTTCTTTTGCAAGTTGGTGAATTTTTTACTGTTGAATGTTTTCAGTGGAATATGTTTTGAACTACAGTGAATAGGCAGAATTTTAAAAGAAATTTCATTTATTTTTCATGAGACCTAGGGAAATTGCTGTCTACCTACACTAACTGTTGTCATGTTAATGTTTTATTCTAGTTTTCTTTTTAGTAGAAATAAGTAATTAATGTTTATGTTATAATGGTTGTATCTTATTTGTAGCAATGAGGCTGTTGGATCAGAACTATTTTTATACACATCTTCTTTTCTTTTTTCCCTTTTTTTTTTGTATTTTTTTGTATTTTATTTATTTATTTATTTATTTATTTATTTATTTATTTATTTATTTATGGTTTTAATTTTTGGGGGTAACTTCTAGTCGGTGAGTATTCTTCCTGGCTGTTGAGCTGTTGGTTCATTTTTGACAACTGATGCATCCCTCTTTAACCTTCAGCATGCACGTTAGCAACATAAAAAATCTAACTTTCTCTTTTCTCTACTCATCTGTAAATGCCCTCCAACCTCTGCTGTTCGTGTCTCATGTCTCACACCTGTTATCTTTTTATCTTTCCTCCCTTTTCCTCACTTCTCTCCACCTCTCCTTCATCACTTCTTCATTCTCAACAAAGAAAGAAATGGTGTGATATTTCTTCTCCTTCCCAAGCCACCACTAGAAAGCATGGGCCACTTCAAGGTAAAGGGCAAAGGCTTGAAACGGAAGGTCTTTCACGCTAGCTGTGAATGGTATGCTGTGCAGAGCACCAACGGTTACTTTTTATGCTCTACCTACCCCATCATTTGGAATGCTTTAATACCTTGTAAAAGTAGAACAAGATAGAATTTCTGGATGTTGGTTCATGCAGAGAGGTATAAATTAACCAAAAAAAAGCCAACAACCCTCACAGAGCCCTTCCCTGAATGGAAAAGAGTTGTTTTGTTTTTTCCAAAAGGCACAATAAATATTCTGCTGTCACTATCATTCCTTTGTAGATTGTTTAGAGCTACTGAGCCTGGATCATAAAGAGAAACATCCCTCTTTGGAGAGAAAAGTGAGGGATTTTGCCAGTTACCGAGACTGTTTGGCCAAAGCAGACACAATAGCATTTGAGTTATTAGATCAGGCTTGTGGCAGGGTGCTTTTAAAAGCAGTGTTAGACTTCTGACCCAGCCATCATAGCTTGCAGTAACCTCTTTAGGAAATCTAGCAGAATGAAAGCAAGAAATGTGTCCTGAGATTTATTTGCCTTCAGCAGAAGCCCAGGCATTGAGCGGGGGTGTTACAATAAGATTAGTGACAATGTTTTCTTAAAGCAGGTTTCTGTGTTTAAGGAGTTTTACTTAAGTAGTAGTAATACTAAATATACAGAATTAAAATATCCCATTTTCAACTTGACTTTTGCATCCAAAAGTAAAATTAATTTGTATTGGAAGCATTTTTTCCATAGGCTTATAGCATCTATGTATGTGGCACTGTGTTACGTACCAGAAATCTTTTCTGGGGGAGGCTTTCTGTTGCAGCCTACTTGCTTCTGAAATGACCTCTGTAAATTAGGAGACCCTTTAGAGCACAGTGTCTGACATCTCACAGCGCATAGGGCACTGCCAGCAAGTCAAAACTGGCAACTTCCTTGTGAGTGGGAGGCCTTTCCGTTGCACACATGAGTTCTTTGAATCTGGTTTATGGATCAGTTAAACCAGTTCTTAAATGTGCTTACTGGTTTTGCAGTAGCTGTGTGCATGGAGGGAAACATTTTACCTAAAATATTGCAATAAACAAAATCCCTGACACACAGTATTGACCAAATTTGTCCCACTGATTTCAGAAGGGCTTGTGTGCAGCCCTTTAGTGAAAATCCTAAGGTAATATGTGTGTAAACATAAGATCCATTCAAATCAATTGGCTTTATGTCAGAATATGCAAAATTGGTATCAAAATATGGATTTGCCTTTTTCTAACACTGGATTATGTATTTAACTGCTGCATGTATATTCCATTCATTAAGAAACAAAATTCAGGAAAATATTAAAGGTAGTTGTAACTACTTACATCTAGAGTAGGAATCCATCTGTCTTCAAATCAGAAAACCTCATTAATTTTTGTGTTTGCTGTAGGGAAGTAATAGAATGCCTCTGAAAGCATAGTGGATCTGAAAGCAAGGGTAGAATTGGAAGTGTACAAATTCAGAGGCAGGTGATATAAATCTGTCCTGCTATTGGTACCATCTCATTTTTAAAAATAAAAGCAAAGGGAGCAGTGCCATTACTACTTGTATGAAAGTATTCATTTTCTAACCTACAATCAGCAGGCAAAACAAAGCAAAAATTATGTTTTCTTTCTGAGAGCTAAGATTTGTATGTAACTCAAAGGACTGATTGTGCTTGTAAATAAATGCTGATCTGTTTTGCATCTCTTAGAGAAATTTTGTCACTACAGTAAGTCTGGCAACATAATTCCTATGCTGCTGTTCCTGCCCCTTATCTTTTGGCCCCTTCTATTGGAAACAGCTCTGCTTTGGGTATTAACCAGTATTCCCTCCTAAATTCATCTTGTTCCTTTTACAAAGATAGTGTATCATGTGGTACATCCAACTAGGTACATCCAACTAGCATGCTTCAGCCCTGTTGAATCCAGTAGGAATTTGTGTGTGGAGAGTAGAACAGGAAATAGTTGCCACCCTGGATCCTTTTTAGTGTCTTCCCAGCCCTCTTGCATTATTATTACAAACTAGTTCCTTTGGAGCTTATTGCTGAACCGTACTTTAGCCACTGTCTTTGACTGACCACATAGTGTACAATGGGTTTGTTGTTCATTCTGGCAGCTGAAATAGTGTTTTCTTTCTACACCAAACAAGAAAAGGGCAGCTATTTCCTCAGGGTTTGATCTTTCCTAATCCTTTGACTGGGTTGATCTAATATGTTTGGTCTTTTTTATTATTTATTTATTGTAGGCTCCTACCCAGAGACTCAGGCGTCCGAAACTCCAACAGCAGCGCAGATGGACGGGCCCGATCTAGCCTTCCCCATGTCACCCCGGACTAGCAAGAGTCGCATGTCTATGAAGCTGCGGCGATCCTCTGGCTCAGCAAACAAGACCTGAGAAGGGGTGAAGACTTAAGCCTCTTCTTCCCCTGCCCTGCCCAAGAAATCAGCCTCGCTACTCTGGCCATGTCTTCTGCATTCTTCCATTCTTATATTAATTTTAGAGAATGATGTGGAAATTTTATTTCAAAGTGAAAATATTTTAGCTTTTGTTAGAATATTTTTATCCAACTTCCTGCTGCCATACTTTGCCAGTGCAGGTTCTTCTTCTTCTTCTTTTTTTTTCACTTTTTAAAATCTTTCTTTGAGGTGTTTTCAGCAGTTAGGTAACCACTCTGTTTTAACCTCTAGGGCTGATTGCTAGCCATCCCAGAGCTGGAGACTGCAGGCATGTTCCAGTTTATTTATTGTGCAACTCTTTCAGTAATAAAAATGTACCATTTGCAAGCAAATGTACTACTTTTCAAATGACAGTGCATTTCTGAAGTTGTTTGCAAAGCTCATTAGAATACTCAGAATTACTTACGGACTATGTACGTACTAAGGATAAATACTTTCAAGTAAACAGTGGCCCGTCATCAACTCTGTTATTGTCATTCACTGCTGGACAGAAACAACAGCTGAAGGACTAGTGCTGAAGTGCTAACAGCTTTCTACTCTCTTGCAATTATTTGCTTTCCACTTGGGACTTGCTGCTACAGTCAGCTTTCCTTTCCAAAAAATGAAGCTGTCCCTTAATCTAGCTGAGTAAGATAAACACGCATACACACACACATATTTTCAAGCACTTTGCCATGTCAATCATTTGCTCTGAGCTGTGTCCGTTACAGGAGGGAAAAGGGACTGTGCCCTTGTAGCGGCCAATGTATATGCTAACACATTCCGCTCCAAATCCCCACTACCCCCAAAGGTATTTTCATACCGAAGAAGAAATACAGCTGCGTTCTTTGCCATATTCTGCTCTAACAAAATGTAGCATGGCACCGGTACTAACTGCATGTGTAAATATCTGCCTTCACCAGGGCAACAATAGAAATATATATTGATGTTTTTGTTCACCGTGTAGTATATACAAATTTGTAATGGTTGAAGAAAAGACATGCTATTTAATAATACAATAAAATTATTCTTACCACTTTCTGTGTGCTCTGTATTCTCCTAAAAATACTGATTGAACCTATTCGATGTTAAGGAAAGCAGAAGGTAGCCTTTGAATAAATAGCTGGTCATTTGGTTGTAAGATTGCTAAGCCCATACAACAGGCTTCTAAACTTAAAGCAATTTTGTTCACAGATAACTTGGTTGGTCCACTGCCTTTAATGCCATTTAATTACAAATGTGGCTTTCCTGAAACTTAGTTGTATAAATTTTCATTAGCCAGATTGATAAAGCTGTACAAAGTGAAGCACTTAATGTCACATTAATTGTGTTGAAAACATCCTTTAACTCTTAAAAAAAAAATTTGAAAATCACTTTCTTTTTGAGGGTTCATAAGTAAGGCTAAGTTCAGCCGTTGACAATTGCTTTGTCATAAAATAACTCTTCCAGAACATTCTCCGAAGAAGTATGGGTGGTTGTTGTTTTTTACAATTAAGCTAGAAATATTTCTCAACTTAGTTTTTATAAATTATGTATAGAATTATGTGTACACCAGATGGTATGGTAGTGTCAGAATGACATGAGGAAGTTATCTCGGTGGGTAAACATGAAATGAAAAGAAAGTTCTCTTTCACCACCACACTTCATTGAACAGCATCTTTATACAAATGTGCAAAATTGACCTAAAAAAAATATTTTTTTTTAAAGGCTTCTGGAAAATGCATCAATGAAAAGGTTAGAACATGTCCTGGCTGCCATAATCTCCAAAGAGCTGACATTTCTTAATCTCAGAAACCAAAATTAAAGGTGGGAAACAAAAAGTGCTTCAGCTCAATACAATGTCCAATACAGTAGCTACCTTGATTTCCAGTTTTGGGGAAAGACAAAAATAATGTTAATAACTTTTTTGTTATTTCTTATTTTATTTGTTTTATTTGAATAGCTGTTCCCTATGCCATCTTGTAAGCTGCTTTTGGAAATTCTGTGTGGTTTCAAAACATCAAAACAGCTTGCTATGTAGGATGGGAATGGTTGCTGGAGGAAAGCGTAACACCTTCTTGGACTTGTACTAAGCTGTTTTCCATGATTTTGTGGATCCTGGTGGAACATGGAGAATTTGAACTCGCCATTTCTGTATGTATCCATATGAAGGCACACCCATTCACCCTTTGTATTTTTATAGCCTTGGTAAATGTAATACAAGATACTCAGGAAATTGGCACAATAACTACGGGGAGGGCAAAATCACCAATCCAGAATTTAATAGCCAATAATGAGCAAGAGCAGACAGAAGAAGAACCACTTGCACTGGGTTAGATAAAATGGGATGCTGACTTACTACTAATCTCCGACTATACTGTAAGACAGGGTACATCGAATAAAACATTTCACGGCAAATTAAATGTTTTAAGCCCAGAAACTGGGGAGGCAGGTTCCAGTAGTTAAATACATAAAGCATGCCTCGTTCTCCTCCCTCTGAACTTGTTAAAAACTGTCGGGTTATACTAGGATCCCAGAGACAGGAGTAACTAAAATGAAAGAAGTCGTCTAGGTCCTGGTCTCCCCGCCAGCTTACTCACACAAGTTACGCACACAGATGGCTCTAGGTTTGGCTATAGTATTAAGCGCACACAGAAAAGTGTTGTTGTTGTTTTCTTTCTTAATGCAGGGCTACTTTTCAGCCGTAAGGCGAAAGGGGTGCTTTCTACCTAAAACATACGGTTAGCTTATTTTCTGTCTGCTTTGCTGGAACGACGAGATGTCAACAGGGGAAAGCTTCCAGTAGTATACACCTCATTCTAACCACGTTATAAGGCAGCAAGGCTAATTTATAACCATTAGAAAAAAAAGTTTGGCACAGCACATTTAAAAGTTGTGATGATTCGCTTTGGCTGTGCACTGCGATTTTCCTTAGCGGTTACAGACGCGGACGGGATTCGTTCGGGCCGCCGGACACCGAGGGACGAGGCAACCGGGGAAAGGGGCGGCAGGCGAAGGAGCGCTTCCACGCAAAGAGTTCCAAAAACCGAGAGAATCGGGCAGTCCGGACATGGAGCGAACAGCGGCCAAAGAAACTCTCCGTTCCTGCTCTCGGCGTTTCTCAGTTCAAGCCGCTGGCGGTGAGCTTAGCAGCCCGGTCTGACGGGCATCTGCAGCAGGAGGACCTGCCTGTTCTCCGACGGGTGGCACTTGTTGATGTGCCGGGTGAGGCCCGGCGAGCTGAAGAAAGTCGAGGGGCAATGCTTGCAGGAGAAGATCTGCTGCTCGACGTGGGCGGCCACGCCGCCCTCCGGCTGGCCCAAGGGCAGGAGCAGCTCCTCTCGCACGGCGTGCCAGAGCCGGTGCTTGTCCCTGATGTCCGCCGAGGGGAAATGCGCCCCGCACAAGTGGCAGGGGAAGGTGACCTGCTGCGGCGGGGGCGGGGGCGGGGGCGGGGGCGGCGGGGGGCTGCCGCGGTAGGCGGCGGCGGCGGCGGCGCCAGGGGCCTGGTGAGTGCGCAGGTGTTTGCGCAGGTACGCCTGGCGCCGGAAGGTCTTGCGGCAGTAGGGGCAGAGGAAAAACTCCCCGGAGGAAGCCGGGGCGGCGCCGGGGCCGGGGCCGGGGCTGCCGGCCGGGCCGGCCTGGCCGTCGAGGCGGGGCTGGGAGGCGCGGGCCGCCGCGGAGGGGTCTCGGCAGCAGGCGCTGTCCGCGGCGCCGTGGTGCTGATCGCGGCCGGGCTCCCCGCCGCTGTTCTCTTTGCCCTGGGCGGGGCCGACGGGGGCGGGGGCGGGCGGGCGCGGCTTGTGCCAGCGGCGGTGGGAGGCCAGGTTGGCCGGGCAGCTGAAGATCTTGTGGCACTCCGGGCAGCGGTACTCGACGCGCACGATCCGCGAGCAACGGTGCTGGGCGAGCGCCAAGGGATCGGCGTAGGGCTCCTTGCACAGCTGGCAGACGAACTCGCCCAGCAAGGAGAGGCGGCCCCCGGGAGGTCCCTCGGCGCCCCCTTCGGCCGCCGCCTTGATCCGCAGCCCCAGCACCGGCGACGTGGTCACCTCGTCGGCGAAGCTCAGCTTGCGGGCGGCCTTGGGCTTCTTGGCGGGCGGCGCTCTGGCGCGGGGCGGCCGCTTAAGCGCGCCGGCCGGGCAGAGCGGGGCGGCGGGCAGGGGCAGCGGCACGGGCAGCGGAAGGGGCAGGGGCGTGCGAGGGAGCAGGGGCAGCTTCTCCGACGCCGTCCCCTGGAAGGACTCGGCCGCGGCAGGAGAGCGGAGGCGGCGCTCGGACAGCCCCACGGCGGCTGCGGTCGCTGCGGCGGCGCCGTCCGAGCTTCCCGCGCTCCAGACGGCCGTCAGCGGAGGAGAGTCTGACTGCGGCGACGGCGGAGGCGGTTCCTCCTGCTCCTCCGGCTGGTGCTGGTGCTGGTGCTGGTGCTGGTGCTGGTGCTGCTGAGGCAGCGCTGCCAACGTCAGCGGGACCGGGGACGCCTCCTCCAGGCTAGCCGTGGGGGGCCCGCCTGCCGGGCGCAGCCGGTAGCAGCCCCCCGGTCTCCTGCTTCGTTTCACGAGGAACCCCCGCGGCATCTTCCGGTGACACCAAGCGGCAGCGCCTCACTCGCACCAGCCCGTGCCCGACGGGCGTTTATACCTCAAGCCCCTCTGGGGAGCCCGCGCGTCATCCTGCCCTCGGCCCCAGGCCACCAATGAGGAGTTGAGAAGGCGAACGGGAGCGGGGGGGGGGAGAGCGGGCTGGAAAAGGCGGGAGAATCTGAGCTGGGAGTGGGGGCCAGGGACACCCTCCCGGTTCGCGGCCAGTCGCGCGGCCGGAGGGGGGCGACGCAAAGACGCCAGTTAAACTCAGTACCGAGCGAGTCTCCCGCGCGCCTCTCTCCCCACACACCGGCTTCCAGGCGCTTGACTTCCAGCACAGCCCCTCCCCGCCCCGTTTCGCTCGCCTGGCCTTCCCAGTCAAGCACGGCCTGTTTCTCGGCGCATTCGGACAAGCCTCCCTTCCGTCTCTGATGAGCCTCTCGAGAACCGCCGGGCCAAGTCAGGTGTGGCAGCGACGCGGGGGGAAAGCCCCCCTCAGGCGGCGGACGTTGACTGTGGTCGCCTGGGTCGCTTCAGTAGGAGGGGAGGGGGCTCGAGTGAACTGGGCCTCCCTCCTCCCACGGATGGGGTTGAGGTCCCGTCTAACAAGGGCGCTCCTGCGTAGGACACGCACACGCTCGCGCGCATCAAAAACATGCGGAACCGTAAGCAAAGGAAATGCTCCGCAACGTCGCGCCAGCCTTGTTCCGCGTTTATTTACGCCCACTAGCAAGCACCCCCTGGTAATTATTGGAGCGTCCAGCCCCCTTCCTTAAAACTCCACGCAAGAAAAGCGGCACGAGACCCGCTCTTCGGCACTCCCCAGAGAGAGAGAACGAGAGAGAGAGAAACCCTTCCTTTTCCAAGCGCAACAACAGGGGGGCTCGGCCGGGAAGCGCGCCTTCCGAAGAAACCCGGGAGAGCCTCGCCGGGGCTCGGCCTTGTCGGGAGCCGCTTGGAGCTCCGGCGCTGTCCAGCAGCACGCCTGGCGGGGCCTTTCCGGCGGGAGAGGCGGCGGGCGGGCGGGCGGGCGACCGCGTCTCTCTCCAGCAGCATCTTCCCTCCAGACTCGCGCATCAATGGCCCTGCAGCGGTATCCAGTGGGTTAGCCCTCTCAGTCTGCTGCAAGAAAAGTCTTTCAAGCCTCACAAATGCCTAAGGTTTCAGGGACACCCTCGCTCGACCAGATGCACCTGCAAGAATGCTGTGAGATGATGACTTCTGTTTCCCGACGAAGACTCCAGATCTGAAGGAAGGAGAGGTGAGCGGGAATGCTTTCTCCACTGGCTTCAGTTGCCACTCTCTCCTGAATTCAAGGCCTGCTTAGTTTAGCCTCAGAACGTGTTTGCTGGAATCGCGACTCTGCCTAACAAATGCAAAGGAAGAGTCTCTGAGTATGAGCAGGGACACTCCCCGTACCCTTTCTTCCTAGGGATTCATTTGGAGACCTACACTTCTGGCATCACAGGACAACAACCTTCAACCCCAAGACTGTTCACCTGAGAAGAGCAGCAGCAACAATAACAAGGACAACATCAACACAAATTCCCATTGTCCCACATCTTAATTGTTATTCTTTATCACTTCTCTTTTCCCATCTTCTTCCCCCTCTTGTTCCATCAGGTCTTCATGCTGTCCCAAACTCTGCTGTGAAAATCTTCCTCCTCCCACATCAGTCAGATTCCACAATATCTCTCTTCAGAGCTGTATCTTATATTTGATATGGATACACAGGGAATACCAGGAGCTGTTCATTCTAGCTTATCAATGACCAAATAATCCAATATTTGTCTTCTCTTTAGCAGTTGGGAAGGGACCTATATGTGAAAAGTAAAGCTGGTGGCAATGGTACCAAATGACTACAGCAGTCTTTTGCTACCACTACTGTTAACCATGCCTCTTGAATATAAGGGCTGCAGCAGAGTGGGACATGCATCTTAATGGGCTGGCAGGTGGCATAAAGGGAGAACTCAGGGTTTTTAATTTGTAAAATAATGTTGTTTCACTGGGAGATGTATTGCAGAACTGGAAATGTAGCACAATTCTCACCACCGCTCCAAAACTGCTTAACTGAGTGAGCTGGCAGAACGGCAATGAGTGGGAAAATTTGCCTTCCTGCTTGTTGTTCTCTCAAGCACTCAGAGAGCTGCTGTAGTGGCCTGAGCAGCTAAAACAGATCACAGCAGGAGGTAGACTTTGTAGTCCCCAATGGCTCAAGAAAATATCTATTCCCTCTTTAAGTTTCACTGAGCTAAAGGTGGACTTGCCTCCTGGAGTATGAAAATGAGGCAGGGGAACTTAAAGCTCCCATTTTTTCTTGTTGTGCTAGAGAAAAAAAATTGAAAAAATATCTGGAGACCAGAGTTTGATTCCCTGCTCAGCCATGGAAACCTACTGGGTTACCTTGGGTGCTTCACACACTCTCAGCCCCAGAAAACTCCATGAAAGGTTTTCCTTAGGGTCACTGTAAGTCAGAAATGACTTGAAGGCATACAACAACAACACATTATTGTGACTCAGGATCATCTTTGGGGTGAACATAATCCATGAAGTATTTTTTTCTGTAAATTTTTTTAGTCGGGATATGTTCTGAGGCTGGAGTTGGAAGAGATCCTAAGGGTCATCTAATCCCACTTCTGCCAGGGCAAGAGTCCAAAGCAAAGTACTTCCGAGAGGTGGCCGTTCAATCTCTGCCCTTTCCAGTGAAGGAACTCTCTGTCCTACCATCGTCCAGGGTAGTCTTCTGTGTGGCCTTGTTGTGCATAACACAAAAGGAGAAGACTATGTTTTACATTAATAAGTTATACACAAGCCTTTACTTTCTGTAGAAACCCGAATTCATTTTTGGTTCTGTACTCAAAGTTATAGTGATAGCAAAAGTGATGAATTAACACAGAGGCATCGCTTCTCAGCCTTTTGACTAAGATCAAGTACATATTAAGAAGAAACTCAAATATAGAAGTGTTCTTTTGCTTCCTTTTTTTGATCCCCTTGTGCATTTTAGTTTGTTTTTAGGATGCATGGGGCTTCCCCCAGAAAATAGAGGAAACTCTGTCTTTTGCTGCTTATCACCTAGACCAGCAAGAGTTCTTCGCTCTTCTCAAAAGTTTTTTTTAAAATAAGCTACATTTTTCAATATTCCTGATTTTTCCGTTGAGTTTAAGAGTTCTTTTCGCATCTCACTTTTTTTTTCTCAGTTCTTCAGTGTTTGGTTGATATAAGGACACAAGAAGAACCATGCTGGTTTTAATGGAGGAAGTATCTAGTCCAACATTCTGCTTACACAGTGGCCAGCCAGGTGTGCATGGGAAGCCTACTAGCAAAACATGACCACAACTGCACCTTCCATATTCCACACTCCAGCAGGTGATATGCAGAAGCACACTACTTCTGATACTGAAGGTGACATACATAGCCATCCTGCTTAATAACTTTGGGTGGACCCATTCCCCCTGGAATTTATCCCATTCCCTTTCAAAGCTCTCCAAGCTGGCAACCAACATAACATATTGGGGCAGTGGATTTCATACTTTAACTTATGCTCTGTTTAATGGTGTTCAGTATATTTACCTGTCCTGAATCTCCCACCACTTAGTGTCAGTGGATGACATTGAGTTGTAAAATTATGAGACAGGTATAGTTTGTATATCTCTGTCATATCTCCCTTTCTCCTACACTAATCAGCCCTAAACACTGCAAACTGTCCTCACAGTTTATTTATTTATTCACTTCATTTCATTTATACACTACCTTTCTCCCAGAGTGGGACCCAAGGCAGCTTCCAGAAGAGTCAGTTAAAAACCAGAAAAATAATTTTTTCAAAAACAATACTATAAAACTCATATAAAACAATATACGTAATTTAAAACCCATATAAAAGTTTTAAAAGATAAATATGTGAAACATCCCAGTAAAACAGGTCCAGCCCGTTGAGTGACTCTAGTCTTTTGGTCATTTTGATGGCCCTTTTCTGCACATTTTACATCATCCTTTTTGACTATAGTAACCAGGGCTCAACACAATATGTCTGTTATGGTTGCAAATTACTAGTGTTATTTCGGATTCCTTTTCTAATTATGTCCATCTTAGAATTTGCTATTTGTTTGTTTGCTTGTTTTTTTGTTTGTAGCAACCACATACTGGATGACATTTTTAGTCCCTTGATCAGTTGCTGCCAGCTCAAATCCCAGTACTGTTTGTGTGAAGGTGGGAATTTTTCCACCAGTGTTCAATACTTTACACCTGTTTCTATTGAATTTTCATCTACTATTTTATAACCTGTTTTCACAGTTTAGAGATGCTGTCTGTTTGTTCAAGTACCCAAAATAACTTCAGGTTTTGCATTGAGAAACTCTCTCCACCTCAAGCTTGGTAAATATACGTTTTGCTCTTTTTTTTTCTTTTTTTTCTTTTTCTTTTTTTCAGAAAGTAGAGAGAGAGAGAGAGCACTCTATGTGCAATCCTGTATCCTTTAAAATATCTCCACAGCTTTTTCTTTTAAAGTAATGTAGTGGAGGGGCATATGTCTTAGGAGAAGTTATAAATATCTTTGCAATCACTTAACAGGCTCTTACCTATTTTTCCCCTTACATGACATATTAACTGGTTGATTCGAATTTCATTTATTTATTCACATGTGTATATTTCATTTATTATTTTGCCATTACTTTCATGGCCATCAGATGGTTACCTGTTTCCTTTGTTGTTATTTTAATGAAATGTATTCTGCATTTTCATTTCTTTTTTCCTTCCTTTCTTTCTTTCTTTCTTTCTTTCTTTCTTTCTTTCTTTCTTTCTTTCTTTCTTTCTTTCTTTCTTTTTTTTCTGGAAAAACACTCCTGCATGTAGCTAAATATAATGAGTTACCTGCCAATGTTGAACCCCCCCACCTTAAAAATAGTTCCAGCATTCCTGAGAGTACTGCATCTCAAAGCGCCACTTGAACAAGACTTTAGTGATGGACTATCTTATCATCTAATCAAGGGCTTTTGATAATGTGCAGCCAGACACAAAATGTACAGTTCCAAAAAAGAAAGAAGGTGCCCTTTCAAATGAATATTTGTGCAGTTCGAAATGCAAGTCATGTTTCCTTGTCTAAACTGAAGAGATGAATAGTTTTTTCCTACTTTGTCCTTGATGTACATTAAGCTTTGCACATTTCTTTATTCTCTGTATATGATTTCTATGAAATAAAAAGATTAATTTGGAGGGGAAAAGTTACAAAAGTTATATTACATGTAAATACTGACTGCAAATGTGCAAAGTAAAGCCCAAGCTCTTCTAGGACTCTAGACCCTGATCAGTTGTGTCCATTTCTCCTCCATCTTCCTGCCAGAGACATGCTTCACAGACTTTGTAGCTCCTCTGTACAAAGTGTTTGCCAGTGTTTCCAGAATGAAGGAAATAGTACTAGAATGTGGGGTGATTTTCCTGAGTAGCCATGTGAAGCTGTCCATGATATGGGAAAGCCAGTGCTGCCGGCAAATATTTGATATAGCATTGTCCATAAGGGCATACAAGAACATTGCTACAAGGATTATTTGGCTCTTTAAGATTCAGCACAGTATCCAGTCTGATCCCCAAGGAAAAACTGTTCCCTGGTGCTATTTAAAGATTCTGCTAAATACAAGACAATGCTCAAGTCAAAATTATTTAGCTTTAATAAGAATAAAAATCTTGTCTAGTTTTATCACTGCAAAATGGCTAGCTACATATTGACCTTGATGAAGCACTTGGGAGATATGTGTTCTCAGCTCTCCCACAATCCGTCCTCATTCTAGATTTAGAATAGACAAAGTGTTGATCAGGATTTACTGGCAGAACTCTGTGTCAATGAAATAATTTGATAAGGATTTATAACTCTTCATTGTTTAATAACAACAAAGTGAACATTCCATCCTAAATAATGCTGTTGAAATGAATGACGTTTTGGTGGATAAACAAGAAAAGATTTTTTTGAGTGGAAGGAATATGCACCCTGTTCATTTCTGGTACTCATAATGCAAATTAGTAGATACAACAAAACCCAGCATTCTGTGCTTAAAATTCTTTCATTCTTTGTGTATGGCTGCAACAGGTTCCAGCTTTTGGATTTCAGGATTCTGGTAAAGAAACAAAGTAGATCCCACGAGCAAGAAGTTTATCCATTCCTCCAATTGTAGTTGCAAACACATTCTCTTCCTCCCTGCTTAGATGACCCTCCAATAAACAGAGCAGCTTGCTTGAGTATCTTGATAGACACACCAAAAACCTCCAGAGAGGTCCAACTATCATAGATTATTCTCTGAACATGAAAACAACAATCATGTGAGTTGTCTTCCCTTGCATCATTAGAGAAGGAGGAATCATGTGATTCTCAGACATTCATTGTTGTTGTATGCCTTCAAGTAGTATTCCGAAATACAGAGACCCTACGGCAAACCTATCACAGGATTTTTACGGGGCTGAGAGTGTATAATATGCCCAAGGTCATCCAGTGTGTTTCCATGGCTGAGCAGTGAATTGAACTCTGGTCTTCAGGATAATAGTCCAATGCACAACCCTTAGTCCATGCTACTATTCTGTTCCTTTTTAGACAAAAGAGGAAATTTTTGCATTAGGAATAAAAATTATAAAAACCTGTCCCTAATTGCCTGATTTCTCCAGTCCAATTGCTTGTGGCCTAGCAGGGTCTGGAAGAGAAACATTACACAAGCAGTTATCAAAAGTCTCCAGTTGAGTAATAAACATTTTGTTCTTCTTTTTGTAGTATATGGAGTATGCAGTGGAGGAACTGCTATTTCTTTAAGAACAACAAAAAGGCTAGAGTCTACAAAATCTCATGCTATCGCTATTTCTTCTTAGTTTTGAAGGTGCCAAAGGACTTTAACATGACTATGCCTTTGGAAAGTATGTTGTTAAGAGTTGGATTTCTGGTTGTTTCAGGACCTGATGGAGTTGTACCAGGAAAGCTGCTAACTGAGGCAGGGAAGACTTGCCATGCTATGTTTGTGTGTTTGTTTTCCTTTCCAGCAGATAAGCTTTTTTCAAAGTTCTTGATGCCTCTTCTGAAGCTTGAATACAAGACTCTTCTGCAATTAGTGCTGTGAAATTCCTGGCCTTTAACATTTTCTTCCACTCTGTATAGCATATTACATGTTTCAGCTTTTAGCAGCAATTCATGTAGCTACACACATAGAAAATGCATGGATATGGTGTAGTGGTACACTTCACTGTGCAGTTCCTCCTTTCATTCACTGTATGCAAATACTATACAACTGTATCTGAAATTGCTTGTATCCTGGGATACAGAGAATAATGCATGGAAGAGGACTATTTGCAACTGAAATAATCCTGTTTTCCCATACATATGCAAGGAAGGAGATAACACAAGTTGGCAAGAGTATATACTAAGTGCATTTCCTGGAAACTGTATGGTGACGTGTGTTTCTCCAAGAAATCTATAATATCACCATCAATAAGCCAATTCATCAACAACTGGCAGTGTAGTGGGTTTAGTTAACATAAGACTGTTAAAGAGTATGGAAGCTCCCAATCATCCCCAGAAATGCCACAGACACCTTGAAAATATTTCACACTTGTTGCAGTTCAATCAATTGAGTCTTAAAAGATATTTTTGTAAAATCCAGTAATAAGTTATAATTGGGAAGGATGATTCAGCAGTCCTAATGCACCGAATGGCTCCAGCAAAAAAAGATTTGCAGTCTGCAATTTTCAAACAGTAAGGTTCAGTTCAAACATGGGAAATATGAGTTTATATAGCTCCTAAAGAACCTACTCTGTTTCAGCTTTCCTTCTTATTCCCTTAAGATTATACAGAGCCACTTAAAAAACTTATTTTAATATTCTGAATATATTTATTTAGGCATATTTTAAATACACTGTACCATATATCCACTCAGTACCTCCACAGATGTAATATTGCCCTGCCCCTATAGATACATGTTCAATGTACTGTGCCTACAGCAGGTGTCTGCAGACTTCAGAGGACAGAAGGCAGCAGACTGCTATTTTGGCTTCTCCAGTATTCCAGAGTGGGTCACAGTGCACCATCAGCTGAACAATTTTGGCCAATTAGAAGTTCCATTTCATCATTTTCAGCCACTCTTTAAACTCAAATTAAGGTTGTTTGGGCATATCCAGGTACAAGTATCCTAGAGGCATGCTGTTATGGAAAAGATGTGTCTCAGACTCTAGAGAGCTGCTGCCAATAAAAGCAGATAAATAGTCTGACCTGAAAGCTTCTTATGATATGTTTGCATCATCTCTTTAAATGGCTTGGATTCCCTTCTTTTCTCTAATGCATGAGGAAAGCAGATCTTGACTGCCAGGTGCTGTCACAGTAGGTACATCTCAGTTGCTAAGAAATTTATGACTAATCCTCTTGCCGAGGTATAGAAATCATTTCATGCCATAGTACTGTGTGCCAGCTCACTTTATGACCCAGATGTTGAATTGGTTGCCAAAGTTCTGGGTGTCCTCAAAGATGCCTACTCCTACCAAGGCTCAGTTGATTGCAAGCAGGTTGCTTTCTCCTTACAAGGAGCTTGGCACAAAGCAAGAGGCCTTTCTTTGATATTTGGAAGCAAGTTTGTTTCCTCATCCAAGAAATCAAACAGAGGGAACTTAGTTTACATGTAGCCACTGAGGTTGCAACCTTAAGCACTTACTATTAGGGAGTAGTCCCCACTGAATACAATAAAATTTACTTTAGGTAAACAAACATAGGATTGTGCTTCCTATCAATAATATATGGACATCCTACATACAGCCTGCAGTCAAAGGATTTATAAGGGCAGTTGCAGTTGTTTTTCTGTTAATATAACAATATTTTAGTAGTTAACACTAATAGGTGAAATGGCTTTTACTTACTTCTATTAGCAACTCTTTGCTGGTAGAGATTCCTCCAACCTAATTCCTATGACAAGCCTGTTCAGTGACTCAGATTAACTTTCTCTCAATTTATCATTCCGAATGTTGCAGATGAATTCTACTATCATTACAGCAGAAGCAGAAACACTTGGTATATACTGTATTCTATTCTCTTCCATCAGATTTCTCTCCATGTAATCTGAATTGCATCAAGTCCATTTGTATCCTGTATACCCCAGCTGCTTCCCTTTAATTTTTCTAAAGGAAAAACACCTTTTCAGTAGCAGTAGCTTTGTTTTCCCACTGCTACATCACCTGTCCCTTTTTCTTGTCACTGGATGGAAGCTTTTCAAAATGGGCAGCATGAAAAGCGCTAAAACTAGTTAGTGTCGGCTTTGTTTGCAGCAGTTATTTTAACCTGGAGAGGAAACTACAGAATAGCTATTCTCCACAACTTCTCGTCTGTCTCACCTGTGAGTGGCTATGTCTTTATTGACATACAAAGCACTAAATCAGATAGCAGATGAACATCTTCTTCCAGCTACAGGAAAGACAGAAAGAACACAGATTAATACTACCCAAGGCAGTTTCAATTAAATGTTTGCCTAGTTAATACTTTTAAATTTATCTCTAGCTTTTTCCTTCATTTGTGAGCTTCATCTTGCACAGGGATTACGTATTATGTTTTCAAAGGGACAGTAGCCTTCGCTCTTCTTTTTGTCCCAGAAACCAGTCTTTTTTCCTTTGTTCAGAATGCAAATGAATACAAATGCAATTAGTCCATTTCTGGAAACCTTTTAGATTAACAGGTATTTCAAAAAGGACCTGTATCATTTCGTTTTTAAGAAACATAATTTCCTTTTCTACTTCCTTAGTTTTGTTTAATAGTTGGCTGAGAATGTCTTCAGCCTGTGTAACTCAAGTTGATTTACTATTTTGTGACTTAATTGATCCTAAGAAGAATACTATGTTTTCTCTGTCTTCAGATTCTTTTTCTATACCATTGCCTGCATTTATTTATTTATATTTGTCTGCTAAGGAAAAAAAACTTGGAAATGAAGAAAAGAAAAAGAGGGGAAAGAGGCAAATACAATGGAATTGTATACTATAGCTTTATAACTAGGGCCCTTTTCACACCTTACCTTTTACCGGTGCTGGGCTGCTCGGCTCACGCACAAAGGCTTGGGAGGAACGCTGCCGCGTCCCTCCTGCTTTGGCTTCGCAGCTCCTTCCTCGTCGCGCGAGCGCCTCGTCTCTTCCGTTCATAGTGCAGCCTGGGACCTCCCAGGCTGCACTGAGGAGAGGATGCGTGACTGGCCCAGCTCCTGAGGCTCCGCACACCAGGTAAGTGCACGCGGGGGCCTGGAGCGATGCGCGACCACACAGCATTTTTGGCTTTGAGACGAAAATGAAAAAATGCATGCACAGTCCAGGTCAGGCCCTTGAGCATTGCGCAAATATGAGTGCGTCATATAGACTGTTCCTCACATTTATGCGACACTCAAGGGGCCCTTTCACTTCAGAAATTCCATGCGAAAAGGGCCTAAAACTCAGTATGGAGACTTGTAATTTCATAAAGTTACAGAGGGGGAAACATAACCTTCATTTTTCAGAAAATATAAATTATGTACCGAAGGATACATTACTAAAAATTCTAGTGCAAAGTGGCTTAAAGGTATGGAAGAGATTTTTTAAAAAACTGCAGTAGCATCTTGAAGACCAGCTAATTCATCCGACATGAGCTTTTACTGACATCCAACTACTTCACTACAATGTGTATGTGTGGAGTGGGACAAAGATGTAGATATGTGTAGAGACTGAAGTATTTTGGGGAATAAATTGAACCAATTAGAAGTTAAAACAGTGGAAATACAAAGCACATTCTTAGTGCTGGACCACAAAGACAACATTCTTTTTACTTACTGTCGGCATACAGAGGTATAGGATTTTTCCCTGCTCTTCAGTACATGAGCACATGCATGCACATGCACACACACGTGCACACACACACACACACAATTTCCCAGAGTAGCTACCAAAATCAGTAATACCACTCTGGCTTCAGGGTTACAACCTGAATGACAGAATATAAAAGAAAGTGAATTGCATGATTAAGGAAAAAGATAAACTCTGACAATAGCTATAAAGTTTCACAGTGAAAGCTGGGGAGCATATAGCTCAAGGAGAAGAGAAGCCAGAAGTCACTGGTCTCTCAGCAGAGCCAATAGAGTGACCCTTCTTCCTTTTCCCTCCCTCCTGCGGGCTAATGGAAAAGATGCTGCCAGGTAAGAATTGTCATTTAGGCTGTAATTGTTCTTCTAATGCTGATGGACTCGAAAAACAATGGTGAAGCAAAGGTTTCCTTGATGAAATACTACTGTGATGGAAATATCCTGTGTCAGAGTTATCTGTTTAAAATAACTTTCCCCATCTTTTAGCCAAAAGGATTGTGATCTAGCTATACTGAAAACCATGACTGAAGAAAATACCACAGAACTGATAATCTTACAAAGACTCACATGCAGAATCCCATAGGTCTTGCAGCAGGAACAAACGGTTAACATAAGGATGGACCACATGTAGCCCATGGGTGAAATATGACCTACTGCCTGGCTTGTGTGGCTGTCTGCCACCATTGCTCTGCCACTGAATTTGCTGTTGTGACCAACAAATTTCAGAGCAGAGTGGCTGTGACTCCCACCTACCTTGCATTTTCCTTAAGGTCGCTTATACACCATAGAATAACAGCGTTCTGACCACATCTTAATTGCCTATGGAATATCCTGGGATTTATAATTTGATGAGGTATTTCAAATTCTGAGTCACAGAGTCCTCGGCGCCTCTCCAAACTACAGCCTCTAGGCTCCCATGGGATGCAGTCATGGGAGCTGAAGTGGAGTCAAAGTGCTACAATTGTGTAGTGTGAAAGAGACCTAAGAATGAGGTGTCCAGTGAAAACTTTATAAGAGACTACCTTTGGACCTGACTCATTTCACCATCACTGAACAGAATCTTAGCCAATTAGCCCACAAATGTGGAGGACATAACTCTGGATTGGAACTAATGAAAGGGCAGACCCATTAATTTTCTAGGGTAATGTATTCAAGACCCAGAATTCCTCAAGTTTCCCATTTCCCATCCAGGACAGCCTTTCAAATACAAAGAGTAGGGAAGGAGGTACATTGTGTCTCAATGCTCTTCCAGACGTTTTGGACTTATAATTCTCAGAAACCCAGCTAGTATAGCCAATAGTAAGGGATTCCATAATTCAAAGGCTAACTAATCTGAAAGAGCAGAGGTCCAGAATCTCTGTTCTATGCCATCTATTGGGGTTTTGAATTACAGGTAAAATGACTGTGCGCAAATCTAGTTTTAGCCATTTGGGGAGGGGCAACGTTCAGCACAATAGATAGCTCTTTTAGAGTTCAGTTCTAAAAACCAGAGAAGATTTATTACCCTACTAACATGGATATCTCTAGCTGCCATTGATGATTGTCACTGTAACACACAACTATCAGAAAGGAGTTATTGCACATCCTATACAAGTATCTTTATGCTTTCCCCCATCCAATGCTATATTTTAGGTATTGTAGATATTTGGAGACAAAGCCCAAATTTAAGCCTATTGCTACCAACTCCCACCCTTTGTCTACAAATATGTTTTGCTGTAAATTACTGGCACTGTTTCTGTTGATAGTCAGTGTAATCAAACATTTGTAAGCAGGCTGTCTCTTCAATCTGTTCAGTTGATGCACTTTACCTGATCTTTCATTAAAGTAATCAAAACACTTGCTGTGCTGCATCTAATGAATGTTGCATGTATGATTAAGTACTTTCATTCATATTGCAAGTTTGATTTAATGTAAACTGCCTTTCAGACAGCCATTAGCTTAGCTCCTGTGTGAATTCGATTAATTGGCTGAATTCTTCCAGATGTCCATTAGGTATTACAGGAATTTCTATGTAAAAACAGCGGGGACTGTCTAGCAAAGAACTAAACAATGATATGTTATATTACTGTCATGACTTACAAAAAGCTGGATTCATTTTCATTAATAAAACATCTGTACTCCTGCACAGCTATGCATCAAGATGCATTTATTTTATGTTTGTGCCTCTTACGACTATAAATAGATGGTTAAACAGAAGCACAGTGTGTTCTGCAACATGACACAACAACTGAAATGCATTTCAAACGGAATAGGTGGGGGAAGAAGATGTGTTAATACTTGGAATAAGCATTTAAGAGCTGTACTGACAAAACTGGCTACTTTCAACTTACAGCCATTTTGAACAAGCCAGTTTTAGGCAATTGCAAAACAATCACCTTTTGAATGTATGTGTCTGGACTTTTACCTATATGTAATTTTGTTTAGCATAGCCAAGCAACAAAAATCTCTGTCATTTTTTGTACTTAAAAGGTGATGCAAAACACAGTTGGAACATATTATTCTAGATTCATTTCCTAATAAAGATCTGAAAGATTATGCTTGTTTTGGTTCCTGTTTGTACAGTTGTCATCTAGATGACAAAGAACCATTAGCAAAGAATAGAAGATAGTTCTGAATCAGATGAGAAGATTATGGTTTCATGGAAGAACAGGACAATCTAAGAGGTCCCACAAGGAAGCAGAGTGGTAGATCTCTTGCCACAATCCTCTTGGCAGTCACAGTTTCCCTACAATTGCAAGTGATGTAGCTGACTGACCCTTATTAAGAGTGGAACCACTTTTTATCTGGTTGATCTACATCAGAGGACTTTCCACAGGCGGTAGTGATACAATTGCCTCCAAGAAGTGCTTCTGCTCCTGTTGTTGTTGTGTGCCTTCATGTAATTTCTGACTTATGGCTACCATAAGGCAACTCAGTCTTCACCAGATTTGTTCAGAGGGGATTTAACATAGCCTTCTACTGACACTGAGAGAGTGTGACTTGCCCAAGGTCATCCAGTGGGTTTCCATGATTGAGTGGGGATTGAACCCTAGTGTCCAGAGTCATAGTCTGATGTCCAGAGTCATAGTTCTGACTACTTATTTAATCTTCCCCATTTCTGCTAAACCAAGGGTGGGAGTTGTTCACCTACGAGATGTTTTGGAACTGCAAGATTTACTATTTCTCACCATTCTCAGTGCCAGCTAGAGATGGTGGGACATCTGGAAAGTAATATGTTTCCCACTCCTGGACTAAACTTATACTACGAAATACTTAGAATGACTTTCAGCATAATCATAAGACCATGTATGTTTCAGCAGGGCTTTGAATGTTCGAGGGGAAAGGGCCTTTCATAATGTACTACATTGTCTATATTTGTTGTTGTCATTTTTTAATGGTCATGCTTTCAACTGCCTTTATTTCTATTGATGGGTTAATTATATATTTAACTTTTGTGTGGTGTGAATTTTTGGCTGTTTATTTTTTAAAAAAATATTGTAAATCACATCCAGTCCCAAACTGGGCAGAAGGTGGTCTGGCTGTAGCATTTTGGACTGACTGAAATTTCCAGCTTGTCTTCAAAAGCAGCAGTAAGTAAACTGCATTACAAAAACTGTCACTGGAGGTAAGTAAAATATAGATGACTAAAGTCAAGCTTGATTCCTCCAGGAAGAAAGGGCTCAGCTGGCATATTAGCCAAAGCTGATAAAAGGCATTCATGGCAACTGTCTCCACTTCAGTCTCCAGGGAAAACAATTGTTTAAGAAGTATCTCCAGACTATGTAAATACTCCATCAAGGAGAGCGTAACCCCTCCAGAACAACCTGAACCACCTCACCTCAACCACCAGCATTCTTTACTAATAGTATATCCTTGGCTGGATTAAGTTTAAATCTGGTAATCAGAATCTGTTCTCTTGGGATAATAACTGCCTGACCAGGCACCCTATCCCTCAGTCTACAGGGTTTGAGTGTGCTTATTTGAAGGTGGGTGGCTTGGACAATTTAGGTCTTTGTTGGCCCACCCTGCTGCTCTACTGTCTACCTTCCTGGGTGTCATGCTGTGCTTCCAGAACATGGACTTTGATTCAGAGGCTGAAACAGGGGGCCTGCCAGGACCTTCTGTACAGGAGGAGCTTACAATGCCACAAACAGAACAGGGTGCACTGCCAGCTCCAGCAGAGAGTCCTGCCCTTCAGACACAGAAGATAACTTATAGGTACCCACCTTTGCTGAACACAGACAGCAAAGAGAGAACCTGCACCAATTTGAGAGGATTTACAGCAGGCAACAATTTATCAGGCAACAGCTGCATTAGGCTGCTGATCTATATAAGTGAGGCTCTTCCTCTCCAGGAGTTGTCAAAGTTTATCTGACCTTCCTGCCTGCTGGCTATCTTGCTGAACTCCATGCCCAATTCTGAATTACTCTGACTGTCTTTGAACTTGCTTGCCTTAGAATTCTGTTGGACTTGTGCTTACTGACTAAAAATAAGTAACAAGCCAGGATCTATTCAGTTTGCTTTGTTTGAGTTATCAGCTGTGCTACTCTGACTGAGATAGGACACTGAGCTAGTCAGCGTGGTCTCAAGAGTGGTGTTGAAGTCCCCACAACTTGTGATGCTGAGAGACTTCAACATACATGCTCAGACTTCCCTGTCAGTTGTGGTCCAGAATTTTGTGTCTGCTGTGACAACAATGGGCCTGTCCCAAATGGTATCTGGCTCCACTCATGCTTCTGGGCACATTCTAGACATTATTTTTTTCTACAGGATGAGATGATAGTGATGGTGAGAATGAAGGACAACTGTTATGTTGTTATGGACAGATCACTTCTTGGTCAGGCTTAGACTTGCAAGGACTCGGAACTTCTGGAGGAGTAAGGGGTCTGTTAAGATAGTCTGCCCCAAGATTATGGATCTGGATGGATTCTTGATGGCTCTTAGGGAGTTTCCTGATGCCTTGGTTGATCTCTGCAATGGGGAAATGACCAGGGCAGTGGACATGATGGCTCCTAAGTATCCCTTCTCATAAAGTGGAAGTAAACTAGTCCCCTCATTTTCTAAGGGGCTGGTAGCAATGGAAAGAATGAGATAAGAGACTACAGCAACACTGGCAGAAAACTCAGAATAAATCTGACCAAAAATAGGGTAAAGTCTATCTGAAGATCAATAGTAGGGCAATAAAGGAAGCAAAAAGACTATTTTTTGCTGCCACCATTGCATCATTGCACAACTGTTCTGCAGAGTTGTTTCAAATTGTTAGAGATGTGTTACAATCTAGCCCAGAAAAGAATTTTAGCCACTCAGCAGCCCACTGTGAAAAACTTGCCAGACACTTTGCAGATACAATTGTTCATATTCTCACTGACTTGGATGCTAAAGTTGATCCAGGTCTGGTGGATGTACCCCAAACACCCTGCTTGTCCAGTATTGATGGATATTTTTTCTATTTGTTCAGCTCAAGGATCCTTGGAGAAGTGAGAGCCACTACTTGTGTACTAGATCCTTGCTACTCCTGTCTCCTCAAACAGGCCAGAGGGGAACTGGCTAAGTGGGTAGAGGAGATGGTTAATGCCTCTTTACAACGAGACAGTGCAGGAGATTAAATCGATCTGCCTGTAATGGGCTCTTCTTCTTTTCCTACCACCTTCTAACTTGCCAAGCATTGTTGTCTTTTATGTTGAATCACATCTTTTCATGATATGTCCAAAGTACGACAGTCACAGTTTAGTCCTCTTGGTCTCTAGCAAGAGTTCAGACTTGATTTGCTCCAGGACCCATTTTTCTGTCTTTTTGGCAGTTCGTTGTATCTGCAGAACTCTCCTCCAGCACCACATTTCAAATGAGTTGATTCTCTTCCTATCAGCTTTCTTCCCTGTCCAGCTTTTACAACTGTACACAGAAATCAGAAATATGACATAATGAAAATCCTGACCTTTGTATTTAATCTTTACAGTTGAAGATTTTTTCTAGTTCCTTCATAGCTGCCCTTCCAAGTCCTTGTCTTCTGATTTTTTGATTACAGTCTCCATTTTGATTTATGACTGAATCAAGGTATGAAAAATATTTAACTGTTTCCATGTCTTTGTTATCTGCTTTAAAGTTATGTAAAGTATCTGTGGTGAAACACATCTTAAAGTGCCTGATAGATGGCTGCTTTCTTGTAGAGAAAACCCTATGCTTTTTAGCATATATGTACACATATTCTATGACCTTCTTCAGAAGAACACATAATTATACAATAAAACATACAGCAAATTTGGTAATCATGGTTTCCAAAGTAGGGGGCTTTGTACCTACTATCCAGCTCTGATTTAGTTAGGGCATGCAACCCAGATATGCAATCACTTCCTGTTTTGAAAAAAAGGCCCCTCTGGGCCTGAAAATGATAAAGAAGTGATAATACTCCCAATTAGCAAAATGGCTAAGAGCATCCCCAGAAGCCAGGAGGACATTGCTGGCTATGGTCTTTACAAGGCAGTGTACCATGAAAGGAAATCCAACTGAAGTAAATTTGAAAGGTCAAAAGCACAGTGATTTAGCACCATAGAAAAACACCAATTCTCCATCATTTAGGGGAATGAAAGGGTTCAAGAAAGGCAGACCCAGAACTCTTGAGCCTCCATGGCCTATTTGCGTGGACAGGCCTTTGCCAGTTCCATAAGATAGTGATACAGACTCAAGTTGATAGACTCGGACTCAGGTCAGATTTAAGTCACTTTAGTGACTCAACTCAGACTTGACTCGGCAAAAATTAAACACTGACTCGACTCTACTTGAGACGTGCATATTTTCAGTGACTGACTTGCTGCACTTGGTTCAGTAAAATAACATATTCATCCAGAAAACTTACAACTTACTGATCACATGACAATCTCTCTCAAGCCCAAAGTCTGGACACATTTCTCAGAGGGAACAGCAAATGGGTTAGGCAATGGGCCTGAGGTAGGGTTGAGGTCTGCTCAATAGCCTGCCCCTGGTACATATAGGAGCAGCTTTCTAAAACTTTTCCTAAGAGCAGAAGGTGAGACTCATGCCCAGAGTGCAGGGTGTGTATCTCAGAGGGGAACAGAAAATGTGCTAGGCAATGGGCTTGAGGAGGAAGGATCCTTCTTTCTAAAGCTCTTGAAGCTTCAGTAATGGGGAATAAGAAGGATCCTATTCCCCACTTCTGAAAAAGCCTCCAGCTTTGCAAACAGGAAGTAAGAAGGATCTGTTCCCCACTTCCAAAGCTGTAGATGGCAAAATCACAAAAGCAGAAGTCTGACTCTACTTAAATTGTTAAAACTGACTTTATATGACTCTGTCCAGAAATTCTGGAATACAGGTTGGGGTATGAAGTTGGCTCCCAGACCTGAGACTTGACTCAAGATTTGACTTGAAAATATCTTGCAAGGACTTGAGACTCAACTTGAGACTTGAAGGTAGAGACTTGAGACTTTTTTACATCAAGTCTCAAGGTATAGTGATGTGCCTTAAATACATCACTGCCATCAGAAGATTGTTCTGTGACAGGAGGCTCCCATCCCTCTTGCCCACCAACCACTGTATTTGAGGACACATGAGGGATGGCTTGAGTGGTTCCCAGCATCATGGTTGCAAAAGTGGTGTGATGTGTTCAGAACTCCTGATCGCATGAATGTAATGGGCTTGTTACCTCACTGGTAAACCCTGGTAAAATTTTGATATTAAAATATGATTCAGTGTGCCTGAGAGGTCACCCAGATGAGCACGTAGGCAGCAACGGTCGAATGATCAAAAATCAGGTCAGGCCAGTAAAATCCCCAGTTGCGTAGCCCCAGAAGACCTCAACCTGTAAACAAAGGGTCCTCAGCCCCTGAGAAGCCAACTTGAGGGGATTAGCGCGTTTGCCCCAAGTTGAGTACCGATAGCAATAAAATCCTATCAGGCAAGGACCATTTACATGAAGTCACACCACAATCCAATGCAGCCGAAGATCCTGAGACTTTGGCAACACCTTGTAATCTCATTATGCAAAGGAAGTTACCATTGTGGAACTTCTTTCAATGCAACACCCATTGTTTTCCCCGGGAAAGGATTAGCCCTCCAGGTTCTTTTTCCCCTAAAAATAGTCCCAGTTTTTGAGTGGTTCTTTGGATCACTCCCGGTCATCGCAGCTGACCATTTCTCTGTCCGTTGAGTAATCCCCTCATCCCCCTCCGTGCTGAGCACCACTTCTCCACTGTTTTTCCCGGACCAAGGACTTCAGGAAAAGGTGTAGTATTACACCAGCTACAACCCCGTCAATACTCCCCCATCCAGTTTCCTCTCTTTTGCTTCTTAATAGGTCTTGAGTGAGTGTGTGAGTGATTGTGTTGATGCGTGAGACTTTCATTCAATAAAATCATTTATTAGACATTTTCGTTTGGTTTTTGGCTTGGCCTGACCCTGTAAAAACTGGGTAAAAAGACCTCGCTAGGTTACCCTGCCTCTCGCATTGCTATTGCTTGTGCTCTGGCTAGTTTCCATTCCCCATCATGTGGAGCACATTGAGGTGTCCCCCAAGGGACCCCAAAAATCAGGGTAACAGGCAGCTGTATTTTCTTCTATCATGTCAATTTCCAAACCACCTTCAAAAGCATATGTATGTGGGACATTATAGTAGTCAGGTTTGGATGTTAGGTAAAACATAGATGACTTCGTACAGGTGGATCAGTCTCTGGATATACTGCAAGCTTTGTTTCCCTCTGAGCCTTCCCTGTCTTATTTGGCCTGTGTTTTTTCTTTCAGTGCCCTTCTCCATAGTTTTTCTACTTTTCTCTATCTTACCTTTGTTATAGTTTCTGTTGCATGACATACCCATGACGTATGTACAATCTAGCAAAGTTCAGCATTATTTCTATTGGGAAGCAAGAAAATCCTCCATTAAAATATTAAACTATAGTGTATAATGCAGGAAGAGTATTAATGTGGCAAAGCATCCCATTGTGATAAACACGCAAAACAAACACATTTGGTGACATACATAGTTTTTGAAAGATCGGTGCAACTATTAACTGAAATGGGGTGGGGGACTGTTGCTCTATTTGTGGTTATGCATTTTGAATAGCTACATTCATCTTTACAAACAGTAGGTTTTTATTGTGTATCTAAGCTTTCATCTGAAAAGCAGCTAGGATTGCTAAGAATGCTTCTCCATGTGAAAAGGTGAGCATCAAATCAGAAGAATATACAATAAACCTCTACTTGATATCATACCATTATGAACTCATGTAGTCATTAAGAAATGCAATTTAAAATTATTTTTAACATTTCTTGTGATTTTAAAATAGAACAAGTTCCTGCAATTGTCATGCAATGCATTTTTATAAATTAAATAGAGCAAAGCAAGAAAAGCTGTGTGTAATCTGTAATTTATACTATTTCTGCAAGCAAACATGGACAAATCTTAACTTCTTTTGAAGCTTGAGGTACTGAAAAATTATATCAGCAGGCTTTATTATTGATGTTTTTTCCGAGCACAAATGTTTGGAAATCCCTACATTTCATGTGTTTCTAAGAAATAAGCAGAACTATGTGATAAATCATATTAGCTATTAATTACCCTTTCAGAATCACGTTCTATGCTCTTCTTGTCCTGCATTGGTCCTTTTTGCTCCTGAAACTGCTGCAGGGAGAGATTCAAAGATTATTATTGGGAGCTTTGTTTAGCCAAGTTGATTAACCAATGTACCATTACATCTTTAGAGATATGCATATGCCCTGCACATTTTGCATGTTGTAAGACCATAGTAAACACAATTGCTATATCAAATGGCCCTAAGATAAGAAGGGGGAAACAGATGCCCCGTAGGCCAGATGTGGCCAGCAGGGTCTCCCCAAGCAACCATCCATCTCTATCCCTTTCCTGTACATAATAGACTTTTTAAAAAGCTTGCATTGGTGCTAAGAAGCAGTTTTTCCCCAAACAGTATTGGAAGAGGTGGGGGAGAGGAGTTGGTAGAGTCGCATCTGGAAAGAGAAGGATTCATCCGCCCTTCTCTGCATGCTGAAAACCCTTTCCTCTCCTCCATTGAAGATTTTGTGTATAAAAACCCTGCATGTTGAGTGGTTCAATGCAGTATCTTGCTTGCTGAACACTATGCTGTTACTCCAATTTCTGACCAAGTATTGTCCTTAGATGTGAGCCTAAGCCACATCTCTGTCTTCTTTACTGCTCTCTGGATCGGTAGTTATCATCTGTTCCCTAAAAATGCATCTATCAACAATTTTCCTCACTTTATTCTTTGATTAGCTCTTGTGCAAGTGTGTGAGTGTTTGGATTTCTCATGCGTCATTGACCCTTTTTCAATAAAACACATTTTAGTTTATTTTGGAATCTCTGTCTGGTTCTTTCCTGCAAGACCCCATAAATATTAGTGGAAAGATCTTGTTAGGTTACTCCCCCCTCACTAATTAATTCACTATTGTCATGTGGAGGTACTAGAATCCTGGGTGGACCCCTTAGTCACTCATGTTCTGGAGTAACACCTTACGGATGCCATAATGAATGACTTGATGGCACACAGCAACAAAGTATGAACATGTGAAAGTATTTGGCTTATGAATATGTCTGTCTTATCTGTGAGAATGGATGTGTGCTATTTGTACATGTATACAATTAAGTGTGGGGAGATGTGTATGATAGAGCATGGGGTAGATCCACCTACTTTTTACTACGGCCCAATCCCTGCCAGCATGTGCCCCCTCCCTGAAGATTAGCCAACAAGGCATAAAGCAATCAGGTTAGTCCTTTGTTATTTTCTAAAGTAGAGGAACATTACCCATTCTGAGCTGATAAACCAAATGATTAGGGACATAATTTGTCTTTGAAATCTTTGTGTGGCATCATTTAGGAAACATTCTGCAGTAGTACTGAATCCAAAATCCCTTGCCACCTCTATTTCAAGGTGCCTTCAAAATACAAGACTGTAATTGTAATTTGTCATCACCTTATGAATGTGAGACGATGGGACTTACCTGCATTATACTGAAGTGGATTGTTTTGGTTTTTTTACAAAGCTTGTCGGTTTGGGTTGTTTTTTTTAGGACATCAGATTGACAAATGAGAGGGGCAAAGGTTTGGATACATGACTGAAAAACATAAAGAGCAATCGAGGGAGGAACTGCAAAAGGGAAAGTTTTTAAGATTAGAGTGATGGATAGAAGGTGAAATATGATGAGGTGGTTTGCAAAAAAGGGTCAAAAGACAACTATAATTAGTGATTCAAAGATAGCAAAGCACTTAAAAGAAAGTAGTTAGAAGAAGTTAATGCTTTACTACTGCGAAAGGCAAAAAAAAAATCCACAGTAGTAAGTGAAAATGAATAATGTCAGTAGTGAGCTTAAAAGCTGGAGACTATTGTATTAAAAAAAACAAGGGAAGCGGATACGTAGGTGCAATACTTTCAACTGAGCATTCCCAGTGCTTTCAGTTTCTACTTTTGTTTGGCTATTGTTTCTCATAATGTCTGCGGTCACAGAAGATAAAATGATACAGTAAGTATTAGAAAGGAAAGATAGAATATATGACTTTTAAAATGTATTTCTTTCCATTACTTGTTTTGCAAAGAACCAGGTAGGAAACCAGAATTTAGATAACCCCAGAGCTGAAGTGTCTTTATATGCAGGAATTTAAAGGCAAATGTAATTCTCTGTTAGTTAGGTTATAGTTTATGTGGAATTCATGTGAGCTTTGCTTTCCTTTTGGATCCTAGTATCAATTTGGGCTGAATTGCAAAGCTTCATATATGCAGTGGAAATAGCAGCATTCACTACCTTGACAAACACACACACTGTCATCTGTGTGATAATGCATTTGTTACTATGTTGGTCCCAGAGAATCTGAAAGGTGATTTCAAATAAATAAATAAATGGAGCAGTTTCTGTTGAAACCAAACACTGAAGAAACTTACTGTAGATTGGAGATAGCCACCTTCTGTGTTGTAAGAAGCCATTACATTCTCCAGGCAGTAGTCTAGGGGCAGAGATCCATTACTGTAAATTAATGGGTTTTTAAGTGTCATGACTGTCTCCTGTTTTAATATGAGCCCTAAAGGCACCAGATTCCATCTTAAAAACTAAGGAGGGTCAGCCCTTGTTGGATGGGAGACCACCAATGAATCTTAGGTACTTTAGGCTGTATTTCAGAAGATGCAATTGGCAAAAACTACCTCTGAGTGTTGCTTAAGAAATTCATGGGGTCACCATAGTTGACATGGTTGACTTGAAGGCACATATTTACACACACACAAACACACAAATGGTTGAAAGAAATGCTACAAATTCTACAATACATTTATTTTGTCCTGTATTGTCTGGCTCCTTTCATAGATGCTCGGGCTCTTTTATAAAATAAGTGAAACTTAGTATAAAGCACCTTGCTGTTATGGAGCACATAAGCACATACCAACAAGAGACAGAATATTGCTTATTTCTGCATCTTTTTGAAAACAAAATGAATTAGTTTAGTAAAACTGTAGGCAAGCTTTTCACCGTACTTGTGTTACCCCCATTAGCAGACCCCATCCCAGGAGGATATAAAATTAATATCAAAAATATATCAGCTATGCCAGAGAGGTTGCCCAGGTGGGTGCATAAACAAATAGGTCAAGCGACCGAACATAGGTCAAGGCCAAGAAAATCCCCAGTCACTTTTCCCAAAGAGATCTCAGGCAAGGCACGTCCGCACAAACAAAGGGTCCTCAGCCACAAAGCCAACTTGAGGGGATTACTGGGTTTTCCCCTGTTGAGCAACACTCACTTCGGCAAATCCTACCATGAAGCAATCATGCAAGCCATCAAGGTGCTATTGTGCGGTATTTTCCTTCTATTTTGACCATTATTCTCCTCAGGAAAGGGCCTGCCCCCAAGGTACGTCCTGCCCTATAAGTAGTCCCCTTTTTGAGACCCTCTTTGGAGAACTCCCCGCCACGCTAGCTGACCGGCACTCTGTTAGCCGAGTGCTCCCCTCAGCCGCCTCCCTTCACTGAGCTCCTTCTTCCTCACCACTTCTTGGACCAAAGACTTCTGGACAGGTGCAGTATTACCTCCTTCACACCCTCCCTGCTATATCCCCTATAAGCTCTCACCTCTTTCCCTTCTCAATAGGCCTTGTGTGCATGAGTGAGTGACTGCGTTTGTGTGTGGGAACTTATTTGCTAATAAATTTCATTATCGATACAATTGGCTGGCTTTTGTTTGATCTGACCCCGTAAAAATTGGGATGAATGTCTTGCTGGGTTACCCTGCCTCTCACTCTGCCTAAGCTAGTGCTCCACTATTCCCTCAGTCTTTGCATTTTTGGAGTGAATCAAGGAGTCCCCAAGAGACCTCCAGAAGCCAGGGTAACACTCGGGTTTAGAAGTCTGTACAGATAGAGAACCAGCCTGGTGTAGTGGTTTGAGCATCAAACTATGACCTTGGAGACCAGGGTTTGATTTACCACTTGGCCATGGAAACCCACTGAGTGACCTTGAGTGTGTCACACACTCTCAGCCCCCAGAAAAGCCTGTGATAAGTTCACCTTAGGATCACCATAAGTTGGAAATGACTTCAAGGAACACAACAGCAATGGAGTTACCAGGAACAGAAGGGAAATGGATTTGCTACAGTCAATTGGGTGCCACCTCACTCTAAAACATTGCAATAACAGTCCCATAATGTCTTCATGACACAATCCTTTTCTCCTTATTGTTTTACTGTTTAATTTTGAATGGTGATGGGCCATGACGTCAGCAACACAAGAAAAGAATGGCCTATGTGAATTTATTTGCATAGATTCCATTATAAAATTATGTTATATTATAGAAGATTCATGCCCTTCTTTGGGATCTTTAACCAAAAAGTAGGATATAAATCATCTAGAGCAGTGCTTCTCAACCTGTGGGTCCCCAGATGTTTGTGAACTTCAGCTCCTAGAAGCCCCAGCCACTATGGTCAATGCTCAGGGCTTCTGGGAGCTGAAGTCCAAAAACATCTGGGGACCCACAGGTTGAGAACCACTGATCTAGAGAAACAAATGAAATAATGTACTAATAGACTTCCAGCTATTTAAATAGTACAAATGTTCATGGGATAAATTTCCTGGAATCATGTTGGTGACTTATGATGGTGTAAGTCACTTTTTTGAGGCATAGTAGAGATGGGAAGAGGGCAACATCCACAGCCCCTTTATCTCTGCCCATACACCACTAGCAAGAGCAAGAGCAGTATATATTTCTATACTGCTTATCAGTGCTTATCAGCTTATCACTCCCCTAGTGGTTTACAATGTATTTAGCTAATTGCGCCTAAGCTGGGTACTCATTTTACCGACCTATGGAAGGATGGAAGGCTGAGTCAACCTGGAGCTTTGCAGGATCAAACTCACAAACTTGTGGCTGCACTACCAGCATTTAACCACTGCACCATCAGGGCTCTTCTCCACCACTACTTTTATTGCTTCTGTCACTAGTTTAATTACACCATACAGAAGGATCTTGGGCATTACTTAGTAATCCCAGTGGAATTTCAACTGACATCCAAAATAATAGCATATAGTAGCACTCTTTGCCTTATATAATATCCCACTGTAGCTACCTTCATGCTGTACTCCAAGTAACTGAGGCAGCTGCTCATATCTCTGTTGTCATCATGCCTGCATGTAAAGGATTTGTAGCTTCATTCCTTTTCATCACTGGCATGTACACCTATTCACATATTATGGATGACAACCTGCAGTTAAGAGCTGGTAACTTGCCCAAGGTCAACCAAGGTTTGTTTTGTGGATAAGATGCAATTTGAATTTGATCTCCATTCAAGACAGTGATCAGGTCCACTGGACACCTTGCCTCATCATCTAGGTCAGGGCTTTCCAAACGGTGTGCCACAACATGTTAGGTCTTGTTGCCATTTCCCTTACATATGACTTCAGTGCAGGTGAAAAAGGGAGCAAGGGAGTATTATAGTAGAAGTAGCAGCAGTAGCAATAATAATAATAATAATAATAATAATAATAATAATCTACCTCGAGTTAATAAAACCTTAGAGAGTTAAGGAGTATATTATCTATGATCACTCAGGCCAATGTAAAGGAAGTCTTACAAGCACTAAGTGCTGTGTGAATTGTACTATTATCTGGCACAAAGACCTTAAACACCATAAATCACAGCAGGGTGTATCTCCTTCTGGCCGGCTGATCCATAATCTCTCAATGTCCTGAGCTTTCAGAAGGTAATCTTTCAACAATGGGATGAGCCAAGAATGGTGTTCTTCTAGGATCTGTGTTGCAATTTAATGCACATGGCTTTGAGGGAGACAAGACTCATTTATAGCCTGTTCACGATTTGCAAGAATTTTTAAATACTTTTTTTGTGGGAGAAAAACCAATCTGCTTAATTTATTGTAGAATGCTTTATAAATTTATTTATTTATTTATTCTGTACAGATGTTTTCAGGAATACGGAATGTGTCTTTTTATTTTCAGCACCACAATTGGTCATTTTCTTTAAAAAGGAAGTTGAGGACTTTTAGATATCTCAGGCTGAAATATTTCAAGCAGTGGTGGGATAAGTTGAACTCTGCCATATTTTATAATGTCCCAACATAGATGAAGAAGCCGAGCCACTGGAAAATTGCTTCTGCTACTGGGAGTTTTTTTGTTTTTTGTTTTTCTTAAGACCTCAGTTTTCATGCAATAGGTCCCAGGCTTATGTTTTTGGTTACCTGTGTGGCTCCCCTTTTTCCTCTTCAAGGTATCTTCTACCTGCTTGCATGGTTACATGATTTCGTCATTACCTCTTGAGCACACAGGGATCTCTACCACATGTATGACTTCTACAAAACTAGGGCCTGCAATGGCTATACACTTCAGTATTCTTCTTCTCTGCCCTGTTTCTGTTCTTATATCATCAGATCAGATCTACTTGCAGCTTCCACCTTCTTATTTGTTTCCTCTTCACTTTCCTTGTGGTCTCTTCTTTATTTGCACACCATCTCCCTCCTTGCTATTTGCTTGCCACTTTCCTTCCCTCTACCAACTGTCCATTGTCTCTTCTACCACTGCCTCTTTGTTTGCTCCCTCATTGCTTCTGCCATGCCAGTTTGATCTTGGGATCCTCCAAGAAGTATTCACTAGGAACTACAAAAGTCAAGTGGCCTGCTCTGTGGCAAGAGGAAAGGTTTAAAGTCTCCAAGGTGGACCAGAGAGAAAGTGTCTGTTCTAAAATTCATTTGTTGAGGAGTCCGGCCTTAGTCTCATAAGCTGTGTCCTGATCTGCCAAGTAGAAGTAATCTCATTTGGTTCTGTTAAAAGGGTCATGTCTGTTCCTGAAAACTTTACATTTACCACATGTGTTTGGACTGAGTTATTGTCATGCCCTGCTTCCAAAGCATGGACTCTGACTCAGTCTGAAACAGAGGGCACACCAGAGGCTGAAACAGAAGGCAGCCAGGCTGTACAGCTAGAGGTTACAGTGCCGGAAACAGAACAGGGGATGGTGCCAGCTCCAACAGAGAGTCCTGCCTCTTCAGATTTAGAAGAATACTTACCTTGACCCAGCTTCGCAGTCCACAGGCAGCAGAGAGGCAGCAAAGAGAGAGGCAGCGTCGCTTTCTCAGGAGTTATAACCAGCAACAATCAATCAAGTCTCAGCTGTGCTAGGCTTTGGGTCTATTTAGCTGGCGCTTCCCCTCCAGAAGTTGTCAGAGCTTATCTGACCTGCTACCTTGCTGGATGCCTTGACAAATGAGTGGATTGACCTTTGACACTCCCTTCCTGTGAAACCCTGTTGGACTTTGTTTATGTTGGACTTTACTTATGACTCCTTGCTTACTGCCTGGAAGTAAGTAACAAGCTGGGGGATATTCAGTTTGTTTTGTTTGATTTATCAGCTGTGTCGGGACTGAGATAGGATAGTTATAAAATAGTGTATATGAATTTTTGTGCATATATAACATGATCATGATCACAGACTACAAAATTACAAAATAAACAAGCACAAAATGAACAGGTACAAATTACAAGTTCAAAAGAATTACAAGGTATATGCATACAGTTACAAGAGAGTAGATTTCAATTGTGTCAGAAGAATGAGGTCCATTATCTAACAGTATAGTCCAAATTAGCAGAGCAACATGAGCAAGGAGTTAAAGCAAGGTCTATTTCTGCAGCAGAAATAGGTACACACTTTGTAGTCAGACAAAACCCATTTCCCAGTACTAACCTTATAAACACCAAACAGGTGAGTTTCTTCATATAAACATTCAGAAAAAAATCAGTGCTTAGTTCAAATCACATTCTCTCTGTCTGGCATCTACCAGCATTTCCAAACTGTCCCAATCTGTTTATCATTTTCATAGCATGTGAAATTCAACTAACAGGAATGTGAGTGTTTGTTTGCTTCAAAGAGCCTGTTTCTTTAAACAAAGAATATAATTAACAGTTGCAAAACAAGGAGCAAGCTCCCTTTCTTAATAGGTGTTTAAAAAACACAGGATGGAGTCAAGGCTCTTAATCTGTTTAGCCTTGTGACCCTTTTGCTTCTAGATAATGGATTCTCAAGATTTTTGAGTTTAGATTGGAAAAAGTGAATTTCTAGCTTTGAGAGTGAGGGTTTCATTATCACTATTTTAATCACAATTGGACATTAGAAGAAACTTCCTGACAGTAAAAGCGGTCCAACAATGGAATGACTTGCTTAGAGAGACGGTTGGGCCTCCTTTGCTGGATGTCTTGAAAAGAGGCTGGACAGCTACCTGCTGGAGATGCTTTAGTTGGAGATCCTTCATTGAGCAGGGAGCTGGACTCCATAGCCCACGAGGCCCCTTCCAATTCTATGACTCTATGACTCTTTAACAGAAACATAGCTGTTTTCAGTGAGGAAGTTATTAGAGCTTACAAGTACTGATAAAATTATCAAGAAGATTTAACCAGCTGTTTCTTTGTAAAAGATGATGAATTTCTGCTGGCCAAACAGTCACAGGTGAGGATAGGAAGGTCAGAGGATACAACCTTATGCTGATGAAGCCTCTAAGCCTTCAGAAGAATGAATAAAGTTCAGAGAAAAATGATTAGTCCTTAATTGTCCTGCACAGTTCCTCTGAAGCATGTTTTGTGGTTTAAGACAATGCAAAGCAATCACTAACAACCATTTATATTATGATTTCATGTGAACAAACTATCATTACCAGAAGCTGTTGCGCCTTCTCACCCAGCACCGCCAGATTGCACTTGCTGCAGGTATAATTCCTCACATCCACAGGCAAGAACACAAACATGGCATAGATGTTGCAAGTCACTGCAGCAGCTCCCTCACCACCCATGTCCAGTCATCCTCTATAAGCAGTATCAGAGCACTCTGGGACTCCCCCTGAAACAGTCATGGTAAATGCCTGTTTCTCTTGTCCTGTTCACTCAGCTGCAGAGACTGAGGGAAGAGCGATACAGAGCTAATGGCTGCTAGCTCCACTCCCTCAGTCAAGTCAGTGATTTTTTTCGTCTCAACAGAATCCCTGCTCTCTTAGCCTAGACTAGGCTATCCGATATGATGGACTGGTAACTTTTTTTTCCAGTGTGCCCAGTGTGTCCACTGGCTGCAATTTTTTTCCCTTTCTTTTCTGGAAACTAGCCAGAGTTCAGCAACCAATGGCTCAGGGATTGGCAAAGTTCCAGGGACCACCTCTTTGAGTAGCACTACAAACATACAAAAACACAAAATGAATTGTCAGGCAGCTTAGCCAAATGATCAGCTCAAAGTACACAAACTCACCTTGTCCTACCTCTTTCATCAATCCCACACTAAATACCTGTTGTCTTCACCTGTTAAGTCAAGCTCCTGTTGTTCTGGCTCTTGGGCCAGAATGTTCAAACGAAGCTGGGCTAAGCTAGAAAATCCTCTCTTCTTATTTTTTTTTTCTTTTCCTCATGAAAAACTGGAGGAAATTCACTTCCAATTTTTTTCTTTGATCAGAGACAGGAGTTCATAACTCAGAGTTAAAAATCTTTGCAAACAGAATCTCTGAGAACTAGTTGTCTGCAAAAGGATCAGCAGCCTGGATTTGACAGGACTGGCAAGATGGGGTCGTTTGAGAAGGCAGCTTAGGCATCTCATCTGGCGTGACTTGCCGACAATCTTGCACATGAGCGCCTACAGTCACTTCCACAGCCTGTGGTGTACAACATAACAGGCATCAGAACCTTCCAGCTTTTAAACACAGGGGGAAAATAAAGGCCATAGTGTCCAGACTCCAAAACAGATTAATCCCAATGGCACAAGCAGGCAGCCCACAATGCAGGGGATATTACTTGCCTTATTGATGATCAGCTGAAGGGGCTGAAGGCACGATCCAAGATTCTAGAGCCAGAATTTTCCACAGCAGTGAAAGTCAATTCTATAGGCTTCTGTCCATCAGCTTCCAGCACTGCCAGCTCAGCTAAAACAACAAGACAGTTAGACTTGATATGTTGTTTTTTGTCCCTGTTATGTTTTTGAATACAATGGGAAATACGGAGCGCTTCTCAAAGGATTGATTTTTGATCCTAAAGCCATCAATCAATCAATCAATCAATTTTAGATCCCATTTTTCTCTCAAATAGGACTCAAAACAGCTTACAGTATAAATTAAAACAGCAGCTAAAACAATATGAAGTACAAAAGTTTAAAAAGCATTGCATACTACACTCAATTAAAATATTGTTTTTAAAATAATTTTAATTTTTTTAAAAAATATATTTTTAATTTTATATTTTTAAAATTTACAATCAGTTAAAACACTTTAAATGCATGATGCATATTAAAACGGCACACCCAGGTCCTTGCTGCTCCACCCTCCCAACCCGCCATAGTGATGAGACAAGGACAGGACTGCAATGCATGACATTGTCACAGTCCTGTCCTTCTCCCATGCCCAGGCAGTGTGATTGCACTACAAATTACTGACGGGTTTTCCCTGCCAATGGCTGGCAATCATGCTGCCATCCCACCATGTGCCTGCACTTACCTTAGCTGCAGAGGCCCTGGAAGCACAATGGCTGCACTTCCTGCCCCAGCACAGCCTGGGACAGTACCTAGCTATTCTGCGGCAGGAAGAGGCAAGGCCATCATGCTTCCTTCTGCAGCAAGCAAGCCGGTGCAGAGGGGAGCTTTGGCGTCCACGCTCCCATCCCAGCAAAGCCACTGCTGGGATGAACATTGATCCAGATAAGCTACAGAAAAGGCCTCAGTTATACACCACTCCACACTGATCAGCCAAAGGGGAAGGTGCGTTTAAATACTAAAGTGTTTGTCTGCTGTGCAAAAGATAACAGAAGAAAGGCACTAAACCTCCTTTAGGAGGGAGTTCCAAAGCCTAGGAACAATCACTGAGAAGTCCCTCTCCTGTGTCCCCACCAACTGAGCTTGGGAGGGTGGTGATATGAAGAGAAAACTCTTCTCCAAACATCATAAGACTTGGGCAGGCTCATATGGGGAGATACAACCTTACAATAATCTGTATAGCTTTATAGGTCAAAACCATCATTTGAATGGTTTCTAGAAATGAACCGATAGCCAGTGAAGCTGTTTCAGCAAAGGAGTTATATGTTCCCCCTTAATCAGCCCCAGTTAGCAGTCTAGCTGCAGCATTTTGAACCTATCACTTAAAGGAAGTGATAAAGAGTTTTCAGAATTTGTTTATCGTTATTATTACTGTCCTAGTTTATGGTTTTTGTAATTTAGATACTATCTGTTAATTGCAATTTATTTCTTTGGGGTAAAAATATATAATAATAGTAATAATCAACTCTGTTTCCCAACATTGTAACTGTTATTCATATACATGTATACTATTTTCAGTTTTTTAGTCCAAGTGACTATTTATTGGTTGCAGAAACATGTCTGTAGTAAACAATACAATAAATCTCAAAGTGGGAAAGATTAGGATTCTATCTATCCAGTTCTACTGTAGCTATATGTGATTGCTTACATCAGGCAATGTAAATAGCAACTGCCTCCAGGATCCTTTAGTGAGCTTGTATGGACAGCAAACCAGAGAGAAAATGAGAGAGCAGGTAAGCTTACCTCAATACCATGCTTAAAAAGTATTTGGCTACCAAACTGGTGAAAGAAAGTCATCCCTGGATGCATTTTGGAAGAAGCTTTCATGTGGCCTCTAGAAAGTTCAAAATGCATTTGTTTATTTATGCAAGGCTTACCTGATCTTGTTGTTTCATTTCATTTTAGTTTTGAATAAAAAGTTTGCTGAAACACATTAAATTGCTCATCTTTTTGTGTGGTTTAGGAACCTATCTCTATTTTTTTCTATGTTACATTTGCCTCTGGTACCAAACTTTCTGTTAGAGAATTAATACTCACAACAAATTGACTTTGTTAACGGAGGTATACCTGTACAGAAAATGCATCTAGCTCAACATCTTCTGATGATGATGAAGGCAGAGGAGGAAGAAAGAGACCCTTGGACATCCTGACTGACAGGGTCTTGCCCTTACCCTTCCCCCCGCTTTGTCCCTTTTAAGCAGTAGCAGAGCTTGGAGTGTGTGGAGAGAGGGGTGGGATGGGGAGGCTACGGCACAAGGGGCGTGGCCATTGAGGTGTGTGGCTGTGGTGCGTGGGGGTGTGGCCAGGGCACACAGGGGAGTGACTATGGGCCGTGATGCCCCAAAAATATTGCCACCCGGGGCAAATTGCCCCCCTGCCCCCACATCCCTGCACAACTGCTTTTTGGGAGACATTCCTACTCAGTACAGAAGATAAGTACACAAATAAGACATATTTGGATAATTGAGATCTTTAGCATGTAAAACTATGCCCTGGAAGACCAAGTTCTCAAAAAAATTAGAGCATAAGAATACTTTAGGCCCAGGCATTTATTGGCCACAAAACCTCCACACTCAAGATTGCTAGGCCCACATAGTCAAGGGCTGCAGGACCTAGATACACAAAGACTAAATGCACGCTGACTACTAGTCTGGCCCTCTTGTGCCACTGGGCCAAGTTGATTCACAGGCCACTAGCTCCTGGGCCTTGACACCCATGGGTACTAGATCCCATGAAGGCTACCATGCCCCCTCTTAAAGGGATACTAGACCCAATCACTCCAAATGGGGGAAGACACAAGGGCTGCAAGGTCCAAACACCAAGGCAATTGCTCCAAAACACGACTGTCGGCAGGCCCAAACCCACTACGTCTGGGCACAAACACATTGAAAACTACTGTCCTGCTTCCCTAGGTGGTTCGAAGAGCCAATCTTTGTTTTCAAATCACCAGGGCAAAGGAGGCTGAAGATGAGGCAGAGTTTGTTTAAAATACCCTAAAGCCCACTCCCAGTCAAGGTGGCCTGCATCAACACACTGACATTGTCCCTTCTTAGTCCACCTCCCCAAACCTGGTCAGAGCAGGTTTGGTATCTCAGAGAATAGAACTAGAATTCTATCTCCACTGGAGGTGAATCTCACTGGTTACACAGAAGTTTTCCTGTAGAAATACAAAGACCATAATGGTTTAGATCTTTTCTTACTTTAAAAAGTATAGTGAATTCCCAGCATTCTGATGGTGTCTTTTTATGTTGTTTCTGTGGTGAGGAAGCAAAAGAGTACAATCCACAGCCATCAGTAATGTGTCTCTTTAATCCATAACATGGGAATGCATTTCAGCTTCTCTCTTTCTCTTCCCCTCCATTCTCTCATGTGCCCCGATTTATTTTATCTTCCCCATCCCATCAGAAGGTTAATTGTGTTAACAGGAGTTATTGCCACAGGGGAAAATGTGATTGAATGCTGAGTGCAGTTTTAGTTGATAACCTCCGAGTGACTGAAAGGGCACAAAAAGGGGGCTGATTTCCTCTGAAGGGGCTGTCAGTCACTCAGGAAAAATGTGACAATGGGAGAAGCAGCCTTATCTCCTAGGACATAAGGAAGGAAAACTATCAAAATAATCTCAAAGCTGCACTCCTTCTGGCTTCTTTGCCTCTGCCTTCAGGTCTGGCAACTCAGCCACAGTTACATGAGAAATTGGGTCTTTCTCTGTGCAGGAATCATAAGCAAGCATAATGCTCTCTATATTCTTGAGCATGGCTAAAATAGCATAATAGTAGCCAGCATCCTGCTAGCAACATACATATCTATAATTTGCACAACACATGCAGGGGGATTTTAGTATTTCAACACTGTGCAACAGTTGTATCCAGATGACATGGATACAAGCAGAGTTACACATGCGGGATCATTGCTCATCAGGTAGGGAATGCGTTAAAGTACACAGAACAACATGTACATTCACATTGTCTTTGCATCTCGTGCACAATAATTGCAAGATGGGTGGTCAGCCATGGTCATTGTCCATTCATCCACAAATGCTGTGCTACACTACTGTAACTCCATCGGCTGTGCTATGATAAAGAAATGTAGGATCTTGGATCCTGTGTGATTCATAAAAGTGAACGAGGTTTTGCATAGTGGTGAATGACAAGAGTTTATTTAAAAAAGAAAACAAATCAACAATACCTCCGAACAACTTGACATTCCAGACCAAGGGCAGCAGTTTGTACATAAAAGTCTCCATCTGCCAAAATGGCAAGAACAATGATTTATTTTAGATTTAGCTGTTACAGATCATTTCCGCAGTAAACTGTTATAGTGCTATTATATCACTTTCAACATCCATCTGGCCCCTCTCTAAACTGCAAACCCTAGGATTCCACAGGATGTTGAAAGTGGTATAATAGCATTGTAACAATCTACTGTGGAAATGGCCACAGCAGTTCTTTCTAGAGAAAAGCATTCTGCCTTAGTTATTCCCCAATTAAACTATTATAATGCATTCTACTTGGGGCTGCCTTTGAAAAGTGTACAGAACTTGTGAACAGTGCAAAATGCATCAGCTGTTGTGTTAGGCGGAAATTGTGAAATCATATGACAGAATACTCCACCATAGATCACCTTGCACATAGAAAGTAAGCTGACAGAGGAAGAAAAGCTGTGATTATTGTCTGCTTTATGATGTGCTACATTTGTATCGATGCCTTTCAGGAAAAGGATAATTCCACATCCATTCATAACATTTTGGTTGGTTCATTTTCACTCTCTCTCTCTCTCTCTCTGCATTTTATTGATTTATTATTTTTTTCAATTACACTTGACCTTTCCATAGTTCAAGGCAGCTCACAAAATCATTTGTCTTGTTTCTACATTGTTGATACAAGAATAGTGCCCTAAAATTGTCTCTCTCAATTATGTGCACTATTCTATTCAATTATGTGCACTATTAGATATTGGGTTTTTCTAAAAAGAAGTCAAAGAAAGAAAGAAAGAAAGAAAGAAAGAAAGAAAGAAAGAAAGAAAGAAAGAAAGAAAGAAAACAAATCCCAAATACCACATCATCATACCTCTAAATATGGTCCAGTTGTACCTTCCCCAGGGGCTGAAGTAGAGAAGATTCTGCAGTGATAACACTAACAATACCACTTGAGCAAAACAACCAAAAATGCTTATTGACTTGATGGCAGGGTAAGTCAGTTTCAAGTATTTGATTCCTGGCACCAGTTAAACAAGTATGTGCAAAGTGTAAAACCTGCACTTGTTGATTTCTGACATAAAAATCAATGAAGCTGTCCATAACCTCCATCTCTTTGGTTTAACTCTCCATAGTAGATCAGAAAAGAGTAATTAGATTTCTGCCTGACTAGCAGGGGTAGAAAGCTGTTTCATTTTGGATCAAAAACCTTCCAAGTAGATTGCACCTCCTAACTGCTGCTTATCAACACTTAACAATTGCTTTGTATTTGACTTTGACAGACCTGCCAGAATGTTACTCTCTAATTTCCAGGGGCAGATTGATGAAAGGTTTTAAAGTTTCACTTTTCTTCCGTATTCTAATATGTGTTTTCTTTATACTCCACATTTCTCTGTAGAAGGAAGGCTGTAATATCTAGTCTCATTGATCACAGAAATAGTTACAATAAAACTAGATAAATCTTAATCTTAGACTGAAAGCACCCGTCTGAAAGATTTGTCAAGGTTTTCATATTTCACTGTTGCATGTTTTCATCTGATGACATTTTCTTATTATCACTAGCATGCTGAAGTACATGTTTTCAATGCAAACTGTTTACATTTCAGAAAAAAAGCATACAGTATTAGGAGGAAAGTATATAGAAAGCTGTGGTCCTAAACACCCTTTGTTTGCAATATTCTAACATAGTAAGTGTAACTAGAAAAAGATTATATACTGCTGTGAAGGCAAAATTAAACTCCAGAATGAGAAGAGCTTTGAAACATTACGAGAGCATGGTCGGGGAAAGAACTAAGCATCCACATCAACAGATAGCACCAGCGATGTACTAGATGGGAAGTAATCAGCTGGAAAATATGTGACAACTTAACAACACTGATAGACGGATGAAGTGTATCCGTGTGTGAAGGCCCAGGGAAGCTGCTCAGTGAATTCCACATCACAAAAGCAAGCTTTAGAGACAGATTCCCATCATGTGCACCATCTGGCTGCTCCCATTATAACCTGTGGGAATGTATTGTATTCCTCTGGTGATTTTTTAAAAAATCATTTATAACAGTGCAATTTAAGTTCCATTTAAATTAGAATAAAATATACAGTTAAGTAATTAGATTTTTTGTAAAAAAATGGCTATGATTAAATCTTATGGATACAATAATAATCACAAGGAAGAGTGGGAGATTTCCAGGATCTTCCTATACAAACTGAAATAGTGTGTGGTGCAGCTAGTATCTGAGCCCCCAGGAACAACTATGGTTATAATTTATTTACAAATTCAGGATATAGCCCAGGATTCTGTTGGTGCTCTCTGAACAGAGTGAGCCAGTCACATGGTGAAGGAAGGCAGGCAAAATTGGTAGTTATGAACTATCTATTTCTCCTTACTTTCACTTTCGTTCTTCTGCCATTGCTGCTCATACCTGCCTAGTTAAACCAATGGGATTCCAGCCATAATCAACCCAATGTCAAAGTATATTTAAATTCTGTTGAGAGGGATTTCAGTGTATGAATAACTCGTTGAAATCTAATAGGATTCAAAAGAGTCAAATTTTGGCCAGCTCTTGCTCTGATTCTAGTTTGTGGTTCAACACTTAACGGAACACACAATGTTATTAGGCCATCATGCTATTAAAACCAGTGGTTTGTATCCCTGTAATATTTCTACCTATATTTCTAAATAATTCTGCAGGTCACTAGCGGATTTTACGTAAGGATACAGAAGCAGCGTAACTTGGGAAATGCTCCCAAGTTCATAGTCTTCCTTAGGAGATAAAATAGTAACAAATACTGAAACCTCAGACCATTCAAAACCAAAGCACAGTCAACCCTTGGTAAGAGATTACAGTATTAATATTCTCATTTTATAGAAGGGGCTACTGAGCCCTATATTCAATAATTAAGTCCCTCATACTGAAGCAGATCTATTGAAACAATGGAACTTTTGTAAGTGTTGACTTGCCAAGTTCCTGTTGATTCAGTGAGTCTATTCTGGTTGAGACTAACAACTAGGTTTATGCCTAAAAATGAATAGCGACGGCCTGTACCTCATTCCTAAACTGGTGTTTGAATAAAGATCTCCAAGATCCCTTTGTTTGTTTGTTTATTACTCCACACTGGCACAAATACACACAAAAATCTTTTTTAACAAGGTCTTTTTAAGCAATTTGTTCTCACTACACCATTTCAAAGAAATACCCCAGGTTACTTCTTTCCCCATTGTGAAATCTCTCGTTCTCTGTTTTATGAAACAAGGGACTTTTACTACAAAATAAGCAGGCACTTATCATGGAAAACTATAACAAAAAACAAGAGAATAATGAGAATGAAAAACAGAATGGCTCATCTTGAAGAAATTTTGAAAGAAACCTGAAATCAACATGTGTGTGAATACAAATCTGCCTTCTGCATAAAAAATACCATGTTCATTGATTTTGTCTTTTGTACATAAAAGACCTATCAGCCATCATACTGTACACCAGTATCTCATATCTAATCCTCATTTACTTTAAAGAAAGCTCCACAGATTTCAACGATGGATGCTATTTCCAGTTAAGATTACATGCTGAAAAAAAAAAGAAATTTTAATAACTTTGTACATGTATCATGTATCTATGATATTTGCATCCAAAATCATAAAAATGTTTATGTTTTAAAGCATCCCCATACTGACGAAGGGTATTTAAAAGCAAACAAACTTTTAAAGTACAATTCTTATATCTGTCTGTCATACCACTGTTTAATTCTCCTTCAGCAAATGTGTGTTTGTTCTGTCCTTGTATTTTTCAAATAGAACATCAGTTGGAATCATAGCTGCCCACAGTGTTGATTTGCCACATATTTGGATTTACTGCATATTCGATTCTTCACCTTTTTTCTTGTTTTACACTAGACTCCACAGTGTGTTTTAATCTATTTGTCCATAGTATTGCTTTTCTCAGATCAATATGGCAAATCTAATCTGTAGCATTCACTCAGTTCCTTCTGGTGCAGTTCAAAATTATCCAGCAAAACAAATGTTGATATGAGACATTTTTCTTACTGAGAGTTTTTAATGGAAGTGAAAAAATACAAGCAATTAGCTTCCTAGCCCAGCCCAGGGCTGCTTGATTAAGGTGTACTGTCAAGTATACTAAGGGTCAGTCGCCAAACTGAATCTCTCTGTGTGGACACATTGTGTACCTTATTTACAAAGGTTAAAATTTTTGTAGGCTTCATATTAGCAAAACACATATAAATAATTAATTTCTTTCATTTGCATAACATCACTAATGATATTTTCTTACAAGTGGGTGCTAATTCTTAGATGCTTATTTTTCAGGAAACCTAGGATGTAGCCCAGCCAAAATTCCCCACTTGTAAGCCTTGTTGACTTTAGCAGGGGAATTAAACATGTGCAGAGCAGCAATATCATCCACAAAATAGGGAAGAGTCCAACTGATCACCATAAGACTGACTTCCGAGGAGAAATACTGAAAAACACATGTTTCTTACTGAAATAAGCATGACTGTAAAGTGCTTAACTTTGGTTGGATTATGTCTTCCATTACACCTAAATATTGTCCTTATATAGGAAATAAAGAAAATGTAACACAGTATTACCCATGGCTCTTATTAGCACACTGCATATTATTCCACATTGCCCAGTAGTTTTCTCTGTGTGGATGTTTTGTTTTTTTAAAAAAAAATAATAGTCCCCCAATTCCCCCTTTTTCTTTCTTTTTCCATCTCTGTATAAGAGGCACCTCTCTGCTTTATGAAAATCACACCCATCAGTATGCTTTTATGGCGTGTAAGGGGCTGGAACACAACAGATTTATGCAATTGTGCTTTGTTCTGCGTCTTTCTTTTCTTTAGCCTTTATGCTGTAATACACACACACACACACACACACAGAGTGATTATGAAAAAGATACATTGAGTTCTACATCTGTTTCTGTCCCAGTCACACAGGCATAGGAATTGCACATAAGCTATTTCCAGGCAGGCAGTGTTCTTAGACCTTTCTCTATAGATGCCAATTAGAAGATTAGCGTCTTTTCTCTCTCTCCCCTCTTTTCCATTAAATAGTCACACAAAAGCCGAGCTGACAAATTGCTCTCTCCATGGTGTTGCACAAAGACAGACAATAGATGATCATCATTTACTATACTCAAATCCTATTAATCAGAGATTAATGAGAACATGTCTAGTGGGGGAGAAATTACCAGAATGTGGGCATATTGGCTTGTTACTCATGTAACATCTGCTCAAGCTTTACCTTTAGTGTCATGTCATCTTTTCTCATACTAGAATAATGTTTGCTCCTGAAACATAATTAAGATAATGGGAACCTCCCTTTAACAATTACCTGGACTCAGGGAGAATGTATACTACTTGGACATTTTTTAGAAAAAGGTACACTGCCTCAGAGTTTCATACTAATTACTAGCCAGGGTACTAGTGAGTTTATAGGGGTTATTTTGTTTAGGAGAAGATGACAAAGGTATTACTATTACAATCAGTGCTAATATTATTTCAGTACTGAGACACTGATATGAAAAGTAGAACTCTGCTTCATGGGAGGCAGAGGGAGGTTGAGCTGCAAGTTTTAAACAAAAATAATGAAGAATATGCTTTTGAGCATGGAGTTTCCAGAGTTCACCCTGAGCTTAGCCATGTGTTGTGAAAAAATTATTTGCACCTGAGCTTTGGTTGTAGGAAATTCCATTTTTATTGCTACCATCATTTTTTTGGTTGCTTTTGAAAAAGGACTTATTTGGTGAGATCATCTCCTGCCGGTACTGATTATCAATACTGAGTCATTTTACAGCTGAGGTTATTACCCCATTTCATACCTTTTCACATCTGAAGTGCTGTAGAGGTTTGCTATCAGAAATACACAGTACTCCTAATAATGGAATCATCATCATCATGACCACCTTGATCACCGACATTCATCATAAACGCACCACTCCAGTAGGATATGCATATTTTCCAAGGCAGTAGTGGGTTTGGGGAGGGAGAGAGAAAAGTACGAAATGGTTCTAAATCCTCCGTTTGCTTTTAAGACCTGAAATTTGTCAATCTGAGCTTAAGTAATTAGTATTCTTTCTGAACCCTCTTAATGCTGTCATCCTTCAATATGATGGAAGCTATTGCCAGGATAACAATAAAGCAATTACGTTTGTATTCAGCTGTAATATTAGGAGGGATTGCAATCTATACGTTTTATGTGCTCTAAACACACTAATTGGCCCAGCTAACTCATGCCCTGGGTAGATGCTTGTCTCTGTTGGCTACGCTGATTAGTGCATACAGGGGCAGACTTGCTGGATTAGCTGTGATCTAGGCTTTGTGATTAAGTCGTGATTCAGCACCACAGGGATGAGAACAGCTCTCGCATCCCTGCACTGTCAGGCAAGGGTGGGGAAAGGGGATTGCAGAGAGCTTCTTAATTAATTTTTAATTATTGCTAATCAGAAGTACTCAGCTTTTTTAATATCTTAAGAGGAAGAAACAAGAGCAGACCTTGCCTGCTCCTGCTCCTCTTCCTCTTCCTCCTCCATCCCCTCTAAATTAGTTTCCCAATAAGAGATTTGACAGCATTGCTTCAAAATGAAGGCAACTCTCCTGCCCGAGATCAAAAGCTTATTGGAGGCAAGTTCACAATATGCTTCAAGGGATTTTCAACCAGAAATGCTCTGTGTCACCCAAATGATACCTTTTGAACATGACTCATGAACTTGATCCAACCTTCTCTAGAAAATACTGGAAAATCCTACTTCATGCAATGACAGCTACCAGAATAGCTTTTGCAAAGTCTGGAAGAAAAAGGACACCCCAGAAATGGAGGAATGGCTTCATGACCTTCTTGAAATGAAGAATATGGGTATTTTAACATATAGAATTAGAGGACGAGCAGAATCAGAAATTCAAACAGAATGGTCTCCTATAATGGAAAGATTAGCAAATACCACTTCCTCAACAGCTTAAATGAGTTTACATGAGGGGTGGCAAATTGACCACTCTCGCATACTTTTTGTTAAGCTTTGAAGCTATAGTGATTTAACACTCTGATTTAGCAATCAGACCTGATAAGGATAAGTTAAGATACTTTTGCTAAACTCAGGAACAATCACAAAAAGACATTCTTGAGGCTGGAAGTGCTTGGTTAATGAAATTTGATATTTATCAAAGTACTAACAGGGAAAGAAAGGAAGTTTAAAGTTTAGTATTTTAATTTATATGGTGGAAATTACAGTGAATTTTTGTCACAGATATTTATTCATTTGTTTATAATGAAAACGATACAACTTAATGCAGTGTATCATGAATAATGTTATTTTTTCTTTTTCCCCCTTTCTTTATTTCATATAGATATAAATAAATGTCTCTGTGTGTGTGTGTGTGTGTGTGTGTGTGTGTGTGTGTGTGTGTGTGTGTGTGTGCGTGCGCGCGTGTATATATAAAAAAAATTAAAAATGAAGGCAATTCATATTAGGGTGAAGCAAAAGGCTGAAACTGCTTATTTGACTCATTGGCTTGATTGAAAACAAGGCCAAATCCCACCTATACTTACCCAAGGGGCTCTCTAAATCCCATAGCTGGGAGCTTGAAGAGGAGTAGATCTCCGGTCTAGAGTGATCCCAAACAATGTCTTCAACACCATGCAAAGCATCACTTTGTGTAGTATGAAGGAAACTGTAGCTACTTTATCAGGTGGCGGTAAGTAGTATCCATCCACAAACTTTACCATTTCCATTAATTTGGAGTTTTCAACAGCATCACCAGAAGTTGATGAAGAATTAGGCGCTTTAGCGACACTGCAGTCCCATTGGTGTGATGTAACACATTGTCCAAATGTGTGCATATCATCCTGTGTGGTATCTCAGATTTCCATGCTCCTTTTATCTTTTATTTCAACACCAAGGACTGCATGAGCAGATCTAATTTTACTGAGTTAATACTACATTTTGCTCAAAGTGAGAACATGACTGCTGTGTGGCTACAGTATACATCCGGTACTTCTTGATATGGCTTATGTGAGCCAGCACTAACATAGACAGGAAATTTGTGGAAGGAGATTCAGTGTCCCCTCCACTTTCACGAGGGTTCAGGATGTAGAACCCTCACAAAGGTTTTAAAAAAAACAAAATACCAATGCATCTCTTCTGGCTGAGTACTCCCATTCCCATTCCCTTCCAGGGCTTCCCACAACCATTCCCTCGCCTTTTGCCCATGGGCACTGCCTTCCTTCCATTCACTCAAGCAAAAAGCAACTGAGTGGAAGTGAGCAGCCCTGTGCAGAGAAGGTGTGCATCAGCCTTCCCTCCATTGCCACCCACTGTCAGCCATTCCCTTGCCTTTTGGCCCAGCATGGAGAAAGAAGACTGTGCATCCAGGCCAAAGATAAGAGAATGGGAGAGGAAGAAGTTGGGAGGCAAGCAGGTGCCTTGTGAATAATCAAATTTGCAAAGGTCAAACCCACAAATGTGGAGGAAGGACTGTATTTCAAATACAAGTCTTTCTGAGGCCTAAAATGGCAATTTGTAACCCTTGTTCCCCAAAAAATTTAAAAATATTTTGCTAGGGAGCCCCAGGGACCTCAAAACAGATTGGGGTGCATACAACTCATAAACCACACTCTCCACGTCATATTAAAGGCAGAGAATTTGAGTCAGGAAAATAGCTAGCAGCCTTCGTAGCAATGGGACTCAGTAAAGGATAGGATAATCTGCAGGAAATGCAATCTCCAATTTGCAAATGTTGAAAATAGACAGTAATTTATTGTCAGGTTTTCATTTCAACCTTCAATGTATATGCAATAACTGGCATTATGTAGACAATGAAAGATGTTTCATGCTTCCAATATACACTTGATATCCCATCTGTTGAGGATTACACGTGTGCAAGCCAGACACAAGTACTCTAAATATCATTGTACCTTTTAAGTACAGAAAGAAGAAAACTCATTCTGATCAAGTTGAAAGACCAAGCCAGGTACTATTACCACCGAGGAAATTTAAAAATCCTGTTAACATTCAAAACATTGTGACAAATTTAAATTCTATGTTAAATGTAGATTTAATTTCATAATTTGTTTTCCTAGTTAATAACATTAAGAGCCATGCAGTTACAAATCTCTGTGTTAATTATGGTAAAATCCATCAAATCAAGTTAAACATCTAGAATCAATAGTGGTTATCCACTGCCCATTCCTAATGACAGTCACATCCTTGTTTCGATGTGCGCTTCCAATGTGCTTCACTTTTATCACCTTCTCCAACTTCAAGCAAAACCAACATATGTTAGTTCACACCTGATAACAACTGGTGTTTTTCATGTATTCACCCTGGAAACCTGATGATAAAATATGACAGCAGAGCAGCACCTATATCATCCAAGTTTTTTTAAATTACTAAAACAGTCTGCATTCAGCAGTCTTAAGTATAGTACACAACAACAGGAAACAATGAGCAAATATCTTTGTGTTATTGCCACTGTACCTTTCTCCCACATTACATTTGACATTATGATGTACAATCTACTACCGCTCTTATTTCTTTTTTTACTTAACCTTGGCTTTGGATCTTGCAATCCTCTCCTCTGTACTATTCACTTAATCATCTCTGCAGGTCATTGTTAGTCATGCATTTTCAGGATACAGGAACAAAGGTGAAGTCACACTCTTTATCTGTTTAGCTCAGTCTTGCCTCTTCCATCTAACACAATATTGCTGCCTGACCCAGCAGCTCTTTAAGCAGAGACATTTCCCGTCATTTCCTACCTGGTTCTTTTAACTGGTGGTATCAGCAATTCAATCTGAGACTTCTGTACTCTGCCACCAAGCTAGGTGGCTAAATATAAATTTAACCCCCTGGCTTTCTAATTGTGGATTGAGACCCCTATCGATCTGCAGGCACTGGGGCTCAATAGGAAGTGATATCATAGAATCATAGAGTTGAAAGAGACCACAGGGGCCATCCAGTCCAACCCCCTGCTATGCAGGAACACCCATAAAAGCACTCCCAACAGATGGCCATCTAGCCTCTGCTTAAAAACCTCCAAAGAAGAAGACTCCACCATACTCCAAGGCAGCATATTCCACTGCCAGACAGCAGATATCCTCCTACTACTACTATTACACTACTACAGTGGATATCCTACTACTGAAAGACAAGTAACATCAGAGAGTCTCCCTCATGTCAGACTGTAGCTTGCAAGCAGCAGCTGGGGGAAGATCTTCTTCTGCTTGTAGCAAAGAATCCCTTCTATGAATCTGTCTTTTGCTACCAGTCCCACCAGGTGCCTCCTTCCATCAACTGGTAGCAGCCATATCATCAAGTTGGAGCAAGTGAAGGGAAGAAAGCACAGCCCCTCCATCAGCAAGCCTGAGAGACCAACAACACTTAACTCTTCCTCTCCATGAACCATTCTGTACTACAGACCAGCTGGTAATTATAAGAATTTTGTAACTGAGAACTAATGTTTCAGTTTGCTTTTGTTTGCTCTTCCACCATCTCTTTTTCTTCTGTGTTTAGTCCAGGAATCTGACAGCAGGACAGCTCAAAGTATTTTACTGCCTAAAATAACAAAAACAAACAAGCAAACAAAAAACAAGATAGTGTCTGTCCCCAAACTAGGTAACCAATCTTACTTGCTAGTGATTGGACAGCATTCTTAGCAACACCAGAAGGCACCAGGCTCACTTTGGGGACTTAAGACAGGCCATGTGGCCCATATATCTCCACCCTCAACCCCAGTGGCTGTCCCACCCAACCTAATGCAGGATTAGGCAACTACTTCAGGTCCAAGAAGCACACACCAGTCCTGGGAGGGCTACATCCCCCTCATTCCCCCATACGAAGTACTTTTTGTAAAGAAAATAGATCAGTGGAAGACTGAAAAGGACCCTCCTTGCACCTTCTAGCAGCCATATGGCAAAATTTCCCCTAGCCTGTTCATAGTTTTATTGGCCTATTTTATAGGCTTAGTACAGGGCTTTTTCACAACCTTTAAAAGAAGTGACCAGAAGACACTTATGGTTTGGGGAAAAGCCTGCTTCCCTCCTTAAAACAGATCAGAGTGCCTCTGAAACATGGTGAAAATCCATCTTACAGCCCCTAAAGGTCTCTCTCTCTCTCTCTCTCTCTCTAGTTCAAAGGCTAGGATCTTGTAAATGGCAAACTGCTCACATACCAATCTGTTTTGTGAGTAGTTTGACATTCTCCGTGCTCACAGAGATGGCAGCAGCAGAAGCAGTAACAGCAATGGGAGAAGGAAACATTGACATACAAACTGCCTATTCAATGCGTGCCAAGGGAAAGGTGTCCTTGGAGCAAAACATTTGGGAGGGATTGGCAACTGCCTGTCCTGTGACAGATGATTGTCCAAGTCCTCCCTCTCAGAGAGCCATGGCTTCAACCTCTCCTTGAGGAATAGACGGCTCACAGGTGGCCACCTCCTTCTCCTTTCACTGCTGCCACCAGTTGCTGCTTCTTTTCCTTGCCACTGCTGCCAACAACCACTGTGTGTTCTTATTGATGCAGACATCGCTTGCTACTTCAATTTCATAATGATTACATGTTTAAAAAACTAGGATCTTGATCCAAAAATGGGGGGAGCATTAGAGTTCCTGGAGGGGCAAATCACAATATTTCCTACCCTAACCTAATTGGTGAGGTTGCCTCTGATCATCATCATTCTCCTCCTCAGTGTAAGCAGTTCCAATATGTCTTTCTTAGCTGAAAAGCAGGGTAAGACGACTGAAGGAAGCAAAGCAAAGCAAGCTAATTATTAGTCACCCCACCAGTCCAAATGCCTTTGTAATTAATGTTGTTGTTCTGCTTTGTTTTTCCTTCCTTTTTTCATTGCCACTTTTATCACACTCAGAAGGATGCTAGGCTGTTGACAGAGAACTCTGAAAAAAAAATTGCTCCTGATGCCCGCAGGTTCATGTACTAAACCACTAATGTAATGTACTTATCATAATGCATAACAAAAAAAGAGCATCAGCAAGAAAAAAAATATTAACTCTTCTTAGAAGAGATCAAACAGATTCACTAAAGATTATGCTGTTCTTGCTGCATATTTGATGTGCAAAATTTCTGGATTACTGGATGTTGAATATGCAAAAGAAGTTTCTTGCCATTGTGCAATTACAGGAAGACTAGAGTCAAAAAGGAAGATTCAGCCTATAGGTTTAGCAGTCTGCAGCATGACTGTGCAAGTAAACCATTTAGGCAGATGTAGGTTTAGCCACACAAGAACAAAAACTCCCTTTTTTGTGAGCTAATTCAAAGTGTGAAATTATTTTAAGGGGACCTGGAACTTCTGATAGCAGCTGATCTCTGATTATATTGTTTTCTAAGGACCTGAAACTAAGGTTTTAATTCTATATGCCTTTATCTGTGAGTATGCACTATTGCATTATGCCTTGCCCATCAACAATGTTCAATGTGTAGACTTCCAGGCTGAACAGCTGGTGGATGCCTCTTCCTGCAGCTCTGCAGCAAGGAGAACCTTCATGGTAAAAATGCCAGCCAGAGGGATCTCTGGCTGCAAAAACTCACCTGGATTAAAGAGGGAGCAGAGGATCACCCACAAGGGTCCAAAATTCCCATTACTTGTGTTTATTCGTGACTAAACAATAATGAATGGGAAGGACCAAGGGAGTTACATCTTCACCTTTGCCATGAAATGCAGTTGTTTTGATTTGAGGATTTCATGGGCCCAAGCTGGTAACCTACTTTTTAAAAAATTCTTAAACAAAACGTTGGAGCTACAAAAGTAAAGAATTCTTCCAATTAAAATGGGTGAACAGAAGTCTCGTCAGTCACCTTCTTTCCAAAACTAAGAGTTGAGCAACTGTGTTTACCCCATAAGATCAAGAATCAAATAAGCAAACTGAGGATTGGCGTGATTAAAAGAGAACAATTAAAGATTTTAATTGCATAGATTTTCAAGGACTGCATTTCATCTTATTTACAAGACTGAACTGGACTTCAGCAAGGAGACACTACAGAAAAAATGCAGATGTTATTTCTTTGATGCTGATAAGATTGAGTCACTGACTGAAATTGGGGAGGCAAGAGAAAAATTGAACCGTTAACTCTTTAACTGCTAGACTGAATGAAAGATGGACTCTTCCCAGCAATTTTCTCAGAACGTTCTACAACAGATGCTGTAGGAGTCATATTTTTTGAGTAAAGGGGACTCCCAGACTTGAAGTGGAGACTGTGAGAAGATTTGACAGAGAACCTGAGAAATAAGATCAAGGTAGTGTTACTGTAGTTTCTAGTCCAGATCTGTGGTATATTAGATATCATTTGATATCAAGAATTTGGCCATCGCTACCCATTCCTCTCCATGTGCTTGTGAGGCCCCCGGACAAGCACACACACGGGCACGGCCGAAAATAGGTGAACAATAGGCAGGCCAGTAATTGCCAGAACGCAGCTTCAGGAGACCTCCAGGCAAGTACACTTTAAGATCACATTATGCATGCACACAGCATACAAAGGATCCCCTGCCCCGAGCAGGCAGCTTGACGAGCCGAATATCCAACTGTCAAGCACTCCTTGTTTGCATACCGTCTGCACTATTGACAACTCTGTCATAATTCAATCATGCTAAATACTGACCTTTTGGAGGCTTTGGCTCCAGCCCGTAACCCATTGTTTTACCTGGGAAAGGACTAGCCTACAGGCACATTTTCCCGTATAAGACCCCCTGATTTTGAGCACTTCATCGGATCACTCCTGGCTTCCAACCCGCCTTGCTGCTGCTCTGTTTGCCGAGCCTTCCCCTCAGCTTCCACATGCTGAGAATCTCCGCTCCAACTGACTTTTCTTCTGACTACCCGGGCTTCAGGATCAGGTGTAGTATTTCCCCTGAACAATCCCTCTTAAAATCCTCTATCAAACTCCTACCTTTCTTTCATTAGGTCTGTGTGAGTGTTTGCATGCATACATATTGACTGTGTTTCAAAATAAAGAAAAACAATTTTAATTTACTTCTGTTTGAGTATTGACTTGGCCTGACCCATAAACATTGGGTCCAAGAGCTCGCTAGGTTGCCCGGTCTCTTGCATTGCTTAGCTTGTGCTCTTGCTAATTTCCATTCCCCAATATTTGGAGCACACTGAGGTGTCCCTCACCAGGTGATTAAATCAGTAAGTAGCTTTTAATATCAAGATTAGAAAATGGATTATCATTTATGTAACATGTAATAAGATGCAACAGCAATATATCAATGTCAGATATGTTAACCTTAGGAAGAAGAAAGTTTTTTTCTTTTTTCTTTTTTTTCTTTTTTGATAAAAATAAAATGGGGGATCGGAAGAAGCGAACTGCTGGATAGTATCTTTGAGTGGCCTGAAACAATTTGAACATCATACACTGTTTAAAGGAAGTATGGAAGTCACTTGTTTCTTTATTCTTTAATTTCTAACTCTTATGCTTTGACCCTTTTTAATTTTTTTTCCTTTTCTCTTTTCATGCATTAGTAGAATTTTAATGTTTTTGAAAATTATCAATAAAGATATTGTATAGGAACCAGGTGCCATGCGCAACCATGCACATTGACACCACCTGCAGAACTCTGCTTCCACAACTTTAGACTGAATACAGCCAATCTGCATGCATAAAAATGTCCAGCCATTTCTACAAAGAAACTTACATAAGACACCAATAGGATTCTGGCCAATGTGTAAATAACAGCAAGCAACCAAAATGGAGAAAAATAAAAATCAGAATTGCAGATAACACCATCATTAAACAGGAGTTACATTATATCCTCAAATGTCTAGGCCAATGAAAGCACCTTCATCTTGGCACCCGCTGGCTGGGAGATTCTGGAAATTGTAGTCTGAAAAAAATAAGTTTTCCAAGCTCTAGTGAAAATGATACCAGAAAGTAGCACCATGCAACCTTCCCTCCAAAGCACTTTCTTTATGCAGCAGAAGTGCAATTCATGGGGAATTCCAGATGAATGTTGAACGGCCAGTTCCACCAGCCTTAGCTAGCATAGTCAATGGGGAAGGATGCTGAGAGCTACAACACCATCTGGAAGGCTGCATGATTCCCATACTTGATTACAATTACTGCTACAAAAAATTCCCTTTCCCTGGCCATTACTTACTTAAAGTCAGACAGTGGAGGAATCCAGAGAAAGACTTCTGATGACAAGGGTAAAGTAGGAGCAGAGTTTGGAAATGCTACTTTTTTGGATTACAACTCCCAGAATCCCTCAGCCACTTTTAGTCCAAAAATCTTGCACTTGCAGTCTTTAAAAAGTAACTTTTCAAAGTTGTGGGAAGGAGGCAGTCCTTTGTTACCCAGGTGTCAAGGTATTTGGATAATAGCCAGCAGAAACTGCCGAGATGGCAGAATTTTCTCTTTGGGCTCACCTTTTAATCTGATCTTGAGAGAAACTAGTGCTGAACTGGTTATTGGGCCACACTCTGAATAATTTGCATTATCCTATCCTGCAAAGTATAAAAGTATGTAGTAAAAAGCAAGCCAACATAAGAAAATAGCTGGCTACAGCCAGCCGCCAAGAACATTACAGCCATATAATATAATCTTATGGAGAATTAGTAGGGGCAGCAAAAGTAAAAGAGCCTTTTATAGAATCAAGCAAAAAGAGCATCCTGTCCCTGACAATATTTGTGCCATAGGAGATTGTGGTCCTCTGGGAATGTTGAGTTGTGGAAGTGGACACTTAGATGGATAATGTAGGTTAGGAATAATTAGTTATTCTGAACATTTTATGACTTTTACTGCATAGCGGCATCTTTGGAAAGAGAGAGGATTGGTCAAATCATGGCTTGGTTCCATGCGATTTCACCATCTACCAAGCCTGCTCTAAAAACATTTACTTGGAAGTAAGAGTCTATAATTTCTGTGGCCATTTCCACATGAGGCAAGGGAATCGCTCTATGCCGTTACTCATCGGATCTTCTGGCTCCTCAGTCTGGTCCAGGGTGAATCGGAGCAGTGTGAGGTCTTAGATGCGCACTGCTCCGGCTTCCAAAATGGCAGCTTTCGGTTGGCCGTGGGTCCCGACCAACCGCTGAAGCTTGCCATGCCTAAAGCCCGCCCTCCGCAGATCGCACCAATGTGAGCCTGCGAATCGGCACAAGGGAGCAGGTACACAATGGCGCACTCCAGAAAAATGAGAAACCTCTTTTTTCTGGTCTTTAAAAAGCGTGCTGGAGAACCAGCTGGGGGCGTTTCGGAGCGGACTGAGGTGCAGATCTCTGGTAAGTAGTCTGAACCTAGTCCACTCCAAGGTGCAGACAACCTCCGTAGAGGATGCACTGCGCCGTTTTAATTCCCCCGTGTGGAAAAGGCCAGAGAAACAAAGTTCTAGGCAAGTGGACTTATGGTGGGTTCACACATTTCAACATTCAAGATGAAGGTACCAGGGGAAAAAAAACCAATTACTAAGATCCTGGTTTCAGTGGACTAACTGGCTATCAGCAGAGGCCAATGAACAGTCTGTCATAAAAGGAAGTGGGTGAAGGAAAGGCAGCACAGAGGAAATATCTGAAAGTGGCTATTGGTGTAGGCAACTTGAAATGGACATGCCAAAGGATCCAGGTTTGGCCAGCCAATGCACAGTTTTGAGTCAAATGCAATTGAAAATGGACTACTGAAACATGTCTTAATTTAGAATTGTTGATTTTTTCCCCAATTTATTTTTAAAAGTAAGAAACATTCCTCAAAAGTGATATAAAAATTACGTGCTGATACACATTATTTAAAGAAAAAAAAACAGAATCCTAAGCAAAGAAAAGTAACAGAAAAAAAGAAAGAACAGAGAAAATTAAAAGTCCATAATAAAAAAATACAAGAATTTAAATGACAAAATAATATAACAATTAGCAAATAGTAATAATAACAAAAGAGACAGAAAGGTATATAAAAACGGACTCCCTTCTCAAGCAGTGGTGATTGCTTCCTAATAAGTAACCTCTCCTGGGCTATAAATAAGATTATCAATTTCTTTACAGCAGGGCTTTCCAAATAGTGTGTTGCAACACATTAGTGTGTCACCTGTAGTGTATTGGTGTGTCACCTCTGCCGCCGAGAAAGCCTCCCCCACACCTGAGCCTGGCCTGCTGCCGTCACTCTTGCTGGAGCCTTTCCTCAGCAAGAACGATGGCAGTGGGCAAGGACTGGGTGGGAGGGGTCTGTCTTTCCCCCTGCCGCTGCTCTAGCTGGAGCCTTTCCTAGCAAGGGTGATGGTAGCGGGCCAGGTCTGGAGGGGGATGCCCTACCCCACTCTAGATAGGCCTCTGAGTACTTCTGGTTTGCTAGTAAAACTGAATTACCGTGTCACGAAATGATACATGTCAAAAAAATGTGTCACCAACATGAAAAGTTTGGGAAGCTCTGCTTTACAGTGTAAAACAAAAGTCCTTAGTAATTAATTAAATACAAGTAAATTTGCAGGCAAATATACTGGACTCATTCCTCTGGATTTGCTATTCATACTTTCCCCCATTTAAATTTCCAGAGGGGAGTTAAAATTTTCCATTCCTGTCTAAACTGATGCACAGGTTTTTAGACATTGAAATTGTTAATTTATCCAGCTTTGCCATTTCATAGAGCTTCCAAATCCAATCATTTATTGAGGGGATATGAACATCTTTCCAACGATGGGCAAAAGTTATTCTGGCAGCATATATTCTCCAGTATTTATTCCTCAAGTATCAGTTCTTTCATGAATATTATGTAGGTATACTTCTGGTGAAATGTTTATTTTAAGAGTTTTTGTTAACTGTTCATGAACTTGTTTTCAAAACTTTCTTGCTTTCTTACAGTGCCACTACGAATTGTAAAAAGTTCCTTTTCGATCACATTTCCAGCATTTACTATTATTATTTTTTCCCATTTTGGCTATTTGTACTGAAGTTAGATATCACTTGAAAAACATCTTATAGTAATTTTTTTTCTTACATTGGTACTCTTTGTGAATTTTTTATTAATATTCCAAGATGTCTCCCATTGGTCAAGATATAAAAGCTAGTCAGAACTGTTGAAGTTAACTGCCATCAAGTTGACTTTGACTTATGGTGACCCTATGGATGAAAGATCTCCAAGTCACCGTGTTATCAGTTGCCCTGCTCAGGTCTTGCAGATTCAGGGATGTGCCTTCCTTGATTGATTCTATCCATCTGTAATTCAGTCTTCCTCTTTTCCTATTGCCTTCTACCATGCCAAGCGTTATTGTCTTTTCTAGTGACTCATGTCTACTCATGATATGGCCAGAGTTTGACAGCCTCAGTGTAGTCACCTTGGCATCTAGGGAGAGTTCAGGCTTGATTTGCTGTAGGACCTATTCATTTGTCTTTTTAGCTGTCCAGGCTATCGATAGAGTTCTTCTCCAGCACATTTTGAATAAGTTGATTTTCTTCCTATCAACTTCGTTTACTGTTCAGTTTTCACAACCATACAGAGAAATTAAAAATACAACAGCATGGACAATCCTAACTTTAGTAGTCAATAGCATATCTTGAGGATCTTGTCCAGTTCCTTCATTGCTGCCCTTCCATGTCATAGTCTTCTTCTGATTTCTTGTCTGCTGTCTCCATTCTGATTTATTACTGAGCCAAGGTATGGAAAATCTTGAACTATTTCAAAGTGGTCGTCCTCTACTCTAAGATTATGTAAATTGTCTGTAGTCATTGTTTTTGTTTTCTTAATATTCAATTGTAAACGTGCCTTTTCATATTCTTCTTTGACTTTCTTCAGTAATCATTTCCAAATCTTTGCTGTTTTCTGAATGGTGTCACCTGCATATCTTAAACTGTTGATGTTCTTTCCTCTAATTTTCATGCCTCCTTCGCCTGAGTCTAATCCTGCTTTATGCATGATACGTTCAGCAAACAAGTTAAATAGATAGGATACCACATGCAGCCTTGCCTGACCCCTTCTTGCCAATTGGGAACCATTCTGTTTCTCTGTATTCTGTCTTAACAGTAGCCTCTTGTTCTGCATACAGCATACTCATCAGGGCAATCAAATGTCATAGCACACCCATTTCTTTAATAGTGATTCATGGTTTCTCATGGCCTACATAATCAAAAGCTTTGCTATAATCTATGAAGTACAGGCTGATTTTCTTTTGAAATTCTTTGGTGCGCACTATTATCCAACATATTTTCCAATATGATCATTAGTGCTTCTTCCTTTTCTGAACCCAGCTTGGACATATGGCATTTTTTGCTCCAGATATAATAGAAGTCTTTGTTGTAGATTTTTGAGCATGACTTTGCTTGCATGGCAAATTAATGCAACGGTCCTGTGGTTATTGCAATCTCTAATGCTCTCTTTCTTGGGGTCTGGAATTTACATTGAACATTTCCAATCTGTGGGTCAGTCTTTTGTTTTCCATATTTGTTGAAAGATTTTTGTTAGAACTAGAGTAGATTCTGTCTCTGTAGGCTGAAGCAGCTCTATTCAGAATGCCTCCTTCAAAATCCTGGAAACTCAAAATCCCCTGTTAAAACAAAGCTTGTTTAAGGGATTCAGATCTACTAGGTCAATTGACACCCTCCTCTCAAGTTGGTTTACAAACAAAATTGTCAGTGTGGAATTTCAAGTCTGTATTGTTCTCCACTACTATAGATCCAGACAAGTAGATTACTGCTGGTTTCAGTAAAAAAAAAAAAAAAATAGGGTTGGGTCAACTGAATCCTCGAATCCTGGGCAAGGATTCAAGCTTTGGGAATCCAAGTCCTGGCACCAAAATGGCAAATTGAACCTTTCGAATCCACCAACCAAGTTTGTTTGTTTCTTTTCAAAATTGGTGCCTCCAGAGTGCAGCAAAAGCCGAATTGGCTGGCAGGCCCCTGGGCGTGCGAACAGTTTCAAGTCTGGAGACAGAAGAGCTAAAGCTATCACAAGGTTGGTTGTCGAAATGATCTGCTAAGATAACCAGCCATTGCCCATAGTGGAAGATAAAGGCTTCAGAAAGTTGATAAGCCACCTTGAGCCACAGTACAGCATCCCAAACAGGAAACACTTTGCCCAAAAGGTGATCCCAGAGAGGTATGAAGAGGAAAAAAGAAATGTGGAGAATCTTTTAGAGAACACTGACTTTGTTGCAGTGACAACTGACATATGGACCTCCACAGGCTGTGACAATTACCTCAGTTTGACAGTTCACTTCACAGATGACAACTTTGAGTACCATCACTTATGCTTAGAATGCATTCTCTTTGGAGAGGTTTCCCACACAGCATCGGCTTGCACACAGTTGTGTGTGTTGTTACCCTGTAAGCTGGGGGTCCCGGTAGAGACACCCAAATACCACACCAAATAAGCAAAAGTTGGGGAAATTAGCTTGAGCACACTCGTAGCTAACGAGAGGCAGGGCAACGCAGTGGGATCTTTTATCCTATGTATACCGGCTCAGGTCAGTGAGGAGGCAAGCAGTTCAAACAATAACAATATTTATTAAGCAAGAAAAATAATAAAAACACAAGCACACTCCTAACTAAGAAAGGAGAAGAGAGAAAGAGGTTGGGGGAAAATAAACCATACGCCACCTGTCCGAAGTCCTGGAGCAGCCAAACTGAAGATGAAGAAACCCGGCGTGGAGACCGAGGGGAATCTGGAGGGCCAAGCGGCAGCAAGGTGGTCTGGCAAGAGTTCCGGATGGGTTGAGTGATTTCAGCTTGGTGATCCAACGAAAGTTCCGCTGGCTCAAGTGATTTCAGCAGGGCCCAGCGAGAGTTCCGAAGAGCTCTCAAAAACAAGGTATTTTTATAGGGTGAAAGACGACCGCGGGCGACTCTAGTTTTGAATGAGAACAATGAATTCTGGACTGGAGACAAAGCCTCCGAAAGGTCAGAATTTACAGGATTGAATTGTGAACCAAATTGACAATGGTATAGCCGGTATGTAGATGGGCTAGCCCAGCTGTTAAGTGGCTAGCTCACTAGGGTGTCCTCTCAGGCAGAGAGTCCGTTTTGTTTTACTTTGCATTTTTCATTGGGGTGTTTGTATCAGCGTTCTCCCCTAAAGCAGAACTGGCTATCTATGGAGTTTTTGAATGACCATGCCTAGCTCAGCGCTTGTCCAGCGAGGCTTTTTCCAAACACGTGGCTGAGGGCAGAGTAAGACCGAATTATGATATCAAAATGATATCTATATCTCACTAAAACTAGGCCAGTTTGTGGTGGTAACAGTGTCATGAGAGACAATGGGCCGAATGTGGTTGCAGCTTTGGATCGCAATACCTTTGACCATTTGCCCTGCCTTGCTCGCACCTTTCAGTTAGTTGTCAAAGATAGCTTACTGAATACGACTGAAATTAAGGGACTCATGTCCACCTGTTGGAGTATTGTGAGACATTTCAAGCACTCCTCTAAAGCCATTAAAGTATTACAAGCTTCTCACGCCAAGCTAGGTGTGAAATCCCATCAGTTGATACAAGATGAACCGCCTAGATGGAATTCTCAGCATCACATGCTCAGCCATCTCATGGAACAAAAACAAGCTGTTTTACTACCTGCTTCACAGTTGAATTTCCAGGTGGATCTGACTGCTTGACAATGGACCAGTATAGAAGAAGTGATACCGCTCCTAGATGTGTTTGATAGAGCAACATTTGTGGCCAGTTCCAGTGAAGTGACCATCTCAGAAATAATTCCTTTAGTGAACAGCACCACTTTTACTCTCCAAAACTTCAAATCAATCTTAGGTTCCATCCAGGGTTTCTGAAATGACTTGCTGACATCTCTGAAGAGGTGCTATCGGACTGTGGAGACAGAAAAACTGTACGCTCTTGGAACTCTCCTGGATCTCTGCTTCAAAGCCAGTGTCTTTTTGAACAAAGAACACCTTGATCAAGTGAAATCAATACTGGCCATGGAAATTTCTGAGCTTCATTTGCAAGCAGATGTCACTGAGCTGCAGTCATCACAAGAAAGGGAAAGAGATACCACTCCAGCATTGTTAAGTGAATCAGAAGGAGTTCATAGCATGTGGAGTCACTATACTCAATTGATTACCCCATCTAGCAGCAGTGAGGACAGTTGCATTTTGTCTCCTGAAGACGAAATCAATGCCCACTTGTCAGAACCACTGCTTCCACCATCTGCGGACATCTTCAAGTACTGGAAGAACAACCAAAAATATCCCAATTTGAGGAAACTGTCCAAAAAGTTCCTAATCACATCACCATCGACAGTAATGTCAGAAAGACTTCTTCAGCACATCAGGTGTCATAGATGATAAAAAATGCAGTAAGCTAGACCCAGAGCAAGTTAGAATGCTGGTGTTTTTGAACAAAAATCTGCATTAAAGGTTTCAGCTATGTTTTTTTATTTGTTTACATAGCCCTGAAACAGTTCAGGCAGGAACTCTTACAAGTTTAAAAGTAACACATTTTGATTGTTCTTAATTTTGTGTAAAGAATCAAGACTCAGGAGTTTATGTACTTCCTGTAGTAGATGAACATGTTAAATTTCATTTGTTACGTTCTTAAGAAGAAGTATATGGGTATGTTTTCCTGAAAATGAAAACTATTGTTTAATTTGTTTTTCATTAAACAAAGATGTCAAATTCTGCTTCAAAACACTTTTCAGTAGAAGTGTTTTCTTTCCCTTCCTTTTTAAACCCTTTTTCAAAAAAGGATTATCGAGATTTGTGAAATTTGTGGATTCACAGAACCTTCTAGGGATTCCGATTCGGATTGGGAAAATTCCGGATTCGTCCCATCCCTAAAAAAAAATAAAAGGAAAGAAGAGGAAAGTTTCACAGTATATAAAAGAAAAGCGAGTTGAAAGACTACAGGAATTCTTCTCACGGTCTCTTCTTTTATTGCTATCAATTTATCCCGTAAAGTGGTAAAAGCAGGAAAAAGTTATAAAGCTAAAAAATAAGAGAAACAATGGTGATAGCACCAATTAGCTTCATACTTTAAAAGTAAAAACATCTTCCTTTCTCATGAGAGTTCAGGCTTGATTTGTTCTCAGGCCCATTCATTCATTTTTTTTTTTTTTAGCAGTCCATGGAATCTGTAGAAATCTTCTCAAGCACCACATTTCAAATGAGTCGATTTTCTTCCTGTCACTTTTATTCACTGTCCAACTTTCACACCCATAAAACCTCTAAGTTCTCATTATGTCCAGAGAAGGGAGAAGTAAAACAAAACTTACTGCACAAAGAATTTTATTTGTTAAATATGTTAGGGCAACAAAGTGAAATAAGATCTTATCAGAAGACACTGTTATATGTAATAACTGCTGCAAGATTGACATATGCTCAATATTGGAAAGAAAGAAATTATATGGATATAAAAGAATGGAAATTAAAAGTCCTGGATATGGTAGAGATAGAAAAGTTAACTTTTTCACTTAAAAACAAGCCAATCGAGAACTCTGAAAGAGAATGGCAAGAAGTGATGAATTGGATAAAAGAATAAGAAAAGGAAGGAATAAAGAAAGATTGTTGAAAAGGTGGATAATGTAAATTAATGATGTAATAGAAAAGCATAAGTTGTAATGTAACAATGTTATAAGTAATAATGTAAGATTGTTTGTTAAACAGAAATAATGTATGTATGGAATGTCAACTCAGATTCAACTGGAAAAAAGATGCTTGGAAGTGGGGAGGGGGGATTTTTTATTTTTTATTCAAAATTTCAATAAAAATTAATTTTTAAAAAAACTTACTGCACAAAGAGAATAGCTTACAGGAATTCAGCTAAATGCAGCTACCTAGAGGAATTAAAACAATTCAGAAAAAGAAAAGGGGAAAACTTGAAGTGAGTTGTGGAGCTCAGAATAAAACAACCTATCAAAACACCATCTTCAGAATAACAACATACAAACTATCCCCAAGTGCTTACTGAAATAGGCAATAACATTTTTTTTTTCATTTTCTAAAAGACAGATGTAAAACATTTCTAGATCAGTATCATATTGGAACATGCTGAATAAAAACAAAAGGGTTGTGAAGATTTTTCCAAATCTGCTCTTTCTTGGAAATCCTTTACAAATTCTACAGTTAGATTTAGAAAAACAACAGGAACTCCTGTAGGGGATATAGACCTTTAATCTCTTACTCACATTAAGTTGAACAACCTCAGGATTGAATCCTAAATGGAAGAGTATTAGGAATTCCACAGTCTATTTCAGAAAATGAGTCATTTTGCACTGTTCACTTGTGTTGAAGTGGCTTTTCTCGTGCTAGAAATACGTTTGCCCTGATGAACACTGAACAAGATTTTAGCCTGGGAGCTATATCTAAAAAATTAAAACAAGAACCGCTGTGGTGCTATTATTATGAGTGTTTGCACATCCAAGATACACATTTTGTGTAAGACAGAAAAGAAAAAAAAACATTTCTGTCAACATTCCCCTCACCACATCAATATTGTTCCATCATGGGAAGCATTATGCAAAGCCTGTGGATTTCAAGGGTGGAGCACATGTCTGTGATGGAGAGATACCAGAGAACCTGAAATTCCCATATTCAGGAGGTCATTTGAGAAAGGCCAGGGCCCCATAAACACACACCTTCCAAGTGTTTGCCGTAAGATCGTCTTTCCATCACATCCTTAATAAAAGTTTCACTTGCAGCCCTTGAAATGAATCATTCAATAAAAGCAATTAGCAGTGGAAAGGCACTAGACACTTGTAATTATCTAAATGCTTTCCCATTACCCATGTGTGGGAATAAATCTCCACAATTAAATTTGTTGGTGAATGCTAATTGCAATCTAGCGAATAACATTTGGTTTCATTTGATTAGGTACGAGAATTCAACTCGGACACAATTAGATTGCAGCAAATAGCTTGCATTTATTTTGTTTTGTTTTATTTTATTTTATTTTATTTTAAAAAAGATTTTGATCATGGAGAAAATGAATTGTGACACCGAGAGGCCTGAAAAAGAGCCTTGATTTCAGGGGTTGGAAAAGTTGTTGGAGACTAAAGCCACAGGGGCTCAGCTTGAGTGTGTGTCTTAGTGACACCTGCTGTGTTATGATGGATCTACAACAGTACAAGCCTTTTTGTCAAGCTGTTCTTTTTAAGATAAATAAATGTCAGTAAATTAAAAGCTACTCCTAACTCTGAAAACTATCAGTTCTAGATCCACAAAGGTAGCTTAAGTGATGAGTCAATTTTTATAACCTCAGCTTCTTGAGATTTTAAACCCTAGTTCCTCCCCAATTATTATAATAACATTATTGGCCTAAATTTCATTGTTAGTCCTAACTAGAGTAGACCCATTGAATCAGTGGGATTTGGTTTTTATTGACTCATCCTCATTAATTTGATGTGTTTGGTTGGGACTAACCAACAGAATTCCAGCTATTGTTGTTGTTGTTGCTGCATCTTTGAAGCGTACTTTGACTCCAGATTTAGATATGGGAAACTGGGCTGACACATGTTGGCACAACCATCCAAACTGGGCAAAAACAATTTCTGGGAGCAGAGCCTCCTGAAGGTTGAAGGAGTGCTTCTCTCCAAAGAAGACAGACTTTGGATCCACCCTTCACGTTTTTTGGATAATGAGTTTGCCACCTCTCAGCTGCTGGAACATGCTTCTCCCTCTTTCCTAAAAATGCTTACCCACCCTAAATCAGAGCCCACAAATCTGTTCAACCTCAGTGAGATAAGATATCATCCTTTAAAAATGAAATACTTTTTTTTGTCATCCAGAAAGACCATATATAACAACTTTGCCTACCTTGCTGCCCCACATTTGTGTTGGTCTACCACTCCTATTATCCTCCTATGACGTTGTTGTTGGTGTGTGCCTTCAAGTCACTCCTGACTCATGGTGACCCTAGGGTGAGCCTGAGGCCATTTCCGCACTAGCCTGTTACAGCGCTCTGATTCCATTTTCAACATCCTACGGAATCCTGGGGTTTGCAGTTTAGGGAGGGGCTGGTCAGCCCCTCCCTAAACTGCAAACCCCAGGATTCCGTAGGATGTTGAAAGTGGAATCAGAGCGCTACAACAGGCTAGTGTGGAAATGACTTGAGAGCCAGCGTGGTGTAGTTGTTTGAGCATTGGACTACAACCCCAGAGACCAGGGCTTGATTCCCCACTCAGCCATGGAAACCCACTGGTGACTTTGGGTGCATCACACACTCTTATCCCCAGAAAACCCAGTGGTAGGTTTGCCTTGAGGTTGTCCTAAGTCAGAAATGACTTGAAGGCACACAACAACAACATTATTATCAATAACAAGGTGACTCTTTTACAGGGTTTTCTTCACAGAATTTGTTCAGAAGACATTTGCCTTTGTCTTTCTCTGAGGTTGAGACAGTGTGACTTGCCCAGACTTATCCAGTAGGTTTCCCTGGCCAAGCAGGGATTCAGACTCTGTCATAGGCCAACAATCAAACCACTAAACCATGCTGGCTGTCAATTCCCTACGACTATGGGAGTCCAATACTCCTGGAGGGAGCCAGTCAGAAGAAGGCTTTCCTATAGCAAACATGTAAGGGCAAATATTATCTTTTACAACACCTCGAAAGCCATATCTCGTCAAGGGCTGCTTTCCCTCCTGGAGAGCAATTCTTTTTTATGCAGTCTAATTAACTCCAAAGATCATTATCGTTTAATTGGAATGTAAACTGCTGATTAGCAATCTAAAATATTTAATGGGCATTTCAATAATTACAGCTATTTACTGGCACTCCTTACTTAACAGTCTTAGCATGCATGAGTGATTTCCCAAAAACAAGTGGGAAGTTTCTGTGTGGGACCAATTGCCAACCATTTTTCTTTGGTCCATCTCAAATTAGGCTTGATTGGCTTTGTAAAGAACTATAGAAGAGACTGGGCCTGAGACAAAATGCTACTGTGGTTTGGTTCTTAAGCAAGATAACTAGGAAACTTTACAATTCTTGCAAACTACCTTGGGTTTTATAATGGGAGAGAGCTGGGATACAAATTAAAGAAACAAAACACCCAAGGAAAGGGATTTCACTATCACCCAGAAACATTTCTTCCACATCTGAACTGTTTTTGTTGGTAGGGAGTTTCACCTAATACAACTCATAGCATTCTCAAGGTTGGATTAAATTAGAACCATGCATAAGGCAACTTTTAAAAGTATATGGAAACAACTGCAATTCTAGAATGCAACAGCTAAACTGTTGACCAGTAGAAGCCAAAGGCAGTGTATAAAAAACATATGCTGTAGAAACTATACTACATTCTAAGGAGTTTCTTGTTTGGGCTCAAAGTGCTGGTGTCAACCCACTAAATTAGGAGTGGAACCATTAGTTCTCCAGACATTTTGGCCTACAACTCATACAAGCTGCACTGAGCATGGTCAGTGGTGAGAGATTGCAGGGGTTGTAATCTATAACATCTGGAGCACTGAATGGCTTGAGACCAACATGTATCCATTTGGCAATTCCACTTGTTCTTTACTGACTGCTTACTGAAGCCAAACAAACTGTCTGTCTTAATCCTCAAGGTCTAAGCACCAGGTATGAAGGAATTCTTTGCAATCTATTGTGTATACTTTACTGCAGGAGCTAATGTGTGCAGCAAAGGGTGTTCCTATAACCCTGTAACACCACAAGATGGCACTGCTGAGAGACAACTGTACAGAGATGGATGGTTGGTTCTCATAAACCTCACCAAGCATGCAGTGAAATTTAGTTCAGGCACGTTGTCTATAAGATATCTCAATTTATCTATAGTGGCAGATGCAGCTGCATGGAAGCCAGGGGCTAATTTCCCAACCACTCACCCCCATTATACTCATCAGGCAATGCTCTGTTTTCAGCACCTCTATTTTTCAGCCACATACTGACCAAAATGGCAAATGGGAGTGATACGGTGTTATGTCTGGTTGTGATTATGGCCAGTATATGGCCAAAAATGGAGATATAGCGGGAGGGTATCTGGGATGCATAAGGTGCCAGAGAGAATGTTTTTGTGCATTTTCATGTGTTTGGAAGGGGTTTAAGGTACAGGTTTCAGGCAAGAATTGCCCCCAAATCTATTTTAAAATGGGGGGAACCTGGGCAGCTTTGTGGGGCTGCTGAGAGGGGCTTTCAAGGATGCACATTGCCCATTTTCCCCTCCCTGGCTTACACCAATTCTGATAGCTCTTTCAGATATGCTTGCAGCCAGTGGTTCAGCGCAGATATTATATTTATCAGACTGATTTAAAACAAAAAGATCCTTGCTTTTGGAAAGCATTTTGGGGTGGTGATTACCCTTTTGGGGGGTGTGGGAGTGTGGGGGTGGCACGGCTCCTGCACTTATATTCTTGTTTGTTCTTTACAAGCAGGACAGAACTCGGTTGGCACTGGGAAAAAAATGTGTAGGAAATAAACTTATGTGTGTGTGTGCTTTCAAGTCATTTCTGAGTTATGATGAGCCTAAAATGAATCTTCACAGTTATTTTTCTTGGCAAATATTTTTGTTCAAAGGGGATTTGCCCTTATCTTCCTCTGAGGCTGAGAAAGTGTAACTTGCCCAAAGTCACCCAGTGAGTTTCAAGGGCTGAACAGGGATTCAAATCCTGGTCTCCAGGATTCTAGTCCAACATCCAAACCACTCCAATGATTAGCAACTATAAGATGTGAATTCCCTAAAAATGATTTTCACTGGCTGAAATGAAGTATGCCATTTTTTGAACACCGCCTCTCTGACACCCCTGACACAAAGCCGAGGGAAGACCATTTAAATAGGCACGTGAAGTTGTCTCTTCTTCTTCCTCCTCTGTTGGCTGACCTGCCTGGCCCTTGAGATTAACTGGAAGGACAGAGTTAACCGATCTCCACAGGGATAATTAGGTGGATCTCAGGAGGTAACAGCTGGGGGAACCCTCTGGTAAATTAGATGCACCACAGTAGCTCTCCTAGAGAGCTCTTTCTATTAGAGTAGGAAAATCAAGAAATCCACCCTCTAATGCTTTTGCTCATAGAAGTGGCACGAGAACATTTCATCTCCCATGTAGCCTCTTTTCAGTGCTCCAGGACCCAGGCTGATTTTAAATTCTCTCTCAGTTGCTGTGAGATAGTTTGAGTCAATACAGAGATGCAGTTTCTCTGGAACAGCGCTACTAAAAATTGAGATCTCAGACTACTCAGGGGGTTTTGTAGGTATGGGGGGTGTTTAACAGAAGCCAACAGCTCAAGCAAAAGTTATATTTCCTACTTCAATTTGAGAATTTTCAGGTAACATCTTTGATGTCAGTGTGTGTGTGTGTGTGTTCAGATGAATGGGACCTGGAAACCAGCGAATGTACTTATATCTATGTGAAGCTCAAGGCTTGCAGAAAATGTAATATGACAAATGAAATACTAGTAGTGAAGCCAGTGTTTAGCTCTTCACCCTGTTTGCCTTGAATATATCTGAGAACAGACTGACACACTTATATCAATGTCAGTAGCAATTAATACAGTTTTACTAGGTATGAAATAAATGTTTTATTCTTTTTCCCCATCTTTTACCATCTTTAATCTCCCAGGGCCATTTTATTTTGTTATTTGCCGCAGAATTGACTTTGGCTTAGGGGGCCATATGAATGAGAAACCTCCACGAGTCCTGTACCATTTCCACACCAGACTGTTATAACGCTATCATTCCACTTTCAACATCCTATGGAATCCTGGAGTTTGCAGTTTAGCGAGGGGCCTCAAAGGCCCCTCGCTAAACTGCAAACCCCAGGATTCCATAGGATGTTGGAAAGTGGAATAATAGAACTATAACAGTCTAGTGTGGAAATGGCCATGACAATCAACTGCACTGCTGTCAGGATGCTAGGTTCCTGCCACAGTAGCATTAGCAAACCCCGCTTAGCTTAACCTGTAGGAAAGAGAACTAGAGCGTGCTTTGGCTATTGCAACACTATAAGCATGGGCAATTACAATCAGCAATAATGTATTGAATATCAATTGCAGTTGTATCCAGACAGAGGAACAAAGGCATCTTGCATGTGGCATGAGAGGGGAAAGATCAGAGAGATGAAGTGTGATATCTCCAGAAGATAGCAGAAGAAGGACAGAGATGAAATGCAGTAAGGATTTAGGTTCTCAGGATGCAAGTATGTAAACATACAAGAAACCTTGGAACCCTCAGATTATGGGGGGGGGATGGGACATTGATGGCTCCCACTAATCAATGCCCTTTGTGCCTAAATTACCTAAACTCAGGTAGGTCTTGGAAACTCAGGGCCATAGTATCTTTGACTGCATCAACCCCCCTGTAGCGCAGTCTTCCTTTCTTCCATTTTCTCCAGCACTATTATCTTGTCCAACAAGACATGTTGTCTCACATTATGTCCAGAAACAGCAGCCTCAGTTTAGTCATCTCTGTTTCTAGGGAGGGTTCAGGCTTGGTTTGCTCTAAGACCCGCTGGAAACCGTGGCTTAGGGAGCTGACTATGTTTAGCCTGGAGAAGAGAAGATTATGGGAGGACATATAGCCATGTTTAAATATTAGAAAGGATATCATATGCAAGATGGGGGAGCCTGAAAGTAGCAGTCTAGTGTACAGGACTGCAAGGCTGGCTATGTGGCACACACAGCTCTGCCCTCCCACAGGCAGAAGTGGCTGCAGGGTTTGGCGGGACCAACCAGGAGAGTAGCACTGCTGACACTCCCTCCCCATCACTTTGCCAAATAGTAGGGCTGATATTTAGGAAATCGAAAGAAGTGGCACCCAATCCTCTCTTTAAAAAGATTTCTGATCACAGATAAACCTGGCCCACTTCCGCACTAGCCTGTTCTAGCGCTATGATTCCACTTTCAACATCCTATGGAATCCTGGGGTTTGCAGCTTCGGGAGGGGCCGGCCGGCCCCTCCCGAAGCTGCAAACCCCAGGATTCCATAGGATGTTGAAAGTGGAATCATAGCGCTAGAACAGGTTAGTGCGGAAATAGGCCTGCTCTCCAGATGAAAACAGGGACACATGTGGCTAAGCAACATCAGTCTGTGGTTAAGATGGCAAAAAGTTATTGAGGAAGAACACACAAGTCTGGAGACACTGCAGCAGTTTTCTTTTCCCTGAGTCTACAGGAAAGACCAGGATTCTGTTCTCCTCTTCCCTCCCCACTGCTGAGTTAATTTAGTGCAAACAATATTTCATGCGGAACTCAGTTTGCAGGGGCTGAAGTAAGCTGAGGAGTGAGAGTAGGAGAGGAAAAATGAGACCTTTTAAAAGCAGCTTAAAAACGTGGGACGACAGATGGTTAATCAGGACTGTCCCTGCCAGATCAAGACAGTTGGAGAGCATGTATAAACTCTATATGTTCTGGGCCAAAGGCCAATGAGAACTGAACTGTGGGGAGGAGCCAGCAAGAATTATATATAGAAATCTAGCAGTATCATCCAATGTTCTTATCCAGTCTCCTGGGTTTTATTTGACTGAGAAATGAAATGGAACTATAGAACTAATAACACAGCTATGCAATTTATTACAGACCAGAGCACGTCGTGAGATAAGACAAGACACTTTATTTCGGTCATTGACCAATAAAACAATAATAAATACAGAATAAATACATAAAAACTAATAAAAGAAAAAACAAATAGCATTGTTTCTCATTTTCCTAGAGGCACTGAGGGGAGATGGTCTTTCCCAATCTCAGTGCAAGGCTTGGTACTGCAGCAATATGCCATGCTTAGAAATTTGTCTTGCCTCATGTACCACAAAGAACCCTCTCACTCCCCAGCTTGTTGGAATACATAGCTAGGCCTCATTTAAGCTATCATAATAGAAACAGCACCAGAGGGGCCAAAAACAAGAGAGATTGTTTCTTTGTACTCTGTCCTGATGGTAGCCTCTTGTCCTAAGTACAGATTATTCATCAGAACAATCAAATGTAGTGGCACACACATTTCTTTACAAGTAATCCATAGCTTTCCATGATATGCACTATCAAAGGCTTTGCTATCTACTATATAAAATTCAATGTTTGTCTGTTTGTGAGTTTGCCTGCATCAGGCAGGTGAGGACCTCATATGATCGGCTGAGTGAGGCGAGAAGATCTCATATGATTGGCTGGCTGTGAAGATTCCATGGAATCTTGGTGTTGGCAGTTCAGGGAGAGGCCTTTAGAATTCTCAGCCAGACAGCTCTTGGGCCTCAGGTCGGTTGCTACGGAGATGAGGCCTACCGTCGATAAGGATGCCAAAAAACATTTGGGAGGCATATGTGAGAAAAATTAAAGTGACATACACAACATTGCCTGTTTCCACACTATATTGTCATAGTGCTATTATTCAACTTTCAACATCTTATGGAATCCTGGGATTTGTAGTTTAAGGAGGGGCATTTAAGAAATTCTTAGCCAGAGCACTCCTCCTAAACTACAAACTCCAGAATTCCACAGGATGTTGAAAGTGGAATAATAGCACTGTAACAGTGTAGTGAAGAAATGGCCATAGTTATAAGGTCTTCTTGCCTCACACAATAGATTGCATGGCTTTCATATGTGAGGAATCTTAAAGTTGAAATTCAAAACAAAAAATGCTTCCAGAAAAACATAAAGCCATTGCACAAATTCAACAGAAACAAAAAAAAAAAAATCAAAAGCCAGTACATCAATGTCACCAGACAACACAGATTGGATTGGCGACTATGGGGAAAAGTTACAGGTACTGGAATAGGCCAATTGCTATGGAGATGAAGCCTAGCAGCAAGGAGGATGACAATGTATTCTTGCAGGAATCCAACCTCTATATGTAACAACTATAATACAGATTGGATTGGGGAATACAGGGATAAATTATAGGTCCTGGAATAGGCCAGTTGCTATAGAGACGAGGCCTAGCAGCAAGGAGAAGGACAGTGTACTCCCTCAGGAACCCAAAATGTGTAGGTAAATAACTCTGAATACAGATTGCATTGGGAAATATAGATCAAAGTTACAGGAAATGGAGAAGAGTTTTGTGAGTTCTTAAGAGGAAAATAAAAACCTCGGACAACGCTGGGTAAATAGATTGGTAATCTATAAAACACAGGTTGATTTCCTTCAGCAATTCTTTGGTGCACTCTTATTATCCAACATGTTTGCAAAATGCTCCCTAGTGCCTCTTCCTTTCCTGAACCCAGCTTGGACATCTGGTATTTCTTGTTCCATATACAATAGGAGTATTTGTGGAAGAATTTTGAGCATGACTTTGCTTGCATGGGAAATTAATGCAATGGTCTTGTGGTTACTGCAATCCCTGGTGTTCCCTTTCTTGGGGACTGGAATGTATATTGAACATCTCCAATCTGGGGGCCATACTTTTGTTTTCCATATGTTGATAGATTTTAGTTAGCATTACTGTAGATTCTGTCTCTGTAACCTGAAGCAGCTCTACTGGTATGCCATCTGTTCCTGGTGATTTATTTCTCTCAAGTGCTCTGTGTATAGCTTTCACTTCACTTTCTAACACTGTAGGTTCATCTTCAAAGGGCTCTTCCTTGAATGAATCTGTCATACTTTCATTTCTATTATTATTATTATTATTATTATTATTATTATTATTATTATTATTATTATTATTATTATTATTATTATTATTTTATATGATTCTTCAATGTATTCTTTCCACTGTCTTTTAATTTCCACTTGGTCATGTAATGTGTTTCCCTGTTGGTTGTAGAGCACCCCCATTCCCTCCCCTTTAAATTTCCCTTCAATGTCTTGGATATTCTGGAAGAGATCTCTTGTTCTTCCTTTTTTGTTATCATCTTCTATTTCTCTGCAGTGATTATTATAGTAGTTCACCTTGTCCCTACACATAAGTCACTGAAAGTTGCATTCAGGGTTCTGATTCTGTTTCTGTCACCTTCTAACAGTAGCATAGGCTCTCGCCTCACAGGAGCAAGGAATCCAAGAACTGCAAAGAGGTAGTGCCATTGGTGGGACGTGTATATGTACATGGGTTTGTATATATTTTTAATCTATATTTTAAATCATGCAATTTTAATACATTTTTACAACAATTAAATAATTTTATTGCTGTTAATTTTGTTGTTCTATATTTCACATTGCTGAGCTGATTTTAATGTAAGCCACCCAGAAGTCTCATGGTAGAGGGCAGGGTAGAAATAACGTAACTAAATTAAAACTAGAAAATTAAAAAAATAAAATAAAGAGATGGTGCAATTATTTTCTTGCACTGAAAACAATGGGAGAAGAAAGGGTTTTTTTTAAAAAAAATTTATTAAAGCTCTCTCACAGATAGAAAGGAGAAATGGCTGCCCTCACACCTCCTGCCCTGATGATGTAAGCAGACAGAGCCCAGGAAAATTGGTTCCTCTACCTCAGTTTCTCCTTCTGCCAGATCCTCTCATCCCTATTTCAGGCTGCTACCAGGGTACAAAGTCAGGATTTTCTGATTTAACTGCCAGGATGTCTTGGGTTGTCTGACATCATATGTTCTTATTTATAAATGTATGTGGCATTTTAATTATACAGTTACTGTAATCCTCATCCCAACATCCTCATCACACGTCATTGAAGTAGATGATTAATATCCTTGTTGTACAGACTGAAGTCACGTGTGTGTGTGTGTGTGTGTTTGTGAGAAAATCATTGAGTTTACAGCTGAGGTGGAACTCGGAAAAAGTTATTTTAGCACCCTACTGGGGCTTCCCAAAGGCTTTTGATAAACGTTTCTCACCAATGACATCCTCAGCTAATTTAGCAATTGTAAAACAAGATGTTGGTTAGATTCAGGAAGCAGAGAGTGGGAATAAATGTTCCTTTCTCACAGTACAGGGGGTCTCTCAGAAATGGGATCAGTGTTTTTAAACTTGTTCATAAATTACCTGGTGTTAGGAGATGTACTTAGGAATGGAATGAGAGCATCGCCCTTCCAAATAAGAAAACTGTCTCCCCTGCCCTGATTTCTTCCTTAAGTTCCCAAATTTCTAGCATTTCACAGAGTGAGATGTTAGAAATCTTAAATTAGAGTTTCTCAACCAAGGTTCCTCAGAACCCTAAGATTCTTCAAGAGGTCACAAGGGTTCTGTGACAGATCATGATTGGGGGAAAAAAAATTAAACATTTTTTCAGCAGTAGATATAATCCTTTTTGTGCAGGGATTCTTTGAGATCTGACAATTATTTCAAGGGTTCCCCTAATGTAAAAAGGCTGAGAAAGGCTGTCTTAAATAATTGTAAACACCTAGAACTCACATTTGCTATGTTCACCTTCCCCTGGTAACTTTGTGTGCCCCTTATTTGGAGGCCTAAATTCTATCCTCCATTTTTCTCATGACCTCTATTTTGGTGGCCAGAGTTATGTTCTTCTAAATATGCTAGGGGTAGCTTGTAAGGCAGTCTTATCTGCTGTTCCTTTTCCTGTGTTTTGCTGTTCAAACATGCTCAGTGGGGGATTCTGGGCAGCTGCTATTTCCCTTGCTTCACGCAAGCAGGCACATGCAGCTACAGTAGAGACAGCTATAGCAGAATCCCTTCAGAACACAGGAAGATCTGGTTGTTTGTTTGTTTTTAACATTTTGCCATATCAAAACACCCTGCATGTGGAAAGCTAGTGATCTAGAAGGTTGTAACTTCACCTGACATTCTATTTCTATGCACGGTGAGCTTTGAATATTGGTGATTACTTACCTACATGTTGGGGCCATACGCTTCCATCAAAATGCACTACAGTAGGCCCTCAACATTCGTGAGGGATAGGGACACAAATCCCTCATAAATGTCAAATAATCACAAATAGGGCGCCCTCCCTACAGGCTTCTGTCCAGCAGGTGCACCCAGCCAGGAGGAGGGGCAGGGAGGCAGGGAACAGGCAACTGCCTTCCCTGCACCTTCCTGCCACCCGTGTGAGGTGCACCCACACTGGCTGAAGTGGCAGGAGGAACACAGGGAACTGGCGATCGCCTTCCTTTGCACCTTCCTGCCACTGGCGCACAGTTCACCCATACAGCAGGGGCAGCTGGAGGAGCACGAGGAATTTGTGATTGCCCTCCCTGGACCTTCTTGCCCCCCGTATGAGCGCACCTGCACCCGTGGCAGTGGCAAGGGTGGCGGGAGGAGCTCGAGGAACTGGCAATTGCCCTCCCGGACTTTCCTGCTGCCCACGTCAGCACTTCCACACCCACAGTGGCGGCGGCAGGAGAAGCACAGGGAATTGGCAATCGCCCTCCCGAGACCTTCCTGCCACCCACGTGAGTGTACCCACACCCATAGTGGCGGGGGCAGCAGGAAGAGCACGGGAAAATGGTGATCACCCTCCCTAGACCTTCCTGCCCCCCGCGCAGGTGTGCCCGCACCTGCGGAGGTGGCAAGGAAAGCAGGAGGAGCGCGGGGAACTCGTGATCACCCTCTCTGGACTTTCCTGCCACCAGCATGGGGCGTGCCTGCACCGGGGGGTAGGGAGAATGGGAGGAGCAAGTGGGGTGGGAATGGGATGAGAGGGGGAGAATGGGGAGGCAAGCAGGCACCCTGCAAATAATCAAATTAGCGAAAGTGAAACCTGCAAATGTGGAGGGAGAACTGTATATTTTTTCTCCAAGTGTTTAGTAGGGATCTGTCTTGTTCTGTTCTACAAGTCTTCTTCCTTATGTTGTGCTCCAAAGGAAACGAATATACCGTAATTACTATGCTCACATGGGACGCAGGTATCTAAAATAACTCTGAATCAGCTTCTATGCATTAAAGGGCACCTTGAGCCTTGTGTTGGGAAAATGAGGTACATAAATTAATTGAATAAATTAAAAAATAGATATGTATGAGGAGTAAGTCCTATAGGAATGATTTCTTATAGAGATGGGACGAATTCAGAATTTTCTGAATCCAGAGCCAAAACCCTGGAAGGTGCTGCGAAATCTCACGAATCTTGAATCTTTTGAATCCTTTTTTTTAAAAAAGGGTTTAAAAACCAAGGGAAAGAAAGCACTTCTACTGAAAGTGTTTTAAAGCAGAATTTGACATCTTTGTTTAATACAAAACAAATTAAATAATAGTTTTCATTTTCAGGAAAACATACCCATATATTTCTTATAAAGAATTACATGTAATTTGGAAGTAGCTCCAGATGTTGGAGGATGCTCCAGATGATGCCATCTCCTGGGTTGACTATTACAAAAAACAAAAAAAAGGGGCAAGGATAATGTTGGGTAAGACACACACTCTCAGCCTTAGCAAAAGCTCCAATCTGGCTTACCGCTTTTCCCATCCATTCCCATGGGGGAGTCAGGGGAAGATGTGGTGGTGAAATGCAAGCAGCTCAAATTCCCCAGTGAAGGCATTCCTCAGCCACCGGTGCTATGCCTCAACTTGATGGCTGCCTTAGAAGAGGAGCTGCGCCGCTGCCAGGAGATGCTGCAGGGGCTTGCTGGAGCCAGGGCTAAGGGGAACTTCAAGGTGGTCTACTCGGAGGGGCGCTGGAGCAGAGGCGCATAGGCAGCAGCGGATTAGAGGCCATACTGTCCAGCTCCCTTGCGCCCAGGGTGCACAAAGAGATGCCACTGGCTCTGCGGTCAAAGGTCCCCAGCCCAGCTGGTGGGGCACACAGACCCAAGTCCCAGGGCTCCTTGGGGACTTCCTGGTCTCTCCAACCACCACTTCTGCCGCCCTGCTGCTGCTGCTGCCACCTTTCTGGCACTGGGGCAGAGGGCAGCAGCAACAAGAAACGCAGTCCCTTTACTTGATTCTGGGCTGCAGCAGCAGCGGGAGAGGCTCAGGTGGGGGACGTCTTTCTCAGCCTGCAGAGGCGATACGCCTCCAGACTTCAGGTAACACACTAATGTGCTGCGACACACTATTTGGAAAGCCCTGCTCTACTGATCCTGGGCTGTGGCAGCAGTGGGAGAAGCTCGGGTAGGGGACGACTTTGGGTTGCAGCGGCAGAGGCTCGGGTGGGGGAGGTCTTTCTCAGCCTGCAAGGCAACACACCTACAGACTTCAGGTGACACATTCACATATCGTTACACACTGTTTGGAAAGCCCTGCCCTACCCTGATGTCCAGTCTCAAGTCAAAAGAATAGAGAAGAAGAGAATAATTACCTTGCAGAGGGAGGGAGCCTGAGCAGGCTCAGACAGGCAGCCTGAGCGAGTGAGCTCACAGCCCGACCAAATGGGTGAGCACACAGCCTGAGCGAGTGGGGGAGCACACAGCACGAGCGAGTGGGCGAGCACACAGCACGAGCGAGTGGGCGAGCACACAGCACGAGCGAGTGGGCGAGCACACAGCATGAGCGACCACAGGCAGCCTCTGGCGTGCATGGGCGGCTTTATGCTGTGATTTTTGCACGCCCAGAGGCCCGCCAGCCAATCAGGCTCTTGGCAGGCTCTGGAGGCGCCAATTTTGAAAAGAAACAAGCAAACTTGGTTGGCAGATTCAAAAGATTTGGCACCGGGATTCAGATTCCCGAATCTCGAATCTTTGACCAGGATTCGAGGATTCAGTTGGCCCATCCCTAATTTCTTATAGTGGCTGATGCTCAAACTCTTCTGGTTTTTGTCCTTCCCTCCCCGAGAAAATTGTTTTGCTACACTCTTGCACTGGCTCTTTATCAGTTCATGAACAGTAAAGTTATTGTCTTGATTGCCTTAGGCTCTATAGCCCAAGGTGCTAAGGAAGTTGATTTCCAGCTCATCCAAGACTTCTGTGGAATTTTAAGTTCTAAGACATGTTCCACTTCTCTCCATTTCAAGGGAGGGTAGGGCTGGTCTTGCTTGAGGCCCTACCAGACCTTCTGCTGCTCATGCTTAGGAGCATAATAGTTACAAACAGACAAACAGAACAGAGGCATGGAATGCAATGGAAGTGCTCTCGCTGCAACATTTCCAAGAAGCCAAGAACAAGGGGCATTTTAGCCAAGCTGTAAAATTGCCTTACTATATTTCTTCACTTAACTGAATTGTTTCAGTTGCAAAATGTTCTGCTGTTGAATGGAAAATTCCAAACCTCTTGTGGGATGAGTATAATGCTGTTCACAGCAAAACAAACAAACTCCACTGTATAATTATTAATTAGCTAAAAATCTGAAGGCAAAATAGACTTGATGAGTTTTTTCCATCCTAAGTGACAGGATTTTTTTTTTAAAGCAGATATTCCAACTGCACACACCACCTTCCCCTGCTTCCAAAGCCAAACACTCTTATTAAACAAACTTTGATTATGCTTTGTGTCAGTGGCAGTTTCTTCAAAGGAATCAGTAGCTCTTATAACAGTAGAGAAAGAATTCATTTATGAATCTGCTTTAGCTAAGTAAACAACAGGGCAGTGCAAAGGCTCCAACACAAATGCAAATCTCAGCTCAGTGCACAACAGTGCAAGAGCCATTTCTGTTGTCTTGTCAGATCTGCACTGTCACAATTGGTACCTCTCCAAAACTGGGCTTCTGTTTTCACTAAAACTGTCTGATATACATTGTCATTTAGGTGCTTAATAAATATTTAATGTGTCTAGTTTCCTCCTTTTTTTCTAGCTGGCATTATTGGTTTTCATTTTTAACCAGTTTCACGTTTTATGTCCAACTGTGCATGCGCTGATGCACACACACAAACACACACACACACACAAACTGGAGATTTTAAAAGCACCACTATTACCAATTTGGCTGATATATATGCACTCTTCAGTTAACTTTAACCATTCCATTTTGTTTATTTATCCACTGTTTTCAGGGACACACATTCAGATAAACACTTACATTTACCACTGAAATTAATGTAACTGGCTGAAATTTCCCCAGGTTTGTATAAATTATATAATTGTATATTAATACTGAGGAGTTTTTCCCCCTCTGGAGAATACAACAGCTCTAGACAGCGCTTTAAAAATGGTATAAACCTGTGGTGAAAGAAATAAGCCCAGTAAAATTAATTGGTTTTTTAGAAGCATTAAACAGACTTGAATGAGGATCAAAGCCAAACTAACCTTGCAATATCAAAAAATCTGACTTCCAGATGTATACAAGATAAAGCCCACACTATTATGAGGTGCTTCCAGTTCAAAATCATAACAACCATTTTTATTTAGGCTTGGGGTGGGACCCATGTGGCCCTCCACAGGTTGTTGGACTACAACCTCCATTAACCTTGTCCAATGGTAAAGAGCCCTGAGAGTTTCAGCACAATATCTGAAGGGCCTCATGATTCCCACTGTTCTGGAAGGCCAGTCGCTAACTTAGACCAACTATTTTTTTAAATCTTGAGTTTGAGCTATATGTTACTCAGCCAGGAACTCAACAAATGAGTTATTACAAGCTAATACTGAGAGGCTAGCCTAATTACCCTAAAGAAATCCAATCCTGTCTGATCTTGGAAGTTAAGTAGGGTCAGCAATGGTTAGTACTTGAATGGGAGATTGCCAAGGAATACCAGGTGCTGTAGACTATATTTCAGAGGAAGGGGCTGGCAAAATGTCCTGTGAATATTCCTTGCATAAGAAAACCCTATGAAATTCATTGGGTCACAATATGTCGACAAGCGGCTTGAAAGTATACTTTGCATATACACACAATACAGTCAACCCTCCACATTCGCTAGTGTTAGGGGCACAGGACCCCACTGAAAGTGGAAAAACCATGAATAACTCTAGGCCTTTATAAACCATATTTAACACACAAAAAGGTATAATCACCATATTCAATCCACCATGGATTCTTTTGACGCATCAGGGTTTTTTCACAAGGCAGAAGTAGGTGGCTGGTGGGGCTTACTGCCACCTCCATGGCTGCCCCACATCACTTTTAAGAGGGACTTACAAGCCTCCTTTGCAGTTTATCATTCTCAGGAAGCTTGGAGTCCCTATTAAAAATGGCATAGGGAGCCAAGTGAAGTGACAGCAAATAATCAGTGAATAATCAAATCTGCAAAAGTGAAACCTGCAAATGTGGAGGGGTGACTATTGAGAAAAATATATTCTACATATGTCCACTAGGTGGTACTACAGACAAACTCCCTCCACTCCTTTCTATTTTTTTTTCCTCCAACCTTTGTTGTTCTTTCAGTGAGGATGAGCGGATTTGGCCTTCATCACTCTGCAAGCAGGCTCCCTTTTAAAGATTTGACTAGCTTGACTAGATAGCACAAAGCATGTAACTGTTATATGATTCAGGTTACAATCCGCTTTTACAGCAGAGCCAGCGTTTTAAGAGTCTGGCCGCTAAGGCTGCATTTTTCTCAGCACTTGGATTTGCAAAGTAATGTCCAAATTCTGCCAAACTCTCGCTTCCATCACGAACTCTATCCCACTAGTTTCGAGCAAGCTCAACCCCTAACCTTTCAGAGTTGCTTGGATTTTCACAGAAGGTGCGTCCACCAGCTTGCATATTGCAAGGAAAGATCTGTAGTCACAGGGTCCTGCATTTGAGGGAAATCTGTTCAACGCTATTGATGTCTTCATTTAGGAACTCCTAGTCACGCAGTGGTTCTCAGCCTGTGGGCCCCCAGATGTTTGTGGACTTCAGCTCCCAGAAGCCCCAGCCACTATGGTCAATGCTCAGGGCTTCTGGGAGCTGAAGTCCACAATCATCTGGGGACCCACAGGTTGAGAACCACTGTGTGGATTATCAAGAAACATGAAGTCTTCCCTAAAGAGCATGCTTTGAAAAACGCAGGAAAAAGCCCCCCCATATTATTCCTACGTAGAAGGTTGGGGGGCAGGAAGCCAATGGTTTGTTGCATTTTGCTTATACTATTTATGCATGACAAAAAAATTAGGCCATCGAGAAAAGGTTGGGTGATTTTTAAGGCTGCCGGCTCAAGCGTTTAAGAAAACATAGGATATACAGACTTGAAATAAATTGGCCTACGGTTGCTTAGATTTTCCCGGCGCTGGGCTTTTTGCATTTATCAGTTGCTACAAGCAACCAATTTCTATGTATGCTTGTGAAAGACGGACAATGAAGGCGGCTGAGAGGAAGAAAATCAACTCACTGGAAATGCGGTGCTGGAGAAGTTCTATGGACTGCTAAAAAGACAACTGAATGGGTCCTAGAGCAAATCAAGCCTGAACTCTCTCTTGAAACAAGATGACTTAAACTGAGGGTACTTTGGACACATGGTGAGATAACAGGACTCACTAGAAAAGGCAATAATGCCTGGTAAGGTAGAAGGCAGCAGGAAAAGAAGGAAACTGCATTACAGATGGAGAGACTCCAATCAGGAGGAATTTTCGCACTAGGCTGTTATGGGAAGGGCCTGAAAGGCCTAAACTGCAAACCCCAGCATTCCATAGGATGTTGAAAGTGCAGTAACAGCACCATAACAGCCTAGTGTGGAGATGGCCATGGAAGACACGTCCCTGAGTCTGCAAGACCCGAGCAGGGTACCTGGCGATAAAGTGGCTTGGAGGCACTTAACAAACCCAAGCCATTAAAAATGAGTGTTTTCATTGAACCCGTGTCTGTTTCGCAGCGGTTAAAGACGGGGCAGGGACTGGGGAAACCGTTTTTTAAACGTGCGCCAGACTTATTTGCAGATCAGATCCAAAACGCCGCCGCATGCACCACGTTACCTGGCAGCGCGCACGTACGTCCCTTGGAAAGACTGCTCAAGGAAACGGGGCCAGGATGCGCAAATCGCCCGGGTCCCCCCCCTGCAAAGCCGACTTCCTGGCTCAACGGATGTCTTCCTGACTTTGAAAGAGAAGCGCGCGTCTCTGTGAAAAATACCAGGACGTTTTAGGTTAAAGGATTTACAAAAGAGGAACTGGAGGAAAATCCCAAGAAGGGGCGTTAAAGGGATGGCAGGGATTGTTCTTACCAAGGCAACAGCAAAGAAAGAATGCCTCAAGACGGCCGAGGGCAAAGATCAAGATGGGGGGAGGGGAGGAGGAGAGATTGGCCTTAGTCACAGAAAGCCGTAAAAAGTACTTTCCCCTCTGTGGAAAAAGCAAAAAGTTTCCAGCTCGTATCTAAGGGAATTCCTTCGCCGCAGCCTCTGCTTCCCCAGCAGAACCTCCCAAACAGGACGAGACTCGTTCTCCGGAGCGCCTCCTCGCCGTTTGACTGGGCTGGGAAATTCCCAGCCGCCCGGGCCCCGCCCCGCCCAGAAATCCCCGCTCGGCCGAGGCTGTATAGGGCCGCGCCGCCGCCGCCGCCGCCCGCCCTTCCGCCCTCGGCGCTCCCGGAGCAGCAGCGCTCGCGCCCTCCGCGATGCTCAGCCCCAGCGCCCTGGACTACCGCGCGCGCTCTGCGATGGAGCCTGCCCAGCGGCACCCCCGGGATGGGCTGAAGAAGGACCGGCAGCTCAGCCTCATCCAGGACGACCGCCACGACAGCGGCTTGGATTCCATGAAGGACGAGGAGTACGAAAACCTCGTCCGGGAGTTGGAAGATATTCGGCTCCAGCCCGCGGAAGCCTCCGCCGGGCTTCAGGGCGGTCCCGGTCACCCGGACCACCAGGCGTGGAAACAGCAAGTGACCGAAGACGGAGACACGTAAGTCTCGAGCAGTTCGGGCATGGAAGGACGGGGAAGGCTCGGTCTCTCTCGCGCGCGCGCCGTTTCCGCACGACACTCTTACAGCGCGATTGTTCCACTTTCAACGCCCTGTGGAATCCCGGGGTTTGCAGTTTAGGGAGGGGCCGGCCGATGTTGAAAGTGGAATAGTCGCGCTATAAGAGTGTGGTGCCGAAGTGGCCTCGTACACAAATTCCGAAGTGGCGACTCCTGTAAGGACCTGGCCTCCATCTGCAGCTGGGCCACTTGGGGAAGCAAAATGTTCCTCCTCAACACACCGTCGAGGAACTAAATGCACTCGGAAAAGTTTTCTTTCCAAGCATAAAGAAATAACGGGGGGGGGGCGAGAAATGCTTCTGTGTTAAAGTTTGCGAGGTGGATATATTCCTCCTACCAGCGAGGCCAGTCTGCTTGGTCAAATATTTTCCAGGCGGTCTAAAGTTTGCAATTTTCGAGAGAAAGGAAACAGGGGGGGGGGAGCGAGCGCTGGCCTGTTTCCACGTGAAGTTTTTTAACTTCTAAAACTTTGGGAACTTTTTCCCCCAAGGGGTCTTGATCGTTCGCCAGGCTGCGTGCTTGCAAGGGCGTGCAAACGTACGAGAGGGATACGGTTCACGGGCTTGGGAATGGGGGGCGTCAGTCTGATCGCTGACAAAGCAACCCCTTTCTCAGACTTGGCAGTTAGCATCGGCGCTGAATTCGCGGCGTCGGATTTTATTTTTTAATTAAGCAACCCCCGCCCCACAAAAAAAAAACCCGTCGCCCTTTATAGCTTTTTCGAGCGCGCGTTTAAATAAATGCACGTACGGATCCCCCGCAAAATAAGATGACACCGCGTTCCCTTTGCGCTGTGCAAAATTGCCGTGAGGGCGCGGGGCGGGGGAGAGGGCGAACTGTGTATGTAAAACCGCAGAGACAGAGGGCTGTCGACAGGAGTTGGGGGACTGGGCGGGGAGGGCGTTCCTTTCATGCCAGTGCTCTTTTCATCCCTCTCCCTCCTCCCCCCACCCGCCGTGTTCCCGGGGCTGGTTACATAAAAAGCCTGGGGATTTTTGCAAGGATGGGTTTTCCCCGGCCTGCTGCCTGTCCTTGGCCGGCTGCCAGCCCGGGAGGGGGTGGAGCCGCGGGAGGAGGGAGGGAGGGAGGGAGGGGGGGTGGGCGGGGCTTGGGCGCGAGGCCCCCGGCGGGGCGGAGGGGGAAGTGGCGCTGGAAAGTCCCTGGCCCCCTGCCAGGAACAGTCGGCGCTCCGCTGCTCCGCGGAAAACACCAGGCGTTTCGGGCACGCGAGGCGCCGAAAACCCCGGGCTTTCGAAATCCGCCTCCTGGTGATGCTGAGTGCAAGAAAACAAGAACCTCTGATGCTCTTCCTCCATGACTCCCTGGGGCACGTTGCCCCGGGGTGAAGAGCAAAGAAAAGCTGATCTCAGGGTATTTTGTGCTTGCCTTTGCTCATCGCTGGGTTTTTCCTCCTTCGCTTTCGCAGATTTCTCCATCTGGCTATTATTCATGAAGAAAAATCCCTGAGTTTGGAAATCATTCGCCAGGCAGGAAGAGACACGGCCTTCCTGAATTTCCAGAATAACCTCAACCAGGTACTTAGTTGTGTGGGCCGGCCATTAAATAGGAACTTGAAAATTAAAATAAAAAGGATGAAGCAAATATGAGATAAATAAAAGTACAGATGACAGTATAGTCAGGGGCCCGTGGAATTTCCCGTTGGACACCTTTCCTAAAGAACTGGTGTGTCTTGTTTAGAATTCAACTCAGTGGGCCACCATGAAGGTTTATTGATAGGCCACCATATGGATGCCATAGATTCCGAGCAGATCCACTCAAGGGTAGAGCAAGTGTGCTGGGCTGGACAGTTGTTTACAAGTGACTTCCAAGACAGGCAGTGAGATTTTGTGTGTTTGATGAAGGACCACAAAACTTAAGAAAACAAGGAGCCCAATAGTGCCACGGTCACATGGCACCCACAAAAATGTGGGAGACATGAGGGAATCTCTAGTTTATACATTAATTGAGCCCTCTAAGTACACTCCATTTATTTAATAGTTACCTTTACTTTACTTGTTTCTTCTAAGTGACTCAAGGTGGTATCGATGGTGGTCATAGATTCTCTTTCCTGCGAAACAGGTTAGGCTAAGAGAGAGAGCAGCTGGTCCTAGATTATCCAGTGAGTTTCACAGCTGAATAGGGCTTTGAATCAAAGTCTCCTTCTAGTCCAACACTGTCCACCACATCACAGTGACTCCCAACTGGAGATGGCTGGGATTGAACCTTTGGGCTTTCTACATGCTAGGTTTGTGTTTGCCCTTGAGCTTTACCCAAGAATTCATAATATCCTGGAACCAGCCATTTATTTTGACTGGTTGAATGTCCTAGAATGTAATCAAAGCATAGAGAAAAGGTTATAGAGTTTAAGGAGTTTTGGGAAAAGGGGGGGGGATCTTAAACGTACAAACGTTAGAACTTTTTCTGAAAAACGTATATGCATACATGACATTTTCTTATTAGGAAGTTTGTTCAAAATCCTGACCTTGAACTGTCAAGGAGGATGTGTAGTCAGAGGTGTATCTAGGGGATTTCCTTGCTTACCAGGCATTTTAGAATACTTTCTCACTTTGAATTCGTAGACTCCACTCCACTTGGCTGTAATCACAGACCAACCTGAAATTGCAGAGACTCTTCTGAAAGCCGGATGTGATGCAGAGATCAGAGATTTCCGAGGAAACACACCACTGCACATTGCTTGCGAACAAGGTTCTCTCAGAGGTGTTGGTGTCCTCACACAGTACTGCCAGAAACAAGTCCGTTCCCTTCTGCAGTCAGCAAACTACAATGGTAAGTCCATATCTGATGTAACACAGGTTAACTTGCCAGCTCACTCCATATTTTATTCAGCCTGTGGCGTCATAGTTTTGCCATATGATTAGAAGACTTCAGCATTGAGGGGTTTTTTCCTTATCCTTACATAGAAAATACCCTCAGGTGTTTTGGATCACAGTTCCTATAATATAGTACTTTTAGCCATATAGGCTGGGATTTATGGGACTTGGAAGTTCAAAACATCTGAGAGGCCAAATCTTCTCCAACCCAGATATATAGTATCATTTGTTTCTTTAACAAAGCTTTTAAAAAGCAATCTGTAACTGCCAGGAGCCCCATCAGTGTGACTTTCACAGATTTGATTATTTGTGAGTTTTTTCCAACCCCTGTCCTGCCCACCTTGGGTGCTTTTCTGGGGGAACCTTCCCTTGGTGGCTCTGATCAGGCTGTGCAGCCCTTTTAAAACCTGCCTCTGTTCTTCCTCCTCCACCAGCTGCTGCTTGGCCAGCTAAGGACGCATCACAACCCAGTTTCTCAGCAACACAAATCCTCTCCCAGTGCCCCCACACACACACCAAAGGAAAGAGATTGGCAAAAGAGAGGAAGTATAGTGTCACCATGCTGATGCACCCCTTCCCCTCTACTTTCCCTGACTCAGTTTGGACCCTGGGTATCCATCCCACCATGCCTTGGCCCCCTTCCAACAAACACATGCATATACATTTTGATGTTTACCATTATTACACTTTTGCGGGGGTCCAGTGCCACTAACCCTATAAAGTGTGGAGGGATGACTATATGATTTGAAATCATGGCTGGTATGTCTGAATGATTTTACACTAAGTGAACAAGTTGTGTTAATTTTCCCCTTTTGTTCATTTCACAGGCCACACGTGCCTCCACCTGGCTTCTATTCAAGGGTATCTGGCCATTGTAGAACACCTTCTGTCCTTGGGAGCAGATGTCAATGCTCAGGTGGGTATCTGTAGTTGGAAATAAAATAAGCAGACCTAATTATATGATTTAAGAAACAGAATTTTAGCTTTTGCCAATGCTAACAAAGTGCACCTTTTTGTTTCTTTTTCTCTATTCAGGAACCATGTAATGGTAGGACTGCCTTGCATTTGGCTGTTGATCTTCAGAATGAAGACCTGGTATCACTCCTTTTGAAACATGGAGCAGATGTGAACAAGGTCACCTACCAGGGCTATTCTCCATACCAGCTCACATGGGGAAGAAGCAACTCCGGCATACAGGAAAAGTTGAGACATTTTACTACAACAGATCTGCAGATGCTACCAGAAAGTGAAGATGAAGAGAGTTGCGAATCAGAATCAGAGTTCACAGAGGATGAAGTAAGTAGTTGGTGCCTCTGTGTAACTAGACCCAGAGTTCTTCCATAGATTTGTACCCATGTTCATGTTGCAGTGTTAGAATGCAAGCGTGAAAACTTGTCTGTCTGATCATTTGGCATTCTTAGATTTGAGTCATCTTCTAACAGTTTTTTTAAAAATATCCAAGTAAAAAATAAACTTGCAGACAGGAAGAAAGCATATCTTTGCTACTATTTGCAGTTGGATTTATTTTCTCTGTTAAGGGAATATTTCACAGACCTGAGACAGCTTCAGATGGTGTTTAGCTATGAAACCCATATTAAGTAGCAAGACAAAAAGACAAAGGAAATAGTTACAAACTTTGAGAATGCACTGAGTGTTGCTCGTTGGATAACTGATTAGTTGTTATCAGCTCTTGTTAAAAGTAACAGTTCCCAGAGCTTAAACATATGGCTTCCAGGCAGGCTTGACTCCCTGTATCACTTGCATCTTTACAAATTAAGCTCATGAGTTAATGACAGTTTGCTAATGTCTTCCTGTTAATGTATCAAAAAATAATGGAGTATTTGTCTGAATAATGGGAAAATTGTCAGTGTTCCTTTAAAGTCATGTGTTAACCTGGTATATTTTTCTTCCCCTAGCTTCTGTATGATGACTGTGTTATTGGTGGACGACATGTGCCCTGTTAAAAGTGATGAAAGGCTTTCAGGAAGTACAGGTGAACAAAATGTGAACAGTTACTGAACTACACTGCACAGCACACTGTTAAAATGGCAGGTGCTGCACATCGTCCAATACACTGTTTGAACATGAGTGAATTTGCATCATCAAACACCAGAAGAAGTCTGGGCCCCTTTGCACAGAGAAGTTGATTGCTCATATAAAGAAGCAGAATGAGAACTGGAAAACCTGCCAGTATATGCACTGCATTCTCTAAAGAAGGAGCTGCCTAGAGCCATTGCCCGTTGTGTTCTTTTGGAAAACATTCCATATTTTTCAGTCTGACTGGTCATCCTCTTTTCCAGAGACTGTGAGGTTAAGAGTTCTTTGTGCTATACAGCAGACAGATGTACTACAGCTCCAGTGAATTCTACTTGTCCATCCACAAAGAGGATGCCAGTAACATTGAGACTTTATTGCAAGCTCTTAGGCTTTGCAACATGTATATCATGTATATGTTGTATATTTTGTGAATATTTTTTTTGCTACTTGAGAAGTGTATATTTATTAAAAAATGTACTAAGAAATGCAGTTGACTGGTGAAATTTTTACATCCTAAGGAAGAGTATCTTCTTCATTTTCTCCTCTTTGGTGTCCCCATTAGTTGAAATCAAGCAATTATGGGCAGCATTTCCTGAGCAGAGACCCAGCCAGAATGTCAGCAGGGATTTTCCACTGCAGCTGATACAATTCCCTACGGGTTCTGAAGAATTTCCCCACTCTAAACAGATCATATATTGCGCACTCCGTTTACCAGATTTATTCTTGGATCAGAATTTTTTTGTGGGTAGAGGGAATCCTTCCATTCATGAGAGAGAGATTCTGGATCCAATTTTCTACAAAATGATTTTTTAATTATTATTTTTTTTAAATGAATAGGTCCAGACACACTTTAAATCTTGGTCAGGTAAAGGAACAGCATCAGATGAAGCTCTGGCCAGGCTTTTCATAATAGGTACCACTAACAAAAAGGCCCTATGCCTAGTGATTCCACCATTTGGAGTAGGCCTGTGAAGACTTTTCAAGGTTCAGTTTTTAAGGATCAGTTTATGTACATAAGGGAGAAAGGAGCATTTTGGTAGTGCAGATAGTACGCTAGCATCCCTGACAGATATCCAGCGTCCATTGAAAAGTCTCCAGCAAAGCAGCCTGCTTGTTCCACCATCAGACAGCTCTGGTTTCTTGCCATTTCTACCTGCTGGCAGTAACTGCACTCCGGAGCAACAGGCTGAGTCTGTGTTTGTCCTATGATAATCCTATTTGGTTTTACATGACTTTATGGGGCAGCTATGATTATGAGATCAAACACTGTCACAAGACAGATTTTCATGCATACTGTTCTCTCAAAAACCTTCCAAACCTTGTTCTGTCCCAGGGTGGATAGTGTGATTATGATGGTTATGGTACATATGGTCCCTGAAACCTGAAAGGTACTCAAGAAACTTCAAAATATATTTCAGCATAATTTGGGGAGATTTTCCTCCCCAAAATAGCAGCAAGTTGCCTGAAGCCATCCAAGAATGGAGTGATTTACGCTTCTCCACTGAAGAGTCTCTTCTAGACCACAATTTGTCCAAAAGTGGTGACCAGAAGTGGTGTGATGCTGCTCCCAGTGCACCAGTGACCAGCCACACTGGTGCAGCACACATGTGCAGTCTTACAGGGGTGGAAATTGGCCAGCACCCCTTAGGCATTTGCTCACTTCTCTGCCCTATGAACCATAGCCATGTATAGCTCAGTCCTGTTTTAGCAAATGTCTGGTGGCGCATAGTTTCAGGCAGGTGTGCCTAGGATGGCAACCTCACGTAAGAAGCATCATAGGAAACAATTAGGAATTATCCTGCATCACATTTCCCAGATCGCCTTTTCAGGTGCTCATTGCATGAGATCATATGAGATATAAATAGGCACTGGAAACAGTTCACACCCACACATGCTGGGCTGTCTGAAACATGAACAGAACAAACGTAGCAGTCTTGTATTGTGTTTTATAATAAGTGCAAAGGTGTTACCTTATAAACCACAGTGGACCTAGTCACGATGGCTTCAGTGTGAACAAGCCCTTTGCATGGATTGTTTCTGACCAAGTACTCTGAACAACAGATTGGCAGTTGTTTTTCAAAATGTATAGATTTGTAAATAACGAAATCCAGCATGATATAATGATTTGAGTCTTAGGCCATTTCCGCACTAGACTGTTATAGCGCTATTATTTCACTTTCAACATCCTATGGAATCCTGGGGTTTGCAGGTTAGGAAGGGGCCAGCTGGTCTAATGTGGAAATGGCCTTAGACTAGGATTCTGGACGCTTAGAGTTCAAATCACAACTCAGCTATGGAAACCTACTGGGTGATCTGGGCAAGTCACACTCTCTCAGCCACACAAGAAGACAAAGGCAACTCCCCCCCCCGAACAAATATTGCCAAGAAAACCTCATGATAGGCTCTCCTTGGTTCATGATAACTCAAAAATGAGTTGAAGGCACACAACAACAACAAATGATAAGCATACCTGGTAAACAGAGTGAGCAACACAGCCAAGAATCGACATGGAAGTAACCAATCAACCTTTTACAATTCAGGGTTTCTCCACTGTGGAAGCAGGGCTGGTTTCTGAGACTGAGGATGCTTTGTCCCTCTGGATGTCTTGGCCTACAACTCCCATAAATTTTTCCCAGCAGGGACAATGGCAATGGTGCTGTGAGAACTGTAGTTTCAAAGTTTCATTCCACGTCTATGCTCTTCTGCCATGAATCTTGTTCTCAGAGGTCTCTCTAATCATATTAGTTGCTTCATTAAAAAAAAAAAATCTACATAGGGAACGTTATTATTGCCATCCTCATCATCATCACTACTACTATCAGGTGATATACAAGTAAAAGTAAAGCAACTTTACACAATAAAAACAATTTAAATGGACTACAAACACATTAAAGAAACTGACAATTTAAAATCAGGCTATGAAGGCTAAAACAAGTTGCATAAACATTTGGGAGTAAATGGGTTCGGTCTCGAAAACTTAAGTAAACAGCAACATTTTTACTTGATGCCTTAAATGAAGCTAGCATTGGTCATGACCAGGCCTCCAAGGGAAGGGAATTTCCACAGCCACAAATGAGAAGGCCTTCACCTAGATCCTCACGCAGTACATTGATCTAACAAGTGTGGCACAGAGGAGGCCTTCAGCAGAGCAGATCTCCAACAGAGGAGACCACAGTCTGAAAACAGTGGAACAGTGATGGTTTCTCCTTTTCTTTAAGCAGAGATTAGATGACCCTTTCCTAGGAGTGGTTTAGCTATGTATTTCTGCATGATAAGGAGTTGGATTTGATGGCCCTTGGAAACTCTTCCAACTCTATAATTCTTTACTAATTACTTTTGGCCACTTTGTTTACTTCAGTGTAGATTTTTTTCAGCAAGGTTTTTGTTTTGATTTTTAAATAAACTGCTTTTATATGGATGTTCCAGTGGAATACCACTGTGTTCTGTTCAGGATGATGTTGGGGTCTATAGCTTCTCATGATGCCTATACAATACAGGAACATTCAGACCTATCATTGGATTTTTGGACAAGTCCAGTTCAAAGCATGAAAACACATTACTCACTGTGTACGTGATACATAAGCAGTCTTTTTAATGTCTAGTTTCAGTGGGCATGTCCCTAACAGGGATGGGGAATGTGCTGTTCACCATATGGTTTTGGTCTGCAGTTCCCATCAGCCCCAGCCAACCTAGCCAATAGTGAGGGATGATGAAATTAATCACTCAGCAATCTCTGGAGGGCTGCACATTCCCTAGCTATGCCCCAGAGGTTATAAAGCAGGGAAAAGCCGGCAGGGCACATTGGATAGGTGCACTGGTGTAACTAGAGCTTTTGCCATTTGGGGGTGGTCCCTGAGTTTGCCACCAGTCTCAGGGGAGGCAAGATCTATCCAAAATAACCAAATAAAACTGCTCAAATGGCATTGGGTGATTGGAGTCTGGGTGCATGCACTCAGAGGGGGTGCTCTGCACATGCTCAGAAGCATGCCAGCATTCCCATGGCAGCAAGGACCCCCTCTCTCCACAGAGGCTCAGCTGGGCTGGGCTCATCTCTGGTCTTGGAGGTGGGGCGGAGGTGGGCACCTCTCCCTCTCCTCTCCTCTCCTCTCCTCTCCTCTCCTCTCCTCTCCTCTCCTCTCCTCCTTTTCTCCCTCCCTCCTTCTCTGCCCTGCCTGGAGGTCAGCTGCTGCTTTGGCTGGAAACAGGTTTGACTCCAGATTCGGAGGGAGAGAGGGAGGGGAAGGAAGGGGAGGGGAGGGAGGGATGGACAGTCCCCTTTCCTGGGTTGGCATAACCCCTCCAGAAGACCTCTCCAGAAGGCTCCAGTGCCCATCTAGCTGCTGGACATGCAGAGGGTGGCCAGGTACCACCCCCAAAAATGTGCCACCTGGCACACACCATCTCCCTGCCCCCGCTTCTGTACACCACTGGATAGGTGATAAGGTCCAGAGTAGGAACAAGATTAGGAACACTCCCAAACAACCACATCACCCCATTTTGTTGCCCTCTGGAGCTCTGGCAGGTTATGGCATAATGTCACATCTGCCATTTGGAGCAACTAGAAGTGATACCATGTCAACAGGCATTGCTTTCAGAGCCATGGAGGGATGGGAGTTTTGCAGTTTAGGGATGGGGACAAGAAAACCATATCAGAAGGCATTTGAACAGATCTTAAGAGGAAAGGTCTTTTTATATCTGAAAAACGTGGTTCTTTTCAGTAAAAACAGTCACACTGGGCTCTCCAAAATGCTGCATGCAGCCCTCCCACCACACAAGTCCCACCTCTAGCTCTTGGAAAACTTACTTTGGGGGAGTTTAATTCCATACCCTCCAAATGTCCTGCTTTCAGAGGGACAGTCCTAGTTAATCCTCTGTCATTTTATTTTTTCAGCAACTTTGAAAATATCCCAGTTGCTCCCTTCTTCTCCCACTTTTCCCTTTTGTGCTCAGCTTACTTCAATTGCTGCAAACTGAGTTCAAAATGCAAAAGTACTTTGCACTCAGCTTAGAAGGAAAGAGAGGAAAGGATGGAGTAGAATCTTGCCCTTTCCTATAGGCTCAGGCAAAAGCCAGCTGCTACATTCTCTCCTAGCTTGTGTGCACTTCCTCATTAGTTTCTCATTTTGACTACACTCAGGTGTTGCTTGGCCATATGTGTCCCAGTTTTCTTCCGTGTAATGTTGGACAGTATGCATCTCTCAGAATCCTACCACTGGCCATGCTGGCAGAAGGATCTTGAGAACTATAGTCCCTCCCCCAAAAGCAAACTTTTTCAAGTTCTTCATCTTCTGCAACAGATGTTCAGGTTAGTATGATTTACAGATGTTGATGGCCAGACTCTCATAATCCTACCTATATTACCCAGCTGTCTAGTGCACCCTGTGGAATTCCCCTATTGACTTCAACAGGGTTAGTAACGAATCCTGTGGTTTGCAGAAACAGAACTATCACATGAGAACTCGCAGACTGTGAGTTAACTCTTCAGCCTCTTAATCTAGCTAGGTGAAATCCTTCTTTATCCATACTCAAGCTTGTAAATGCCAACTAGGGCTCCCATTCTGGAAGATATGTCTTTGCTGAATCCATAATCCAAGACCCTATGGACATTAGCCATGTTTAAATATTTGAAAGGATGTCATATTGAAGAGGGATCAGGCCTGTTTTCCACTGCCCCAGAGAAGTTTCCTTTTTTGGACATTTTTAAGCAGAGGCTGGATGGCTATCTGTTGAGAGTGCTTTGATGTGTGTTCCTACATGGCAAGGGATTGGACTGGATGGCCCCTGCAGTCTCTTCCAGCCCTATTATTCTATGATTCTATGACCCCCTTCCTTCCCTAAAGAGGTAGGAAGTGTTTTTTGAATCAAAGGCTTGTACTGTCAGGTTCTTGGTGGCCTATTCACAGGTTTCCAGCAATCCTTGCCCCTGAACCTGAGCCAGGATAGGTTTACATAAGGAACACTGACTCAGCCAGAGGAAGGCTTAAGTCCCTACTGCTTTGCATTGGATCTTGGCCGTATGGAAATGATTGCGGGCCATGTCATTCTGAGTCAGAGTTACTCCCATTCTTCCCTTTCTTTTCTTTACTATGATCAAAAGTCATGTCTTGACATTTCCTGGTGACAGGAAAGAAACTGATACGCCATGGTTTGGTAAATGAACTCCTTTGACCGGCAGATTCTGATCAAGAATCACTCATTTCGAATCTGGTATTTGATTGGCCTGAGGGAGGGGATAACTAGAGTCTTTATTGGTAGCAAGAAATGATGTGGTAAGAGGAAGTAGGGATAGGAAGGAGAGCAGTATGAATCAGAAGAACATGACAAGATCAAGAGAGACAGCTTGCATTGATCCAAACCCTCCAACTCTCCTGCCTTGGCAGATACAGGCCCCATCTATCTTCTGTCATCTCACTTTTCAGCTGGTTTTAAAATGCCCCAGGCCCTTTTTGCACACCAGTCCTGTTGCAAAATTGCCTCAGGAGTTTTGCACGATTGCGAGGACCATTTCACATGACGTCCTCGCAATTGCGCAATGCTCTCAAGGCCAGTAGGCAGAGATCACACATTATATCATTTTCGTCTCATTGCCGAAAATGATGTGCAATTGCATGTCCCTCTCGGGGGCCCCACACACACTTACTTTGCATGCAGAGGCTCCAGACATGCGGCCATCGTGCTTCCTCCCCCAGCGCAGCCTGGGAAAGTACCCGGCTACATTGCAGAAAGAAGCGGCAGAGCACTCATGCTTCCTTCCATTCAGCATGGAGCTGATGCAGAGGGCAAGCAGTGGGGACACAAGTGCCTCTCAGAAAAGGTTTCTTGCGTGATCCCCTCACGACGCCAGCAGCACCAGGTAAGGTGCAAAAAGGGCCCCAGTTTTCTCTCTCTTCCTCTTATTTTCTCCATTCACTCTAGCTTACTTCAAATTTTACAAATTGAGTTCAAAGTAAGGAAGTAGTTTGGACTTAATTAAGGGCCTTTCCACATTACACTGTTATGGGGCTTTTCCACCCTACACTGTTATAGTGCTGCTATTCCACTTTCAGCATCTTATGGAGTTCTGGGATTTGTAGTTTACTGAGGCCAAAGAGCTCTCTGATTGAGCTTTCCAAATGCCCCTCCCTAAACTGCAAACCCCAGGATTCCATAGGACATTGAAAGTGGAATAATAGCACTATAACCGTGTAGGATGGAAAGGCCCATAGTGCTATTATTCCACTTGCAACATCCTATGGAATCCTGGGGTTTGCAGTTGAGGGAGGGACATTTGGAATTCTCAGCCAGTGAGCTTTTTGGCCTGAGTAAAATACAAACCCCAGAATTCCACATGATGTTGGAAGTGAATAACAGCGCTACAACTGTGTGGAGCCGAAAGGCCCTATCAGTTCTACCACCCTTCTGGGTACATTTGGTGGGGATAAGAGAAAGGGTCTTTTTGGTAACTGCTCCAAAGTTGAAAAACTCCCTGGCTAGAGAGGCTAGCCTGGTCAACTCCTTTTTGTCCTTGTGCTAACAGCAAAAATGATGATGGTGATGATGATGATTCAGGCAGTCTTTTAGCAACTGACGAAGGGACTTTTCAAAAACTGGTTCTATACTTTTAAAATGTGTTTTAAATCCCTTTTCAACTCAGTGACATTAATATTCTAATTTGTTTAATTTTTTTTTAGCATTGTAATGTTTTGTCTGGTTTTTCTAATCTTGACTTGATTTTAATTATATTGTGATCCACTCTGATTTCCACTTTTGGGAGAAAGGCAGGATAAAAGTCAAATCCTGTCGTCAACAGATATAAGATGAAATTGTTTATGAAACAACAGCCAAATTCCAGGTATTTCTAAACAATTGTTTTTTTGTGTGCATGGGTATTTCTCAAAATTGCCATTTTTAATTATGAAATGAAGCCCAGCCAGGGATATTAATTAGTATCTCTGGAGATGAATTGGATATCACAATTTTGCACTATATTATTTTTATAAGCAAACTCCTTTGCTTGGTGCAGTTTTGTCACAGCTGATTTGAAATCTTTGAAAACCAGTGGGAAACTCATCAAGAAAAATACACTGATGAAGTTAACTACCCAAGTATAAAATGATTAAGTCTTTTGTGCAGGTAGTAATGACTGTACATTGCAACGCTGGTTTGAACGGATGCTGCTGGGTGTCATTTTCCAGCTAACACTGATAGGATTTCAAAAATAACAGTAAGGAACAGTCAACTAGCTGCAATGTGTGTGCTAGGCCTCTATAGAGCTCGATTCAAGCATAGCAGGACGAAGGCTTCTCAAGGGACCTTCCAGGCTCCGGTAAGATCTTGGATCCCATAGGAACCTACAAACCCCTGGAAAACTCACATTGGCAGGCCAGCAGCTGTTGATAGGCTAGGAATTTTATGAGAGGCCTTAGCAGGAATTTTCTACCCAGGAAAGGATGGCCAGGACTGAAGTATTGTTATAGGACTGCAGGTTGGAAAAATGACCTCTCAGGCAACCCTTCCAGCTCAGTGGTTTTTGACTCTGTGAAGGGGATCCATGATGGCCTGAGGCATACTTGTTAAGAACCCAGGCAAAGTTGCCCAGTACCTCCTATCTGTTAAAAACACAATGTGAACATTCATGTAAGAACAGTGCTAAACACAGCAAATGATTTTCCAAAGTTCTGTGTTTTCCCATCAGATTTGTAGCTGGTCAGCCATAATCTCTAAAGCCATAATCCCCGTCTCTTGGGTCTACGCACAAAACTGTTTAGTCTACTACTATTTAAAAAAAAACACAACAACGTCTCAGTCTAACCTTTTACACACAGAGTGATTTTTCATCCTCAGTACCAAGGGAGAAGGGGAAGAAAAATGGAACAGACAGTGGCATATTTCTTCTCCAAAATAGTTATTATCTTCCAGTTTTTCCTCGGGGTACTTTCCCAATCATGTCAAGAACTAGCTGTTGAAAACCATCAGCTGATCTCTTTACAAATAGTGGGCAACTATGTCCAAACCATTAACGTGTCCAGCTCTGTGGCTTGGAGTGTTTCAGACAGCTATCAGTGCTAAAAAACTTCACAGGAATCTCAAAGATGAGATTAACAGAGTTAGAAGAGATCCAGACAGGTCACAAAATCCCTTTGCCCCCCAAACCCCCGGAAATGAAAAGCCACACACAGGGCTTGGGTTGAAATAGGGCAATTTATTAATATGCCTAATTAACATAATTATGAGGTGAACTTGAACTTGAACTTGAACTTGAACTTCTGACCTAAGATGGGGGGTCAAGGCCTGTGTGAACTATGGCAAGACATTCCCGACCATCTTCCATAGTCCGTATACGGATCCGGGCCCCAAAGCCAACCGCTAAGCTGCGTTAAGCCCTTTGGGCCCGGGCCCCCTGTCTGGGAGGTGAGCCCCGAACCGCCCCCCCCCGGGCTCACGCCAGTGAGGGCCAGTCCTGAGCCCTCCTAAGGATAGCGTTTACCTACCCCAAAATGGTCCATAGGTACTACCGACACCATTGCCCCCCCCTACCGGCCATGGATAAGGTAAGCGTCTGCTTTCCTTACCCCCCCAACCCACCTCCAGGATGGCTTCAATGCCCACCTGCAAATCCCGCAAAAAGATGTCATTACCTGCAGGTGACAGGTGGACCTGTCATGTCTATACAACTCTGGCTTATCAAAAACGATGTCATGGTGTGGAAAAAAATAACCCAAACCCTGTTTCATAGCTTTGTAAATTTTTTTGTTCACTTGTCACATGAAAACTCAAAGGCCGTGGGTCACCCCCCCCCACGCCATCCCTCCTTTTAATCAGAGCCGACCAAGCAATGCAAGTGCGAGGCCATGTGTGTTGAATGTGTCGCATATCATGAATGGCTTGAAAACAGCGCCTTTCCTTTCAAAAGTCCAAGGTCATTGCCCCCAAGGTGAATGACCAACACGTCAGGCGGAGGAAACACCCCCCCTTAAACAACTCAGGTAACAAACCGTGCCAGCAAAGGCCTCTCTTCCAAGCCATTGAATCGAGGCTCGCTCGCCCAATCTAAATTCCCCCCAATTGGGCCCTCTCAGCTCGCCGTTCAGCCCAAAAGACGAAACTGTGACCACAAATCAGCACTCGCTTCCTCCTTGAAGCAGGTCGCTCTGAAAAGAACCAGAAACATTAGGGCAGGTGGATGGGCCTTACATACCGCTGGTATGCCGAGGATTTCCATCTCCCCATCCTCCGGATGTCCTCGGCCTTCATGCCCATCAAAGCTGCAGTAGAGGCTGCACCAATACAAAAAGAATGCGTCCAAATTGCCTGAACCCAGATGTGACAAGGCTTTCTTTGTCACAGCCCAAAACTGATACCTGGTGGCGGATCACATCGGCATGACAAAACAGTGGCCCCGCATGGGCCCCCCGGCTGGCCGTATAAGCTCTCAGTGCCCTGACAGGGCACAACGTCGGATCAGAGCATTCCTGTAAAGTTATCACGTTGCCCCTCCTGGCCTGGTCTGTCTTTGATCTCCTAATGTGCAGACGCAAATACCGCTCGCCGCAGTACAGGTCACACCACTCCAGGGCCCTGCCCGACCTGTCCCCTTTACTCTGAACAACCAGCTCGCTCCCCCTTTAATGCCCCAAAGAATGCTGTGAGAGCCGCCAAATGAAACAAGGGGCCTCATATGCCGAAGCACACAAAACCCTCCAAGCACCACTCGACCTCTCAAGATGTCTGGGGAGAGTGGCTGTCTGCTATCACGGGTCCCCCCTTTTTCGACCGGTGCCACCCCTCCACAAATTTACGTATCCTAAAATCACCGGTTATCAGGGAGACCTCTCGCCTTAGAGAAAAAGGCCAGTGCTGAAATGCGAGATCTAATGGATTGTGGAGATAAGTTCGCTTGCTTAGAACCACAAAAAACTGAAAACATGGTCCACCGGGAGTGGCCAAGTGTCAAAAACCCTTTGGATTACGAAAACTTTTAAACTCCCTAAAAGCTCTTTATAACTCTTTCTGGTGCTCGGTGCAATTGACATACCAATCATCTGTGTTACCTCACCCCGCCAAGCTTCCACAGGTGGGAGGGCATCGGCTCTGGACGAACTGCAGCTTCTGGTGAAATTTCCCCTGAAATGATCCATTGCTCGGGAGAGAGAGTGCCGGAAATTTCCACGCCAGCCACATGTACAGCTGTAAAGACTATATTAAACGGAGACATTGAAGTGAAAAGCCCAAACCAACGCATAACGCTTTGTGATTAAGAAAGGGAATTAATCACCCTGACTAATTGATTGTCACCCCAAAAAGTGGACAGAGGCGTTTGCCAACCCCCGCCCCAATGTAAACTGCCACCAAAATTGGAAAGAATTCCAAAAATGTAAGGTCAGCTGTGATGCCCACTTCCACCCAGCTCTCAGGCCATCTCTGCGACACCATCTGCCCCTGAAAAAGAGCCCAAAAACCCCACAGATCCTGCTGCGTCTGATGATACCTGTAGTGCGTCCCTAACCTTGATTTCATCCCGCCAAAAGGAGACCCCATTAAAGCCTGCCAAGAACTCCTGCCATACCTCTAGATCCAATTTCATCTCCCTTGTGACCCTAATCCTGTGATGCGGTTTGGTGGCGCCCTTGGTGGCATCACACAGACGCCTAAGAAACCCCCTGCCAGGTGCCACCACCCTGCACGCGAAATTAAGGTGTCCCAGGAGTTCCTAAAGTCCCTAAGGGTGGCCTTGCGCCTGCCTAGAAATGATGACACCCTCGATCTCAAATTTTGAACCTTAGGAAGTGGTAATTTACATGTCTGGTTCACTGTATCCAACTCAATGCCTAAAAATGTGAGCTGCTGTGAAGGACCTTCAGTTTTCTCATGTGCCAATGGCACACCCAGCCCCCCCATGAGCGATGTGAATTGTGCTAACAAGAATGCACACTGCCCAGAACCGGCCTGTCCGATAAAAAAGAAATCGTCTAAGAAAGCACAATGCCCAAAAGGCCCAATTTTTTTTGATGGCCCATTCTAAAAAGGTGCTGAACTTTTTTGAAAGGGAGAACACGACACTGAACATCCCATTGGGAGGGAGCGATCAACATAAAATTTACCCTCAAAGGCGAATCCTAGTAGCTCGAAATAGAGGGATGAACGGGTACAGGCGAAAGGCTGACTTGATGTCAGATTTAGCCAACTCAGCCCCAACACCATGCCTCGCACTCCCCCACTGCTGTATCAAATGAAGTATACCTGACTGAACATAACTCCTGGAATGGCATATTAACGGATTCACCTTTGGGATAAGACAAATGGTGGATTAGCCGAAATTACCCCCCGGGGTTTCTTGGGGACACACCTAGGGGGAAATCCTAACATTAGGAGTAGGAGGCTATCAAAGGGGCCCAACACCCTGCCCCCAGAAACCTCTTTACTAATTTTTTCTCTAACTACATGCTCATTACCTACCACAGATCTAAGATTTTAGCCATAAAAAACTTATGAGGACCCGTACTTGGGATCCTGAAACCTTCAGTAAATCCCTCCTTCAAGTATTGTGCTGCTGCTTTCCCGGGTAAAATTGGAGCCATGCTTGCAGCCTTTCCAATTTAATTGGACTGGGGCCCTTTTAAAAAAGCCAGTTGATTCCCTGGCCCCCGTTTATTGGCTCCCTCCCAAGCCCGTTCCTCCCCCCCTCCCCTTATTGCAGTAGCGAGCGGGGTGGGGGGCCCCCGCAGATCCCACATATGTGCTTGTATTTTCAGGGACGACGGGCACAAGACCCCTGCGTCCCATAGTCCCAGCACAGCTGTGGATGCTGTTGCTGTTCTTGAATCCTGGGCCTTTGTGGGGGGGGGCAGATTACAAACTGCACCAGGTGTCCTGATTGGGCTCGCTCACCGTACACTGGACGCGCTGAGGTCAGCGTTCATCCATAGTTCGGTTATGATTTTGTCCCCGCGTAGGCTTGGCTGTCGTGCTGCTCTCAGCCTAAACTTCTCATCGTAATGCAGCCAACCATTCCCTGAAAACTCTGTATGAGCCCGATAAATGGTATTCAAATACACTAACATAGAGTGCCCCCCGGGAAGGGTGGGCCTTAAATTCCACATCCATGTAAATCATGTATCCTATAAACCAATTAGACCAGTTCCTCTCAATCCTACGATGTTTCAATTTTTCTTTCTCCCCAGCATCCAAATCCTCCCTCTTTTTGTCTAGTTCACGATATAAAGGGTGAACAAAACCACATTTTCCCTTCAGTATTTTCTCAATAGTGACCACAGCGAGGTGTTCGTCCAGCACCCCCAGCCGTCCTTTTTCCATTTGCCCAAAGCTGGTGCCCTTGTCTTTCTCCTGTGTCCCATAATCCCTACCCTGAACGAGTCCCAGGGTACGTGAGAATTTTTCCCCCCCTTTAATGCGGTTGTGGGGGGATTCTGCCTCGCCCTGTGAGGCTGGAGAGGAAGAAGCCAATGGCCTGGAAATGCTAGCAGGCTGGGCCCCTCCCGTGTTACCTGATGGTGTGGCTAGGTTCCAAGGCCAAGACACAGTCGCACCGTTATCCCCCGGGCTATTATACTCACCCTGTACTTCTCCTGCTGCCCTGAATTTCCCCGAGGGTCCGGCCGCCCCGCTTCCTTGTTGCAATGAAAAAGAAACCTGACTCTGCCCCTCCGACAACGATTGGCTGCTGTTTCTCCCGATTGCCTCTTCTCAAGGGCATCTAGTCGCGCCAACATGCGGTTAATAGTGCCCACTGGCATGACAACCAACTGCTCGTCACTGTCTCCTCCCCTCACTGCAAATTGCCTTTTCCCCTTGGTTGAAGCTTCTTAAAAAGGCCGTGTATATGCCCCCCTTTTTCCTCCGGGGGGAAGAAGCCACTAGTGGGGCAGCCGCAGGTTTAGCTGGCTTGCGCCTCTTGGCTGGCGTGGCCCCTTTCATCCCCCCGCCCCTTTGGTTGCTTGGCCTTCCCTGCAGGCTGCTTCCCCTTGGATGTTGCCGGTTGTGCAGAAGCCAAATTTAAACACAACAACTTCCCCCCTTTCGATAAAGCTTTCTAAATTTTATTTTTTTTTTAATTTTTATTTATTTATTTGTTTATTTAATGTTTATTCCCCAATATGGGCCCACTGTCTCAGCCCTCTCCCCCTACAACCACTCACCAGAAAGGGAAGGGGGGTATGGCGCCAAATCTCACTAATAGTCACACTCTCTCAACCCAACTGTAACGTTAGCGAAGCAACCGAAAAAAAGTCTTCCCTGCGAGCTGGGCCTCCAAAAAATAAAAAGGGAGACCCTCCCCCAAACCCCGGGGGGCCTTGTGCCCCCAAAAAAACAGTTGGAGAGGAAGGTGGCCTATCCAAACCAACCGCTTCCTCCCTGCAACTACGTCCCAAACCCAAACCGTCACTTAGAGAAACCGAAAGGAACAATAAGGGGAAGATGGGGCCCTCGGATGCAGGCCACCACGCACCCCCCCCTTCCAGGGCGGCCGCTGAGGCGACCACCGCTTAGCTAGCCCTCGCCTCCGCGGCCCTCTTTCCCCTTTCCCCCTCGCCAAGGCAAACCCGAGGGAGCACCGCAGCGTCGCGAACCCAGTCCCCCTCCGCTGCTTAAAAAGACGGAGAGGGCCCGGGTGCCGACGCTCAGGCTCGCCACGTGGCCAGTAGGCCTCACTCCAACCATGCGGTCGAGATGGAGAGCCTGCCAGCGTCGTCCTGTTTGTCGCCTGCTGGACAAAAAGGCCGAGGGAGGAGGTGGGGCGGGCCCCAAAAAAGGCGATCGCCCCCCCCCCTCCCCCCAAAGGGTTTCCTCTCGCGCGAGGGCGGGAAAGGGCCCCCCCCCACGCTTTGCTTGGGCGGGGGGGAAATTTGCAGCAGTATCAGCAGAGGTATCCAGCTTTGCTAGTATTCAAAACTCTTAGTCCTAAGCCTTTGCGACCTCTCCCTAAAATGCAAATCCCAGGATTCCATAGGATGTTTAAAGTAGAAAAATAGCACTATAACAGTCTATTGCAGAAAAGGTCTTTTTCTTTTACTCTCCTCTTTCTCTTCTTCACCTCACTCTTTTTCCTTCTTACTGGTCTTTCTCTCCTTCCCTCTCTCACTCTGCTTACTTGCTCACTCCTTCCTTCCTTCCCCATCTTCTTTTCCTTCTCCTTTTCTCTCTCTTTTATGTGAGAGAACTCTTTGAAGAATGTGGAGCAGTCATAGAGATATCTAGAGCTGGGTGGAGGAGAGGAAGGGCTGGAGGGAGGAGGGTGTTACCCTGTGAATTGGGGGTCCCGGGAGGGGCGCCCAAACAACCAAACAAACCAAGCAAAGATGGGGAAATTAGCTGGAGCACTCTCTTGGCTAACGAGAGGCAGGGTAATTTAGCGGGATCTTTTACCCTATGTCTACAGCGTCAGGTCAGTGAGCAGTCAAGTAGTTCAAAATAGCAATAAGATTTATTTAACAATATCAAGAGCAACACAGCCACACTCTTAACTAGAAAAGGAAAATAGAGTTCAAGGGGGTATGGGTGATACGCCACCTTTCCTGCAGTCCTGGGGAAGCCAATTGTAGAAGAGGAAACCCGGTGTGGTGGCCGAGGGGAATTCACTGAGTCAAGCGGCAGCAAGGCAGAGTAGAAGTCCAAGGCGATCCAGCGAGAGTTCCAAAGGGCTCTCGGAACTGGGGGTTTTTATCAGGGAAAGAACGACCGTAGGCTAGTCTGGTCTTGGACGAAAACAATAAGTTTTGGGTTGGAGACAATGCCTCTGAAAGGTCAGAATTTACACGATTGAGTTATGTTCCAAATTGACAATAGTATCGCCGGTATGTAAATGCGGCTAGCTCGGCAGTTAAGCACTTAGCTTGCCCGGGTGCCCTCTCAGGGCAGAGGGTAATGAGAGTGTTTGTTTCGGGAGGTCCCCTAAAGCAGATCTGGCAATCTCTGGCTTGGTTTGGTGTGAGCAGCAAATAGTAGCCACGCCTAGTGTCGTGCTTGTTCGGTGGCCTCACAAACACTTGGCTGGTGGCAGAGTAGGGCCGAATTGTGATATCAAAATGATATCTTTGGTTCACCAAAGGCCAGGCCAGTACACGGTGGCAACAAGAGTTACACTTTTGTGTGTGTGAGTGTGAAACAGCCTGAAGAGAGGAGTGGTAGTGTATACATGTACATGCGGTGAGGTACAACATGGTTCCATTACATTCCATGTACAAAAGGTGGCTGACATGGCAATTGTGACTCTTACTTACCAGTGGTAAGACAACACTCTCTGTTACAGTGGAGGAGAGTGAAATCTCTTGAGGACCTGAGGAAGACAGCTCTATAGTGTACACAGCCCTCAGCTTTACACCCTTCATTATCTGCTACCTGGCATGATTTCCTCATATTCCCAAGGGAAGGGGAGAAGGATCCTCTACCATTACCATAAAGCTAGGGAGCTGAGGACCCCCAGATCTTGTTAGATCACAGTTCCCACAGTATCCACTTCTTAGCCTTGCTAATTATGGATGATGACCCATAAGTTCCCCATCTCTATGCTCTCTTCATTTCTATTGACATGTTTGCGCATATAAGCAATCCATGATATGTCTTGTGTTGTGACTGTGATTTTATGTCTGTTCATCCATGTATGTTGCATTAAATATGGAATGGGCAACCTTGGAATCCTCAGAGGGTGTTAGACTGCAACTTCCATCACTCCACACAATTGGCTACACTGTCTAGGGCCGATGAGAGTTGAAATCCAGCAACATGTAGAGAATTACAAGCAAGCCATCCCTACAGCAAACTGAGGATCTCTGTAGCAAGCATGCCTCCTGGCAGATTTGAGAAGATCAGATCCAAAAAATGTACCTTTTCTAAGTGCTGCAGATTTTCTGACACTCTTTCCTACGCACCCCCCCTCCCTTTTGTGATTCATTTGGACTACAGGAACTGCCTGTGTCACCAGAAGTCTTTCCAGCATAGTTGGCACTTGGAGACACAACTTCTATGTGTGACATAACTATTTTAAGAAAACCACCCATGTCCCTTTCAGATTTTAAGAAGCAGTGATTTGGATGGAAAGCCTTTGGTAGCTTCAGGGAAAAGGAAATGAGCAGCAGCAGGATCACAGGATGAGTCCAGGTCATGAGTTGCTGCTGGGGATTTTATGGAGTTCTATGGAAGTTTTTAATGTCGCTGGAGTAAGTATGACCTGAAACATATTATTACAGCGTGATATGCTTCTCTTCAGGGTTTCTGCCACAGCATTCTGTTCCAGGGGTGGTGGGTTTGCCAGTTTTTCTCCATTCATGAGTCAGTCAGCATTACATGACCATCAAACATGACCACCCCTCAATGGGCTGTTTTCAGTTTTGTTTTTCCCTTAGGGTTTTTTTTCTTTTTAAGTTTTTCTTTAAAATCTCAGGGCCTGAGAAGACACTAACCTAGCAAACCTAAAGGCCTTTTTTGCATGGCGTTTTTAAAGTGTATTAAGCACGCTCCCTCTCCCCTTCACGAGCAGCTGTACCGCATGACGTTCTGGCTGAACAGGTGCTATCACGACTGTGGGTAGTGCTGAAGTCACATTTTTTCATTTTCGCCTGAAAGGCGAAAATAACCTCCTTTTTACGCATCGCTCGCGCGACCAGCGGGCCTGCGGAGCCGTTGTCTGGTGTGCTTACGCGAAGGACCCGGGAGTGGGCGGGGTGTGGGCAGTCCCTGCTGCCTGTCCCTCACGCTGCAGCTCCCGGGGATGCTCTGCCCAGCAGCAGGCTGGCCGCTGCCCCCATCGCAACAGGGAACACTGCACGATACGTCACCATGAGAGGCCACCCCGGGGCTGCATCGCCACTCACACTCGAGACGATAGCAGCCCCCAGGGTCTGGCCAACTGTGTTTTTTTTTCAAACCTGGTGCTATCGTTAGCAAGTTAGCATGTTAGCATGTTACCAATGTAGTATGAAGCAGCCTGTTTGCAGGATCTATCGTGCTGACATTAGCACGATAGGCCGAAGAAAAATAAAAAAAAAGAAAACCCACCGACCAATCAGGGCCGGTGGGGCGGGACAGAGTGGGACCTGGGCGTGGCCCAGGACACCGACATGTGGAAGAGGCACCAGGCGGGGACTGGTGCTCTCTACAAATGCCCTGCTGTGTGCGGAGTGCAAGGGACTCTCTTGCGATGTTTGTAATAGTGCGGGGGCTCTAGGGCATCGCGCTATCAAGCTAACGTGCGAAAAGGGCCTGAGAGTTGGAGTCCAAAAATTCTGACAAAATGAATCAACCTCATTCTGATTATCTTGTCAAAAAAAACCCACCTTTCTTCTGCTTTCCCCATTACTAGGAAGAGATCAGGAAGGAAAAGACAGTTTCTAGGGAAATAAGTGAAGAAAGGAAGCAGAACCCTCCAGTCACACCAAAATAGTGGTTCTTCCCCATTTTTGTTTGTTGTTGGTCATGGACTCTTGTGAGAATTTGATGCAAGTTATTAATGTCCTCCCCCACAAAAAAATGTAATTAAACACTATCTATCTATCTACTTCTTTAGAGTATTTGTAGCTCATTCTTCAGCCACAAAGGCTCTCTGAATAGTCTATGAAGTGTTAATTTGACAGTCCCCTCCCCTTACGCCTACTATCTAAATAAGACAGGACACACAAGGAAAAGGGAATGGCAGTAAAGGAGGAGATTAAAGCTAACAGGAAGGAAACTGAAGGAAAACTAAGGGTTTTTTTTTTCTTTTTCTTTCTCTTTCTCTTGCACAGGTTCATGTACCCCCTGAAACCTGGAGGAGTCTCTGGAGCATAGTTAAGAACCCCTGCATTAGCTCCCAGCCAAGAAATGTTTTATGATTGCAGTGATTGGAACAAGCCTAAATGTACCCCAGAGACAGAAACTTAAACAGGAACTAGGCAGACAAAACCAGCCATGCTAGGAAGTAGGGAAATCCCCTTGGCCCTCTCTGTTCAAAGTTCAGACTAATAAAGAAGGCCTGTTAAAGGGAAGCCATAGCTCCATTCAGCATCTCTCTGTTCAAAGTTCTTATGTGTTAAATTCCCTGTATCCATGGTTTCTCCTCCATTCTGGTAGATCTTCCCACTCAGCCTGCAACCTTTCCCTGCCCCCAAGATTCAAAGGGTTGCATCTCGTGAGCCATGAGAAGGTCAGCATTGGAAAGTTGTATGCTCAGAATCTTACTTAAACCCAAACCTGTAAGCCTATTTTGAATGCCAAAGTCGTCATGTGCTGGGGGGCTTGTATCATGAGGAAATAGGCATAACCAGCTTGCAAATAACCACACAACTCACACTGAGCAGAAAACTTCCCGATCAGAGAACAGGACAGCTCCTTCTTTAAGAGCCTGGAAACATTACTTTTTCTGAGTTAATGTTACAATTCCAGAACGACATCTTCCAGAAACCCCAAGCTAGGAAACCTTAAGAGTTATAGCACACACGCACACCCAAAAAAAGCGAGGTTTCTAAGCTGTAAAAAAAAAAAAGTAAAGTTCCCAACCTCAGAGAGAAGGAGTAGTGGGGCCATACTACAGGCAGCATCTCCAATGTCCATGTGATATAGGTATGAATTAGAAATAATAAAGTAGAAATAAAGTAGAAGCTGGGGGCTTAGGTCAGAGGAACGGAGAAAGATTTAAGAAGGGTAAAAAGGTCACGAGAGCCAATGTATCACGTAGCTAGGATGTTGATCACGTAGCCAGGGTGTTGTTTATTGACTGGCTGCAGTAATTGCAGATTGTAGATAAGCACTTTCTGGGGTTTGAGTGCGGGGATAATTAGCTAGTAACAGCATGTGGTATTTGTGACCCCGGAGGGGCGGCACAGACATGCCTGCGATCTTTGCCTGTGATCTTTGTGTATGCTGTGAACTTTGTCTATAAAAGAGCTGTGAAACTTGAATTCAGGTCTTTTGGTCTTTTGGAGACATCCAGCCAAAAGCCCGCGCGTAATAAATTACTCTTTTTCTTGCTCTGTGGTCTCTGTGTTCTCTGGGCTCCTGTAACACATGTGCTTCTAGTCTTGCCCTTTTGACGTGGACGTATTCAGTACAGTGTCTGGAAAGATTAGATGTGGGAGTTATCTTTCGATTGCAGATGTCACAATGCATACGCTTGCAGAAAGAGGGCAGGGTCAGAAACGCATGTGACATCAGAGGTCAGGCCACGAATGTAGTGCTGCTCCGTTCCTGCCCGTGAGCACTCAGAGGAGGTCTGAACAGGGGACAGTTTAGATCAGTGCTACTCAGAGTGGTGGCCTGCAGAGCAGTGCCATAGCACAGGCCAGCCTGTGGAGACGTTCCAGGAAAGAAAGAAACAATTGTAGCTAATGGGCATGAGTATGGTGTCCATTCCTGCTATGTTAGAAAACAAACATTACCCGTCCCCTACATCACTTAGCCTGAGAAGCCATAGTTTAGATAATCTGCAGAATCAACTGATGGAGGGAAGAACTGCAAACAACGTAAGAAAGTGGGACAACTGTACATTAAAACAAAATATATCTATCTATACATGTATACAGGTTGTTTTGCATATAGAGGCAGAAAATTCCTCAAGCACTTATTTCAGAATAAAAGTGCACTATTAAAGAGTTAAATTAATTAAACATTTACTGTCCTTTCGTGATATTCAAGACCTGCTTCCTGAACTGTACTTCAGTTTTTCCAAACTGTGCAAATTTTCTGATTCTCTTTCCTGCCCCATTTGACCCAGCCTAATGGTAGGGCCAAGCCTGCCCATACAAAATGCAAGCCTATCCTAAGTACAAAAAGAAGTATTTTAAATACATTCAGGGCACTGGAGGTGGCAGCTTTACTGGAAATAGTAAAGAATAGTAAAGAATTAAAATAAAAGTTTGAAAGCAATAATTAAAGTCAGAGGTGAGAAGGTTCTGCTGAAATTTAACCAGACAAATGGGTGAAACGAAACATACCTACTCTGAGTCCCTATTTATATTCATGATAAACATGACCAGTAGCAGGATGGTGATATTGCTTGCTAGTGGGAACTACTGATCACTTGAAAGTGGGAAGAACTCTCAGCCTTAATTATTATTGTCAAGAGGCCATGGTCAAAGTGAGAGGTTCATCACTCAGTGTCAAGCAAGTGAATGGGTTGTTGGTTTGTAGTGGAGGCCAATGGCTTCCAGGTGAATGGAGCAGTGAGTCTACTCTGAACTTTGAAAGAGTTCTCCAAAGCAATGAACTTCTTTGAGAAATAGGGTTCAGAACTCAGATTGCTCTTTTAAAACCTGGGCAAAAACCTGGAGTAGATCCACTGCTCCCCTCCTGACATGGAAGCCATCAACTGCTATTGCTGGGCAGTTTGTTGCTTCCATGCTACCATTTTCCCCATACTAGAGGCAGTGAGGGAATCTGCAGCTGTATGCTTGTACTGGACTGAATGATGCAACTCTTGCTTCCACATATGAATCGTCGCTATATGAGTGGGAATTCCACTCCCCTTCTGATCCCCTGCCCAATAAGTCTTCTCCAACTCACAAACAAATTGACTTGTCATAGCTGGTATCCTGATGAGGAGTCTGAACAATAGAGACAGTTACTGTAGAGGGGAAGGTAAATTGTTACTTGATGGTTAAACTACCATCCATTTTGGGGGACAAATGCCAATTTAATATGCTCCCTTCCTCCTCCTTCTCTTCATCTTCCTCCTTCCCCCTCCTCCTCAAATTTGAGACCACAAAGTATTTCCAATTATAGTAACAGATTAAAATACTTTCAAAAAGAAAGTTTACCATCCCAGCAGTATTATGAAAAACTGTCCTATACTGCTATGAAAAACCTTTATTGATAGGAATTTCAAGTGAGCACTTTCAGCTTTCAGTACTTATCTGTAGTTTTTGTAATTAGAAGTAAAGCTGTACATCGAAGGCTTTCACAGCCAGAATCCATAGGTTGTTGTGGGTTTTCTGGGCTTTAAGGCCGTGTTCTATTAGTATTTTCTCCTGACATTTCACCTGCATCTGTGGCTGGCATCTTCAGAGGATCTGAAAAGCTGTAACAGTCTTGCTCTCAGATTGAGGAAAACCACCTTTGGATGCAATCAAAAGGAAAAACATTTTAATTAAGTAACTAAAAGGAAAACTAGAAGCCTAAAAGCAGGTTTTCCAATAAGCCTTCCTATGTGTCTCCTTTCATGACTTTTATTTTCTACCAATGTATTGCAAGGCTAATTTAAATATGTGATTGAATCCTTAAAATGCAGCACCAAGTATATTTCATTTAATTTAGTGGGGACTTTTTCCTGAATAAATATTGCTGTGATTTATTTAGAGTTTGCAACCCTACTCAAAATTTAAAATAAAATTAACAGCTTTACTAGAAATGAAGATCCCCATTCAACTGATTCCCCTCTTAGCTCAGATTTCCAGAACATCTGCATGAAAGTATATTTAGTCCTTTGGACATCTAAAGGATCCTCCAATAATGCCTTTTGACTCAGTGCTGTATTAAAACACCAACAGCACTGGAGATGAACAGACACTTTCCCACCTTTCTCAAGCATTTATATAGCATTTGCTTTATAAAGTAATTTCTCTACATTTCTCATGTTTGATATCTTTCTAAGTATGACTTTACAGTGAATAATGGGAAGAATGTTGGGGGTTTCCCCACACAGACACAGTCTAAACATTCCTCCCAACTTCCCAATTCGGATGGCCCAGCTATGATTGCAACACAGCCTACAGACTGGCTGGCTACTAAACACTCGCATTGTTTCTTCTACTGTTGTCATGGCCTATGCTGCATCCATGCACAAATCCTTGTGTTGCTATCATCATACCATGATTTCAACTGTACCGTGGACTGTTCTTACACTTTGGCAATATATTGTAGTGTGTGAGCTACCTATTCATGCCACACATGTTATTGATCTATGTGTATCAATATGTAGTCTGCACATTCTGAAGTTAAGCACTGAAACACTGGTAGGTCAGAAACTGAGTATTAGCTATCATGTAATAGTAGCAAAGGCATAGAAAAACAGGCAAATGCTTACCTTTCCAACCATCTTTATTAAGTCACCTCTGCTTATTGGAAACGGTTTTACAAAAGGCTTTCCATATGGCAAGTCAAAATAATGTGAGTCCACTGCAAGTGAAAATAACAGTGTTATTTTGAAAAGTAAACCAATGCAAAAGATTTGCTTCTGCAGAGCTGCATTTATTTATTTGTTTGCTTATTTGTTGCTGCTTCTGTTAAAAAAACTTTGATTGTGTTCCAGTGACTTCTAGTCTGAATTCAAGGTGCTGGTGATAACATTTAAAGTCCTAAACAATATTTGAATGAGTGCCTCTCCCTCTATATGGCATTCCAAGATGTGAGGTCTACTCAAAGAATGTAATAAGGAATGTAAAGTAGAATGAAGTGTGGAATACATTAAGCAAAGTACTGTGTCCTACCAGTATACAAAACAGATATATAAGGCTATAGGAAAGAACCTTCTCAGTTCCTAGAATCATAGAGCTGGAAGAGGCCACAAGGACCATTGAGTCCAACCTCCTGCCATGCAGGAATACACCATCAAAGCATTCCTGACAGATGGCCATCCAGCCTCTGTTTTAAAGCCTCCAAAGTTGTGGCACATCACTTATGGAATGCCCTCCTCTTCAAGGCTCCATTGGCATAGATGTTGAATTCTGTTCAGCGACACATGGATTTTTTTAAAACTCTTTGGGAACTAATTATTTCATCTAGTTTGATCTTAACTGTTCTACTTTAATTCGCAAGGTTGTTTAATACATTTTTAGACTGTAAAGTATTTGCCACTGGTTCACATTACAAATTGTATTAAATAGTTCTGATTGATTTGGGTTATACACTGCCCTGAGATCTTTGGACATAAATATATAAATAGTTAAATAAGTAAAATCAAATAAATCTTTCTCTTTGAAATTAATAAGAGTTTTGGAGTTCATGACATTATCTGGTTCATGTCAGGTCTCTTTTATCCCCTCCAATGGCAATATCCAGCAGTGCTTGACGACAAGAAGAAAAGAAGTGAACATGAAAAAGTCTGATGGCACTGCTTTAGTTTCTAAAATTGTTTTGTTTGGTGTAAAATCAACATTGTAGAAAGACCTAGGAGGGAAAAGGCGAAAGATTTAAACCATGAAGAAACTTCAAGTTTGTCCAAGACTTAAGCAACATGTCTTGTCCTCACATGAGCAAATGGCATAGGAAGAGAAATCAGTCTAGAGAACTGGTTAATCAACATGGAAGATGCTTCTTCTCTGAATATTAAGTCTGTGGTAAAAACCTTTTCACAGTGCTTACCAAAACTTATCGCTTACCAACCTTGCTACATAATCTTTGTAAAGAGCATTTGCCTTTCAGCTGAGATAGATGCAAAGCCATAGTCTCTACGTGTCACAGAGAGAAATGGGGAGCTCTTTTTGTTGGACTAAAACTCCCAGAACTTCTATGGCTGGCCCAGTTTTGGAAATTATAGCCTAAAAAGGCAACTTTATCAAGCTATATTCATATGTGACATGTTCCAAGATCTATCTGTCTGGTGGGATGGATCCAACAATTAAGTCTCTCAGCAGATATCAAATATTTCTAGAACCTGGTAAGTCTCTAGAACCACTCAAGATGTAATTGCAATGGGCACCTGACTATTTATGGATCTCCACATATTTGACAGGATTTGCTATGTCATCTAAACTCATAAACTCAGCTACTCAAATTATCTTGACCTACACTGGAAACATTTCAAAGACTTAACTATAACAAAATGGTTTGATACAATATGGCGCTTATTAATAAGAGATGAGTACAATATCTTGAGAAATTAAGGCTTCAGTCCTATAGTCCGTCAAACATCCCTCCAAGAGCCAGATAATAAGCTAGATTTCTCCTCTGAAGTTCAAATCACAGCTATGACCCTAGTGGAGGGGATTTGATTATGGATTTTCCACCCTTCTTCCTTCATAAAGATATTTGGCTCTTACTTCCTTTATGATGGTGATCCAACTTTGGCAGTGGTAAAAAATAGATAGATTGGTAGGATGGCATGGAGGGATTGGAGGAGGCCCTCCATATATAAGCTGGCATCCTGTTAGTGGCATTCAGACATGTACATTTCCCATACACTTGTATATGTCTTTTTTTGATCTCTGTGGAGCTTGGTATTTCCTTCCTCTCATCACAACTGCACAGCCTCTGAAGCCTCCCCCAGCCCATAGGGCCATTCTGTGCCTTGTGCGGAGTGGGCAGGATCAGAGAATTGTCTGGCTAAGTCCTTGTAGCCAAACATGAAATTATTACAGCAATGCTGGGACCTCCAGGGGACTCAGCAAATATCAATACTGATGGGATCATTTTCTGTCTGGCTACAGAAACTTAGCTAGGTGCTTCTCCAATTCTGCCCTTACCTTTGAGGCACAGAATAGCCATGGTCAGATGAACCATGGAGGTGAGTGCAGGGAGTGGTATATAGCTCAGTCTAGCATAGGTCCAAGGGTTTAAATACCCTAAAGGCACCAGATCCCATCTGATCTTGGAAACTAAGCAGGGTCAGACCTGGCTAGTTCTTAGGTGGGAGACTGCCAATAAATGCTAGGTGCTGTATACTAGATCAGGAGTTCTCAGATGTTTTAGCCCTGTGACCACCCTCTACATCTACGTAAGTATGTTTCAACCCCTACTCCACCAAGCTCTCCCCCCATCCCATAACCTATTCTATACCTCTGTCTCCCCTTCTCTCACACAGGCTCCTTGTACCACATGTGCCCTCTGTCTTAACACTGAGTTCTCATCATTGCTAAGGGGTATGCGCCTGCTGAGCCAATGATGAAACATTTGGAGAGCTGAGTGGGAAAAGCATAAAAAGGGAAGCCAATTTTTGCTATATCTGAGGTTGGAGGAAGGAAAAATAAGGGAAGATGCTTTATGTTGCTCTTTTACAGAGACCAGTCAGTCCACAGTGGTGCATGCACACACACGTGCACACACAGAGAGGCTTACCCTCCTTTTTCACATTTGCTGTACTTGCAGAGTGACTTTTCTTGTGCCCCCCCCCCCCCGAGGAACTATCATACCACTGCTGAGGGTCCCTCCCCACTGTCTGAGAACCACTGGGCTAGATTTCAGAGGAAGGAACTGCAAAAACCACTTCTGAGTATTCCTTGCCAAAGAAAACCCTGTGAAATCTATGTGATCGCCATAAGTCTACAGGCAACTTGAAGACACATTCCACATACACAGCATAGTTCATATACAGAACTACAATGCTATGCTGAGCCATTTGGGATCGCAGTCATTGTATCTAAAACCACTGGCCTCGCTTGCTGGGTGATTGTGAGGGAGTCATAGTACAAGAAAGTAACATTTTCAAGTTCTTTGAACAGAGCAAATCTGCTTGCCTCATGGAGCACTGTAAAGGAGAGGGGGCAAAGAGCAGATGTAGGCAAGAATTAGCGTCTGAATGGCGCGTCGAGCTTCCTTTAGAGTTCGGAGTTCAGCTTCAGGGAGTACAATGATTTGGCCTAGTACTGAAGAAAGCTTGGAAAGGTTAGTTTTGTGGACTGCTGCTCCCCTCAGAACTCTTGCTGCCTGGAGGGCTTATGGGAGTTGTAGCCCACAAACCAGCTTTCCCATGTTCGGCTTCAGTACAGATCCCTGAGAGCTCAGCAGTCACGTGTTCTTCCAGTTACTGCCTACAATATGGTTCCTTACATTGAAGAATTCACTGACCCCTAGATAGAGTAGAAGACTGTAGCTTAGCAGTAATGGCACATGGGTTGTTCATGTAGAGAATGCTGAAAGGTAACATTCTCTACATATTTCCCCACTGCATCTTTGCTCAAGAGACAGACGACATGTCTTTGCTAAGGTCAAAGATCTGAATACATGGACGGCAGAGACATACAAGCGGAGACTTCTTTCCCTCACAACATGAACCCAGCTTCCTCCTACACTTATTCTGCAAACAGCAGGTGGGCGTATCTGGAATTCAACCAGAGTCTTGATTACCTGTTTTGCTGACTCTGTTTCTACACTTCAGGCAAGTTTTGGTGCTGTAAGTATTGTTTATCTATCCATTTACCTTTTTAAAAGAGAAAATTTTAAAAGAGAAAATTCTATTTTTAAAAAACTGGAAAGGCAGTCTGAGCTGGGGTGCATTTTAACAATCATCTCTGAATTATCAGAGGTCTAGCCTTAACTGCAGTTTTGTGTGGCTCTTCACTCCACCCACTTTCCACCATGCTACAATATATTTCCAACTCCCACACAGTTGCCTGTGCATTAAGTGATGGTATTAGGCTTGCTCTCAGAGGAAACCTTCCATTGTACAACAGTCCAATTCAGCCATGGCCCCAACTCTCAGGCATATTCACATAACAACTTCCAAAACTCAGGTTAGCTAGCTATGATGAAAATTACATGGACAAAACAGGAGTGCATTTTAATTGGATTTGTTGTGGTTTGTTTATTGCATGTCATCATACCTGGATATATATGTGCTTATGAGAAATGCATGTGTAGCCTGACCCAGCTAGGAGTCACACAGGAACAAAAGTTTGTTTCTTCTAAGCCTAAATCTCTAGCAGGCTGATAAAGTAAGGGCAGCATCAATGGACAAGTGGTCAATATAAAGAGTAGATGCTCTTCATGGCAATTCTCACAGCCATACCATCAAGGAGAGTCCAAAAATACATTAATTTGGATTGATCTCCATGTGTGTGCAGTGGTGGCTAGTCACTCCCAAGTCAGTGGAGAACTGAACCCACTCTAGGTTTTAGTTCAAATTTTAATGTAGCTAGCTAGGGTGCTGAACCAATTTTTGAAGACAGGTATCATTTCCTAACTGGAGGAGGCCTCCTCAGGTAAGGAGGAGGAAGAGTACTGCCAAGGGCCATTTCCACACTACACCGTTATAGTGCTATTATTCCACTTTGAACATCCTATCAAACCCTGGGGTTTGCAGTTTAGAGAGGGGCATTTACAATTCTTGGCTAGAGAGCTCTTTGGCCTCAGTAAACTGTAAACCCTAGAATTTCACAGGATGTTGAAAGTGGAATAATAGCACTATAACACTGTAGTGTGGAAATGGCCTATATAACAGATTCCTATCAAACCCAGAGGAAACCAGCTGCTCTGCTTGGGGTCTGAGGAAGCTGATAGTTCTGTCCTAGAAGCAGAGCCAGAACCATCCAAAGAAGACCTTGAAGAGAAGAAATTAGAGGTAGAGTCCCTTCATTCATCTGAATATTGTAGAGGAAACAGCAGCAACAAATGCTCAGAAAAGGCCTTGACTTGCCTTAAAAGGATAACGCTGATCTAATTAGGTTAACTGTGCTGATTTACAGATGGCTATAAGATGGTGTGCTAAGGCCATTTCTTTGCTGCAGAACAACAGCTCCATGATTTCCACTTTGCACTGTGTGAAATTCCCTGTTTTCTGAACTTCAGCTTTCTCCTTGAATTACATATTCTTTTGGTAATCCCTTGACCGGCATTTGACCTTGCTCAGTATACCTTTTGTGGTTATACTTCAGCCTACTTCAGTCATGCTTTTCCTCTTAAAGAGCTTCTGTGTATAACCCTAGACTGTCTTGGGCTACAGATACACCCCACTGGACCCTTTCTGCCACCAAAAAAAAAAAAAAAGACAACAAAATTCAGCACCACCACAGATAGCTCCCTTAAAGTTTAGACTGAAATCCAGAGCAGACAGCCTGCCTGCCTGCCTGACATGGAAGCCGTCAGCTGTATCGATGGCTGCCCCACTGACAGAAAGGCTGTAACAGTGTGTGTATGTGTGTATATGTATGTAGTTATGTTTATATTGCTACCCTCAAATAATTTTCAATACAATAGCGATAGCTCACCGCAATATATTGATGCTGGAAATAACCATCTCTCGACTGCCACTACTATGAAGATTGCAGTTATGCTCAGAAGGCAGAGGGAAATCTGAAAGGAATGGTGAATTATAGTAAGCATAAGTACGAGCACTTCAATCATGCAAGCTTTTGTCCTACCACACAACTAGGGCCCTTTCCACAGCTTACCTGTTTTCGGTGCTGGGGTGCGGGGATCACGTGAGCAGCCTCTAGTGAGAGACTCTCGCGTCCCAGTTCCTTCAGCTCCACAGCTGCTGCCTGCTCGCGTGAGAGCCCCTCCTCTTCCTTCCACAGTGCAGCCTGGGAGTTTCCCAGGCTGCGCTGGGGCAGGAAGTGCGAGCGCCTCGGCTCCGGAGCTCTGCACACACGGCAAGTACATGCAGGGCCTCGGAGCTATGCACGATCGCACACCATTATGAAAAAGTGCGCGATCGGCGCCTGCCAGACCCTGGAGCATTGCACGATTGTGAGTGTGTTGTGTGGATCGCTCCTCACAATCGCGCGACGCTCCAGGGGCCCTTTTGCATGGCAAATGCCGTGCGAAAAGGGCCTAGGTTTCAGCTTGCATAGCGGCCAACATGCAGAATGATTAACCAGAAAGTGAAGGAAATTTATGGGGCCTTTTCACACTATACAGTTACAGAACTTGGATTCCACTTCAGCTGCTATGGTTCCATCCTGGAATTCCAGGGTTTGCAGTTCATGGTGGGGTACTTAAAATGATCAGCTAGAGAGCTCCAGTGCCTCACCAAACTAAAAACTCCAGGATTCCATAGAATGTTGCCATAGCAGTTAAAGTGAAATCAGAGTGCTATAACTAGGTAGTGTGCAATGGCCCCTGATAAATGTCTGCAAAAGTTTTAACAGTGTTGAAAGCACAATTGGATAAAATAATTAAATATGATTGTATCCAGTTGTTGTAAACATATGTGATTCTAACAATTTTAACTTGTTTTACTCTGTTATATTGTCAAATATGTTCTTAAACGTTAACTTTTTTTTTGTTATTTTACATTTTAAATTGTTAAACTGTTTGATTTTATTTTTCTAAACTGTTTGATTTTATTTTTTATTGAGACCCTTGGACGTAGGGTAGAATATTAGTACAGTCAGCCCTCCACATTTATGGGTTTGTCTTTCACAGATTTTCTTTGACCCCTGCCCATCCAAGTCAGATACTTCTTTTGCAATGGAACCTTCCCTCTCAGCAGCTCTGATCAGGCTGTGCAGCCCTTTAAAAACGCACCTCTGCTGCTCCTGCTCCTCCTCGCAGCCTGATTTTTCAGCACTACAAACCCTCTCTCAATGCCCCCTCATCAGACACCCAAGGAAAGAGATGGGCGAGAGAGAAGAAGTATAAGGTCACCGTGCTGACCACCCATTTTGCCTCTCCCACCCCTGACCTAGTTTGGACCCTGAGTGCCTGTTCTCCCCACCATGCCTTGGCTCCCTTCCCACGGACAAAAACACACACATTTTAGTATTTTCTCCCCCCCCCACACTTTTACAAAGGTCCTGAGCCCCTAACCCTAGCGAATGTGGAAGGTTAACTGTAGTTTTAAAAATATACATTAGCTAATCTCTGTCTCTCTGTCTCTGTCTCTGGCCATTTCTTCACAAGCCTGTTATAGTGTGATGATTCCACTTTCAACCTCCTATGGAATCCTGGGGTTTGTAGTTTCGGGAGGGGCCATCTGGCTCGTGCAGAAATGGCCTCTGTCTGTCTGTCTGTCTGTCTGTCTCTCTCTCACATACACACACATATTTAAATTGGGTCCATGTAATTTGAAGTACAATACAAGGGGAGGGAAATGCACAGGTGACCTATAAAGTGACCAGGGAGGCATCTCTCTCCTACATTTCAGGGTGAGTTTCCCCTGACACTCAGTCCCTGCTCTTGTTCAGTCCCCAGACAGCAGTGGGGGATGAAACGTGTCTTCTCCTTCTAACTTTCCTAAATGGCTTCATGACGTATTATTCTACCATAACAAACACCTTGGTGGCACCAAGACTGTGGAACTCTATGTCTGTGGCAAACGGCCACGGTATATATTTGGATTAAATGATGACCAGTTTTCATTGAAATGTGGAAAATATCTAGTTTGAAAGGGCTCTAGATGTTAGTGTTAACTGAGTTAACATCCCCTAGCAATGTTCAGGGACTCTTGACTTTTTTTGTCTCATGTTCATGCAAGCAATAGCAAGGTTGGCAGCAATGGGTTCCCTTTTTCTTGCCAGAAATAACATCCTGGAGATAACCATCTTTGAATCTTGTTGATATACACAAACCTTTTCTCTTTATTCAAACTGGTGTAATTCATTGCTTTTCCCGTTCACATAGTTATAGTTGCAAGTTGAGGCACAATGGTAGAACTTGTACGAGGGGGGCACAAGGTTTCTTTTCCACATCCGCACCCATGAGAAACTTTAGGAGTGCAAATCTTGGCTAATTTTATTCTTGAAGGAAGCAATGAGTAATGCTTCCCACCCTGAGAAAATCCTTGAGAAATTTGCACTTTTCAAAAACCTTTCGCAGTTTGTGGGTGAGCAACTCCATGTGGTCTATTTGTACAGAAAACTGCATTTTTTCAGTGGAAATGTTTTCTGTGGAAAGAAAGAAAGAAAGAAAGAAAGAAAGAAAGAAAGAAAGAAAGAAAGAAAAGAAAAAAAAACTCATGTCACGTTTCTTGCACAGGAAAGTCCCAAATTCAAAGATTCTCAATGCAGTGGAATTTGCTTTGTTGGGGTGTTGCAAAATTCCAGAAACTCCTTTCTGAACAACTGATCAAGTATTTTCAAATATTATTTCTGTTCCTAGGAAACTTTTGTTGCAAAAATAATCTTACAGTAGAGCAATAACTCTGTCTAGATGTGTTTGCATGTGCATTTTTTGCTGGGCCTCAACACAGGCAAGCTGGGTTCCAAAGACATCAGCTGTTACATATACACGGCAAAATCTGGAGTACTGGATCCAGTTCTGAGTGCCAAATTTTACAAAGGATGTTGGCCAAGCAGGGAAGGGGTGGACAACTGAAGTGCGTCCAGGGATCCAATTGTTTGCTGTCGGACTTTCCATGGCTAGACAGATAGCCAAACATTTGCTAAAAATTGAAAGTAGTGAGAAGCCTAATTTCAAAAACAGGGGCTTTTAAGTTAAGCATTGCCCTATAACCTCTTTAAAAGGTGCATTGCAGCTCATGGGGGTTTCCAGGACAGGTGATGCACCTTTGTTGAGGGCAGAAAAAGGGAAGGCAAGGGAGTCTGGAGAGGCTGTAGGCTGTAAAAACAGCCTTCAGGACTGAATATAGCCCCACGCTCAGGCTTTCCCTCAGTGGCAGAGCTTGGAGTGTGGGGAGTGGGGGTGGGAGGCTGGGGCTATGGCACGAGTGGTGTGGCTGCAGTGCATGGGGGCATGGCCGGGGAGTGCAAGGGCACAGCTATGGACCAGGACACCCCAAAACATTGCTGCCTGGGATGAACCATCCCTTGCACCCCCCATCCCTGTGAAACTGCTTTCCCTACCCCTGAGCTCAAGTGTGCCTAGAGAAGGATTGGGGGTTGGAAAACAAAGTCCTCTGATGAACGGCTGAAAGGGATGGTCATGTTTACTCTGAAGAAGAGAACTAAGAGAAGAGATGGAATCACTGTCTTCAAAGAGCTGAAACACTGTCATGCAGAAGTTCAAGCAGACTCATCCTTTGTTTTGTAAAAGGGCAGGACTAGAACTAACAAATAGGAATTGCAAGGAAGCAGATTCCTGTTAAACATTAACCATGGTCTGGATGGCCATCTGCCAGAGATGATATGCTTGTATCCTAGAATGTAGGTTCTGCATTGAGAAGCGGTTGGACTAGATAACTTCCAAATTCTCCTTCAGCCATTAAATTTTGTGTTTAGGAGTGATTCCAGACGGAGGACTTTTGCAGACTGCAAAAGCATGCATTCCTCAGCATGCTTGTTTCAAAAACATTTACATTCTGCTAGCTGGTACTTATATTGCACAAATCTACCTTCCTGCTTTCGTACCAGGATGTTGCCTGGACATTTCCCTGCTCAACTGCTTCATTTGATGTGTTAGCTTTCTCTTTCATCCCTTCAGCTCCCTTCAGAAGGTGAAGATCTCCACCCCTTTCCACATACTTTTGCTTCTCTGTGCTTCACTCCAACAGAGTTTCTTCACTAGTAACAGAACAGTCCTATGCCATACCATTCAGCTGTCTCATTTTGGCAGGAACAGTCCAGATTAACCTCTGTCATTCCACTTTTTCAGTAGCTTTTAAAATGTGGACATTTCGTTTCTCTTCCCACTTTCCTCCTTTATCCTCAGCTCTCAGTTGCGACAAATTTAGGCCCTTTCCACATCTTACTGTTTTCCAGTGTTGTCCCATCACAATCCCAGCAATGCCATGCCAAGATGGGAGCATGGCCCACATGTTCTCCTCCGCAGTTGGCCAGCTACCTGTGGAAGGGTAGTGCAAGGGACATGCTCCTTCCTTCCGCAGTGCAGCTGGCTGTTTCCTGTGCTGCACTGGGGAAGGAAGTGCCTAGATTGTGCTTCCACCCTTTCCACATGGTGATGGGGATTTTTTTCCAGTAATGGTACACCCTGCGATTGTAACGGCTGGGGATTTGTGGGCAGTAGGACTGTGATGACATTGTGCAAAAGCATGACTTGCAGACCAGCAGCAACACGTCCCCATCCCAGGACAGCACTGATGTGCGGAAATGGCCTTAGTTCAAAGTGCAAAAAAGTTTGTACTCAATTAACTCAGCATCTGGAGAGGAGGGCCAGAGTCTTGGCTTTCCCAGTAGGCCCAGGCAAAAGAAAATTACTGTAGACTCCCGTAGCTTGTTTTCATTCCTGACCAATAACTTCTGCCATCTTGACCACACTCTGATGTTGCTTGGCACATGTGTCCCAGTTTCCTTCTGTGAAATTTTAGAGGGTATGCTATGCCTGTCTACCCAGAAACTAGTCCTGTTGAGCTCAATCAGATTTGTGCCCAGGTTATTTCAAGTAGGACTGCAGGCTGTGTGGGACTACTATCTTGTCTCCTAGTAGGCCTTTAATCCTATGAATGCTTAATCTGAATCCCCCCCCATCCCAGTATTTGATGAGCCTCTAAATATAGGGTTCATGGGACTGGAGTTTATATCTTGTTCACCACAGTTGGAATTGTAAGAGAAGCAGATAAATATGCTAGCCAAAAAAAGTGAGGAGAAAGTTGAGTCCTAAACACTTCCCTCAAATGCAGTAAACAATGGCTGAGACCCTATAGGGCATTTGTGTAGCAAAGTTCTCCACATGTACGGTTATGCATTAATTATACTATGTGTGTATGTGCTTGAACAGCAATGTTGTGCAACTGAATGTGCCAGAAAAGGAGTACCACTGCTATTTTAATGAGGGACAGACTGCAACATATGGACAGAAAAGGTGGGTCTATGGGCACAACAGCACTACACGTGCACCTCTGCTTCTGCAACCTTGTACTGAATGAAGATGTTGTAGATTGCACAAATACATCCAGGGACTGCCACAGGGGAATGTACACGTGTGCAAAACACCAGCAGGATTCCAGGTAATCTCACCAAAGCACCTTCGTAGAGTCCACCTATTCTCAAAACCAGGTCCAGATCCTTTTCTTGGCATGGCAAATATGATCCTCATTTCTTAAAAAAGAAGTACATTTTGTCAGGCAAAGAAATGAACAAATGAATTACTGCTGCTTAACAAACTGTTAACTACGGCCCTTTCCACACGGGGTAAAAAAAACGGCTTAGGGCGACCTCACTTGGAGGTTGTCCACACCGTGAGGTGCGCTAGGGCGGTTTGAAAAGTGGAGGTTCCACACCTCAAACTGCCCTCGTGCGGCCGCAAGGGGTGGCGCGGCGTGTTTTTTAAAAACCACATGAAATGTGGTTTTTAAAAATGCGAGCGCGCTAACCCGTTGCAGCGCTAGCACGTCCCTGCAGAGCTGCCTGGGGGCGGGCTTCTGGCTGGCACGCTGCCCTGATTGGCGGAGCACCGCCGGAAGTCACCGGCCGCCATTTTGGGTGCCGCCAAACGCCACCAAAATTCACCAGCGTGCGGAGAGGTGAACGCGTGCTCCCCACGGGGACGGAGCAACCCGCTTCCAGGTAAGCTCTGCCCTTGCGTGCGCCGCCCCGTTTCCCCGTCCCCCATGTGGAAAGGGCCTATGTCGAGGCCTATGCTCCAGGAAAAACCAGCAGACACAGGAAGGCCATTTCCACACTAGACTGTTATAGCGCTATGATTCCACTTTCAAAATCCTATGGAATCCTGGAGTTAGCAGTTTGGCCCCTCTCGAAACTGCAAACCCCAGGATTCCATAGGATGTTGAAAGTGGAATCATAGCGCTATAACAGTCTAGTGCAGAAATGGACGAGGTCAGTGGCAGAAGTTTGTTGAAATCACCTTTGCATCTTCTACTGGAGGAACTTGTGAGGTCATTATGTGATCTTTCAAGTTGTACTGAGTTCTTCTTCCATTATGCAGATTTAGCCTGATCAGAATCTGTTATGATTAGAAATTTTGCACAACAGCTCAATCAGAAATTACTCCATCAACATATATCTGCTTCATATCTTAGTAACTTACTTTCTGTATCAGGCTTGTAGGAAACAGAGACTTCTGCTAAAGGTTGAGTAGAAATTGCACAACCTCCCTTAGTTTCCGTTTTATAGACTCTCTCTGTGGGTAAATGGCTAAGTGGCACAAAAAGGAAATGACAATGTTTGGTTTCGTGATAGGGCAGGAAGGAGAAGTTTTCTTGTCTGTTTTACAACTAGCTCTGCTTGCAAAAGGCAACTGTACTAGTAGGATTCCTTAGGAGGGGCTGTCTAGGAAACAGCACTTCTATGTAGTGTTATATCATTGATAAAAGAGTGGAATCTTCTGGAAAGATGTTGCTTGCCATTCAGAATTGCAGTTACAAATGCATGACCCAGAAATGCAAATTCAGAACTGATAGGTATACGTGTCAAAGCAATAGCAGATTCAAACCACTGTTTGATCAAGTGCATTTTAGATAAATGACTAGTGGAAGACAAGATTATTATTAATAAAAATACACAATTAAATAGAGGAAAATACATAAGCAAGAGGATTGGCAGGGTAATGTTTTGTACAATTGGATGATGAGGGAGGGGAAGGAGGATGGATAAGATCTAAGGAAGATTTTAGATTTTGACTTAATGTTTTCTGGTATATTGTATATACTGTATTTATATATAAAATTATTAATAAAAATCACAACTGATTCATATCTGTGCTTCTTATGCATTCAGTAATGTAAAGGAATAAATAAGGATCATAAAATTCCACCAGTCTTGACTTACTGGTGATAGTGGTCTAGTGTGCTGCTGACTGAGATGGAACAGACTGACTTTCCTGGTGTTAAGAGGAATTGTGACTGGGATCCTTCTTCTGATTGCCACATCAGAGATCGCTCATGAGAGGGTATGGAAACGGCCTGCTACCTCCTGATTGGCAGTAGAACAAACCCCTGTTGTTCACAATGGCAGCTACCCAGTAAGTCACAATTGGAGGTGGGGCAGGAGATGCTACTTAGCTACACAACCAAGGTAGTTACATAACTAAGTAGTGCATGCAGAATTCTGCCCAAAGCTGTAGGTCCTCGGATTCATTCCCTCTGTATGTGGCTGGTGACTTTCACAATAGGTGAATCTCTTCTGGGTTACAAGGACCTGGATCTTTTTGTGTGTGTGTGTGTGGGTGTGTGTGTGGGTGTGTGTGATAGTATTCAGCACCTTAGCCATCTCCTTTAATGCTGAACAGGTTTACCACCCTACTGACATGGAAAACACCAGGTGATGACAATTCCCTCCACCATCTAACACAAGAAAACAGGAAAGAGATTTTTTAAAAAAAGTTAAATATGTGGGCCCTGCAACAAAATGTTGTACTTTGGTGTACTTCTATTCTAGGTAGCCAGCTATACCTTTTCCAGAATATTCTATTCCATTCCCCCTCCTCCCTGGCTTTCCAATGTTTCTGCACCAACAACCACATAGCAGTCTGTGCCAGCTGGGCATGTTCAGCTCTGAATGAACTGTTTGGGGCTTTCCCCCTTTTTTTCCTCCTTTCCCTTTTGGGTTTTCCCTCAGAAATGTTTTCCTTGTTTATCTCTGTCTCTCCACATTGATAGATTTGTTACATAAGAATGCATACTTGGATAATGAGTTTGCTATTCATATACTAAGAAAACCCTGCACTAATTACCAAGCTGATCACATCCCGTCAGGTATGTACAGCGATCTGGTAAGCACTCACACATAGCCACACAGAAGACAACACAGCAGAATACTTCCACATGCCCTTTTCCCAAGGCTGCATGCTGTTCTTTTAAAAGAACAAATGCAGAAAGGAAGGGTCTCAACCACAAATGCATAAACCACAAAAGACCATCACAAAAACATAGACAAAAGGATGTTAAAGAATATAATAATCCATATGTTTACAGTCAGTATAGATAACAAACGAATAGGAATACAGCCAGCCTTTCACATTTGTAAGTTGGACTCTCACAGATCTGATTTTTTGTGAGTTTCTTCAACCTCTGCCCCCTCACCTTAGGTGCTTCTTTTCCAGGGGAACCTTCCTTCTCAGCGGCTCCAACCAGGCCATGTGGCTCTCCAAAGGCCCACCTCTGGTCCTCCTTCTTCATCAGCTGCTGCCTAGCCAGCTGTGGATGGCTCACAGCCTGATTTCTCAGCATCACAAGCTCTCATCCAATGGACCACTCCCCCCAGAAAGGAGAAGGGCAAGAGAGAAGAAGTATTGGACACCCATGACAACCCTTTCCCTCACCTTTCCATGACCTGGTTTGGATCCTGGGTGCCTCTACTCCCCACCATACCTTGACCCCTCCACCCACAGACACATACACTGTTACTCTGTGTGCTGGGGGTCCCAGGAGGGGCGTCCAAATAACCAAACAACAACAAGCAAAGATGGGGAAATTAACTGGAGCACTCACTTAAGCTAACGAGAGGCAGAGTAACTTTGCGAGGATCTTGTAACCCTATGTATACAGGGTCAGGTCAGTCAAGCAGTCCGACAGTTTTAAAATAGCAAAAATGATGTTTTATTAAAGACAGACAAACACTTAAGACAATACAACCACACAGCTAACTGAGAAATAAGAAATGAGGGTTTTCGGGGGAAATGGGTGATTCGACACCTTTCTCATAGTCCTGAAGAAGCCGAAGATGGTAATGAAAGAACTCAGCATGGTGGCTGAGGGGAGTTCGCTCGACAGAGCGGCAGCAAGGCTGGATGGAAGTCCGGAGCAATCCGAGGAAGCTCTCGGAACTGGGGTTTTTTATGGGGGAAAATATGACCGTGGGCTAGTCTGTACGTGGGAGGGAACAATGAGGTTTGGGTGCAAGACAATGTCTCCGAAAGGTCAGAATTTAAAATGATTGAGTTAAGTTTGAATTGACAATAGAATGGCCAGTGTGCATACGCAGCTCGCTTGGGCAGTTGAGCTTCTAGCTCATCAGGGTGCCTGCTCGGGGAAGGGGGCTCTTTGTGTCAGCGTGCATCTGTAATGAAGTGTTTGTCTAGGGAGGTCCCCTAAAGCAAGATCTGGCTGAGTCTGGCTTGCCTAGGTGGAGAAAGGAATGTTTCAGCATTTAATAGCCATGCCTAGCTCCGTGCTTGTTCAGGGGCCTCACAAACACTTGGCTGAGGGTGGCAAAATAAGACCGAATTGTGATATCAAAATGATATCTAATGTCTACCGAAGCCAGGCCAGTTCACAGTGATAACAACACACATTTTGATATTTGCGATTTTTCCACTTTTGTGAGGGTTCTGCACCCCTAAACCTAGCAAATGTGAAGGGCCAACTGTATAAAAATGCAAAACTAAATAGAATACTACCATTTAACCACCAAAGAAAAAGCATGCAGAGAGCACAACCAAAAGTAATATTACAAATATAGTAAGCATATCAAACTACAAAGAAGAATGCTTTTGAACACAATGTGACAAAGGAAGGAAGTGTTAAAAAATGTTTATAACTGTATACAAAGTCTAATTTCTGTCTTCTAAGAAGAATCAACTCCAGCTGTAGGCAAAACAGATTAGCTGCTGTAAATGTACACGCTCTAGTAGCTGGAAAACATGAAACAGATTGTAAATGGCAGGCAACAAATCTGTGACTTCTCATAAAAAGAACAAACATTTTCACTGAATACATTATTTGTAGTAAAGCTGGAGAATTTCAAAATTTTAGTACACGCTAGCAATGTTATGTGAGATGACAGCTGACCCATAGTAAGATTGGACACATGTATGCATTTAGCTGGGGCCATTTTTATCAACTATTTATAAAGATTTTTGGGAAGAAGAGCTGGAAGCTGCCAGTGAGGGTTCCAGCTGAGGCAGGGCTTCCTCCTGACTCCCTCCCCAGCTGGTTTGGATGAGCCATCCCATCCCAGGCCATTTCCACACTAGACTGTTATACTGCTACTATTCCACTTTCAACATCCTATTCTTCTTCGTGGTCTCTGTGCCTCACACGCTAGGAGCTTTCGTGCATGCGCGGTACCATACGGAAAATTCTAGAGCTTAGTAGCTTGGTGAGAACCCCTCCCCTCATGCCTCTACTGGGCATGCTCAGCCCGCCGAGCAACGGTCTCCCTTCAGATTTGGATTACAGTTTTTTGGCTTCGGATTTCTGACTGGTCTTGTTATTTCAGTGATCTGTTCCTGTTTTTACCTGGAACTTCTACCCGACCTGCCAAACCCCCCCCCCCCTTTGTCCTTCGTCTTCGTTTTCGGTCTTCAACTCGTCGTTTTCTTCTCCTCACTCTCTTAAGTTCTATGTCGGCTTTGTTCGAGCCTTGTGAAAAGTGTGGTCGCAAAGTCGCCCTTTTGGATGGACACAGCCAGTATCTCCTGTGTTTGGGTGAGGCACATAACACCCGGGCCTGCCCAATCTGCAAGGAGTTCACATCTCAGACTCTGAGGAACCATCTCGCGTGCCTCAAGTCTTTCTGCTGGAAGCAGTCTTTGACATCACAAGACTCGACTCCATCTGTCCCGAGGATGTCGGAACCTTTCTTGAGCCGACATACGACCATGCTTCCACTGGACTCGGTGGCTGCCGATCCGGTGACTCCGGCGGTACCGGGCTTGGTACCATCCCATAGGGCCTCTTCTCTACCGAGGATCCCTAAGATCTCGTCGGCCCCGTCGACTTCATCATCGAGGGAGGCCCCTGCGGGCTTGCAGGGTCCCAAGCCGGTGAAGACGCTTACGGCGGCCCAGCGTAAGCATCCTGCAACCTCGGAGCCCGAGAAGGAGAAGAAGAGGAAGGAGAAGCGCAGCTCTCTGGCTAGACCGGCTTCTCCTACTCCTCCTCCATCTCAACTCCACGTCGACCCAGAGGAGGAATCGGAACCCTAGGAGATCCTGGAGGTTTCCGATGTCAACGAGACCGCTGGCTCGGCGGCACAACTCGAACCGCCTGAGCTTACGGCCGCGGTCCCTCCACCCGGACGCCCTGAAATGGCAGCCCATCCGGAGGATGCTCTGGCAGCTCCCCAGACATCACACCCATCCCGAGTATCTGATGGTAGAAGCGCCTCTCCAGTTCCAGAGCGACAGGTCAGGCAGCGATCCCCACACCATCAGGAGGCCTACCCTGAACGAATGGAACCCGGTGATTACCTGGAGAGCAGGGTCAGACAACCTTCTCCGCGCCATCGAGAAGCCTACCGCGGGTTGTCAGTGCCTTCCCGGGATTCACCCTACTCTTCGGCGTCTAACGCTGTGAGATACGGGCAAGAGCATGCCTGGAGGGAGCTCCCACCATCCTATAGATCATACTCGCCTTCATATCAGGACCGCTATCATCCTGATGTGAGGCAGTGGTCGCCTTACTGGCGCTCCTGCTCGCCATCACATGGGGATTACCGCTCGCGGTGTGAGTGCTCTCCATCACACTCGCCTCGACGATCACCATTCCTTCAATCCCGTGAATCATAACTACCACCGGCTTCTTCTCCCAGTATTTTACCGTACCAAAGTTGGACAGGACCTTGCGACCCATTCTGGACCTCAGAGGGGTGAACGAATACATCCGCCCCAGGAGGTTCAAGATGGTCACGCTGTCGATGATCCTCCCCTTCCTTCGTCGGGGAGACTGGTTCGCATCCATCAACCTGCGGGATGCCTATTTTCACATCTCCATTCGTCCGCAGCACAGAAGATACCTCCGGTTTGCGATCGACGGCACCTGCTACCAGTACCGGGTGCTGCCATTCGACCTCTCCACCGCACCGAGGGTCTTCACGAAGTGCCTGGCCCCTGTTGTCTCCCATCTGCAGACAAAGGGCATCACCATCTTCCCCTACCTCAAGGATTGGCTGTTGGTTGCGTCCTGCAAGAACAAGCTGTATTCAGACATCCACCAGACTTTGTGACTTCTGACCCGCCTGGGCCTTCGGGTCAATCCGAAGAAGTCCCACCTCGAGCTGGCGAGGGTGCTCGACTTCATTGGAGTGACCCTGGACTCGGTCTCAGCCAGAGCCTACCTGCTCCTGGAGCAAGCCCGTACCCTCCACCGGGCCGCGTCTGCTGCCTTCGACGCCCTGATGACATCAGCGAGGGGGATCCAGCAGCTCCTTGGGTACATGGCTTCCACCACGGCCGTCATGTACCTTTCAAGACTGCGAGCACGCCCACTCCAACACTGGTTCGTCAGAGCCTTCAACCCGCTCCGGGACGACCAGGGGCTGCGACTCAGGCTTCCTCCACAGGTATGCCACTCTCTGCTATGGTGGCTCTCCTACCGCCACCTCCTGTAGGGGATGCCTTTCCAGCAGCCGACTCCTCAACTCACGGTCATGACGGATGCCTCCCTCTTCGGGTGGGGAGCGCATTGCGACGACCTCAGAGTCTGGGGACATTGGGCTGGCGACGAGACCGAACTACACATCAACACCCTCGAGCTCCTTGCCATTGGGAAATCTCTGAGGGCGTTCCGCAACCTGGTCACAGGACAGACGGTCCTCATCCCGATAGACAACATGACAGCCGTCTGTTATGTCAACAGACAGGAAGGGACCCACTCCACCATGCTTCTCACCATTGCCCTCCAGCTCTGGGAGTGGTGCGTGTCGCTACGGATCCACCTGATTGCTGTCCACCTGGCTGGTCAGGAGAACACCATGGCGGATGCCCTGAGCAGGGACACCTCTTCCCACCACAAGTGGTCCCTCTAGGATGAGCTGTTCTGTCTGATACGGCACTGCTGGTGTGAGCCCACGATCGACCTCTTCACCACCGTATCGAACGCGAAGTGCCGTTGGTACTGCTCGAGAGCCGGCCAGGGACTGAGCTCTCTTGGCGACGCCTTCCAGTTCCGGTGGACCAACGGGCTCCTCTACGCATTCCCGCCATTTCCTCTCCTGGGCCGAGTGGTCGCCAAGATCCTGGCGGACCGAACCGATGTCCTCCTCATAGCCCCGTACTGGCCGAGACAGCATTGGTTTGCGCCCCTGCTCAAGGCCGCTCGAGGACAACTTCTTAGGCTCCCAACAGCACCCAATCTGCTGTCTCACTCGGACTGTCGCGCTCTCCACCCCGACCTGCCACTCCTGGCCCTGCACGCGTGGAGGATAACACCCTAGACAACCCCGCAATACAGGACGTCCTGACTGCGGCCAGGAAGGAATCAACCCACCACAACTACGCTTACAAGTGGCAGTGGTTCGTTACCTTTGCCGAGACGCAAGGCGAGCCGGTATCGCATGTCGGCCTCGGTACTGTGCTCCGCTTCCTGCTCCACCTCCGACAGCAGGGACTCGTGTTTCCTTCCTTTGAAGGTCTACCTCTCCACCATCGTGGCCTACCAACCTCGAGGCTCTCCATCGGCAGCGCTCTTCCGGGACACCACCATGAAGCAATTCATGAAGGGGCTTCAACATCTATACCCGCTGGTATCGCTGCCGCTGCCGCCCTGGTCGCTGTCCCTGGTCCTTTCCCAGCTCATGCGACCGCCCTTCGAACCTATGGCCACTACCGATGACAGGCTCCTCACCATCAAGACAGCCTTCCTGGTAGCTGTCACCTCTGCCAGGCGGGCCAGCAAGCCGACAGCCCTGCGAGCCGATGAGCCTTTTCTGGTGCTCCATCAGAACAAGGTAGTCCTTCGCCCGGACATTTCCTTCCTGCCTAAGGTGGTGTCCCTCTTCCACCTTAACCAGGACATCATCCTATCTACTTTTCACCTGAACCCGACGATGCCCCTGGAGCGATCCCTCCACTCCTTGGATGTCCGTCGAGTCCTGGCTTTTTACACCCAGCGGACTGCGACCTTCAGACAGACCCCACACCTGTTTGTCTGCTATGGTCAATGTCGCAGAGACCACCCAGAGGTTCTCCAAGTGGGTGGCCCAGACTATCTTGCTTGCCTACGAGATGGCCAAGCAGCCTCCACCAGACCTGCTTCGGCCCCACTCCACTAGAGCTGTGGCATCCTCAGCAGCCCTCCTGCGAGGTGAGGACCTGCAAGAACTTTGTCGAGTGGTGACCTGGTCCAGGCCATCGACCTTCGTGTGCCACTATCGACTGGACTGCCAGTCCCGGAGAGATGCCTGGTTTGGACGAGCAGTGCTGGCCTCCGTACTCTAGGACCTGACCCACCATCCTGCTGGTAAGCTACAAAATCTCCTAGTGTGTGAGGCACAGAGACCATGAAGAAGAAGAACAGGTTGCTTACCTGTAACTGTGGTTCTTCGAGTGGTCATCTGTGCCCGCACACACACCCGCCCAGCAGTCCCCTCTTTCTCAGGTCTCTTATCGGCGGACTTTAGAACTGAAGGGAGACCGTTGCTCGGCGGGCTGAGCATGCCCAGTAGAGGTATAGGGGGAAGGGTTCCCGCCAAGCTACTAAGCTCTAGAATTTTCCGTACGGTACCGCGAATGTGCAAAAGCTCCTAGTGTGTGAGGGCACAGATGACCACTCGAAGAACCACAGTTACAGGTAAGCAACCTGTTCTTTGCAGTTTAGGGAGGGACCTCAAAGGTCTCAAAGACCAAAGACCTCTGAAGCCCCTCCCTAAACTGCAAACCCCAGGATTTTGGAGTCTCCTTCCTTGGAGGTTTTTAAGCGGAAGCTGGATGGCCACTTGTTGGGAGTGCTTTGAGGGTTTTCCTGCATGGTAGGGGGTTGGACTGGATGGCCCTTGTGGTCTCTTCCAACTCTACATTTCTATGATTCTATGATTCTATGAATAATAGCATTATAACAGTCTAGAGCAGAAATGGCCCCAGTCTCACACAGGTTGGTGGGGGGGGGGAAATTTCCTGCAATCCTGATGTACGTGAATATACATTCCTTCAAGTTGTCTGTCAATTTACAGAGACTCCATGAATTTCGTAGATCAAACCACCTCATAGTATTCCTAGGCAAGAAACACTCAGAGGTGATTTGCCATTGCCTTCCTCTGAAATATAGCCTATAGCACTTAGTATTCCTTGAGAGTCTTTCATCCAGGTACTAAGCAGACCTGACCCTACTTCTCATGTGATTTGGTGTTTCCCATAAATATAGGTAATACACCTGATACAAGGGTCCAAAGGGGCCAGAACTCCTACCTAGTCTCCAAAGGCAACCAGTTGTAGCCTGTACTGGTAGGTTGACTAAAGCAACCTGGAAATAGGAACAGGTGGAGATGCTGGCTCTGGACTAAGGTATGCTGATTCGCCACCATTATCATCATCAACGCTGGCTTCTATTCCCAGGGGTCATGACAGGTTGCCCTTTGCCACAGACATATGATCATGGGCCCACGTAGGACTGAATTCTGTGTGTAGTGCAGAAATGTCCTTTCTTAACTAAGATGATTTCCACGCTACACTGTTATAGTGTTATTATTCCACTTTCAACATCTTATGGAATCCTGGGCTTTGCAGTTTAGGGAGATGCTTTTAGAATTCTCAACCAGAGAGCTCTTTGGCCTCAGTAAACTGCAAACCCCAGGATTCCACAGGATGTTGAAAGTGGAATAATAGCACTATAACAGTGTAGTGCAGAAATGGCCAAAAACTCATGCTAAAAGATAAGTCTGTTAGTATTTAAAGGTGCCACAAGAACTAAAGCTTAGTTGCAAAGAAGCCATGGTACAGAGGGATATGACTCTGAGTGTGATACCTATCTATTAAAATATAAAAGTCAAAGTTTGTTTGTTTATCTGTGTCAGGTGAGAAGACCTCATATGATTGGCTGTGTGAGGCGAAGACCTCATATGATTGGCTGCCTAAGATTTTATGGAATCCTGGGGTTTGCAGTTTAGGGAGGGGCCTTTAGAATCCTCAATCAGAGGATTCTTGAATAGGCTGATTGCTATGGAGATGAGACCTAGAAGCAAGGAGGAGGGCAATGAATTCCCTCAGGAACCCAACCTGTGCATGTTAATAATTCTGAATACAGATTGGATTGGGGAATATAGGGAAAAGTTACAGGTACTGGGCAAGTCAGTTTGGGGAATTAGAGACACAGGATCTCAAATCTTTCTAACAAGTATTACCTATGAGAAAACAAAATCCCAGGCAACTCCAGGTAGATACGCTAGTCTATTATATAAGAGTAAAGCTTACAAGGAATAGCACAGATACAGATACAGCTTTCTAACATTATGATAAAGACCCTTGTGGGAAATTTATGACGTCCAACTAAAAAGACACTCAAAGAAAGAACATACAACAGAAGTTATATGGTCTTTCCACAACAAGCTTCTTAAATAGCTGCTAGAATATTTCTTACAGTTTAAAAGTGTAATTAATGATTTACCACTTAACCAAGAACCAGCACTCATTAACTTCAAGCTGACAGGAAAACTGATAAGCCTATGTATTTCTCTCTGTTGAAGGTATTCTAAGAGCAAAAATCAAATTGCTTCCCAGAGTTGGATCAGATTTCCAAGACTTAAATGACGTATTCCCCACCACCACCTCAAAATTAGGACAAAAAACTGCAGATAAAAAGCAGGTAAGGCATCAGACCCGTTTCTGGGCTTCCTTGTTTCATAGTGCAGGTGAAGCCTCACATAACTGAATATTCTTTTATTTATGTAAGGGGGGGGGCTGTAAATAAGATACCGGATTGGTGGATCTGAGAATTAGCACTTTGTGCTTGTGTGTTAATAGACCTGTGCCATCATAACACACACTCTGGTGTGGATTAATCCTCTGCAATCCCACTTTTTCAGCTGCTTTTAAAACATCCCAATTTATCTCTCTTCCTCCCACTTTCGTCCTTTGTCCTCAGCTTACTTCATTTGCTATAAACTGTATTCAAAATGCAAAAGTACTTTGCATTTAACTGACTCAATGGAAGGGGAGGAGAGGAAGGGATGGAATCTTGCTCTTCTCAGTAGGCTCAGGCAAAAGCCAGCTCCTGCAGTCTCTCCTAGCTTGTCTTGGGCCATTTCTACACTACACTGGTGTAACGCTTTCAACATCCTGTGGAATTCTGGGGTTTGTACTTTACTGAGGCCAAAGAGCTCTCTGACTGAGAATTCTAAAGGATCCTCCCTAAACTGCAAACTCCAGGCACTAGAGCTCTCTGGCTGGCAGTTTGAAACATGCCTCCCTAAACTGGAAATCCCAGGATTCCATTGGATGGAACCATGCCAACTGAAGAGGAATCCTCGTGCTATAATTATGTAGTGTGGAAGGATCCCTAGCATGGCAGTAGTAGTAGTACTTCTTCTTTTATCTCCCCGGAGGGTTTTGCTTGTCACTGACTTTATCATTTTGGCACTAGGTGAAAAGTTTTTCATTTGCCAAAATGCTTAGATGTTGATGTGCGTATGTGTGAGTGTGAGAGGAAGTGAAGTATTGTTTATTTACTTATGTCCAGCTTTCTTCCAAGCCTTGGTACTCAGCATTTGATGCTGCCAAAAATCTTCCAGCTAGGCAGAGGACAAGGAAAAAAGGGGACTGGGCAAGCATAAAAAGCTTTTGTAAAGAGAGCTTCTCTGTCAGTCAGAGGTTTTATTCAGTGAAGTATACACGTCCATGTGTGTCTATAATGATCTGGGAGTTGGGAAGGACTCCTAACTACTGCAATAAAGGAAGTTTCCTTCCTTTTCTTTATCACTAAAAATAAATAAATCTCTCCTTTTTTTATTAAACCTAAACATCAAAACATAAAACACACACAAAGAGCATATAAACCCATCAAACCAAAAATACAAAGCAATACAAAAAGAATACCACTAAACTCTTATATAATTAAACTGTAATTCAAAACTTAACTAAAATAAAGTAACCAAAGAAAAACTACAACATTTTAAACATTGGTTCTCACCCTTGTTGCAAACAGCTCCTACTAAATAAATGTATTTAACTTAAAATCATTACTTGAACTCTATTTTAACTTTGTTGATCAATATGTTTTATACCTTTCACTAAATGCTTAAAAAGATATAATTATTACTATAATTCTTTTTTTCAATTTTTATTAATAAAATATACTTTATTAAACATACAACAAAAATACAAAAAAACCACAATAAAAATACAACAATACAAAACAAAACATACAACCACACATATAAAAAGAAAAATAACAATTCTTAATACATAAAGTAATACCCCTCCTTCCTTCAACAGGAGGGTATACAACTTTCCATAATTGTATTTCAAAATGTTTTACCTACCTACTTACAAACCATACCAACCATTCATCCATAAACAATCCTTCTAACTTCTTACTCCTATCTTCACTCTTTCAAACATAAACTAACATACTTGACTTCTACCACCGAACCATTGGAAAATAAACACAAACTCTTCTCGTATCCCTAAAAACCTTCTTATTCAATTAATCCTTTTACTGGTATCCTCACTTCCACCTTGCTACTCTATATCAAACCTATAAATCAATTCCTTACACCTACTCACGAATTATATAACACTAAAAAATTAATGTTGTACTAATTTAACTAAATTAATTCAATTCAATTAATTCAATTGTTAATTAATTTAATAATTCTAAAACCACTCCAACACTAGAACACTCACTACTTATTTATCCTACTTAGACCTGATTGCTCATTTCCCTTATCCAACACTGTAATTACCTACCCTTAACCCAACAACTTCCTAATTATCTAACATTTGTTAAATATAACTAGCTAAACTTCGCTATTAAGGCGGCTTCACCCCACTCTTCTTCCCAAAAAGGTTTTAATACTTCCCATTCCAAAAATGCTTTACCATTCATTTTATCTTGCAACCTTAAGGTTAGTTTGTCTAATTCTGCTAATTCATACACTTTACACTTCCAGTCTGCTAACTTTGGTGTCTCTTTGGATTTCCAAAATTTTGCATATATAGTCCTAGCTGCATATATTAAATAACACAAAATCCTCAAAGTTTCTTTCTTCAATATTATTTCCAATCCTGTCAAAATATTTAACAAATAAATTTCTGGTAGAAATGCAAATTTTATATTAAATTTATTCTCTATTTGACTATGAATTTGTGTCCAAAATTTATTTGCTTCTCTACACCGCCACCACATGTGATAAAAGGAACCTACTTCTTCGCATTTCCAACATGTGGATGCTTCCTTCCTTCTACTCATTTTAGATAATCTAAATGGTGTCAGGTACCATCTATAGTAAATCTTTAAAAAATTCTCTTTTAAATTATAATTCTTAGTAAATTTTTGATTGATCTTCCATGCGAATTGCCATTGTTCAATTGTTATTGGATGACCTAAGTCTTGGGCCCATTTTATCATATTAGTCTTCACAAATTCCTCCTCTAAATCCAGATTTAATAATAATTTATATATCTTACTCAATGACTGTTTAGTTCCCGAATGTATTATCTTATCAAATTCTGTATCCTCCCACAAAATTCCTTTAGATTTTATATCTTCTTTATATCTTCCCAATAATTGATTATGTAGGAGCCAATGTGAAGAATAGCCTTCTCCCATTAATTCTTCTCTAGTTTTTGGTCTGACCATCATCCCTTTTTTTTTAAGTATATCCTTATACGTCAGCCATTCTTTTATCTTTACTTTCTCAAATTTATGAAATGCTTCATGGGGGGAGGTCCAGGATGGTATTTTTAAATACATTTTTCTCCTTAATTTCAGCCAAATTCGTAAAATCGCTTTTCTTACAAAATGTTCTGTAATTATTTTATTAATTTTATATTTATCATAGCAAATATAGGCGTGCCAACCGAAATGTAAGTTAAATCCTTCTAATTTCAATAATTTGTCATTCTCTAATAAGATCCATTCTTTGGCCCATATTAGTGCTGAAGCTTTATGATATAATTTTAAGTCTGGAACTCCCAGTCCTCCCTTCTCCTTAGATTCTTTTAAATATTTCCATTTTATTCTTGCTTTCCTTCCTTTCCATATAAATCTGCTTAAGTCCTGCTCCCAAATTTTAAAGGGTCTATCGTTAAATATAATTGGAAGATTTTGGAAAAGGAATAACATTTTTGGTAAAATGTTCATTTTCACCACTGAAATTCTCCCAAGTAAGCATAATTGTAAGTTTTTCCATTTCTTCAAATTATCTCGCACCTCCCTCCAAATTTTCTTATAATTATTTTCAAATAGCTCTGAATTATTTTTTGTTATTACTATACCTAAATACCTCACCTTTTTCGCTATTTTGAATCCTGAAATCCTCATCAATTCCAATTCTTGCACTGAGGTGATATTTTCTGTGACCATCAATGATTTATCTTTATTGATCCTTAACCCGGCCACTTGACCATATTCTTTTAATGTATCTATTAAGGGTATAATACTTCCTATCGGATCCTCTAAAATTATGGCCATATCGTTGGCAAATGCTTGTAATTTAAATTCATGTCCTTTTATTTTAGTGCTGCATATTCCCTTATTATTTCTGATTCTGATATTTAAAATTTCTAAACTCGTAACGAATAATAGGGGGATAATGGGCAACCCTGCCTCGTTCCCTTATTTATCTTAAATATATTTGATTTGTCCCCATTAACTATTAGACTTGCCCTTTGATCTCCACAGATGGCTTGTACCCACCCTATGTACCTATCTGCAAATCCTATCTCTCCCATTACCTCAAATATAAATTTCCATCTTATATTATCAAAGGCTTTTTCCGCATCTAAAAATACTAAAGCCAATTCCTTCTGATTAAATTGTTGATAATATTCTACTATATCTATTATCGTCCTTATATTATTTCTTAAATATCTACCCGGGAGAAATCCATTTTGATCTGTGTGTATCCAATTCACCAAGACTTTCTTTAGTCTATTTGCTAGAATCGAGGTAAAAATTTTATAATCAGTGTTTAACAACGAAATCGGTCTATAATTTTTTTTATCCTGTTTATCCCTCCCTTCCGTTGGAATCAATATAATATTGGACTCTTTCCACGAATTTGGAATCTTCTGATTTTTGATGGAATTAATTACCTGGACTAAGATAGGTGCTAATGACTTGTGAAATGTTTTGTAATATATTCCTGTAAATCTGTCCGGGCCTGGAGCCTTCCCTTGCTTTAAGTTCATAATAGCATCTTGCACTTCCTGCAACGTTATCTCCTTATCTAATTCCTCTCTTTGTATCTCCGACAATCTAGCAATATCCATCTCTTGTAAATACTTGATAATACTATAATTCTGTTCTTGGGATTGACTACTTTCTTTAAATAATTCTTCAAAATAATTTACTAATACATTTTTAATCTTTTCTTGTTGATGATGGACAATTTGTCCTTCCCTTATTTCCGTAATAATATTTTTATCTCTTTCTTTCTTCAGTTTATACGCCAACCACCTACCTGGTTTATTCGCATATTCAAATTGTTTCTGTTTTAAATATTTCAGTTTTCATTCTAATTGTTCCATCATCAAAAAAGATAGTTGTTTCCTCCACATTTTAGTTTCGTTATAAATCTTCATATCTTTAGGATTTATCTTTAGTTGATATTCTTTCTCCCGTAATTTGTTTACAATATATGTTTCCTTTTCTTTTCTACATTTGTTTAACCAAGCCTGTTGACCTATAATAATTCTATTATTCTAGTGACTAAAAATAAATCAATCAATAAGCAATCTAATATATAAAAGTCAAAGTTTGTGAGTTTGTCTGTGTCAGGCAGACGAAGACCTCATATGATGGGCTGTGTCATGCAAGAAGGCCTCATATGATTGGCTGCCTATGAAGATTCTATGGAATCCTGGGATTAGCAGTTTAGGGATGGGCCTTTAGAATTTCCAGCCTTTGGCCTAGCTGATTACTATGGAGACGAGGCCTAGCAGCAAGGAGAAAGCCAGTGTATTCCCTCAGAAACCAAACCTCTGTATGTCAACAACTCTGAATACAGATTGGATTGGGGACTATGGAGAAAGGTTACAGATACTGAACAAAGCAGTTTGGAGAATTACAGACACAGGATCTCAAATGTGTGTATTTCAACTGCATCCAGTTCCTAAGGAAAGGTAAGGTAAGGTAATTCCTAATATAT